>OX940936.1:16927636-18148083 GCA_954870645.1 Agrotis clavis | reverse complement strand
AAACTTTATGAAGAGTGGGTAGCAGGATCAAATTCGAACAAGGCTAAAACACTGAGGCAGTATACTGATATTGTTAATGAACACTTTAACATTGAGTTTCATAGACCTAAAAAAGACCAGTGTGATGAATGTACTGCGTATAAAAATCTACCAAAGCCAATAAATCAAGATGATCAAGACCGATACGATGAGCACATAAGAAATAAGGACCTGGCACGAAGTTTAAAAAATGAAGACAAACTATCTGCTTTGAGATCACCTAGTACAACAGTAACTGCAGCATTTGACTTTCAAAAAGTCCATTCAGCTCCTCATGCCGAAAGTAGCATTTTATATTATAAAAGAAAACTTAACGTTTTTAATTTTACGATTTTTGAGATGGGTCAGAAAGTCGGAAAGTGCTACATGTGGCATGAGGGTACTGCTAAACGAGGTGCAAACGAGGTGGCTAGCTGTGTTTATGACTTCATCAAGGACCAGTCCTCAAAAGGCATACTTAATATCAACTTGTATTCAGACAACTGTGGAGGGCAAAATCGAAACAGAATCGTATTCATGATGTACTTGGTGGCTGCCAAAACATTCAATGTAAACATTACTCACCGTTTTCTTGAGAAAGGCCACACGCAGAATGAGAATGACAGTATTCATGCGTTAATAGAGCGTTGTGCGAAAAACAAGGAAATATATACACCAGAGCAATGGTTTGCTTTAGTGAGATGGGCTAAAGAAACTGGAAATCCTTATACTGTAAAAGAAATTGCTACTGAAGATATTTTGGATTTTAAAAGGTTATTAAAGGGCAAAAACTGGGCCAAAAATCAGAAAAACCAAAAAATTTTGTGGTCCAAAATTAGAGAGATTAACGTGACATCTACAGAGCCTGATGTGATCAATTACAAAAACCAATTCGATGAAAGTTACCAGCATTTAATTGTATGCAGATCCCAAAATCGGAGGCGTCAAGATCAGACAAACGAAGAGTTGACACAGGCTTACACTGGACCTCTACCGATCCCACATGCAAAAATAGCTGATCTGAGGTACCTTTGTGAGCACAACGTAATTCCTAGACAATATCATGCTTTTTTTAACTCTCTTGAAGTAGGTGATATTGATGAGCAATCAGAGTCTGATGAAGATTAGGTTCTAATAGGTTCTAAACCTACAAGTTCCTATATTATTACATTGATCTCGTTATATTAATAATGTCTAAGTATAACTTTGATCTCATAAAGAGACACTAATTTCTGATTGTCTTTAGATTACTTTTAGAGCGTTCTTGGTCTATGAGACTGACATAGGCGACTGACTAGGTAACGTAGTCTGTGTTCTTGTAATTAGGACTTTAATATAGTCCTCAATGGTATATTTTTGAATTGTTGTTCAAGTTTTAGAAGTTTTTTTTTGTTTCTGATTGTGTCAGGATTAAGTTTTTTGAGAAACTTTTACATATTTCTCGATAAAGTTTATAATAATGTTTCAATAGTTACTAAGTATTATCTTTTAGAAATCCTTAATTTTTGAGAATTATATTTATCTGCTTACTGTATAGTACATTCAATCATTGTTGTGTGATTTTAGTTTGAGTTATTTTTTTCATTATTTACTGAAGTTGTATTATTATCCATATATTACCAATAAGAACACCTTATGTGTTTTTATTAGTCATATATGGATGTTCTTGCATCAATACTAAAGCTAAGAATAATAACTATTACATTACGACATTACACTAAAGATCAAGTTTACTTTATATTGATTTTATAATGTCAGTTTATAAGATATTAATTATGAATGATTAATTATCATTAGTGCTACTCACCCACAGAGGTACGCAATTTTGTTTTTGCATATTATTAAAATAGTTACTTACCTTTGAAAGGAAATTTCTGCAAACAGTTAATAATATAAATATATATGATTGTGCAACTTTCAATTTATAGTTTGATTACATCTTTTATTATCTAAAATTATTGATTGTTGACAAGTTGCGGGCAGCAGTAACCCAACCTTGTTCCCGTGTACAATTTTCTATGTGGCAGTTAATAATTTGAACAAACATAATACTCCCAAGTAATAGTCAATAAGTACCAGTTATGTTAATTTGAAATGAAAAGTTTCCGTTGTTTAAGTGAGTAAATGACAAATTATACACTTATAGTGATCTTTTTAAATTAAACCTTCGTGTTTTTTAAAACATACCACATAAAAAACTATATCACCAAATTTCATCCATCTATGATAAATAGAACACGAGCTGCACCTGTTTAAAACTTCGTAGCGCTCTCTCTTAAAAGGAGATGGCTAAACGAGTGCCCCAGTCGTCTATAAGAATTTCATTTTAACTCGTAGTATTTGAAAATTCATTAATGAATTGTTCAATGTTTAATAATTTCCTAAGACTTATATAAAATGTTAAACATAAAAAAGTATCTGAATTGCTTTTCGCTCATTTTTTATTGACATGACTTGGTCACGACGAAGTAATGAAAACTAGGGAAGGGTAATAACGCTTTTCCAGATTGTTGTTAAAAAGAAACTGTATTTAATCGATTTTTACTAATGTGATTTAAAACGATTTGTTTTCTGAAATTAAGAATTGGCGTTGAAACAGTATTTGGCGGGAATCGATAGATTCAGAGTCGTTTCGTTGCTTTTTATTGTGTTTTCATGCGTTTTGATTCGGAAAATCGGATTGTTTTAAAGTGATTTGTCCACTAAACTCAACTTTATTATTTTCGTTATAAGCTTCGGAATGAGCTTCTTATTTTAATCTTAGTTCATATTTTGTGCAGAATAATATTAACTGGACAGGTTCCGTCTGAACTGGAAGGAAGACGCCCAACATCGTGAAAGGTATGAGTGGAAAGAGAATATTGCCCAGCACGCGTAGCATGGCGATTCTATCTCTATTCTACCAAGAAAAGACAAAGTTATTTCATCGTTATTTCTACACAAATCGACTGTTTTTTATAACAAATATGACACCATTCGTACACTATTGAAGAAAAGAACGTTTATTTTCCGTATTTTTTACATTACCATGCTTAAAACGCTAAAAATATTTCTACGTTCTGTCATTTGGTCTATTCTTGCACAAAACCTCTTTCTACGGCGCCATGCTACACCTGCTGGAGTGGGAGAGAAAAAAAAAACTGAAATATGATCGATACTACTTTCTAACGATTTCAATCGATTCTTTTATCGCTTCTGTGACACTTTGAGTCCAATCCCTTCTTTAAGAAAAAAACAAACGTCAGACGTCATTTGAACGCTCTGCGCTCTGCTTATTAATATTGTTCGTTGTGATTCTTCCTTTTGCTTTTCCTTGACCCCCGCTTGTTTATTGGACTTCCTGCTTGCAAACCTACCGACCTCTCGCTTCTCGACCCGGACTTAACTTGTATACCTACTGTGAATCATGCAATGCATAAACTGTGGTATATCCACGCGAAGACTACGGCGTCATATACACGCGAGAGGAGCTCGTGGCTAAATAATTATAACCGAACAGGCCGATCTTTCAGCCAACATTGTCATCCTTGTTTTGAACTGCTGCATTCAGGAGCAACTGGTGAAATTCGTTTATTCGGCTATTCAACGGAGTGCTTAACTTGTGGTCGTTCTGTGAGAACATTGCAAGGCCATCGCCATGTAGTGGAAAGAAACAGTTCAAAGTTGCAGAAATTAACAACATCACACCCAGATTTCCATCATCACGTAATAAAATGACATTTAAACACAGTCCGTCGCTTCGTATTCTTTCAGACTTTATTTATAAGAATCACAGATTATCGAATAAATATAGTATTTCCTATTTTTCTTGTTTCATTTCGAAATTGTTAAATGTATCCTTAGCTAATTAGAGGGTTCAACAACGAGTTCAGAAAGGATTTATCAATCACGACATGTTATACAATATGAAGGCGCCCAGCGTGTTTATTTGACTTTACCGATATAACTAACATATTATTAATGTGGTTATCAGTAATAATGTAGTTTGAAGATATTTAATTAATCTGAGTGGGTCACAAAAAATGTGGTCATCAATAAATAAATACAATCGCAGATACATTAAACTAAACGCCTACGTAAAAGTTTATAGCAATATCAATATTTGCGATTTTTGTAGTACTTTTAATGGTAGGTGTTCACGTTTTTTTTTATCATGATTATGAAGATATAACAAGTTTTAGAAACTTTTTTTATGTGAAATATGAATATTGAGCTATTCAGCGTTACACAGTGCTAGGTCCCATTTCTATAGCCGTCTGAATTTTTCCACATACTTGAACTTTCCATCTCCTTTGACTTATTCAGTTACGATATTATACGTAGGGACCGTCGATATCATATAATCTTAATATATATAAATCTCGTGTCACAATGTTTGTCCTCAATGGACTCCTAAACCACTTAACCGATTATAATAAAATTCACACACCATGTGCAGTTCGATCCAACTTGAGAGATAGGATAGTTTAAATCTCAAATTATAGTCGCAAATTTAATAATATTATAAAGATTGCACCCGTGCGGAGCCGGGGCGGGTCGCTAGTATTATATAATAAATAAACAACAAATAATAAATATAATTAGTTACATATTATAAATTATAATGTAACTAATTATATTTGTTGGAACAGACTCTCAAACTAGTAATGTCTGAAATCTTATTTTTTTTTATTCCACAACTATCACACAACGCCATCTAGTCCCAAGCTAAGCAGAGCTTGTGTTATGGGTACTAGACAACTGATAAACATACTTACTAATATGTTTCTAAATACATAAATATTCTAGATAAATTACACCCAGACACCGAACAAATGATCGAGCTCATTACACAAACATTTTGTCCTGGGTGGGAATCGAACCCACGAATGTATGAATGAATTAATGTTCCAGGGCTACGGTTTAATGTTCAGACAGACCCGCGCCCTGAAAAAAATCGCTCCTACAGAAGCGATAGGAAAAATGAGATAAAAACCACGTTTCAAAATCATGACAATAAAAAATGACTGGCATTATTTACTTAAGCGTCATTGCCACCTGTGTAGTATACGTGAGTACATAATAGGAGCAGTAGAGCAATATAAAAATTAGAAATAATCTCAACAAGATACATTTATGTACATAGTGCGAGCGAGTAAGCACTTTAATAATAATTACAAAGAGTTCTTATTTGACCCACTTACCACCAGACTTATTTTACATGCATAGTACTATTAAGTATCCGGGTCGACGGCGCGTTGTGTCCCACGCGCGCCTCCGTCAGCATAATGACGGGGCCCCCTCTCAGAGGGCCAAAGCCTGCCGGGGTCGCGGGACTTATCCCATCACCGTGACCCCGGAACATGAAGGGCTATTGAAGGACACCGTGGATTTTAGTCAGTACAAGTCTGACAGTACCTCCCGCCCTGCTCGGGGTGGGAGGTCTCATTTGATGATTTTACCACGTTAAAAAAAAATGCATGCATTCAGCTTCAAGGTACGGTAAGCTACGCTTGCCGAAGTGACTCAACGGATGGGTGATCATTCTGTCATGATGAAGTTTCCTCCGTGGCTCGGTAAACTTGTAAAGCCGTTGATCCCGTATGTCATTTATGATCTGTAAATGACATTATGGGACCAACAGTTTGACAGTCGTTGCTGTTAGTCAGAACCTCGAAAGTCTGACAACCAGTCTTACGAAATGGTATTGTAACCCAGTTACTGGGCAGTTAGATAGGCAGTCGCTCGTGCAAAATATTTGTATTCTTACTGCACCCAGTTAGATTGAAAGCTGTTCCTAACGTGGTTGGAAAAAGGCGAGACAGGTGACTTATGAGAGCTTGTAAGTGGCACCGCAAGACCGCGCGGATGAGCGATGCTATCCGCCTCTCCGCGCGGCACATACTGAAGCCCTGCAATGAGTTTCACGTGTGACGTAAATTAAATAACGTTAATTTCATGTAATATATTTGTTCCTCATTCAAAGGCGCTTTTTCGTTTTCCGTACAATAAACGCCGTAAATAGTTCAATTACGCTGTAAATAAATTACGGAAATCTTATGCTAAGGCCTCTGTTTCATTTGCTTCGTTGCCTCCGCTTGACAGTACGGGCAGATAATGCCTTGCATTACCTAATAGTAGCCATACACCATCCTGCCTATCGAACGATAGATTTGACAGCTGTTTGATAGATTTGGCAGCTGACATTGAGTCTATCTTTATTTTGCAAAAAAGAGCTGTTAGAGCAATTTACAATCTACGTCGTCGCGAATCTCTTAGGGAATTATTCAAAAAGATTAATATAATGACAGTGCCTTGTCAATTTATTTATGAAAATATAATGCATGTTAGGAAAAATCTTCATCTTTTTAACAAAATAAGCGACAGACATAACTTTAATACGAGAAATAAAGATAAAATTGATCAACCATATTTTAGATTGTCTAAAGTACAAAAGTCTTTTATGGGGTTCTGTGTTAAATGTTACAATAAAATCCCGAGTGAAATCTTAAATCTAAATGAAAAAAAATTTAAAAGTTACATAAAAAGCACACTTAGTAAACAAGCATATTATATTAGAAGATTATATTCAAGATAAAAATGTTTGGAAACATGCTGGTCCTGCTCCATAGTACAATGTAGGGCTTAAACAAAGTCAAGCTGGTTGAAATTTGAATGCTCACACACATAAATTATATTTGTAAATTGTGTAATTTCAATATTTTGTTAAAATGTGAACGCCATGTACCTTTTTGCTCTTATTATTTTTTTAATTTTAGTCTAGATTTTCAAGGTGCATTGCTTTGACATTAATTATTTCAAACGCTGTTAAAAAATATTGTAAAACATTTTTTTAAAAAGAGTAAGTATGGAGTTTCTTGCCCATTCTTCTCCATACAACCTACCTTAGCGAATGGGTGTAGAATCAATCCCTTCCCTTCCTATTCCCTTTAAATTTAAATATCGACGTTCAAAAGTGCCTCTTTGATGGCCTAATTGGAATAAATGATTTGACTTTGACTTTGACTTTGACTTTGACGCTTGCAATTGTTTCAAATCGGCAGTTCGTCCATATACCCCATACACCATACTGCCTATCGAACGATTGATTTGACACAACTTCAAATCTGCAGCAGTGATGCCAACTCAGCAACTAGATCTGGCTATTATTCGGTGACGACAGCTACAATTTCTAGCACCTTTTCATTTCATCATGAGACTATCGAAATTAGTCAATTAGTGTCCCGAGTGAAAAGACAAGATAATGCAACAGTGGCTCATTCTACATATAAGTTGCATTCTGAAGAAATAGTTCAGTTTTGGGTTGAAGTAATAAAGAATTGAAATTCTTCCGGTGACAAAATATATTATTTAAATACACAAGGTGTTAAAAAATTAACTGCAGGAATTTCGTGTGCGTACTCGGTATCAAAACGGCGACGATATTTTTTTTTTCAAGCATTTTTTATTCTAATGAATTTGATTGCTGATATTTTGTAACCGGAAGAATTTCAATTCTTTTTTACTTCAACCCAAAACTAATAACTTAATAAACTTCAGAATGCCACTTACATATTGTAGAATGAACCACTGTTGCATTATCTTGTCTTTCCACTCGGGACACTAAATACTTGACTAATTTTGAAAGTCTCATGATGAAAAGGTGCTAGAAAAGCTGGGACCGGATTACCGTTATTTTTTTATAACGTTACAAATTATCGTTATGGTAACGATAAAAATGTTACGATATCAGTAAATCCGTTACCTAATAACTAAAATGAGTATCGGTAAAAGTAACAATACATATACCGGTAATTTATATGCCTATTTCTTTCTAACGATGTCGGTAGGTGGCGCTAAATCGCGATGTAATTTAGTTACAAAATTGTCGGTCGCCGCCACCGGCCACCCCCATTTTCTTTCATTACGAAAGTTCGCAATTTAGTACTGTAGGTACAAGTACAGACCAGTAAATAGGTAACGAAGGATGAATAACAGACCGAACAGAACGAATAATTTTCGACCTCATCGACATTTAAAATTTAGTTTGCTTTATCTCACATTCTCATTCGTTAACATTGCTCCTTCATTAAAATCCGGTGTTTGCATCATTGTCAATAAGGTCGAAAATCGCTTGAAGGTCGGAAAACATTTGCTTAACGATAGCAAGTTAAAAAAAGTGGTGCAAGCGATTTTCAACCTTATCGACATTTAAAATTTAGTTTGTTTTTCTCACATCCTCATTCGTTAACATTGCTCCTTCATTAAAATTAGGTGTTTGCATAAATGTCGATAAGGTCGAAAATCGCATGAACCTTTTTTTTTACTTGCTTTCGTGGTCCCTTGACACCTCTCAAGTTTTCAATCGTATTTTGGTTTAAAATAAAATGAATAACACTCTTTTTTATGAGTGTACATGCGATCCATGTGCGAAAAGCCTCATTTTTTCTGGTAAGGCCACGTTCACATGGCGATTATTTTCCCGTATACTGTATACAAGATTTTATCGAATAGAGCAGTAATAACAGTTTACAAATGAAAACTTAAAAATAGTTTAAACGGCGTTCATACGGGAAAATCCCGTGTTCGAGAAATATAATATTTTACCGTGTACCGTGTGAAGTTGTCCTAAAAGTGGTTAACTCTATTCGATAAAATCTCGTGTACGGTATACGGGAAAATAATCGCCGTGTGAACGTGGCCTAACCGTCCCTGTAGAAAAGTAGCTAAAAAGTTTAGCCACAAGTTACACTTTTTAGCTTTTTTTCTAGCACCTTTATAAAATTAGCTAACTAGCTATGAAGTTGCTAAGATGGCATCACTGCTGCCGATTTGACGTTGTGTCAAAACGATTTGATGACCTATCAAAATTGGCATGACATGCCATCAAATTGGCATGAAACGCCCATACACGGTCAATTCTATTTGATCAAATTGGCAGTATCATGCCGATTTGACAAATAGGCAGTATGGTGTATGGCTACCATTATGGTAGCCATACACCATCATGCCTATCGTATGACGCTTGCAATTGTTTCAAATTGGCAGTTCGTCCATATACACCATACACCATACTGCCTATCGAACGATCGATTTGACACAACTTCAAATCTGCAACAACGATGCCAACTTAGCAACTTTATAACTAGATCTAGCTATTATTCGGTGACCGATAGCTACAAATTTAAAAAATTGTAGTTGTCGTCACCGAATAATAGCCAAATGCATCACTGCTACCGATTTGACGTTATGTCAAATCGATTTGATGACCTATCAAATTGGCATGTCATGCCATCAAATACAACAAAACAATTGCAAGCGTCAAATCGATCGTCGATAGGCAGGATCGTGTATGGCTACTATAAGTCCGCGCCTCGAGAGTTTCTAATCCGGTACCTAAGCGTGGAACGTAAACGAATAACACCATTCTGACAGTCCCTCCTGTCCCGCCCTGGGTGGGAGGACTCATTTGATGATTTTACCACGATTAAAAAATTACCACTTTTTGTGTACATGGAGATTAAATAAGTAACAAAATCGCCTTACTTCTAGGATACTCTTTAAACCTAGAAATATGAATCACTCGAACTACATACACCATTATAAATTAATATCAATCAAAAATACAACTCGTTTCAATTCATTTTTTGACTGGCAGCCAACTTATATAGGTTTTACAACCGCAGGCATGTTCGGGGCCTGGGCCAAACCACACCGAGTTCATGCCAACAAAATGTTACGTTCATTAATATTGTTAGTCAAGATATTGTATTGTTAGTTAATGTTATGTTATATTTTGGAATATGAAATTAACTTCACTGATGATCTAATCCTACTAATATTATAAATGCGAAAGTTTGTGAGGATCTATGCATGTGTATGTGTATGTAGGTATGTTTATTACTCTTTCACGCAAAAACCACTAAACGGATTTGGATAAAATTTGGTACACATATAGTTTATAACCTGGATTAACACATAGGATAGTTTTATCCCGATTTTATGTTCCCGTGGGATAATTTTCGAGTTGTAGCGGGTGAAGCCGCTGGCAACAGCTAGTGCGAAATAAATGTTTGAATATTCTGTTTTCACGTTTAATCCTATTTTGGTGAATTTTAGTGTAGAAGGTGGAAGAGATACCCTAGAGTAAAATAATGGGGGAAAACGAAGCGACAAGTATTAGCTAGTATAAATGAACTCATGAAATTCATCACCCTCCCGTCCTGTAGCTCGAGATTTCAGTATTTTGTTTACAGCGTACTTGAAGTGTTTACTGCGTATATTGTATGGAAAAATGAAACAGCGCCTTTTTTTTTTTTTGAGCGTGGTAAAATCATCAAATGAGTCCTCCCACCCCGGGCAGGGCGGGAGGGACTGTCAGACTTCTACTGACTAAAATCCACGGTGTCCTTCAATAGCCCTTTATGTTCCGGGGTCACGGTAAGGAAATAATCCCGCGACCCCGGCAGGCTTTCGCCCTCTGAGAGGGGGGCCCCGTCATTATGCTGACGCTCTTTGAGGCGCGCGTGGGACACAACGCGCCGTCGACCCGGGCGTGGTCCTTGGTCAGGCAGCGAGTTGCCCTTTACTCGCTGCCCGCATGCCTGCGCCTACGGTGGCTGGAGATCGTCTCGCGACGTCCGTCGCCGTGGGAAAAAAAAAAAAACAAACAGCGCCTCTAGTGAACAAAGAAGTAACTAATTTTTTCCTTGAATTTAATGAAGTTCCAGTTTACGTCACAAAAACTGGAAATTCATGAGGCCTCATGTCTCAATTATTTAACTTGTGGTCTACATAAAGAAAAGTAGCGACATTTATTATAGAACAATCATCATCATCATAATATCTAACACTTCTGAAGCCCTAGAGTTTCCCCCCTGACTTTTCCCGTTTTAATGACTAGAACTTTGATGTTATTTTGAAGGGTGAATAAAATCTTTTTAGGAATCCCGAAACTGATTTTTTTAGGAACCTGTTCGCAGCGAATAGCCTGTCACATACAGCGAATACCTACTTGCGGCTAGTAGGCATTTGCAGCGATTATTCGGTGTATGTAGTGATCAATGCTTTTTTTTTTATCGTGGTAAAATCCAAAGGCAGGGCAGGAGGGACTGTCAGTCTTGTACTGACTAAAATCAACGGTGTTCTTCAACAGCCCTTTACGTTCCGGGGCCACGTTAATTCGTGAGTTCCGCCGTGACCCCGGCAGGCTTTGATCCTCTAAAGGAGGGCCCCGTCATAATGCTGACACTCTGAGGCGCGCGTGGAACACAACGCGCCGTCGATAATTTTGAAAAGTCTAGCGGATGAAAAATGAACATCATAAGAGATATCGTACATCTAGAAAATAAAAATATAACATGTCTGCACTTTAGACATACTATTTTAGACAAACCGAATACGGAACATTGAATTTTATTTCCATTTGTGTGAACGAGCAACGTGGAAGAAACTCGCTTGTTGTGTAAGGGCGTGGTAATACCGAAAGCGAGAACTTGATAAATGACTTGTCGTGTGACCTTTAATTTGTGAACCGATTCCGAATCCGATTGAAGTTGATATTCATCAAATATACGCATTTACGCAACAGGCAATAACTTTGAAAAAGCTGCTAAAGCTGCAAATACCTATTGAATGCGTCTTATGTATTCTATTCTTTGACTGGCCTGTTGGTCTAGTGGTTAGTGACCCTGACTGCTATGCCGGAGGTCGTGGGTTCGATTCCCACCCAGGACAAATGTTTGTGTGATGAGCACGATCATTTGTTCTGTGTCTGGGTGTAATTTATCTATAATATGTATGTATTTAGAAATATATAAGTATGTTTATCAGTTGTCTAGTACCCATAACACAAGCTCTGCTTAGCTTGGGACTAGATGGCGTTGTGTGATAGTTGTGGAATATTATTATTATTATATTATTATTATTCTTCAATCAACTTTTTTATTATTCTAGTTGAATCTAATGAGCTGAATGGCATAACAAACAGGAATAGAAATCATACTTTATTGTACACCGATCTTTTTTAAACACTAAAGCTTTCCAATATTGATAATATCAGGATTACTAACGGTTCAATGCAGATTTTTAGACATGATTCATTTTCATATCATTCAATCAATTTAAAATACACAGCACTGTGGAATAACAGGCCTAAAAAAGGTTTTTAAATTTTAATAGTGATTTTCCATTTCATTCAATGCAAGCTGAAATATTTTATTTTTAAACATTGCCCCACGCTAGGAATTTCTCCTGTATCGTGGGTGCTTTTACATACAATAATAAACTCTCATACACTAACGTCCAGACCCGAAACAATTATTTGTATATCATACACTTTTTTGACTGGCCTGTTGGTCTAGTGGTTAGTGACCCTGACTGCTATGGCCGGGGTCGTGGGTTCGATTCCCACCCAGGACAAATGTTTGTGTGATGAGCACGATCATTTGTTCTGTGTCTGGGTGTAATTTATCTATAATATGTATGTATTTAGAAATATATAAGTATGTTTATCAGTTTTCTAGTACCCATAACACAAGCTCTGCTTAGCTTGGGACTAGATGGCGTTGTGTGATAGTTGTGGTATATTATTATTATTACTTATTCCCGCTATCAATCAGACCAAGACCCTACGCAATTCACAACAAATCAAATGGAGCGAAATATTCTCGTATTCAATTACACACGAGGTTTCTCTTCGTACTCGTAACTCGTCCTATAACCGACACTAACGGATGTGTTAGTGCAATTTGTGGATGTTCCTTTGCTAAGTTGTTTGGGGTATGATCCAATAGTTTGAGAGCATTATTGAATTACAGTTGATGTACGTATATGGTCGAGGCTGAGGGCCATGTTGAACGGCACCAGTGGGTGGACGCTGTTGGCGTTTAACAAAGGTGAGTGATTCCGAGCAATAACTTTAAGGGCCTATACACACCACGTTTTTTAAACGCGCCGTCGACGCGCGAGTCCAAAACGCGCGTCGACAGCGCGTTTTTGTCAAACAGAGCAGTTTGTTGTCGTTTGTTGTCACGCGCCGGTGCCGGGCGTTTGTAATTTATAAAGGCCTGCAAAGGTCTACAGGCTGCGACTAACTTGCATGCGTATCGCGTCTCTATCGCTACAAACGCGCGTCAACGGCGCGTTTAAAAAAGTGGTGTGTATAGGCTCTTAGTGCTAGTATGACGAGGCGTTTTGTAAACTAGAGCTCATTATCAAGTTTTACCCTATGATTGGAGTATAGCTAGGTGGGATCTACCTTCTAGAGTTCCAACCAAGGCCACAGGCTACATTAACCTGAAGTGACGACTGAGGGATCTCAAATGGCGGTATTAGGCCTCACAAGAGTCAGGCGGCAAAAAGGTTTTACTGTGTTCGTCGGTGCACAGGATTTATAGTTTCTTCTGGGCAAGCTCGCTCGCAAGCTAGCATTTTTGCTTCTGAGAACAAACCCATATTAAATTAAACTCACATTAATAAGCCATTTTAGACCCATTTACCCACCAATTTCCATTTATGCTTATCTCAGAGTTTTTTTTTTAAATCAATCTATGCGTGTTGATGGCAATCGAAATCGACACATCGACGCGACGCAAATAGCTAGTATAAGCCTACCGGGGTCGCGGAACTAAAGAGCTACCGTGACCCCGGAATGTTAAGGGCTATTGAAGGGAATCGTGGACTTTAGTCAGTACAAGTCTGACAGTGCCTCCTGCCCTGTGTGAGGACTCATTTGATGATTTTACCACGATAAAAAAAGAAAAAAAAAGCCAGTAGGTACTCATTTGTTTTTCTTTTATTTTTCGAACTCAACAGAAAAGGAAAAACAATGATACTTGTGTTACAATACACAGTTACATCAAAGGTCGGGTTGTAAACTATGGCAGAGCAACGTATCGCGTGAGAGAAACGTTTTACTTTTGTTTGGATCAGGCGTTATTGGAGATACAACGTTTTTATGTTCCTTTGTTTCTGTTATAAAGGATGGTTTGATGGATTATGGCTTGGATTGTTTCAGTGAGTGTGAATGAAAGAGATAGTTCGAAAAATAATACAGCATATCTTTGTGTTTTTTGGTAGATTCTTTTACATCGTTTCTGTGAAAAGGCTGGGCAGATAATAAGTAAACCAGTGATGAGAGCCTCTTCACCACCTCAGAAGTAAGTAATACGGAATAGGTGTCAATTGGCTTAGTACTCAATACTCAATACATTTATTTATTCTCAAAATAGTAGGGCTTACTAGTTTGAACAAGATTAAAAATTCGATATTGTTAGTCCATGGTTAGGGTGAAAGGAATTCGAAGCACACCGTTAAAATGTTGAGAATTACATGACATAATTTGCACAGATCAAAATCAACTTGTAAAATTTCACTTTGGTATGTATAAGCTTCCTCCAGAATATGCAGCGTAGGCAGGCCTCCCACTAGGTGGACCGACAACATCGTGAGAGTCGCGGGCAACCGATGGATGCAAGTGGCGAATTGTCGTTCGGCGTGGCGGTCTAAGTGGGAGGCCTATGTTCAGCAGTGGACGTCTTCCGGCTAATGATAATAAGCTTCCTCCTAATAAAGCCAATTTGAGAAAAGCATAAAATATCAAAGTAAATATTTTTGATAGCTAAACATATCCGCTCCGCTTTCAACATCACCAAAGCTCAAGGAAGCGAAAAGGAAATGCACACTTAAACACTAAAGGAAAAAGGTATAAAATAATTTGTTCGTTTTCCCGGGATGTAAGACAACACAAATTACTTTAGTTGCTCTTTCTCTAGCGTGTGAAAATAAAAATTGTGGCAATGTACAGTGAAAAATAAGGACAGAAATTTTACGTATTTAGACGGTATTCTTGTGTTAGTTGGATTAAAATATTCCATCAGGGTGCATCAGCGAGTAAAGAAAACATAAAACTAAGCGAGTAAATAAAACAAGGGCCGGTACCCACTGAAGGCACTCGAAACGTTGTGGCACGCCACAGGATCTTATGGCATGCCACATCGAGATGAAAGCAAGCGCTCGCACTTGCCGCTGCGAATGTCGGCCCGACAGGCCATATTTTATCTTGTAAACCTTTATTTTAATTACATAGGTACTTAACTATTACATTCATTTAACAAAATCAAGTAATCCGTTCGTCACAACTCATGTCACGCAACTGCGGAGCGACGTGTCATCCCGCGAGACGTTTGATCGATTTATTCGTGTTGTTAAAATAAAAGACTTTTAGCATTAAAATGATTTTAATAAGGACGATAATAATTCGTCCACAAAAAAATGCCTTACCAACCCACGACATGCCATGCCGTCGGTTGGCGTGTATCTCAAGTGGAGACGATTTGTCTTTGTTAATAAATAATTTTTGAACATTTGTTAGTACGAAATCGTGGCACTTATTCAACGGTCATGAAATACAATTGGGTGGTGAGTGCGATATTCGGGTTATTTATTGATAATAATTTTAAATGATAATAACAATTATAATATTATTATTTTGAATAGTAAGTGCAAATTTATAATTTAAGCTGCTACTATTTACAACACTTCGTCAATAGGCGCGTCCACACAGAACGAGCAGCCTCGCGATTCATTTGCCGCGCGACGCGTGTGGACGTGTCTCGGTCGAGGCAAGCGCGCGCGCTGCCGCGTGCGAGCGACCGAGCGCCCAGGGGGCCAATTCTCGGCTTTAGAGATGGTGTCGAACTCGACAAAAAATTCTAATGACGTCATTTTTTCGACAAATTTTAAAAGTTGCTATTCTGGGGATGTCGGATTCGACATTTGTCGAAGGCTAACGTTAGAATTCATGTCGAGTGCTTCTGAGCAGTAGAGATGTAATGTCGATTGTAGAGATACGTCATTTCTGAGTGAATTTGTTGAGTTTTGGATTGTACACTGTTTTCTATTCTTTAGTTTTTAAATAAAATACGACTTGGCATGTCATACCTACTGGAAATTCGATAAACTCTTGATTTTTGCATTGTGTTTTCTTGAAACGACGACCTCCGCGCAAATAACAAACTCTGTAATTTGTGTACCCACGATTGGATTAGAAACCACTGAAAGATGGACGAGTTTATTAGCATTTTTATCACAATAACAATAGCATTTTTGTCTCGGAGTTGTTGGAAAGTGGCGAGCAACTGGCCAATACATGAATACACGGCGACAACAGCGCACTTATCCCGCCGTCGATATTTACGATTTGAGCGAAACAGAAGTCATTAAAATAATTCCCCTCATTGTTAAAATAAAAATCATGAAATGTAAAACAGCACAGCCCACTAATGAATTATAAACACAGAGTTCATGTAAACATATCAAAAGACGCAAATTCTGACACTGACCTGACAGACAATCAACTGTCAAACTGATTATTTTTACACAAAACGTTTCGTTTCATCCTTAAATAATTAGATTTAGTCAGCGTTTTAAAACAAAATCATTCATTAACCTATAGTTACCTAAAACGGAACGTGCGATTCTTCATAATGGTAACATTATCTTCACTCGACTCGACATTTTCGTGACATTTATTTCTATTTTGACTGAGAATACGGATTTCTGCTCAATTCGACATTTTTTGGTAGAGATAGAGATATTTTTAATAGACATAGAGATAGACTTACAATCTCGAACTCGAGAAAAATGGCGAAAATCGAGAATTGGCCCCCTGGTCATCCAGTGTCGGGTTTTTGTTTTTCTCGCGTATATTATTTCACGCCTCGGTTGAGAAATAACATTTATTAGTTGCGTCCACACAGAGCGAGCAGCCTCGCTAGGCTGCTTGCTCTGTGTGGACGCACCTAATAAATTAATAAAAAATAAACAAAACGTCGTTTCAACGAATGTAGAAGGAACACAAAAGTAAATAAAATATTATACTACTCACTATAAAATTTCAAGGGAAGAAGTTTATGGTAAACCAGAGCCGAACAAATTTGGCGCCCAACGTGCGCCGCTGTCCAGTATAATTTAATTTTGTATAATATATTTTGTCTACTCTCATATCGTTAAATTCGAAATACAAAACTCAAAACGAGTTTATATAGACGTACTTTACAAATACCTATATCGAAATGAAATTGAAAAATTATATTATAACACTATTTCTCTAACAAAATAATGTTATAATATTTTTTTTTCATTACGATACAGATTACAGATCATAGATACTTACATCTATTTAATTTTTTATCTGTGGCTGCGCGCGCTTTGAAAAGAACTCTTCATAGAAATTTTGAAAAATGAACACTTACAATAACCAATAAATAAACTGTGTCAATCTTTATCTTTTTATTTAATATTGTTCTTGTTAAATGAGAGTAGATAAAGTACTAACTTAGTTTATGAAACTGCACATAACTAGGTATTATACACTCGTGTGATACTTTTAAAAAACTTACTTAGCTCGTTTTTTTAAACTCACACTCGTGCACTACTATATCAACGTAGGTACTGTTGATGCGCATTCGCTTTTTAAATTATTACACAATTTCGAATCCACAGGTAATCGTAATTTTTAATTGACGCAAATCAATAAGCTAAAATAAATATATTTTGCAAAAGAAATTACAACTCAAATAAAAAAACTATATTACTAAAATGTATCATGATTATTATATTACTTATAACAATTAGAGGTGCTTACGAGTATAGTGCTGCCAAAATTGCCAAGCGAATTATAAATGGTAAATAGCATTTATACTCATAAATTTACTGATCTATGAATGATAAAGCTCAGAAAGATACTGAATAATATTTTTAAATTGATTTTTCATCACGCTTTCAGAGCTGCTATTAATAGAATAAAATTGTAATAAATTCAATAATCCAATACATCGTTTGTCATTCTTCTAAACAATATTGGCGCCCAAAGTAAATATGCTTGGTTATGACATTTTCTTGTAACGAAGTACCCAATACTATATTTATTGGAAATATTGAATAATTATTGTTCGTACAAATAGCTTTTATTATGGAGAAATGAAGCGTAAACCGTGATGTATTTACTATTTTATTTATTTCTCAAATAAATTAATACTTGTGTCAAAGCCTTGGAGAAGTGAATCATTCACTATTGAAAATGTTTTATTACAACTTGTTTTAAACAGTTAATGTCATGATATATTTTATGCTTTATTGGTCCTTCAATATTGACAATTATTGATGAAAATAAATGGGCAAATTAATCCTTTCCTAAAATTCGCTTATTATTATAAATTGTAGCAATTTATTATAATACCACCGGAAAAAAAACCTAGGTACTAATGTTAGAATACCTACTAATGTGACTACGACTTCACGAAAATTTATTCGGACTTAATAAATTTTAGAAGGATTCATCCTAAAATCTAGTAATTGTTGTACTCTAAATAAATTAGTCGAAACCATTAAATAAATTACGTATTTATTGTCTGTTACAGTTTAACTTATAAATAAACTAAAGGCGATAAATAACAAGCAGAAGACACTGCCAGCCGAAACTTATTGGCGCCCTCGCTGGGACTATAACATATCGTAATACCCTCAAAATAACAAATTAAATTTTAATGTGAGCAAACGATTATTCAAACATAAAATAAATAAATAATAAGTTGTTCAATTGTACTCGGAATGTATGAGAATAAATTGATTGACATTTTGATAGGTTTATATTCACTAAGCATGAATGAATAATTGCAAAATATATCGACGCAAGAAAACAATCTTGTAGTATCTCGAAAATTGGAACTTTACACCAGAGCCAAAATACTATTTAAAAAATTCATAACTCGTAAACCAGCTGAAATCGAGAGGTAATTTTTGGAACATATATTTCTTATAATGAAATTTATTAGATGACACTAAAGTTAGTGTTCTAAAGTTGGTATAACATTAGTTTTTGCGAGTTACAGCAATTATTGGTTTTTCAATTTGAGTCATCAATATTGCTGTATCTTGGTCATAGACATAGTAATCATATCGACGCAAGAAAGCAATCTTGTAGTATCTCGAAAAGTGGAACTTTACACCAGAATCAAAAAATTATTTAAAAAATTCATAACTCGTAAACTAGCTGAAATCGAGAGGTAATTTTTGAAACACATATTTCTTATAATTAAATTTATTAGATAACACTAAATATTCATTATTCGTAAACTAGCTGAAATCGAGAGGTAATTTTTGAAACACATTTTTCTTATAATTAAATTTATTAGAAAACACTAAAGATAGTGTTCTAAAGTTGGTATAACCGTATAAAATGAGTTTTTGCGAGTTACAGCAATTGGTATTTCAATTTGAATAATCAATATTGCCGTAGAAAAAGTCCACGTCGTATCATAAAAAAAACCTCCTAGGAAAACATGGATCAGTACCCTTAGCACGAATTTTCAGTATTTGAGACGTAAAGTAAACTGGAACTTTGACAATTTCAAGTTGACATTTTTCAAGGGAAAAATTAGTTCCATCTTCGCGCACCAGAGGCGCTGTTGCATTTTTTCATACAAGAAACGCTGTAAATACTGTAAAGTAAAAGAGTGAAAATTCGTGCTAAGGGTACTGACTGTCCGACGCAGTATTTTTTTCTGAATTCAAATATGCAATAAAAAAAATCCCTTTTTGCGAGATACGACAATAATCGCTTTCCAGGGTCGATATGCTTGTAAGCAGTTACCTATCTGCATTTTTTTACAACAAGTTTAAGCCTGCGGTTTTGCCCTCGTGAAGTGTTTATCATATCGGATCTTCATAGTAAGTTAAAAAATATCTTCGTGTTAATACAAGTGGAAAAAAATGGTTTCATTCTCTATAGTGGCATAAATATCCTCGTGAAGTGTTTATCATATCGGATCTTCATAGTAAGATAAAAAATATCTTCGTATTAATACAAGTGAAAATAAAATGGTTTCATTCTCTATAGTGGCATAAATATCAAATAAATATTTAACTGCCGAAATTGAAAATACTCATCTCCTTTATGATTATTTAAGGGGATTGGTCAGTAAAAATACGGTTTTTATTTTTTACTTTTCTTCGTACATATCTGGACTACAGATCTTACAACTTGGAATATAGTTATTGACTATATGATCTAAATTCTCACAAAGTTGAAAACACGATTCAATGAAATTTTCTCGATACAAAAAAAAATGCAAAGTTCGGTCTGTGTTTTTTATTTTTTGAACTTTATGGAATAACTACTATGAGTTATTGAAAGGATGTTGTTTTAAATTGTAAAAAATACTAGTATCTACATTCTGTAAAGACATTTTTTCAATTAATAACAATTTTAATTCATAAAAAGACGTCAATATGTTTGGGGACATACGCCGTTTTATTCTGAGCACACATTCACTATCGTCCTCTCATCTTTTGCCTTTTAAAAGTAGTGTCATCACTTTCGTTCCTTGACGAATCAGTCAGCCAGCGTGGCTCTTACAGGTTAGACCTGCGACACTTTTTTTCAGACCGCGGCTGTCAGATTTTCGTAATAATAAAATTGGAAATGGATAAAAAGATCGAGAAAATAAAAACGAATGATACGTAGGCTTATAGATTATTCAAAACTATGTTTCGCTGTGTTCAATGGGACGTGATTAAACGGACATGACTGTAAATAAGTCACGTAAACTTTCTATTTTAAAGAACACGTCATTATTTTCATTAATAATTCAAGAATAAAATAAACCAAACTTACTGAAAATCATCGCAGGAAATTCCTGACGACCCCTACAGAGCAAACAAGGCAAATGTTAGAATACGTATGATTCTATACATTACGAATTGTTCCTATCAATATAATAAATTACTCACAGTGATATTATATCAATGCTATCGTGATATCGTACTATTGTTGTCGGATGGTTCCTCTGTGTCCATCCTCCTCCCATGTAATCTTTATGCATCTAAATACCATTTCACATGAACTAATGATAAATGCACTGATTTGCAGTCAACAATTTGAGACAATATGTTACTGAAAACAACTTCTAATCGTATCAAACTGCGATATAGGATAAGAAGCACTTCACTTTTATTATTATTTATTTAGTTTCGTCACAGATTTATAACAATTTCGAAGAAACAGGATTAAAGTTAATTAAATGAAAACTACTGTTGTCATTTTGAATACTTCAAAATTACTTGTCAACTACAAATAAGGCATAGCACCCACCACCCTGTTAAATATCGCCTATAGTATAATGCTGCGACTACGATGAAAAATCAGTGGTCATTGCTGTCTCACCGCGTGTTCGGTACAAGTGGCTTCTCGCTCTATTTATTGCTTTGGAGTCAAAAAAGATCAGTACTGGGCTCATGCTTTTGGAGTCGATAGATAATATATCTAAGGGTTTCATTTATCAGAAAAGTGATAATATTACAACCTTGTCCCAAAAAAAAAATACTGTGGATAAGATATTATAGAATGAAGATTACTTTAATTATAAAGAGGTTACTGACAATTGTTGTACTGTACCTGTATCTCTTATGAGTAAAAAACCACTAAATCCACGCCGCGGCTCGACTAATGTCCATTTACGCGGCGCTAGTGTCTGTCATTACATCAAAATGCATCAAAAATTACAGCTTGACATAAAAATGTAGAAAACCGGAAGTCGCCACTGTCTTCGCGCTACCAGCACTTTGAATGATTTTATTTTTTATTTTCTTTCACTTATTACGTTAGTTTTATGGCACAATAATAAATCTTACAAACCTGCGGTCTTTGTTTACATCAAATATCAAAGATTTTAAAACGCTGCCAGAAATAAAAATTTTAGTTCCGTTTCAGTCCGTTCTGGCCAAGCTGTAGTACCAACACCAGGTGGTGGAGGACAGGGTGTTAAGCACCCTTAGCTTTCCACTCTCATAATAAAGATATAAAGATATCACGCAACCAGCTTTGTGAAAGGACGTTAATAAAAGGAGCGTGTGTTTGGGGCTTTTTCTAGCGTGGTAAAATATCAAATGAGTCCTCCTACCCAGGGTAGGGCGGGAGGGACTGTCAGACTCGTAATACTTACTAAAATCTACGATGTCGTTCAATAGCTCTTTACGTTCTGGGGTCACGGTATTCTAAAGAATACTGAAAACAACACAACTCACATGCCTATGCCCGTGCGCGCGTGTGTTTGGGGCTTAATAGATAATTGGGTATTGTCACTTTCGCAAGGTATGCCAATTTTATTAATTTTCTACCAAATAGTCGTTTTTTTCGTTATCTCGGGACGTCAAAATCTGTGTCAAAGTGTGATTAAATAAATTTAAGACTGTGAATGATAAAAATATTTACAATATATTTATCCATATCAATAAGTATTTCTATCATTTTGTTTTAGTAAATGTTTCGATATCCTTATATTAAAATATTTCTATTATAGTAATACATGTATTTTGCGTAAAGGGAACACTTTATGAAATGTCGAAGTTGACGAAATGAAATACATAAAACTTTGGATTGCGTTAATTTCGCGATACTGGCGCCTGCTGGTGGCGGTGCGTGGCAACTTTTTCGACTCATCAAACGACGCTTTCGCTTTGACACGCGGCCTTAAGTACTGCGTGTTTTGAATTTATTTACATCTTTTCGCTTAAAATTGGAGCAAAATACTACGGGTTTCTTGAAATTAAAAAAAAAATGAGCATTGTTACATTTACGTCACCCAGTCGTACTAGCACCTCTGAGTACCAAGTCCTATCCAAACCGGTTCGTTTCGGTAGGTTTTGTGTGAAAGCGTAATAAACATCCATCTGGCCTGTTGGTCTAGTGGTTAGTGACCCTGACTGCTATGCCGGAGGTCGTGGGTTCGATTCCCACCCAGGAAAAATGTTTGTGTGATGAGCACGATCATTTGTTCTGTGTCTGGGTGTAATTTATCTATAATATGTATGTATTTAGAAATATACATAAGTATGTTTATCAGTTGTCAAGTACCCATAACACAAGCTCTGCTTAGCTTGGGACTAGATGGCGTTGTGTGATAGTTGTGGAATATTATTATTATTATTATCCATCCTCACAAACGTTACCTTTAATAATAGTAATAAGATATTCATAAAAATGTCTTCTAAAAATATTCTATACTACATTTTAATTTACTACAGCTGTTATTTGCGAACAATTTAAAAAAGCTAGCAAGAAAATAAAATATTCTTATTCTTATTCTTTATTGTACACATATATAATTAAAATAACACTTCACATAAGGGTAAGTTATGTACAAAGGCGAGCTTAACCCAGAATTGGGTTTTCTAACAGCAAACCTTAGAGCGATAGAGTGATTATTATTTTATTTTAGTGAGGATATTCGGTGTACAAACATTTAACAATAATATTTAATGCATACTTAAATAAACAAATACGTGTATAAACATAATACATACAATATAATATATAAAATAATACATACTTACATACCTATAAGTCATGATGACAGGAAATGCTCCCTAATTCTTCTCCTGAAAACTTCCAACGACGGCCTATCGCGTAAGGAGTGAGGAAGAGAATTCCAAAGGCGAACAGCACGCACAGTAAAAGATCCATCATAACGACTCGAAGTATGAGAAGGGACACGAAGGAGAAGAGATGAGGATGAGCGACAAGGCTTTCCTCTAGGGACAAGAAACTCAAACCGCTCCCGGAGATAAATAGGAGAATTAGGATTATGAAGCACGGAAAACAGGAAAGCAAGGACATGAGAATCTCGACGCTGCCGAATAGGCAGCCACTTCAGCTGTCTCCGAAATTCCGACACATGGTCGTACTTTCGAAGACCGAAAATGAAGCGGATACACAAATTCTGCAGACGTTCGAGCTTGTCGAGAAGTTCCTCAGTTGCGTCGAGAAAGGAGACATCAGCATAGTCTAGTAAAGGTAGAAGAAGAGACTGAGCGAGAGTTATTTTAGTTGGTAATGGCAGAAACTTTTGGAGACGTTTGAGGGACTGAAACGAGCAAAACACCCTCCTGCTCACTTCCGCAATGTGAACATTCCAGGAAAGATTGCAGTCAAGAAATACACCTAAGTTTTTAACATTGCTGGAATAGGGTATCGGAACAGAATCGTACATGACTGGTGGGAGAGACTGGAGATTCAATAAGTTGATAAAATACCTACCACCAATAATGATTGCTTGAGATTTTGCTGGATTAATTAAAAGTCCAAAACTTTTAGCCCACTGAGCGATATTCTTTAAATCATTATTGATGGCAGCCAAAGATTCAGGAAGCTCCTCAAGCTTGAAATGGCGATAAATCTGTAAGTCGTCTGCGTAGAGATGGAAGCGTGAAACTAGGATCTTAGTGATAGCGTTAATAAAGATAGAAAAAAGAAGTGGAGAAAGGACACCACCTTGGGGAACCCCCGCAGTAAGATTGCACCATTCAGAGGAAGCCTCATTACAGCGAACCGACTGCGAACGACCCCGAAGATAAGAATTAAACCAACCAATTACAGAAGGAGATATGTTTAGAGAGGAAAGGATACCCAAGAGTATGTCAAAGTCAACTGAATTAAACGCACTGCTGAAGTCCAATAGCACTGAAATCGTAAGGAGCTTATTCTCCATGGCCAGTCGGATGTCATCGGTTATTTTAACCAATGCCGATACTGTGCTATGGCCAGGACGGAAACCAGATTGGTATGGACTCAACAGGCCATTAGAAGAGAGATAAAAAGACAGTTGACTGTTGACAACACTCTCAAGGACTTTGGATAGGACAGGAAGTATTGAAATTGGACGGAACTGTGACACGGAAGAGGGATTGGAGACTTTAGGAAGAGGTAGTACAAGGGCATTCTTCCACCCAGAAGGAAAGGAACCAGTGAATAGGGAGTAGTTGATAATGTGGGAAATTACTGGGACCAGTGTATCTAGGATAGGAAGAAGCATCTGGAGTTGAATACCATCAACACCCACCGCTTTTGTGGAAATGGATAAAATTGCCCGTTTAATATCCCCTTCTGCAACCGGCTGGAAAGAGAAAGAAGTACACAATGGCAGAGGAAGGTTAGAAAGGTTGTTGAGAGTAGAAGATTTAGTGCTGTCATCCAAAGTGACTGGAGATTTTGAAAAATGGGTGTTAATTGCGTCCAGGTCTATATCGGAAGTGCTATCAATAGCGACTTTGCCGATACCGAGGGACTTGAGAAATTGCCATACTTGTGCTGTATTAATGTTTTGAACAGAATCGTGAATGTGGCGTCTTTTTGCATCCCTACACAAACGACCACAGCTATTACGCAGCTTCTTGTAAAAAGACCAGTTCTCATCAGTAGGATCCCTTCTATAACGCCTCTTGGCTTTATCCCTCTTCGACATCGCGCTTTTTATGGTGTCAGACAACCAAGGGGCTGGGAGATGCTTCACTCTAACCTTTTTCAGTTGAGCATGCTCATCAAAGAGGTTCAACACAATCTGATTGAATTCCTCAACCTTTGAATCTAGCTCATCACAGTTGTAAACAAGAGACCAGTCTATGTTGCCCGCATCCTCCCTCAAACGCTCCATGTTAATGTTTTTGAAACTGCGAAGGAAGAGAAAGGTCAACGGGCGAATTGTATGGGAAAAAAACCCACGGCGGACATAAATCAAACCTTGAGGATATATAGCTAAATGTCTCTTGGTTACCATGGTAAGGGTCGCATTCTTGTGGGTTGTGGGAATTAAAAAAAAAAAAGAATTAATAGTTTACATTATTTATTCGGCGTAATTAATGCAGTTTCATCTAAAAATATGGCAGGGGTCGATTTCCTGCCACCGCAAGCCGGATCGCCCGGAGGATACGGTGGAGCATATGGTGCAGGTCTGCTCCGCTTGGCCAGAGCACCGCACTGAGGCGATAGCCCTGCATTGTTCGAGGTCATGCTGCGGGGTGAGACGGAATGGGAAGTGGTCGCCTCCTTCTGCGAAGCAGTCATGCTAGCGAAAGAGGAGGCGGGATGCGAGAGGGAGCGGATAGCGTCCACCTCACGACCCAGCCGCCTCAGGAGACGCCCACAGGAACGGACGTCGCGAGACGATTTTCGGGTATGCCCGGGTTTCAAAGAGCTGTCAGCAATATGACGGGGCCCCCCTCTTTGAAGGCCAAAGCCTGCCGGGGTCGTGGGTCTATTGGGTCAACGTGGCCCCGGAACGTAAAGGGCTATTGAAGGACACCATGGATTTTGTTCAGTACAAGTCTGAAAGTCCATTTTTTCTTTTTTTTTAGCGTGGTAAAATCATTAAATGAGTCCTCCCACCCCGGGCAGGGCGGAAGGGACTGTCAGACTTGTACTGACTAAAATCCACGGTGTCCTTCAATAGCCCTTTATGTTCCGGGGACGGTGAAGAAATAAAATCCCGGGACCCCGGCAGGCTTTGGCCCTCTGAGAGGGGGCCCCGTCAGTTTTGCTGACGCTCTTTGAGGCGCGCCTGGAACACGACGCGCCGTTGACCCGGGCATGGTCCAGGGTCGGACAGCGAGTTGCCCTTTACTCGCTGTCCGCATGCCCGCGCCTACGGTGGCCGGAGATCGTCTTGCGACGTCCGTTGCCGTGGGCGTCTCCCGCGGCGGCTGGGTCGTGAGGTGGACGCTCTCCCTCACGCGTTCCGCCTCCTCCTTTGCTAGCATTACTGCTTCGCAGAAGGAGGCGACTGCTTCCCATTCCGTCTCGCCCCGCAGCATGGCCTCGACCAGTGCCGGGCGCGAGAGGTCGCCGCCTATCGCCGCTGTGAGGACACGGCGGTGCTCTGCCCAAGCGGGGCAGTCCTGCACCGTATGCTCCACCGTGTCCTCTGGGCGATCCTCGCATTGGTGACACCCAGGCGTTTCTTCCTTCCCCATACGACACAGGAACCTCCCGAAACATCCGTGCCCGGTGAGGACCTGCGTCAGATGGAAGGTGAGGACGCCGTGACGCCTCTCCAGCCACTCCTCAAAGAGGGGTCTTACCGCCGCGATTGCGGCGTGCCCGAACCTCGGTTGCGACAGTCGTTCCCTCCAAAGTCTGAAAGTCCCTGCCCTATTTTTCCCACGTTTTTATAAACTCACTTTTCTTGTTTGTTTATTTGTTTGTTTTTATGCCATTAAGCTTCTTCAGTGAACCGACAAGACAATATTGTCTTGACAGTTTAAATGTTCGATTCAGTCTCACGCAATTTAATAAATAAATGTATTACTGCATTTGGGATACACAAAACGATATCGAAAGCATGTTAATATAAAGCTTAGTGCGTGTGGTGTTATTTATTGTATTTCACGAGGTAAGTTAACTAGTGAATAACACTAGGTGATTCCAATGTCATTATAAAAACAGTTCTAAAAGTATGTTTTTTCTGCGACGTAACATGGATTCAATACGTTAATCATAAAGCAGGTCGCAGAAGGCATTTTGTTTGCAAAATATGAGGACCGCAATCTGTTTTATGAAGTGTGCAATGCAATGGATTCTAGGACTTTTTAAAAACATGTTGCCACGTGCTGGAGTGGTCTAGTCCCCTGCCACACCTCATCCCTCGGACGCCGTATGATATGAACCCAATCACTATGTACGGCAAGTCTATTCTTTGAGAAAAGCAAGCCAAATACTTAGGTGTTGACCCTCTACAGTCTCCTTACCTTCCGTGCCCATGTAAAGGCAGTTCGCGTTAGGCTGCCTTTACCGGAGGTAGGCTTCATTTCTTGCTTACAGCAAGAAGCAAATTGTCACTCAAGTGCAAATTGCGTCTTATAAAGCTGTCATCCGTCCTATTACACGTACATTTTTTAGACCACGATAATTGCTGACAACATCAAAAATATACATCATTACAATCCTAAAACTAAATGAGAAAAGGCAAAACTTGGTCCTCATATTTTGCATACAGATGTCTTATGGCGGCCCGGCCTATTACAGAAATTCCAAAAAAAACAGTAAAAACTAAAAAAAAAGGAACCGACTTCAAACCCAAACACAAAAAAGTGTGACTTTTCTTTCGGAAGTCGGTGAAATAAAAAACAAAGCCACCGACTAGACTGGATGTTGTTTTTTTTTATTTACCCTTTTTTCATCGAATATGGCCACCGACTTCGAAAGAAAAAATATTTTATCCTTTTTGTGTGTTTGGTTTTAAAGTAGGTAGGTTTCTTTTTTAAGTTCTTTTTTTGTTTTACTGTTTTTAGTTTGGATGTTCAACAAAAATCTTCGTATATTCGACGTCTTTGAAAATCTACAATCCAAGTAAGCAACAAAAAAGGGCGGAAAAATCTATGCGGGCAATGAGATATCCATGATTGTTATAATACTAAAATCTTTTCCAGAATGTTAGGAACACTTTTCTGAAAACAGCATCAAAATCGGCACAGTCTATAACCGCGGACAAACATACATACGTCATATGTACAGGTCGAACTGAGTACCTATTTTTTTTAAGTCGGTTAAAAATCAGGTTTAGTGGCTTGTAAACTATTGTATCTAGTCAATCAAAACAAAAGAGAATCTGAAACGTACAGATCAAGAGGAAAGACAATGAACGGAGATTTTTCGAATAAATACATTTTTGGTTAAAACTTTGTTCTCCAATGGATTACAACAAAAATAATTGAAGGTATTATTATGTGAATTATGCTCTTTCATTCTAGACCATTTTCATTCATGTCCGCGACCGGGTCGGATTGCGCCCGATGACCTTTGGATTTGCGTTTAGGCGGACGAATTTTGTAAGACAAAAAGAGAAGGTCATGATAAGAGAAGGGGGCGGAAAGTTGTCCATGAGTGGCTACTTTACTAGAGTCGGAAACAATAATGAGGTCCAATAATGAGGGATTGCAATGAGGAGCATGGTGGGTAGCGTTTAGCTGAAGGATGTGCATATTGACAGAAGAGACAAGAGATTGAAGTTTACGGCTGCGCACATCATCCTTGATCAAGCAGGTGTTGAAGTCTCCGAGGATAATAGTGTGGTCATATAATGATGTTAAAAGTTCTAGTTTTGATTCAAAGGAGGAAAAATAATCAATTTGACAAGAAGGACTATAGTAAACACCTAAAAGTAGTTTAGTGTGGTTAAAAACAATTTCAATAAAAAGATGTTCCGCAAATTTCGAATAATGACTCGGAGACTGATCAACAACCCTATAAGTAATATCTCCACGGAGATAAATAGCGACTCCTCCACCTCCCTTGCCTGTTCTGTCATTACGCACAAGCTTATAGCCGGGCAAGGAATATTGTGTTGAAGGAAGTGCTGGTTTAAGGAATGTTTCAGAAACAAGCACAGCATGGATAAGATTGGAATCGAAAGAGGACAGTAAGTCAGAATGATGAGCAGGAATACTTTGAGCGTTTATGTGGACCGCATTGAAAAATTTGCTGAGAGATGTAAAGTGAGAAGAAAGCTGTTCACATAGGTGTACAGAATCATCACTGAGCGCACCAGCAAAGCTGTCATCAGAAGCACAAGAAGAAAAACAAGAAACAAAACTATCGTCAGAATCATCTAGCATGACACAATATTAATTTAAAATAAATAAGAAATATATAATATGTTCTATTTAAAATAAACAAATAAATAAATATATATAATTATCAGTTAACTAGTATTTAAAAATCCTCGATGCACCCGCCAGTTGCTAAAAAGTCTGTGGTTAAAATTATATAAAATTAAAAGGCCTTGTATCCAAAGCACAAAAAAAAAAACAAAATAACATTGACAATGTTTCCGAACGAGCAAGTTTTAGGACTAGAAATAAAATGTCATTGTCAATTGTCAAACACAAATAATAACAGAGTGATCAACAAAGTAAATTCCAAAGCTATCTATTATTTTCGTGGTCTTCTTACCAAAGGAGATTTACTCATCGGTGACTGTTCGCCAGTGCCCTGTGTCGCATCACTGGTCAAAGGAAACTGAGCCTCAAGTTTTTGGAGTTCAGTTAAAGTTTCTATCCTCCGTCGAGACTTGTCTGGGAGCAGGATGACGATCTTGCCCTCGGAGGTCCTACACTGCTTCACCCCAAAGTGTTTGCGAGCGGCAAGAAATGTGTCATGCCTGGGTTTAGTCAGGAACTCCGAAAATACTAGTCCAGAACCTTTCAGCAGAGTTTTCTTATTCCAAACCTCGCTGCGCAAACTGTGGCTTAAAAACCTAATAAGTAAAGGACGAGGCTTGCCTGAATCGATTCCCAGGCGATGACAGGATGTGATGTCTGCAGAAGAGATATTAGGCATCTTCAACTTATCTGTCAGAGTTGTGACAGCCCGGGAAGTGTGATCCTCATCCCCCTGTTCAGGGAGACCATGAAGGAGGAGAACCTGCTTGCGTGAAGCCATCTCATGACGATCCAGACCAACTGTCAGCAGCTCCATCTGAGTCTTCAGAGCAGTCATTGTTCTCCAGATAAGACACTTGAACTCGGTGAAGTCCCGGGACAGGCTGGCAATTGTTTTGTGGGTGACCTCATTGCTGCTTGCATTCTTCAACTCCTCTTCATAGGTGTCCATCCGTGAAGCAAATGTTGCAGATAGTTCCTCCATACAGGTTGACAGCTTGGCATACAGGTCCATAGTGACAATTGTGTTTGAGCAGGTGAAGTGAGAGGAAAAGAAGAAAAGTTATGAAGACTGTGAGTGCATCCAAGGATAATTAAAACATTGAGTGCATATACAATATAAAATATGCAGATTAACTATTTTAATTTTAAAATTAAATGAGAGCTCTGTAAAAAGACGTGTACACTTTACTACCCTCACAAAAAAAAAAAAAAAAAAAAAAATATTGAGTCTTATTCTACGCATTATCTTCGATAAAATCTGGGGCGAACCTATCAAATAAATGTGTATCTCCCAAAACACTCTTAGTAAAGTAATTGAAAAGGGTGCTGTAGACAGTATTAAGTGATTCTTTTTTGTTTGTAATGAAACGATTACTACATAGTTTTTCGTAAAATGTTTTAAAACGAAACATATTTTTTTAATATGTTTTGTTTTAAAACTGGGGTAATCTTTAAATCCTATTAAATCTTTACACCCTTGAACCCCAAAAATTGTCAACCCGTTTTGGACGACTGGATCCACAAACACCGTGACATAACAAACCCTACATAATTAAGTAAGCGAAAAGGCGTAAATAATGATGACAATTAATAAAATAAAGGTTTAACTAAACCTTTGTACGACTTTAATACTGACGAAAACATTGTATCGATAAATCTAAGCGCAATATAGCATGTAATACTATTTATTTCCCGATAAAATTCGCCTTAAATAGCCTCTGCTAGTTATTTCAGAGTAAATTTGAGGACTAATAAAACGAAAAGTGTCCGTGTTTCGACACTAGATCCGCCATTTTGTCGAAATGAAGTCAAGATGGCTGCAACAAGGAGGATTTAATGTCTGGAAAAGTGTTGCTTTTAGGGTCAATTCACACGTACCACAACCACACCACAGCCACAACCACACCACAACGACTATTATTTTGTATTGAAAATGAATATTACAATTTACACGTACCACATTTTGCCGTTATTATCGATCACCTGTGTAATACGACCACCTCGCAACCACATCGCGAAGGCAACGCCACCACCGGCGGCGGCACCGCGGCCACATCGCAACAACAATCTTTCCTCCATGACTACGTTCAGTCAAGCCGTGTTGCCTCTACGAAAGCCGGAGTATAACTGCACATGACCACGTGGTTACCACATCGCAACGACAACGACAACGCAACCACATCGACATTTTGTCGGTACCACAACGCAACTGCAAAAAGCCGCTGCGACACTATTCACACGTAAAGCTTGCCCACATTTTGTCGCTGCGACGTGGTGTGGTTGTGGTAGGTGTGAATACACGCTTACTCGTGACTTTAGCCGACCTTTGCCCAGGCCCCACTCCGGCAAAAGTCGAGGAAAGACAAACTTTTATTGTGCGTACAATAGGAGTGGACTTTCCTGCAGGAGTCTGTATTTTCTGATAGCTACAACCTTGAGGTCTTTAAGTCAAGAATGATTAGAATACTTCTTGGCAAGCGTGCTTGGCACTGTTGCGTTTACTAGAGCTCCGCTTACTATCAGGCGAGATAGTGGCCAAACGCGAGTCTCTCAACAAAAAAAAAGGAAAGTGGAGACTAGTTCAAAAAAAGGAAAGCGGAGATTAGTTCAAAAAAGGAAAGTGGTGACTAGTTCAAAAAAAGGAAAGCGGAGATTAGTTCAAAAAAAGGAAAGTGGAGACTAGTTCAAAAAAAGGAAAGTGGAGATTAGTTCAAAAAAAGGAAAGCGGAGATTAGTTCAAAAAAAGGAAAGTGGAGACTAGTTCAAAAAAAGGAAAGTGGAGACTAGTTCTCAATTAAAACATGTCCTTGTATACTTTACGTCAGGATAACTGAAAACTCATGATAAGGCTTCTGGTCTACATTATTTCTCAGTTTCCTTTTACATCTAAATTACCCTACTAACACACATTAGGTAATACCATATTTTCATTGCCCCCTATTTCGGTCATTAGGCTGACCCTTTCGCGTCTCGTCCCCCATAATTCGGTCACCATCAACAGGGCCCATTCACTAATTTTATTATCGACCATTGTATGAAGACCTAAACCAACATGGTTCATTGTATGGAGGGATGATAATTAAGGACAAGAGACTGTTTGTTTAGTCTCGATATTATTAAGTTCGTAAGTAATTTTGTATCCCGGGTCGACGGAACGTCGTGTCCCACGCGCGCCTCAAAGAGCGTCAGCAAAATGACGGGGCCCCCTCTCAGAGGGCCAAAGCCTGCCGGTGTCGCGGGACTTATTTCATTACCTTGACCCCGGAACATAAAGGGTTAATGTAAGGTACTCTAGTTTGTCGATACAAGGGTTCATAAAGTTTCATCAAGATCGATTCATTGAAACAGAAATATAGATACAGATGGCCCTGTCATCATCATAATTATCAAATACCCGGAGCAACTACTTGTACGTGAATTAAATGAATAATTAATTACCTCCCTTTTCTTCACTATACTGAGCCTTTAATTCTGATTCAAATACAATTAATAGTTCTATGGGTATCAGGAAAATAACTAAGAAGTATATTAAATTAACATGTTGCAAAAATAAGATTCTTCCGGAACCCTTTCACTGTGAATACGTCTCGCACTTAGCCGGTTTTTTATTTTGTCTTATCTTAGAGATTTGTAAATAAAGCTCTCTTTTAAGACACTTTACACGCATGTAATCTTATTTCAAGTAGATATTATAAACACATTACCTTAAAGAAAACTCCGTTGCGCAAAATCTTTCGGAAAGAGCTAAAGTTTTAGCAAATATTGGACGAACTTCTTATTGGAGCAAATTGCTGGAAGGTAGAGTTGAGAGCCAAGTCAACAACGAAAGCAAACAATAGAAACGCTACAAGCCATTTTAAAATGGAAAGAACATTTTAAAGTGTCTTTTATTTCGTTGTGGGAGAGTTATCTAATGAATACAGCCGTTCAAGTTGGAGTTACTAAAATCCACTGTATTCCTTCAATTGCTCTTTGTATTCCAGAGCCACGGTACATGTCTTGACACATTTCTGCAGCCTTGACAGGCATTTGACCTTATATGGTTTCCATCGTTTGCCATCAGCTCCTTGAGGCGAGCCGGCGACACGACGCGTCGTCTCGTTGATGATTTGATGACCTTGATCAGACGGCGAGATATACTCATTTCAGTGTAAGTCTTCCACTCACTTCTAATACGTGAAAGAATTCTGAAAATGGTAAAAACGTGAAACATGTGTGGAGTGTGGTTGCTGGTTGCCTGGTATGTTAATTTGATATGTGCATTTTTGTAAGATTACCATATCCTGCATGTCCATATTGCATGACGGCAGGAGTCTGGGTCCCGGACTCATTTGATGATTTTACCACGATGAAAAAAAGAAATATCGTTGATTATGTTATATTTTCATTTACAAGCTAATCAATTAAAAAACTAAAAAATTTTCGGAGTTTATAAGCTAACCAACCAACACAGACAAAAAAGAGTAAATTTAATCGTTTCTGTTAGGTTGCTAAGTTACAATGCAACTGAAAGATGAAACACTACCACAGCACTAGTCCATTGCAGTAACGTTCAGTACGACTGCGTGACCATTTTTCCAGCAAATCCTCCGCCATTTGTATTTGTGATTGGACCTAACAGCCGCATAGCCAGGTTTACGTTGAAAAATGATCCTTTGGAATTAACTTTTCAGAAAGAATTTCATGTAGGTAGCCTTTTAAATGGTGGAAGCTGAGAATTTATCTGCTTTCAGTTTACGAATTCTTAAAAGTTAAATTCATTCCAAAACCTATACCGTGGTACCACAAAAACTTTTAAACGTCTGTTGAACACTTTTCTAAAAAAAGTGTCAGATTATGACGTTGAAATAAGGTCCGTTTTGCAGTCACACTTTTTTTAGACAAGTGTTCAACACTCAAGTCTTCAGTAAAAAGTATAAAATAAATTGACAGCTAATTGTTTTTAAGTCTCCGCCTTATTTCAAGAATCTTCGACTTAGTTAAGAAGTTAATTAAAAACCAATACCTTTTGTTTGAAAGATATTAACCTGAAATCGAGAGATCTGATGTTGTCAGGGCTATCGAGTATGAATCTAAGATTAACGTACCTCTTAAAATCTGATATTATCGGCTATCAGATATTTTAAGAGGATGATCAAGTTCAAATAAGTACATTAGTCTAGATTTATTTAGTTAGGGTCAATTGTTTGATGAATACATTCAATTAAAATAGGATGACCTTGGCGCCATGATATTGTATGTAGGATTATGTATGTAATGTAATTTTGACGCAATTAGTATTTATTTTTTGAGAGTGAAAGTATTAAAGAATCGCATTATGGCGCTAAACCTGTTCGTTTTTTAAACGGGTAGCCCTTTCTTTTGTTTGGAGTATAGTGTGTCAACATCTCCCAGTTTATATTAATACCTAAAGATTCTAGTATAAGAAGTTTTAAGCCGACCTGGAATTCTCGGACAACCCTAAAAGCGATTTAATTACGTAGATAATGGCTGAATCACACCCCCGAGGTATTTTGTAACCCAATTGTTACGTCGATTAGTTATGAAAAGGTGAAATATTCTGAGATGGGTCGTCAGTTCGTCGCTCTATCTTCAAGAATTTTATTTTTAACCGACTTCAAAAAAGGAGGAGGTTATTAATTCGATGGTATGTTTTTTTTTGTGGATTTGTTACGCGATTACTCCGCCAATAGTGAACCGATTTTCAAATTTTTTTTTTGTTCGAAAGGAGTTACTTCTGAAGCAGTCCCATAATCACCAAGTCAGGATCTGATATTGGATCTTAGAGAAATCGAGGGCAACCCTCAAATTTTATTGGCTCACACATAGTTTTTCGCAAATCTTATTAAGTAATTTATGTACTTGCGTATGGAAATCATCATCTCATGTAGCTGAGCTGATGATGGAAGGTAGAACTTCCAACAGTAAGGAGTAGGCATCGACTGATTTAGTGTGTGTTCGCATATCCCCGGAACTACTAGCACATAATACCTACAAGTCCAATTTAAGTAATTCTTTTTTTGTTGTACTAGGTATATATCGTTCAACTTATGGAATACTGCAAGTTTTATCAAAATCAGTTCAGTAGTTTTTGGGATAGGAAATTTTATTAGCTTATTGTATACGTACATGAACGATGTTATTACCGGTGCTACGGATTCCAAAATTCTAGTGTACACGTAAAAATATTAATACTGATGTATTTAACAAGAATTTGGGTTGAATATTTAAACAAAAAAAGTAGAATAAAAACTTAAAAAAAAATGTAGGTAACCGCCTTTAAAAACAACCACAAAAAAAGGGTAAAATAACCTACAAAATAACTTTTCTTTCGGAACTCGGTGGCAAAAAAAAACAATGAAATAAAAAAAAAAACAAAGCCAACAACTTCCGAAAGAAAAGTTATTTTGTAGGTTATTTTATCCTTTTTTTGTGGTTGATTTTGAAGGTGGTTACATTTTTTTTTTTTAAGTTTTTAATTTTTTAGCTGATACCTCCACGCGTTCTCAAGACAGCCAACAGCCATTAAACAGCCTTGACAGATGGACAGAAGAACAACAAAGTAACAAAGTGAACCTACGAGATTTCCGTTTTTTTTTTCTAATTTAGAATTTTTGAGCATCCATTTCCTAAGTTTTAAATACGGTAGAAATATTTCCTAACAAATGAACGACACAACGAAATCATTAAAAAAAATCCTTTACAAACATTTCTACCGCCACACGTTAAATCAAGCGCAATTCTTTGGCACCCATTTGATCCCATCAGAGCATTCAAAACGCTTCCGTTTTCAAAGAAAATAAGATAAAAGCGTCTGTATGAATAAAATATTGTAAAGGCACTAGTCAACCACAGCTTCAGTCAATTTTATTGAAACGATCGATTTGCATTTTTTTTAGCGTAGTAAAATCATCAAAATGAGTCCTACCATCCAGGACAGGTCGGAAGGAACTGTCAGACTCGTACTGACTAAAATCCACGATGTCTTTCAATAGCCCTTTACGTTCCTAGGTCGCGGTAATTTATAATTCCTGCGACCCCGGCAGGCTTTGGCCTTCTAAAGGTGGACCCCGTTAATATGCTGACACTCTTTGAGGCGCGCGCGTGGAACACAACGCGCCGTCGACCCGGGCATGCTCCATGGTCGGACAGCGAGTCGCCCATTACTCGCCGCATGCCCGCGCCTACGGTGGCCGGAGATCGTCTGCCAACGTCCTTCGCCGTAGGCGTCTACCACTGCGGCGAAGCGATTTGCATTGGAAATTTTATAAATGGGAAAAAATAAAATGATGATGTAAGTCTTGCTCGAACCTTAGAAGGTCTGGTGTGATTTTTAACCGACTTAAAAAGCAGGAGGTTCTGAATGTATTTTTTTATGTTTGTTACTTCTTAACTTACGACTGGGTGAAACGATTCTCTTTTTGTTCGATGTAGTAATCTGTCATTTTGAAAACATGAAAGTTCCTTTCAGTTTCGTTCAATAGTTTTTATTATAAAAAAATTGGACAATGTTATTACGGTATTACGGATTACGTAGGTATTTGACAAGAACTTGGGTTGAATATTTAAACTAGAAAGGGACTTTTTGTATTTTATTTTACCCCTTTTGATATTTCTTTTTGTCCATAATTGTCTTGGTGTTGTATTAAATAAAATTTAGATATGAAAAATGCATCTGTGAGAAACTTCTGTGAGAAACTGGGACCAGAATCTATTAAAGCACAAGGTTTCAGTATTTTACCTACAGCGTACTTGAAGTACTTACGGCGTTATTGAATGGAAAATGTAAAAGCGCCTCTAATGCACGAACAATTAACTATTTTTTTCAACAAATTAACGTCTAAGTTCCTGTTTAGTTTAAGTCATAATATAAACGTGAAAATTCATGATTCGGAAGTCAGTCATGTTACAGATTAGTGAACGCTTGCCTTTAAACTCAGTATTTTTAACGTCATGAACATTTTCTTCTGAATTCGGAATGGTATAGCAAAATGCCCTGTTTAAGTTATTTAAAAAAAAGAATGTAAATGCGTTTGAGTTTAGCTCTATCGGGGCGCTGTCAGAATGCTGTCAGCTCTTTGAGGCGCGCGTGGTACACGACGCGCCACCGCCACCGCGAATCGGACGGCGAGTCACCCATTACTCGTCCGCATGCCCGCTCCTCGACCAATGCCGTGCGCGAGAGGTCACCGCCTTTCTTTCTTTCTTTCTATCGCCTCCGTGAGGACACGGCGGTGTTCCGCCCAAGCGGGGCAGCCTGCAACGTATGCTACCCCATGCCTTTCGGGTTTTCGACACCGGAAGTATCAATTAACGTAAGGGACAAAATACGACTTTTCAGGAGAGCCAAAAAACGATTTTTATTGTTTTATTTTGTCTATAACTTTTTACTGTCTGGTCCAATTTTTATGGTGTTCAGAGCAAAGTTTCTTAGAATGTCCCCTTCTTTCTTGTTTTATACGAAATATTTAGGAATACCCAGTAGTTTCTAAAATAGCATGTCCTTTACATTAAAAAAAAATGTTTAGATGACCGTTACGTTACTGAAATTTTATAGATAATCCGTCGAGCATAGTGTAAGCAGCAAGAGAAATGGAAATTTATACGAAATTTTATTGTAAAGGACTTTATCAGTGTTGCAATTTAATGTAACAATAGATTATCTACTAAAGTTTATACTATTTTAGCACTATGGAAATGAGATTAAAGAGTAAATGAGTTCAGTTTCAGGTTTTACTGCTAGCTATCGCAGATTTAAGTCTGATTTGAGTCGGACCGCGTCTTACTGCTCCGAGCTAGCTCGGTTACTAGGCTCAGAGTAGTTCTACATAGTTTTAGATGTTTATAAAGCAGGATTTACCTGTTCACTTTCGTTCTCAGAGAAAATTGCTAGATGTGCGATGTTCTTCGTGATCGCTGAATCAAAGGAATAGTCCAAATTCTTCTCCTTTTCACAGATTACTATCCTTTTGCTATAAAAGACTTATATTTTCCCGTCTTAACTCTTCGATTAACATGTCTCTGACAATTCAGATACTATTTAAAACAAAATCCGTTTTTTTTTTCTTTGTTGACTCTAAAATATTTAACAGTATTAACCACTATCCGAGTACAATTTGTATGCAACTTACTCGTTTGAGACCACTCGGTCCGAGCACACTCTGACCGCATCAACGCTGCTTTAATTGGCTTTATAATTTTATTATATTAATCAATTTAAGTTTTCTTAGAATTTATTGCTACCTACCACTTTTTCTCCACCTGGCAAGAAGTGATGATGTGTAGGTAGCGGCTCTGAAGAGGGTACCTACCTATCTTCTTCAGAGCCGATATTGAATGAATGTAATGGAAACGAAAGGTCGATGAATTAAGGCATAGGAATTGTGCGAAACATGATAATATTATGATGACAATCAAAGTACTCGTAGAAGTGAGGAGTATAGAGGACGTAAGGGGAAAAGATAGAATAAAAGGTGCATGGGCTGTGTGAAAGATGAAGCAATAAATATCTGTTTGACGTATTTCATCTGCAGTAATTTCAGCTCATTTCGACTTAGAATGGAGATCGTGCGCTGTGGTGCTCCTTGGGTGAAACCAATGTCCAAAAGTGGTCTTTAATAGTTAGAAATGATAATGATAATGAATTTCACCTGCAGATTGATTTGTGTTGTCTATAGTCGATGTATTTTATGTCTAACAGCCGTAATTTTCCAAATCCATTTACCCTTTTCTGTTGCATTTAAATTGTTTCAAGGTAATTCTTCGGATTTTTTATGTCGTAAGTGTCACCGATCTCTAACATTTTATATATACTTCAGATTTCGTCAAACATTTTTTTAAAGCAAGGGACATTTTGTTTACAGTGAGCGACATTTTATTTACAGTAAGGGGCATGGTTTTTAAAGTTAGGGGCATTTTATTTAAAGTAAGGGACATTGTCATTTAAATCGACTTATTTTTGATTAAGGTAAGGGTGTAAATTATTTAGTACGGTGACTTACTTCAATTTTTTGAGAAGAAAAAATCTTAATGACTGTTACATCACATTTTTTTTCAGAAATCGTTTTTCGCGGTCAAAATTTTTGTACTGTAAGGGACATTTTTTTTTAGATAGAATTTTTTTAATAATACCAATCGATAGAGCGCGAAATTCTGAATCCAATGATATATATAACTCATTTTCGCCAAAATGTCCCTTACGTTAATTGATACTTCCGGTGTCGTTTTATGTAACCTTGAAGTTTGGTCCAAGTGGCTGTTAAATAACCACGTTCTTATTAGTACCTATAACTTTACCCATTCCATTTTATTTCAAGGCATCGTCGAAACATCAATTAATAATTTCACAATGAAATTACAACGTCGCGAAGAGGCAAACGCCTTTGAGAGGCAGTACCTTGTAAATTGATAGAATCTTTGAAGTGATACTAGAATATTGGTGCTAATTTGAAAACTATAGGTACTTTGTTTAAGACTGTTCTTGAAATCAATTCAGATGATTTGAATGCTGAGGCAAACAGAGTCTCTGGAGTCTTTGTTGCATTTCGTTCCCATATCTGTGTGCATGGAAATTGTCAATTCATCAGAAACCGTGACCCTGGAATGTAAAGGGCTATTGAAAGATTACCGTGGATTTTAGTCAGTGTGATAGGTCTCCCCGCCCCTGTCACCTTTAACTTTTTATATCTCACTAGCAAACCCGGCGAACTCCGTTTCGCCACCAGATGGCTTCGTTTTATGTATAATAACATTCCTGTATGTGAATAAAGATTTTCCCGCGTTTCTGTTGAAATTTTTCCTGAATTTTCTTTGCTATAAACCTCACGGAGCCCGAGACCTTTCCAACGAATGCAAAACCGTGGAAATCGGTTCGTGCGTTCTGAAGTTATAGCGTCAGGAAGGAAACCCCGACTTATTTTTATATAAGAGATGATTCCATCAGTAAGAAAAGTTTACTTGGTTCAATTTTTGAGCAGAACATAATATTTATAAAACTTTCTTTAACTTACTTAGAAATTAGATTATTAATTAGAAAGTATTTGACGTTAATAAACAAAAAACACTTTTCTTAATTAAATCAATCGTTTTCACTTAGAACCAATTTAAATACTCGTACTTTACAAAGATTTCGGTGAAACCGTTAATTAGAAAATGTTTGTAACAGACAGATCAACGCACGAGTAACTCTAGAGTTCCGTTTTTATACAGAAAGGCGTATTAATAAAGTTATTTTGTTTTTTCATAGCCTACACCATTGCAGCTTTGCCACGACCTAAGCGTATCATTTTTTTTATTGTGGTAAAATCACCAAATGAGTCCTCCTTCCCGTCCTTGTTTGAGAGGACTCATTAGATGATTTTACCAAGAAATAAAATCGGTTGTCTGAAAAGTCGGTTTACTGACGATAGTTGAACGTGACAACGTCATAATAAAATAGGTACTGCACTTACGTTGCTATAAACAAAAAATTGTCATGTCGTTGCTATGGAACGCTACAGAGCGAGGTAACGCCGCATGACGTCATCTTTTTTCGTGCGTGCAGCCGGCCATCGAAATATAAGACGTTATCATGTCAAAAAAGGTAGGTAGATTGACGCTCAGAGCAAAAAAGTTTGCAGTTTATCCGACTAATCAAATCAGCATAAAACAAACTTTTTGAATGGCCATTATAATGACACAAGAGTTGGAACACTTGAAAAGAAACCACTAGTTCAACCAAACACGACACATTTTGTTTTGCCTCATTGCTAGCACATTTTTGTGGTATTGCATTAAAAAAAAGTTACTTGTTACATCTTGACAGGACGGACGTAAGACAAATTGTTCTCTGACACGCAGCGAAAAGGGTACAATTTTAGAACGTGGAAAAAAGTGCTACAGAGATTATGTCACCGGAATATGACCAAAACGCGCACATTTAAAATAAATATAGGGACCAAATTCATTTGTTTTTTTTTTTTTTGTAGAGAAATGACCCAAAGCCTGCCTTATTCCTTGGCGAGAGGTTAATAGGTACGTCCACACAGAGCGAGCAGCCTCGCGAGACACTAGCCGCGCGATGGTACTGCCTCGCGAGGCTGCTCGCTCTGTGTGGACGCCACTATTTAGTACCTAATGTCACACACCGAGGCAACACAGAGACAGTCTCTTGGGCACATTACCAGATCGCTGAGTTTTTCGATGATTTGTGATAGTTTGGTTTTATTTTCTATTTGTAGAATTTTTATTATTTAATTTTTATTCCAATCGGTTCAATTGCTCCATTGTGGTTGAGTAACAAACCTCCATTCGTCTATCCGAAGTTTCACTCCTACAATTTCAGTAAGTAATAGTTTTTTTTTACTTTCGTACAAGTTAGTATGATCAATGTTGTCCATAAAAATAAAGTTTGATCTTCATGCATGTTGCATCATCTTAGATGTACGGGACTCCATGCATCCAAGAAAATTATTGTCTTTTAGGAAATAAATTATGCCATATCCTGTATTTCAATCTTCCAGGGTTTCACAAGCGTGGCATATTCTCGTTGTCCGCTTATTACCGCGGTTTGGTTACATTTTTCATATGTTACCGCGTTGTGTGACGTATTTCTCTGACGTGTCTGTTCTTATTAGGAAACTTTGGAGACAAACTTTAGTAATAAGTATGTAACATTTTTATTAGTACAAACTGTTTTTATTATGTGTATTTTTATTGAAACTTTCTTCACTTTTTTATCGTGATTTCATTATCAAATGAGTCCTCCTTACTCATCAGACTTGTACTGACTAAAATCCACGGTGTCTTTCAATAGCCTCTTACGTTCTGGGGTCACGGTTTGTCGTGAGTCCCGCGGCCGAAAAACTTTCTTCCCTAGTTTAAAAATATTAAATTTGTAGGGATCTACAATGATGCACATTTGACTACATTTCATTTTTTTTATTTTTATAACTGAGGCTGTTAAGTCTGCGTTGGAATACGATGAATTTTAGTCAGTAATAGCATATTGCCAATACTTTTATTGTGGGCACACCATTTTTTTTTTGACTTTGCCCTACTCTCGGAATTTCTCCTCTATCGTATCGTTATTGTAACCACAAACACTCAGACACAGAACAACTACTTGCAGATCATGCAAATATTTGTTGCGTGCGGGGATTGAACCCGCGACACACAGCGCAGCAGTTCAATTGTTCAGTCACGGTGCTAATCGTGTTCAGGGGCCTCACCACGAGCTCTTAACGTGATCCAGTTTAGGCTGTGGGAAAGAGATAGGGCTATATAAGTCGTCTAGCGCCATCTCTTTCCCACAGCCTAAACTGGATCGCGTTAAGAGGTCGTGGTAAGGCCTCTGTTTAGTCGTCGCGGTACTGTCAATATACTGTCAATTTTAGTCAGTAATAGTCTGACAGTCCCTTCCGCTCGACCCAGGGTAGGAGGACTCATTTGATAATTTACCACCCAAAAAAAAAGTGTTCGGTGTTTAATAACAGCCCCGTTTCTTGATTTTAAGGGTTAAGTAAACCTTTCATCTACACAAATATTATGAAGAGGATAAAGAATCGATTGTTTGTTTGTATTGCACTGAGAAAAATTTCCTCTGCCGCGCTACGTAAAATAAGGACAAAAATCGACCACAATGACGTGTGTAACCCGCTCCATTACGCGTAAGTAGTCAGTCATACGTAGTCGGCATACTGACGCTCATCATGGAGCGGGTTACGTAATTTACTCGTGGTCGATTTTTGTACGTACGTACGTAGCCTGACATCCGGCTACATAATACGCAAGTCGCACTGAATACTCCTCTGACTACGACTGCAACACCCGTATACTATTGTTGCGGGCACAGTAGAACACGGTGAACCTTACGTGTGTACCATGGCGGCTTACGTACGATACTGTAGCGGGCATAGTAAATAATGATGAGCCATATGTGTGCACCGCGGCGGCATATGTACGATACTGTGGCGGACACAGTAAAACACGGTGAGCCGTACGTATGTACCACGGCGGTATACGTATGATACTGTGGCGGACACAGTAAATCACGATGAGCCGTACGAGTGTACCACAGCGGCTGTACGAAACTGTAGCGGGCATAGTAAATAATGATGAGCCATATGTGTGCTCCGCGGCGACATACGTACGATACTGTGGCGTTTCATCCCTACTCGCCTCACGCTCAGGGCACCGCGCCATGGAGACATGGCGCGGTGCCCTGAGCGTGAGGCGAGTCCATCATCAACGTGACCTGTGAGGACTCACATAGTGAGAAAGTCTCTAGAAGAGCTTACTATAGAAATGATCCTATGAAGTAAGGTCTTGATTCGAAACTCGAAACCGAGGGGTGTCATTCACGCGCGGAGAATCTTAACACCGCAATTCAGAAAGACGCGTCATCGGCACAGCGCCATCTAGCGACCCATTTTTAAATATTCAAATATGGATCATGACTTTGAGCAATACGTTACCACTGTTACGGGTTAAATAAATTACGCTATGCTACTCTGTGCGGAATCAATAAACCGCATACGTAAATGTTAAGAGTGCGCCACAGTAATTTCATGATGCGGCTGACGTCGTAAAGATTATACGCACCGAACACAGTCAGGAGGTAAACGGAGTTCGTAAAATGAGCCAGGATACGTAAATGATTATGTAGGCGGAGACATTATTAATTATCTAGTGTGCGTAAAATGTATCGGCATATCCCCGACCCATGCTCGTACATTATGTACGTAACCGGGACCATTACTTAATGAGTCGGAGTCAGTGCAATGATTTGGAAACCAGTTACTGTTGTAAAGAGCCTAGATACTGAAATAATGCGGCTGTATAACTTCGTTCGTATAGCGTATACATTTTTCCTGGTTCCGGGTTAAATAAATTACGTGTGCTGCTCTGTTAATACATATGCGGCATCATTAAACCGCATACGTAAACGTTAATAATGCGGGCACAGTAATTTCATGATGCGGCCTCATTACAAGTAACTTGTTTACATTGTCTTTACAGAGCATTATGCCGCATACTTACTTAACATGGTGTCGTTTCATTATAAGTATGGCTCTTATAATTTTCATGTGAAAAGCACATTATACGTATCTGGCTGCCAGTACATTACAAATTTGCCAATTTTAAGTAGCCCGTTTTTCTCAGTGTGAATAGGCTCCGAAACTACCGTCATCATCATCATCATCATCTTCTGCCTATAATGTTCCCACTGCTGGTACACAGGCCTCCTCTCTGTGATAGGGCGAGTGGGCCATAATCCACCACGCGGGCCCAGTGCGGCTGGCTAAACCTAGTATATACATAATCTCATGACTTCTTCCCATGGGGGTAAGCAGAATTTACAGAGGGCCACCTGCTAAGATTCAAACAGTATGTCGTCTCATCCACATTCATACATGTGGTCTTATAAGCACTGGTTTCTAGTACTACGCTCCAGGCCTTTCTGAAACACCTCACCTATAAGTCAGTAGGTCCTACTGGGGCGTCATTAAGTAAACCTAATCGAGGTCGATATCTGGGTGAATGGCCGTTGATTACATCAAAACCAATTGCTAAGAGACCTGACAAAAATCGAATCAATATCTCATTAAGCATGGGAGAAACTGGAACTTTTTTTTGGAAGTTATACTAGATTGAACCTTACTTTGTCTCAAGCAAAACATGCGCAAGGCGGATCACTACGAGCTTAATGTATTCACCCCATTAAGATTTTCCTTCTCTATGTATTTATCCACTTCAGAAATTGTTGTGGGTGCGATTATAAATATTTAACATCAAATAGTAAAATCTTTAAAAAAGAAGAGTCTTTAAAAACCACCACAAAAAAAATGTTAAGGCGCTCCGTCACAGCGAGCATTCGCCTGTAATGTAACGTTACAGATTCGAACATTTCATCAGTGAGGGAAGACAATCGAGCATCACAATATGCGCACCTTGTATCAAATCTATACTAAATGTACGCTAATGCTCGACAGTCAGGGAGGTTGTATTGTACTGTAATGCTCAAAGTCGAATCTATAATGTTACATTACACGCAAATGATCCCGGTGAGGGAGCGCCTTTAAATAACTTTTCTTTTGGAAGTCGTTGGCTTTGTTTTTTTTAATTCATTTTTGCCTCCGACTTCCGAAAGAAAAGTATTTTACACTTTTTTATTTCACGACACTGGAGAAATTCCTAGTGTAGGGTAACGTTTGAGAAAATAGGTTAATTTTCGAGGATACTGTCTAAGGGTCAATACACACCGAGACGCGACGCTACTCACACATTTTGATAGAGTCATGACTCATAATTATAAGATAAGATACAGATTTCCAGTATCGTCCTTTCACGTCAGGTCTCAGTGAGAACTAACCCTAACTGAACGAGAATTTAAAGTAGTACTTTGTTTTCCAAGGGGTGAAAGTTACTTATTTACTCTCGAGACGGAGTTCTGCTTTTTATTACGAATACGAAGAAAGTAAAAATAATAACATAAATTATTAGCTATAGAAAAATTAATGTTGATTGGATTGTCGCCTTCCCCACTTATTTTGTTTACTTTCGACACGCTCATCAGGCATGTAATGACCAGACCCATACCTTTCAGAGTATGAGTAATGAAAACATAATTATTTGTTGAACTTCGTTTCAAAGGATAATTTACTTTATTGGTTCGTAGTTCCTAGTAACAATTAATTCAATAGAAGAGAAATCATACTCTGAAGTGGGTTTTTGGGCCAATCTAGAGCCCCATTGAGTTATTTTTGGCTAAGAAAGGGTTAAGTGGAATCCGGGGGTAAAGTAAATATTGATTTATCTTCTCTTCTCTTAACTCTTTACAATCATATTGTGGTGCTCAATGGCCTTATTAAAATAGAGAAAGTCGAAAGTAAAATTTCCATATTATTCCTACACCGTACTTGAATTATTTACAGCGTTAATTATAATAATAATATTCCACAACTATCACACAACGCCATCTAGTCCCAAGCTAAGCAGAGCTTGTGTTATGGGTACTAGACAACTGATAAACATACTTATATATTTCTAAATACAAACAAATAAATAAATTACACCCAGACACAAATGATCGTGCTCATCACACAAACATTTGTCCTGGGTGGGAATCGAACCCACGACCTCCGGCATAGCAGTCAGGGTCACTAACCACTAGACCAACAGGCCAGTCAAAAAAATTGTATGGAAAACAAACGACAAAGCGCGTCTAGTGTATGATCGACAGGCACGCCGCAATCGCGGCGGTAAGACCCCTCTTTGAGGAGTGGCTGGATAGGCGTCACGGCGTCCTCACCTACCACATGACGCAAGTCCTCACCGGACACGGAAGTTTTGGGAGGTAACTGTGTCTAATGGGGAAGGAAGAAACGCCTGGATGTCACCGCTGCGAGGATCCTCCGGAGGACACGGTGGAGCATACGGTGCAGGACTGCCCCGCTTGGACAGAGCACCGCCGCCGTGTCCTCACGACGGCGATAGGCAGAGTAGACCTCTCGCGTGAAGGAGAGAACAGCGTCCTCTCTCCACCCCAGCCGCAGTGGTAGGCATCCACGGCGTCGGACGTCGGCAGACGATCTCCGGCCACCGTAGGCGCGGGCATGCGAGCGGCGAGTAATGGGCGACTCGCTGCCCGATCATGGACCATGCCCGGGTCAACGGCGCGTTGTGTTCCACGCGCACCACGGGGCCTTCCATAGATGGCCAAAGTCTGAAGGATTCGCGGGACTGTCTCATCAGGAAACCGTGACCCTGGAATTTAAAGGACTAATTGAAGGATCATCATGGATTCAGTAAAAGTGTGACAGTCTCTTCCGCCCGTCCAGAGTGGAGGACTCATTTGGTGATTTTACCACGATATAAAAAAAAACCGCAAACATCAAACACATTGCAGATTAAATCCATCAATTCTGCCTTCTGACGCACAGCCATTTTGTTTTTCCTGTTGCATGGATTTTTTGTAATAAAACACACTTCCGTTAAAATCGCGTCCATCGCAATAGTTTTGGTCGTTTATTAATTTCAAACCATTGTTTTCCTGCTGTTTGTCAGATTTATAAAATTATTAGATCTAAATTGTGGCTTTTAATATTTTTTAGATCTAAATTGTGGCTTTTAATATTTTTTAGATCTAAATTGTGGCTTTTAATATTTTTTAGATCTAAATTGTGGCTTTAGTAGTTACGACACAGATTGACGTATGTTTCAGTTTTTCTACTGTTATTTTTTGCGTGTGTATTTTTAATCACTGTTTTAGGCTATCATGGTTTGTTTCACAACGGGATGACTATCGCGCGATCATGGCGCTTGCAACAGCGTCGAAATATCGGAAACTCAATATAATAAATAATCACGGAAGATGTCCCGTAAGGGACATTTTAAGTTGTATTTTTAATGCCTTCTAGTATTTTAGTTGTTTTGGTAGCACGTTATTGTGCAATGCCATTTTAAATTCAATTGAAACAATAACCTGAATTTCTTTAAAAATAATAATTTTGTGCAAAAGGTTACTTATGGCAGTGGTACCCAAAGAACAGTGATACCTAGGTAGTTGGTAACGGTTCTGACTTACGAACATTCCTTTCAGTCATTTATTTCATCACCACTGCTCTAGAAAGGGTGAAGGGAAACATCGTGAGGACAGCGGCATGTCCTAGAACTGCTTAGAACAAAACATTCAAAAATAATGTGACATAATAGGTTTGGCTATTCGCACTATAGGCCCGCGTGGTGAATAACTGATACAGAGAGGAGGCCTGTGTCCCAGCAGTGGGAACATTATAGGCTGATAATACTAAATGTTAAAATACAAAGGCCGATGAAAAATATTAGGCTCCTTGATGAGACAAGATGACGAATTTTAACGAAGAAAATGGAGGTTTTTTTTATTTTATTTTTATGTACACTTATGAGTCCTATGACCATAACACAACGCCTCTTTATTTTTTCTTTTCAGTTCAATGTTTCAATGTGTAATGTAGTGAAGTGAGTGCTACCCATAAAGAGCACAAGAACAAAGTGTCTTCCCCTTAATAGAGACAATAAGAAAAGTGTTAATGGACACATTGAAGGCTTACTCTCCCTAGCAAATTAAGTCAAAATAGAATTACTCATTAGCTTTATTATTAAGCTAGATTGTATTTTTTATGATGTAACCTTATTAGGACACATCATATAACAAAAAAAAAAAAAGTTCAAGTTCAAGTTCTTTTTTTGTTATAAAGGTTTTATACCGAATATTGCTTCCATGTTGTCTTCACAAGTCAATTTGTTATCTAGAACTTAACTCAGTATTCAATCGTTAACGGAGCCATAGGAAAAAGCTAGTCGCAAGTAGTTAAATACTGGAATTACAGAGCTGATGTTTTCCGCTGCAGCAAACAGAGTTAGTTATCCAATACCAGGGTAATCCTGTTACGTTCAGAATCTAGTTATGGCCTGCTCGCGGCCTCGTAATACCGACCTCACAATCTGGCCGCTTTAGTCTGATTCAATTTTAGCAAAACGCTTCTAGGAGCGAACAGATTTTCAATATTTTTCACTTTTAAATATTTCAGTAAGGTGTTTTATTTTTGGTGTTGGTATGGAATCTATTCATAAAATATAATGGTAGGAAAGTCAAAACTGTACATTTAATTTTTTTTTAAGAATAATTGGGGTGTGGTCGACAATTGATACCGAAGCAAAAAATATAGTTTTTAGAATTTTTGTCTGTTTGTCTATTTATGCATATCCGGGATAAACTCAAAAACTACTGCATGGATTTACAAATATCATTAAGAAGTCGGGTCAACATAATAGGCTACATATAATATTATTATCACGCTATCACTTAAGGGGAACGTGCAGTGAACCCTTAGTTCAACGCATTCACGTAGAATACGTCGCGGGCAGCAGCTAGTCCTACTAATATTATAAATGCGAAAGTTTGTGAGGATGTATGTATGCATATATGTATATTTAGGTATGTTTGTTACTCTTTCACGCAAAAACCACTGAACGGATTTGGCTAAAATTTGGTACACAAATAATTCATAACCTGGATTAACACATAGTTTTTGTCCCGTTTTTATGTTCCCAAGGGATAATTTTCGACTTGTAGCGGGTGAAGCCGCTGGCAACAGCTAGTAATACATAGGTGTTTATGTTTGTGAATTGAAGAACAAAACAGATTTTCTTTCGTCGTACAAATTGATCGTTTTGGAAGTTCGTATAAAATTAAAGAAGCACGGTACGATTGGCATAGTAACTGATCTACTGAGTACCGCGCGTCAGGGTTTGGATAAATATTTGAGCCGTGAGATCACGGCACAAATATTTGTAAATACCCTACTGGTACCGGGTCTAATCTCACTTTTTGTAATGTGAGATGGGTTTACTCTCAACTTTAGGGTAGTTCTCTGACAGACAACTACAATAGAGCGAGCTTACCCTAAGAAGCCTCTATACTACCTATTTTAAAAGTAACCTTACTTACAAGAACCATGGTCACTTTTATTTTAACGAAAAAAGAAACTTCGGAAACAAAATCCCTTTTCCCAGGTGCAACTTTATCTAGACGATTTATTTACTAGTCCTAAGAAACTTCGAACGCAAGTAATACTAGAAAGTATATCAACTAGCAATACTACCCTCGTTCAGGAACGTAACAAGTTGGATAAACACCTACATCAAGTAAATGCCAAGCATTTATCAAACTGACGGACACTCGATTAAAGACTCTGGGTGGAAGAGTAATTGAAAAGAGGATTACTGGTTTTCTGGAGTTACTAATCGTTTGAAGTTATTTGTGGTATTTTATTTGCTTTAGTAAGTGTGCAATATTACTAATCTAAAGGCGTTCTCTCACCGGGATATTTGGGATTCGACTTTGACATTACAATACTACCTCCCTAACTGACGAGCATTCGCGTACATTTAGTATAGATTTGATAATACGTCTTTACTCACTGATGGAATGTTCGAATACAGGTGAATGCTCGCGGTGAGTGAGCGCCTTAATAAGTCCGTCGGTTAGTCATCAAATAATATTTGAACTGTATTTTTTTTTTGTTACTTCAGCCAAAATTGATGAAGACACAACGCATTCAAAATAAATTCAAAATAACCACGGCACGGGGAATAGCTAGTCTTAGTAACTTATACATCGTCAAAGCGGCCCCGACTTACCGGTTTACATAAATCGTGGGTTAGAAATTAGCTAGGTGCATTTCTTTTTTCGACTTATTTAATCACCACTGCTCACAAAACGGTGAACGAATTACCGGCATTTCCTAGAAAGAGAACATCGAGGATAAGTGAAATCTACCAACCATCATTGGGCCTCGTGGTGGATTATGGCTCACTCCATCTCACAGAGAGGAGGCCTGTGTCCCAGCTGTGGGAACATTACAGGTTGATGCTGCTCTCATCGTCCCAGAGAACACTCAAATATTTTTTGCTTCTTTACTTCATTTCATCAAAATCACCCATAATCCACCACGCAGTCCCAGTGGTTGTTGGTAGATGTCACATGTCTTCGAATTTTTGGTTCTAGGACATGACAGTTTCCTCACGATGTTTTCCTTCACCGTTTTGAAAGCAGTGGTGATGAAATGAACTGCACAAAGAAATGCACCAGACTCGTAAATCGGGGCTTACACCACTGGGCCACACAAAAAATAACTTTATTTATCCCGGTTTAACTCGGAAAGGTATAAAGATAATTCTAATAAATCCCAGTTTCGTACATTCCACGTTATCTTAACGACTTAAATGCTAAATGGGCTAAGTTGGTGCTACTGGCTGATGATAAGTTACAGAAGTACGCAAGTTAAATAAAAAACGCTTTTTGGTAAAACACAAAATTTTGCAGGTAAAAAAAACAGTTGTTTAATTTTTTACCTCTAAAAATGTACCCTAAAACCCTGACCCTCGTGGACCATGCCTGGGTCGACGGCGCGTCTCAAAGAGGTGTCAGCAAGGGACCTTAAAAGTAAAGGGCTATTGAAATACCACAGTGGATTTTAGTTAGTATAAATCTAACAGTGATGGGTGGGAGAACTTATTTGATAATTTTACCACGCTGTGATCTTCTGTCGCAGTCCCAGTGTTATCGGTCCCGCTTTACAAGTTGTAGGTCGTGAGTTCGAACCCCGCCAGGCGCATTACTTTGTGTAATTTATAATCATCACCACTACTCTCAAAACGGTGAAGGAAAACATCGTGAGGAAACCAGCATGTCCTAGAACCAAAATTCGAAGACATGTGACATCTACCAACCCACACTGGGCTCTCGTTGTGGATTATGGACCACTCTCTCTCACAGAGAGGAGGCCTGTGTCCCAGCAGTGGGAACATTAAAGGCTGATAATTAATGATAATGATGATCTTCTGCTGTACTGAACAAAATAATGTTTGTACGATTTACAAGAATTTGAACTCCACAACTACTTAGTTGTTTCGGGTCTTTTTTTTTTAAAGTGGCAAAATCATCAAATATGTCCTCCCACCCCGGGCAGGGCGGGAGGGACTGTCAGACTTGTACTGACTAAAATCCACGGTGTCCTTCAATAGCCCTTTATGTTCCGGGGTCACGGTGATGGAATAAGTCCCGCGACCCCGGCAGGCTTTGGCTCTCTGAGAGGGGGGCCCCGTCATTATGCTGACGCTCTTTGAGGCGCGCGTGGGACACAACGCGCCGTCGACCCGGGCATGGTCCATGGTCGGGCAGCGAGTTGCCTTTTACTCGCTGTCCGCATGCCCGCGCCTACGGTGGCCGGAGATCGTCTGCCGACGTCCGACGCCGCGGGCGCCTACCACTGCGGTTGGGGCGGAGGAAGGACGCTGTCCTCTCTCTCTCGCGGCCCGCCTCCTCCTTCACGAGCATTACTGCGTCGCAGAAGGAGGCGACCGCTTCCCACTCCGTCTAGTTGTTTCGGGTCTGGGTCTACAAGCGTAGATCGGACTAATATAATAATACCTAGTCTTCCAGATGCCTACAGTTTTTCGGTTTATTCCATAAATACCCACTGAAAAATAACCAGCTGTGAGGGTTTCTAGAAAAAAAACAAAACAATAATCACTGGTGGTTATTACAGTGGGGATTTCAGGAATAAACCGTATATTATATTCTGCCCAGTTTTCCACAAAGAAGCTTTACCTACACATAGCTCCGATCTGCTACCGACCGCTTGATCTGGCAAAGGCTAGCTATTCCCAGCTACAAAGATATACGCTCACTTTGCCTCGCACCTAAGATCGTTGTAAATGGACCGGGGAAACGAAATGGAAGAATGAAAAGAAATAGAGGACTTTTATGGTTAAAATAAAAGCCGATTTTGACAATTTTTTTTTAAAACGAATACTTCTTTATTGTAAATGTTATTACTTTATGAATACTGCCAGTATTTTTTAGTTTATTGTGTCCATTAATAATTACGTCTTGTTTTTAAATATTTCAATTAATAAAACATATTCTTAATGTAGGACATATTAATTGTAGTTGGCCACCTGTAATTTGTCGAGAACACAGGGTTACTACTATGTAAGCATGGAACCCGTAGCTTCAGCCGTAGTTTCGAGCGTTAAAAGTGAAAAGATGGTAACACAATGTCCCAACTGTCAACGTGTTGTCAAAACTTATGAATTCATAGCTAATAGGGAATAGGATTCATTCAAAAGTTTCGAGTTTCTTTCGTACTGGCCCGTATTATTGTTGACGAGCTAATAGAGTAGACCCCCAACGTTCAAGCTAACGGTCGGATTTAGGCTCCAGGAAAAGGAACATAAGTATAATAGGCGAAGTATCAAGAAGATGTCCTTTCTGAATCAACCCCTTGATTTAAATGTGTAAGCCTCTTCAGGCTGTTACTTAGTATTTTAATTAACCTTGTTTAGATAAATTTTAACTTCCGTCAAGTAGTCACTATGTTATATGAAAATCCTTTAAACGAATACCTTCTCCATTTGAATCATACTCCTCGTTCGTGGGCACTTCGAAGGTATGTTTGGCATCATAAACATGAGCAGAGGTATTGCACGCTGTGCATCACTGCCATGGAGTATAGAGGTAAGGAGGGCTATCTCTGTGTATTATAAATGTCCGGTGGCGCTAAAATCGCAACAGCGCAACAGGGTGTATAAAATGCGTTATTTGTTATTACTTTACTGTACTGGCACTGACTACAATTTTTTTTTTTATCTTTCCTATTAAAAAGTTAGAAAATCGAAATATCGGGAACTGTCTAACTTTTGCTTACTTGCTTTCATTGCAGCCCGCGCCACTATTTCATGACCTGCGGATTTTTTTTAATGCAATTTGATGTAATCATAGACACTAGCGCCGCGTCAAAATGAATGACAATGTCCGCAATTTAAATTTGACGTCAGTTACGTTCGTAAATATCTGTATCCGTTCCCGTGTTTTTAGTTGATGGACTTAGAAAGTTGACACTCTAATCACGACATCACAGTTTTTGAAAATAATAAAAAATATGGTGAATATCCCGTTTCAAATTCAAATAATTATTCTTCATTGAGTAGTACTCCATGCCTTTATTCTCCATGGCCTTTGTCTGCTTCTATTATTTCATTACACCGCCGTTTCTCACAATTATTCAGAATTTAGCCTTTAAATTCATATAGAATAGAATTTAATTTACGTTGGTGGATAGTGTAAGTAAATTGAATTTAGCTTTATAGCTAAGGCATAAACGTTAAGGTGCTTAGGGCCAACTGTTTAAACAGGGTTGAGGTTAAGTCAGTATTAATGCGACAACGATAATTATGGTGAACACGTCAATGACCTTCATCTAAAAATAATTTTGCGTTAAATCATCATCATCAGCCTATGATGTTCCCACTGCTGGGACACCAGGTCTCTTCTCCGTGCACCTAAAACTTACACTTTTGTCACCCAACCCACTACTTGCACCTCAAAAATATACCAACTTGACAGTGATAAAGTATCAGTACCTACAGATACAATCACGACTTATAACACCCGATCGAGTCTAGCATCACTTTTATCACAGCCCAGCGGCTTGTAAAATCAAATATGTATTCTCATCATTCATTCTCATTTCGATGGAGTTGCCAATATATTTGTTTGAATGGCAGGTTATGGGCTTATGGTGCCTTTGGTTGAGCACTTTTTCGTTTTTTTTTTTGTAACTCGTTTCGTTTTTAACAGTCGCGCGTCGTTCCTTTTCGGTGATTGGTGATTAAGGATGTGCCCTGAAATCGTTCTCACATAATGTACAATCTGAGGATGAATTATGTTGAATGGTTCTGTTATAATTTTGGCGATTGAAAAAGAGTTTCCGTGGAGTTTCTTGACCATTCTTCTCCATAGAGATCTACGCGTTGGAATGGAAGCACCTGCGGTAAAAGTGCCTGTAATTGGCATAGTTTAAATAAATGATTGGAGTGCGTACTCAAAAATGTCATCGAGAATAACTCTCACCAAAGCAAATACAAAATCAGAAACGGAATACAAACTCGCGACAGTACCAAGCTACGCGTCGTACCAAGCTACACGTCGTTGTTGTTGTTTGCCAAAATATGCCGTCTCGTGTCTTTAAACATTGTAAAAGTTGTTCTCAAAAACAAAGAAAACACTATGGAATGTAATTCGATTTGATTTTGTATTTGCTTTGGTGGACACACTTGCGTGTTCTGAGCGCTCTATCTGCCTATTTCTTTGATTTGAGGAGAATAATATCAATAAAGCCATTTTTTTCACTTATGATCAAAGGCGTACTTCTCCCGCTCTGTGGTGAATTTAAAGTTTAACGGTGAAAAATTTCATCCTGCTCCATCCGGACGGTGGAGAACATTTTGCTCACTTAAAACACGCATGAAACAGCAATAAAATACTAGGAAAATGGCGACTAGTTTCTGATAATATTTGTATATGTGTGGGTAACCGTAGCAATTCCAATAAAAGTACATATATTGGTCGCCGTACCACATTGAAGCTATAAAATGCTCCGTTGAAAGATTGCAATGGAAAAGTTTCTAGTGGCTATATTGGCTGAACGACATGTTAGGGTCTGTACGCACCGAGCCGCAACGTGACACGACGATACTGGAAAAGTGCTAATTTTTGCGCGCCACGTATTATCTGTAACGAATTTTAATGAATTTTCAAATTTATATTTTAGGACATACAGTTGAAAATCTATGACAGTTTGTCTCAACAATGGATTTTCAACTTTCTGCTGAAGAGTATAATCTTGAAATGATTTAACTAATTGTAATATTATTGATTGAAAAGAGTGTCCATGGAGTCTCTTATCTATGCTTCTCCATAGAGATCTACGCTTTGGAATGTGCAACTACGGTACTTTCACAAGTTATTATAATATCTTTATTTGTGTCGGGGACTGTAGCATAGCTTCATTTTTTTACTACAGGGTGGCCCAGAGAGAAATGCACTTTTGATTTCGCGCGCTTTTCTAAAAAACAAAATGGCGGGGCGCGGGAATGATAGGATTGTGGAGCGCGGGCTTTGTAATTTTAATCACCATGAGTAGTTACACGGGAGAGCAGCGCGCGTTTTGTGTCCGAGCATTTTACGAGAATGCTCGATCATATGTGACTGTTCGACGGCTTTACCGTACTGAATACAAATTGCGCATCAGTGAGTGTCCAAGCACTAATTTAATTAAGCAATGGATAGAAAGATTCGAAAGGACAGGATCGTCGCAAAAAATGCGGCCTCGCGGTCGCCAAAGAGTAGCACGGACTGACGAAAACATTCAGCGAGTTCGAGAATCTGTACGCGCGAATCCACGAATGTCGGAGCGCAAACGTTCATCGACTCTGGGAGTGTCTAGATCGACATTGCAGCGAATTTTACGGCTTGATTTGAAATTACATCCTTATAAGATGCAGTTAGTACAGGAACTAAAGGCAGAAGACTTCGAATCGAGATTGAGATTTGCAAATGAAATGCGCGATAAGTTCAATAATTTCAATAACATCCTGTTTTCGGATGAAGCCCATTTTTACCTAAACGGATTTGTAAATAAACAGAACTGTAGGTATTGGGCAGAAAAAAATCCGCGGTTGAAACATCAGAAGCCGTTGCACTCACCGAAAGTTACAGTTTGGGCCGCAATTGCGAAATGGGGAATCATCGGACCATTTTTTTTTGAGAACAATCGTAGTCAAGCGGTGACCGTCAATTCAGAGCGCTATACTGCCATGCTGAAAAGTTTTCTGATTCCAAAGCTGGAAGAATCGCGAGGTTATAACAGGAGCACTTGGTTCCAGCAAGATGGGGCTACGTGTCACACATCAAATGAAAGCATCGAGGCGGTAAGAGACATGTTCCCACAAAAATTAATTTCACGTAGGGGTGACATCTCCTGGCCACCAAGAAGCCCCGATCTCACTCCAGCAGACTTCTTTTTGTGGGATTACCTTAAGAGCAGAGTATACTCTAATAATCCAACAACTCTGCAGCAACTGAAGCTGAACATTCGACAAGAAATGGAATCCATTTCGAGGATAACTCTAACAAAAGTGTTTCAAGATTTTGATGCCAGATTGGAAGAATGCTGTAACCGTCAAGGTTATCACTTGGACGACGTAATTTTTAAAAAGTAAATTTAAAAATAAATTTCATTTAATTTTCTTTAAATAGTAGTAAATAAAGTTCTATAAAATTATACAGTTTTTTTTTTTTTCCTTGAATGTTCAAAAGTGCATTTCTAACTGGGCCACCCTGTATTAAAAAAAACCTGAAAAGGTCAATTGAATAATGGGTGACTCGCCGATGGACCATGTCCAGGTTGACGGCGCGTCAGTTTCACACGCGCCTCAAAGCTGTCAGCAAATCTGTCGGGTCCCGCCTTAGAGGGCCAAAGCCTTCCAGGGTCGCGGGTCTATCTCATCAGGTAGCCGTGACCTTAGAACGTAAAGGGCAATTGTAGGATCACCGTGGATTTTAGTCAGTAAATGTCTGAAAGTCTAGTCATTTGATTTTACCACAAAAAAAAATAACTTCAACAAAGTAAATAACTAAATGTCACTTGTTTTGTACTTCGTACAAAAACTGAACGCGAATGCAATAAATGCGAATGCTCCGGTGAAGCATCACCTTTATGGTTGCTATGCCATGAAGTCGGGTCAAGAGTTTTTCTGTTTGTGCCAGGAAAATAGCTCTAACTTATTCTTCCGGGTTTACCTGAGTCGATATTAGTCTCACTGAATAGTTATACCTGAGGCCCTAACACGACTTTTCGTAAATTTGATGGAAAAAAAAAGTTCCTCGTTCATATTTCGTTCTTCGTTCATTTTTCATAAAATTAACACAGTTTATGCTTTGATAACCCTGTAAATAAAGTAAAGAAATCTTGTGATAAAGATTCTGTTCCTTTATGGAAACAACCAAAGCCACACGGCTTTGGTTGTTTCCATAATTTTTTTTAAGTTTCCGGCATTGCTTGAAACAAAAGAAGAACCATCAGATAGGCAATTACACGGGAATAGTAGTGTGATAATATCTTATTAACGCGCTTGAGAGGAAAGTAACAACGACTATTATTTCTGGGCTAGAATTGTGGTACAAGACATAAGGAATGCGCGATTTGGGAAGCATTTTTATTAGTAGTTCTTGTGTTAAAAGATTCATTTGACTTATCACTTGACTTATCACTTGTGATAAGTCATCATCATCAGCCTATCATGTTCCCACTGCTGGGACACAGGCGTCCTCTCTGTGAGAGGGAGTGGGCCATAATCCACCACGCGGGCGGGTGCGGGTTGGCAGATGTCACATGTCTTCGAATTTTTGGTTCTAGGACATGCCGGTTTCCTCACGATGTTTTCCTTCACCGTTTTGAGAGCAGTGGTGATGAATTAAATTACACAAAGTAATGCGCCTGGCGGGGTTCGAACCCACGACCTACATCTCGTAAGTCGGGACCGATACCACTGGGCCACCACTGCTCCACCAATAAGTAATTTGCAATAATCGTCATCATTTCAGCCTATTGCAGTCCAATGCTGGACATTAAGCCACATCCCACGATCTCGCGCTTTATTCATCCAGCCACTGACGGTTACCTTCTTCAAATGAATCATCGATACATCTTGCCGGAGGGCGTCCCACACAACGCTTACCTACACGCGGTCACCATTCAAGAACCTTCTTCCTACTCCACCTTTCATCGGTTCTGCGGCAGACATAACCAGCCCACTGCCACTTCAGCTTGCTACAGATTTGGACAATATCTATAACTTTGGTCTTATGCCATAAGACCTCATTCCATTTTATCCCTTAGCGAGAGGGGCCAAGCATAGATCTTTCCATAGGGAATACCCAAATACTCCGAAATATTTTATTCCGAATTTCGATATTCCGATTTTCAAAACTCCGAATATCATGATACCTAAAAATTACAATATCTATTATTTAGAATCTCGAAATTTATTTGACCGAAAGTCGTACGTCCGATTTCTTCGTTTTCCGATTTTCACACATATTCGAAATATGTAATGCTCGATGAGTTCTCTTTCCGAAGAACGAAATTCCGATTTTCAATATTCCGAATAAACTGACTTTTTCGGAATATTGAAAATCGGAATTTCGTTTCTCATTCTACAAAGTCAGTGACAGAAACGAATTGGTGCAAAACCGGCTCCACGTAGTTTTGTCTACCGTGCTCCCAGAGTGTTATAGGCTTAAATAAGGTGGTAGGTGGTGGTAAGGTGTAGGCACGGAGTGGCGAGGCGTATCCTCTTAACTTTCACTGTTTGCCTTCAGGATTTTTATTGTTATTAGGAGAATTTAGGATCCAAGAGCGAGCGAAGCGAGCCCGGGATTTGGGGCACCCCGACTCGGACAGGTTAGGTTCGAAGGTTTCGTTCGTGTTAGGTTACATTAAACCTTGCTCATAGAAATAGACCGTCGACCTACCTTGCTGGGTGGTAGTCAACAAACTGACCAAGGATGCAAGAGCGAGCGAAGGGAGCTCGGGACTGGGGACACCCCGACTCGGACAGGTTAGGTTCGAAGCGGATGCCATCCCCTTCGTGTTAGGTTACTTTAAACCTCGTTTACAGACATAGGAACCCCGCGAAGCGAAGCGGGGCTCCGTTGAACCACCTTAGAGGTGCTATAACTTAGGATGCAATAGCGAGCAAAATGTGTCTTGGGGCACCCCGACTCGGACTTTTCGACCTGACGGACCCGAATCGGAATTCTAATAATCGGAATTTTAATATTCGGTATTCGTGTTTTTGATGTTTCGGAAAATGTATTAAGTCGGAATTTTTGATATTCGGTCTATTGGAATTCGGTATTTTGAAAATAATAATTATAAACGTTAGGAATTTTGAAATTTCGGAATTATTAAAATAGGAACAATGATCCATCGGAGTTGTTATATTAGGAATTTTGAACCATTCGGAATTATGAAAATCGGTATTTTGAAATTCGTATTTATGAATTTCGGAATAAAGTTTTTCGTATTATCGTAGTGTACCCCTTTCCATAGCACGCTGCGTGGTTACCCCCTACATACAAACAAATACCTCTGTTTAATATTTATGATAGGTATTATAGAATTTATAGATGGGCTGAATGTGATGGTAAAAGTTAAAAAGCCTATGTCTTGGACCAGTTTCGCAATTACAAGTTGTCCAGCGAGCGCTATCACTTATCTGAAGGACCGCGAACCACGCATTTCACACTTGTTACTATTTATTTATAACGTAGCGTAGAATTCAGCAACGGACATAACAAAACACCTTTTATTTATCTTTTTTTTTGTTTTAGGCAAGAACAATCGCCGCGCTTTGACGATTGTACCTACTTCGTCTTAATTTATAAACTACTCAGATTGATGTAAGCAATTTATTTATTCACCATTTGTTTTCAAAAGGTAACGAAGCGAAGGAAAACATCGTAAAGAAATCAATAATTTGGCCCTATGGTGCTCTGTCAACACGTCATATTAACTTTGGGGCTAATTCGACGGTCTTTTCACTAGTTAACAACAGCCCAAAAAAATCTTATTATAACCGCAATACTTAAAGTAGCTGTAAAAAAAGAATGATAGCGCAGTAAAATAGGTTAGATTGGCTTTCTCTACCTTATAAATACCTAATAAAAGAATCACAAATCTCATCGCAATCATTAGTTCGATTTTTTAATACCCCAATTCAAAAGTAATTTCAGACCAATTGGCTTTTATTACCTTTGACTTTACTGTTATTGGCATTTGAACTTAGCTTTACATTTGATATTATATTTTTAGATAACAAGAGGGAGATAGCGGACAAACCTGATTAGATTCCGATTCAGATCGGGAAGGAGGATGTGTGAGTTTACGAGAAATGGAAGGAGTACAGTTGCTGAAGCCTTTGCTAAGGAGTGGGAGAGAACAGGGTCATGGTGAAGTTGGCCACGTGCTTGTCGGACCACGCACATTTTAGGTGAAAAAGTAGGTACAAACCATTATGCCTTACAAATTATAAATTTTCGGACTTTTTATTTTACCTGTGCCTTAAAACCTTGTCATGCGGATTACTAAACGAGTATCAAAAAATGTCGCATAATCGGCTTTATTTTTTAAGAGCTCTAAAGGATTAAAGATCTCCTCAGGTGTCATTTTCAACTTGATACCTCCACGTCTTCCTGAAAAAGCAGTTTTGACAGACAGACAGACAGACAATGCAGTGCTCATTTATAAGCGTTCCATTTTTTCCCGACCACGGCAAATCCAAAAGGAGGTTTATGATTTTGACCGGTATGTATGTATGTTTGTTGATTCCTTTATAACTTCTAAACTACTTATCATTACAAATGACAAATGAGGTGTCGTTTTTTTTTAAGTAATAGCCGTGGTCGTATGCCACCTAGTCAATAAAGATTGTGTAAAACAACCGCAGGTGGCACACGACCACGGGTATTACCTACTTAAAAATGTAATATGAGCTACTTAGTCTTGATTTATAAGTACCTTTTTTTTTTTTTAATTAGCCATTTATGTCCCACTGCTGGGCAAAGGCCTCCCCCATATCCTTCCAAGTGTTCTTTACTTGTGCCACTTCGGACCAGCCATCGAGGTATATATAGGTACCTACTGGTGAATAATCTTATTCTTACATAGTAATCAGAATCAGAGTTATAGCAGGATAAATCCCTCACTCAGTAATCTTAATTTAAGCAAGGGTCTGTTGTAGTCAAGTTCGGCACACTTATCTGACAGACAATTTCCTACAACTTCTGTTTCATATCCGGTACAATCTGTGTACGCATTAAATTCAAAATAACAACGATGCTTCTAATCTCCCTGGGGTTGAACAGCGTTGCCACAATAGTTTATATTAATTTTGCAATTTATATTATTTACGCCCTTTCGTACACTAGGCGACGCTAGTATCCGATACCTTACGACTTTAGAATCCAGGTGACTATCGCAATACAAATCTATGGAGGTTCATACACAGGCAAACGTAGATACCAAAGTGGTAAGGTGTCAAGAACTTGCGCCGCCTATTGTACGAAGGGGCTAAAGCTGGAGTTCCTGTGTGAATGTCGCTTGTGTAAGGTCGGACTGTCGTGTATTTAAGGGTGCTTTTCTACCAGAGATGCGCTATGTAGCGTATGTGCTGCGAGGATGTAAAAGCTGAGATACGAAACTGTGTGACCGTTTCCACCGATGCTACGCTATGTAGCTGTGCGGTAAGATGTGCTATGGAGATGGGTAGCTGCGTTACGAAGATGCGCTGTCACAGGGTAGCTGCGCTACAAAGATGCGCCGCCACAAGGTAGCTGTGCTATGAAGATGCGTAGCTGCGCTACGAAGATGTGCTGTCACAAGGTAGCTGCGCTATGAAGATGCGCTGTCACAAGGTAGCTGCGCTATATAGATGCGCCGCCACAAGGTAGCTGCGCTATCAAGATGTGCTGTCACAAGGTAGCTGCGCTATCAAGATGCGTAGCTGCGCTACGAAGATGCGCTGTCATAAGGTAACTGCGCTACAAAGATGCGCAGCTCGAGCTATGCGATGTATCGATTGTAGGGAAAACGACCCATAGCACGAATCCATAGCACGCAGCCATAGCACGCAGCCACAGCGCGCAGCCACAGCACGCAGCTATAGCATGCATCTTTTCATATAAAAAATACATCTTAGTTGAATCCGTTTCCACCAGTGCTGTGCTATGTAAACCAATGAATATGATTGGTGGATATCAAACGCATCCGCAGCAACGTAGCATAGCGCATCTCTGGTGGAAAAGCAGCCTTAGTGTGAAAAATAGCCCAGTCAACGAGGCATAATAATATATGTGTTCCGAAAAATTCCTAAAACCTAATTTATTTAAAGATTTAATAAGAAATCACAAAAAAAAAAAATTGGCAGACCAATTTTTCAGTAGAAGTTAGAGCGCGATATGTAAAAAGTTAATTTGGAGTGACACTTAAATCGAAAATTTGTTGGATTTTGTACTTTCCTATTCTAACTAATACATTTAAACATTATACAAAAATAATTTGAGGCTGAGGAATTTTTCGCAAAGAGTTATAAGCAATTTTCATGTTTTGGTAAAAAAGAACAAACTTCTCGAAAAAAAAAATGGTTTATTGTGCATCTATAATCTGTATCACCTACTTTCATCATCCGCCAAATTTCAGTGCCGGAGGAATTTTTCTAAAGTCTTCATACAAAAAAATCCTCGTTGAGTAACGTAGTTTGGGCCGCTGACGTCGTCGCGTTGGCGTTGCAGTATGGTGCTAAAAAGAACACAATATTAATGTTCTGTTATCTGACTGTGTGACTGTTATGTGACTTGTATAGTTGATAAGACAGCCACGATAGGAATTACTCCTGTGTCATGGGTGCATATTACAAACATAATTATAAACTCATTACAGAAACACCCAGACCCGAAACAACTGCTTGTAGATCATACAAATATTTGCTCCGTGCGGGAAAAGAACCCGCGACACGCAGCACAACCAGTCCAATCGCTCAGCCGCTGTCAAAATTTTAATCAATATAAATGTTTTTTACTTGAAGCAGTTTGCAATTTTTATTAAAAAAAAAGCCCTTCTGCAAAGTAGTAGTCTCATAGTGTACGCTCGACCAACATTCGCGACTAACATCAGCGTTACAGGAATTTAAGCCTAATGGGAGCTGAGACTATTATTAATTTGGGTTCTGATGGCCTACAACGATGTCTAATTCCAGTGGGGAACGAGATGGCGTTACACGACTTGTATAGCTCTGTCTCTTTTCGAGACTGGTCGGCACGGTTGGTGCAGTGGCAAAATTTGTATGACCTATAAATATATTTTTTTAAATCATATTAGAAAAAAAAGGCTTTCATCGCGAAGCTATAAATAGTTGTACCGGGTCTGCGTGTTTAAGTTTATAAACGCACCCACGACACAGGAGAAATTCCTAGTGAGGGGCAAAGTTAAAAAAAAAAAATACTCTAGCTTTAAGGGGTTTGTCTCCACGGATACCGGTATCAGATTGAATTAGCCACGGATCACGGCGACTTGTATCCACCGATACCGTGATCCGTTTCCAAAACAAAAAATAAAATGTAGCCACCGATCACGGCATCCGAATAATAAGATTTTTTTTTAAGTATATTTTTTTAAAGGATCCGTGTAGACAAACCCGCTTTAAGATGTCATGGTAGGCCACCAGATCAGGGTTTCGGATGTCAGCGGCACCTAAAGGGATTGAAAAGCAAGGAGCTATTGCTAGAACAAGTCAAGTCCTGACAGTCCTATTCGCTTCACTCGAAGCGGGAGGTATAAAAACCACCAAATATATTTGTTGGTTTTTATTCACAGGGAAAAAGGGTTCAAGGCTACTGGGAAATTCCTATTGGAAAAAAAAAAACCGTAACAATTTGCTTAAAAACATTCTTTCAAATAACATGTAAAAAGTTGAATGGGGAAAAGTAGATCAAGTCTTTTTTAACTTTAATGAGGGTCTTCATCATCATCATCTGACGAGCCCTTTCCCAACAATATTGGGGTCGGCTTCCAGTCAAACCAGATTCAGCTGGATATCAGTATTTTACATGGAGCGACTGCCTGTCGGACCTCCACAACCCAGTAACTGGGTAATACGATACCCCATGATAACACTGGTTGTCAGACTTTAGAGCTTCTGACTAACAGTAACGACTGTCAAAGATCTACAAATGACACCCGGGACCAACGGCTTTACGTGCTTTCGGAGGCACGGAGGAAACTCTCTATGATAGATGGTCACCCATTCACAGACCAACCTCGGCAAGCGCGGCTTAACCCGGAAGGTCGGCCTGTGCGGCTGTAATTATTTAGCCACGAGCTTGAGGGTCTTGAATGAGGGTCTTCATAAATCCTTTATAAAGGTAATCAAAAAGAAAGTTTTCCATAATATTTGTGCAAAAATCAGGTATTTAAATATTCGATTCAATCAACTGTATTGAACTTCCGTTGACCGTATTTTGATATCATTTTTGTTTACGCCATCAATCATAAATGGTCGATGCTGCTTTAAATCATTTTGTTTGCTTTCTCACATTTCTGACAAAGATTTAAATTAGTGATGTGTGACTGCACAGGTACCGGCCATAAAGAACGCAAATCGTTCTTAGATAAAATAGGCTAGTTTCGGCTTCTTGCGTAGTCTCTGCCACACTTTTTAAGTGACATTTGTCGCTCGTTCATCAATTTACTTCATCACCATTGCTGTCAAAACTGTGAAAGAAAACATCCTGCTAATGGATATTATCAACGTGAAAGTTTGTTTGGAAAAAAACCTCTGAACGGATTTGGATGAAAGGGGTTTGAAGATTTGTGGCATACCTACTGCCGCCATTTTGATTCTTTTTTAAAATCGCGGCCAGCTATGAAACCTTTTTATATCGTTAGCTGACATTAATGCCAACAAAATATATTATAACAACAACTCGCGTAAAGTTTCAGGTTTCTGGGATATAAAGTGTTAAAGTTGACCACATTAATTCGGAATAACAAAGGTTTAATATTTTTTTTGTAAAATATTTTCATCATCATCATCATCATCAGCCTATAATGTTCCCACTGCTGGGACACAGGCCTCCTCTCTGTGAGAGGGAGTGGGCCAAAAATATTTTAGTAAGTAATTAATAATCCTGGTCTGGGAGAAAAAGAAAAACGTAGAATGTGCCAGCTCGGTCAATGGTCATGTCATTCATTCTTTGTTGTTTTTCATTCGCTCAACCGCTCGTTCACAAATCTCTTTCATTCGTTCAGTGTAGGTTTTCAATCATGGAATCCAATTTACGTTTGTAGGAAAATTCTGATACCATTTCAAAAGTGACAATTCTTTTGAAATGTGTTGAAAAATACGTGACCGTATTGAGGTGAAACATTACTGGTCCATTTTTGCCATTTATTTATTCCTTTTTGTTATAAAAAAGATTAGTAGGGTATGTTATAACGGCAATGACTGAACGGTCGACTGCTGTGATTTTTTTTTTATGTTTTGTTTTTTTATTTTTTGAACACTGCAGATAATTATAATTGTCATATTAATTATACTATAAAAATATCACCATCACTGTAGCTTAACAGTTTGAAATCATGATGTTTTTAAACCCTGGAATCACGAACCAACTGATTTCATTGTAAAAAAAAATTAAAAGGATCTATAAACGCCATTTGTTCTTTATTAAATATTTTGACTATTGCTTTATCACTCTATTGCTTTAACTCCATTGCTTTACCCAAGTAACACAAACGTGTCTAGAAACGTACTACTAGATAGCTTATAGAATTAAATTGAATTGTCTACCATAAGAATAAAATATCTATAAGCAATCTTCTAGAACGCTTATAGACAGAGTTTAGTAAAAGTGGGCACATTCTTGTACCCTCTCTTAAGAATGAGTTAAGAAAACATGACTAGATAGAGTTCAGATCAAATTGACTTAAGAGATGTTTCTAGTGTCTCTCTAAACCGTTTATAGACCGCACGTTTATCTAGTAGCGTACTAGTAGATAGTTTATAGATAGAGTTAAGACCTTTAAAGGAATCATTGCTCGTCAAGTTTTAAAACCAAATGATCTTAAGACTAACAACTTCAAGTAACATTTTACTAGTGACGCATAATGGCGTGGAACTTACAAGAGTTATTTTACTTAATAATATTTGCATCATGGCGTAACAAATTTATTACTTTTTATTTATTTGTGTTTTAATAATGGGTAAATAAGCAAATCAATATGCGATTGAAATTGTATCGTTGAATATTATGTAAAACTCTTGTTAAATAAGAGCGCCCGCTGTAAATGTAAGATTTAACATTATTTTTTCAAAATATGAATATTATTTGGTACAAGCAAATTTTCGAATTTACAGTTTAATGCTTAAAATACTCATTTTATTTAAAATATAGTAATTTAAAACATATCAAATGTCTAATTAGACATAATTTAATGATAAAAACATTAAAATACGTAACAAAAATTATTTGAAGCAAAAAATAGGCAATAAAAATGGCGTCCAGATAAAATTTACTGGAAAACCGATTTCTATAGAACAAACAGACAAGAGATTTTTTTTGTAGTATGGCTCTAGAATAATTTTACTTACTACATACTAAATTATCTAGTGAGAGAATAAACAGATTTAAGAGTGGTTTAAAATTATCTAGTAACTGTCACTCTGTATTCCTTTTTATCTTGTCACAGTATTTGTAGACGTTCTTCAGTGAATAGGTAATTTCATGTGTTGTGAACGTAAGACCGTTTTATGCAGTAACAAACCAATATAATTAATCAATACAAGAGGGTACCCGAGTAAAAAGTATTTCTGATTTATTTAAGTATAAACAATGTGAGAAATAATAATTATAATTGTTATTACATTAATACCCTTTCATTTGATACCCACATCATTGGGGTGGATTTCAAACAGACAGAACATCTTGAATTTAAGTCACCTGACTATTTTTTTCGTATTCCTGACAGCAAACCTTTTTATTTGATACGCATATCATGGGGGTGGATTTTAAATAGCCTGTCCGCCATATTGGATTTAAGTCACGTGACATTTTTTTTCGTATTCTTGACAGCAAACCCTTTCATTTGATACCCACAACATTGGGGTGGATTTCAAACAGCCAGTCTGCCATCTTGAATTTAAGTCACGTGACTATTTTTTCTATTTCTGACAGCAAACCCTTTCATTTGATACCCATATCATTTGGGTGCATTTCAAATAGCCTGTCCGCCATCTTGGACGTCTGCCATCTTGGATTTAAGTCACGTGACAATTTTTTTGCGAATTCCTGACATCAAACCCTTTCATTTGATACCCATATCATGGGGGTGCATTCCAAATAGCCTGTCCGCCATCTTGGACGTCCGCCATATTGGATTTAAGACACGTGACTATTTTTTTCGTATTCCTGACAGCAAACCTTTTTATTTGATACCCATACCCATATCATAGGGGTGAATTTCAAACAGCCTGTCCGCCATCTTGGATTTAAGTCACGTCACCATTTTTTATGTATCCCTGACAGCAAACCCTTTCATTTGATACCCATATTATGGGGGTGTATTTTAAATAGCCTGTCCGCCATATTGGATTTAAGTCATGTGGTTTTTTTTTCGTACTCTTGACAGCAAACCTTTTCATTTTTGATACCCATATATCATCAACAATTTTCTACGTTTTGGAGGAAGTTACTAGGAAGTTTCGATTCTTTTTCGGTCGTCTCTTCTTCATTTTTCTTTCTTTTTAAATACTTGCGGATTTTTCGACGAAAACCACCAGGGGGGCAATTCTCGGCTTTAGATATGGTGTCGAACTCGACAAAAAATTCTAATGACGTCATTTTTTCGACAAATTTTAAAAGTGGCTATTCTGGGGATGTCGAATTCGACATTTGTCGAAGGCTGACGTTAGAGTTCATGTCGAGTGCTTCTGAGCAGTAGAGATGTCATCTCGATCGTAGAGATACGTCATTTTTGAGTGAATTCGTAGAGTTTTGGATTGTACACTGTGTTTTCTTTTCTTTCGTTTTTAAATAAAATACGGCTTGGCATCTCATAACTACTGGAAATTCGATAACTCTTGATTTTTGTTTGTGTTTTCTTGAAACGACAACCTTCGCGCAAATAACAAACTTTGTGATTTGTGTACCCACGATTGGACTTGAAACAACTGAAAGATGGGCGAGTTTATTAGCATTTTTATCTCGGAGTTATTATAAAGTAGCGAGCAACTGGCCAATACACGTCGACAACAGCGCACTTATCCCGCCGTCGATATTTACGATTTGAGCGAAACAGAAGTCATTCAAATAATACCCCTCCATGTTAAAATAAAAATCATGAAATGTAAAACAGCACAGCCCACTAATAATTTATAAACACATAAACACCAATCGACCGAGTCCATGTAAAATGTAAACTTAAGAAAAGACGCAAAGTCTGACGCTGACAGACAATCAACTGTCAAACTGATTATTTTTACGCTAAACGTTTCGTTTTATACGTAAGTAATTCGATTTAGTAGCGTTTTAAAACAAAATCATTCATTCACTTATAGCTACCTAAAACGGAACGTGCGATTCTTCATAATGGTAACATTATGTTCACTCGACTCGACATTTTCGTGACATTTATTTCTATTTTGATTGAGAATACGGATTTCTGCTCAATTCGACATTTTTTGGTAGAGATAGAGATATTTTTATAGACATAGAGATAGACTTACAATCTCGAAGTCGAGATAAATGGCGAAAATCGAGAATTGGCCCCCTGATCTTTTAATTTGTTTCATCTTCTCCATTGCATAAACTCATCCAATTTAAATTTCTAGTACAAATGCACTTAACTAAGCCACTTTTAAGGATAAAAACTCTAAAAACACGACTTCTCTATCATTTTTCTAGATAAACTTTAAAAATATCTAGTAAAGTATTTTATCCAGACTGAAGTATCTATAGAAAAAAAAGATAAGAGTACCATTAGCTAAAATAGAATATCTGTAGAAAGTTTTGTCTTCAAATATATCGTTTTATCTATAAAACTACTTCAAAATAGGTACCTTTAGGCTTTTTTAACTATTTGTAGAGTATTTTATCTAGAAACATTCGTTATAACTATAAACGTACTTAAAATAAGTGTTCTGTAGAACAAATGCTCTTAAAATAATAAAGCTTTAGATAAAAAACTCTATAAGATTAAATGTTCTTTATCAAACCCATCTTCAGAAAGCCCGTATCTAAAGATTAACCCTGAATAGACAGTCTATAGACAGATTGGTTTTAAAACATCCAGACTGTGTTACTTGGGTAATTCTATTGCTTTAAATCTATTGCTACTAAAATACTCTAATTTTATCACAATTCATTTATAACAATATTCTTATAAAGTGGCCCAAGTTAAAGAAATAAAACTACATTCTTAGTTCAATCGTTTAGATCAATTATATCTTTCGTATCAACAACTTGTCCCAAATCATTTAAAGAAGTCAGCCATCTGTGGCCATGTTGTGTGGCATGTATCCAAGTACTGATGTTGGGAGATGCCACCAGAGACACGAAGGTTGGTCCTGGAGAGTTTTCATCACAGTTGAGTGGTGCCCATGAAGATACGATGCCCCACAGTAAGCCGTTGAGAACTACTGGAGCTCCAACGTCTCGCTGGAAATAAAATACGGTATTAGATAGGTAGGGTAAAACTAGTTAATACGCCCTAGTTAACAAAACGCCCTGTCATTCTAATAGTCAACCTTACTGCTTGGAACTATACGCGAGTGTGGCCACTGGTGACGTATAATAATAGGTGCATCCACACAGAGCGAGCAGCCTCGCGAGGCATTTGCCGCGCGAACCAGCTCGGTTAGTGCGGACGTGTCGGCCGAGGCAAGCGCGCGCGCTTCCGCGGGCGAGCGAGCAAGCGCCCGAGCCATCCAGTATCGGATTTGTATGGCGCGTCCACACAGAGCAAACAGCCTCACGAGGCAGTTTCCTCGCGAGGCTGCTCGCTTTGTGTGGTCGCACCTATTGTTGAGGCCAAAGGCCATGTTGTACGCCAACAGCGGCCACACTCGCGTGCGGTTCCGAGCAGTAAGTTTGAATGCTGGAATGACGGGGTGTTTTACATAACTTTCCCCTAGCGACATCATTAGTCTGTAAAGTGATAAAGTCCTCTCGCTGTGACACAGGGGTTTTTATGTGAGGCGAGATAGTAGTCAAACGGGACTATATCGAGTCATATTAAAGTTAAAAAAATATATTATAATTAATTTTGTGAACCTTGAATATTTGTATAAACTGTCGATTGACATGTGTATGTGTATGTAGGTATGTTTGTTTCTCTTTCACGCAAAAACCACTGAACGGATTTGGCTAAAATTTGGTATACAGATAGTTTATTTATTTATTTAAACTTTCACGTACAATTGAGGTACATACATAGGTTATATATTTATAACCTGTATAAACACATAGGATAGTTTTTATCCCGACTTTATGTTCCCGTGGGATAATTTTCGAGTTGTAGCGGGTGAAGGCGCTGGCAACAGCTAGTAAGGTTATAAATTATTGAATCCTTTAACTTACCGAGCAGGGATCAATCATAGCTGCTGTATCTAAACACATAATTATCTCAGTTTCATTGGTTCCAATCGCTGACAGCTCAGCGTTACATTCTTCATTATCAGTAGGATGGAGGTGAGTCACTGATAACAGTCTCCGCCGCTTTATCACTTCTATTGACTTCAGTTGGTCTGATGCTGCCGAAAACATCTGTAATAATTTTTCCAAATTTTAAATAATGCCTACTAAAGAGTCTTGACTGCGATCTTTCGACATAATCATTAAACTTGTGAGGTATTCCACTTTGGGCATCCGCTTAAATGGCTGAGATAAAGGCACCTAAATTTTTCGTAAATTCCAGGTGCCCAATGCGAAATACCTCGTTTTTCTTAGTAAAACTATACTGCTGTACAAGTTTGTCTTTGGGTGATGATGAGGTGAAGAGTGAAAGCCTTTTTTGGAAATTAATGACATGTAAAACACTTAATCGAATTCGAAATTTTTCAGAGGAGGATGAAAGACAGACACATTTAAAGTTTACAATTTACGTGGAGAAGAAAGGCAAGAAATCAAAGTTTATTTTTAATTAAATTTCTAATCAATCGTAGTAGACCACTTGGCAACCACTACTCTACACGCAGAGAAATGTCTAGCTACCTGTACGAGAACTTCTGGTTGCAACCGTGACAGCAAGACTCACTAGTTGACTTTACAACATTTCTAGTAATAAATACTAAGTTAGTAGTAGAGATAACAAAGACTTAGTAATAAATACTAAGTAAGTAGTAGAGATAACAAGGACTTAGTATTCATTACTAGAAATGTTGTAAAGTCAACTAGTGAATCTTGCTGTCACGGTTGCAACCAGAAGTTCTCGTATACATTTCACTGCAGTACACTTTAACTTACTGATGGTGTAGGCCACGATGGCACAATGAAATGCGTAGCATCGACTTCTTTCATCGTTCTCTGTAGTTGAATGGGCTTAAGACTAGGCGTATCCCTTACAAGCTTCGGCAACCTGATCATCGCCAGATCATAACTGGGTCTCTGATCATCAAAATTAGGATGTATTACTATGTATTTGACAGGCAGCAACATTCCTCCTTTCCGGTAGTTAATACTGCCAAGTCTCACTCGGATTGTTCTTGTTGCTTCTCGTAATCTAAAGAAAAAGGAATTCGTTTAGTACTGATAGATGTCGATGATGAGTCATTGCAAATCATCCATTTTTTTATATGCTATTTTCTGCCCACGGTAGTGCTAGAGCCTCCCTCCTATAACCGTTTACAGAAACCCATCTGTATCTGTATCATAATTTACCACAACAGCTCTTACGGTTTAGGCGTAACAGACTCACTTTTGCATTTAAAATATTATAAAGGATAAAAATTGGGCATGCAACATAGTTGAGCTCCTTGTGTTTTGAGTCGAGCTACACGATAACCGACAAATGCTTGCACTGACTGGACAGGTCCACTCAAATCTGTGTGGCTCTTTCCTCAAAAGACCATCTTGTGACCTCTGAGTTTGTTTCGGCTGTTTCTTCTCAGAGTAGTCAGGTACGAAACACCGGCCTCATCTAGCTTTAAAAATATTGGTTGTGACGTGTAAAAGTGTTTTTTATAACCAACTTACAAAATAAATATCATTTATCATTTAGTATAGTCTTTGTAGTAGCCTTTGGAGTCTAGTGTGGTCAAGAAACGGAGGAACCGTGATACATATATTCAGAACATGTGCGGCAAACCTATTACAAAATGTTAGGATAAGCTGTGTCGATATTCAAAATGTTAATTGTTTCGATGTGGAAATCCTCAATTTATGACCTCCGCCTCATGAATATTGAAATGTAGAACATCCCCCCCCCCATCGCATTTTTTTTTTATTCAAAATGGATCTATTCTTGACTCTACTCTTGGTTATGGATGATAGAGACAAAGTCAACGAACGAACGAAGTAGCCTGTTCACTCTAACTTTGAACAGATTAGGATTTTATGCGTTCGGAAAAAGAGACGTGGTAGAGAGTACAGAGTAAGACGTGCAAACGCTTCATGGCGTCGCTACATCGTTGCTAATTTTCATTCTTTGTAATTGTATCTTAAATCTAGAACTTACAGAAAAAAAGAGTCAGCGGCAGTCAGGACCCAATTGTTATCAATTAAAGCACCAGCACTTAAGAAATTGGACTTCATCAAAATGGCGACCACAAAAGGAAATACATCGCTTTTGATTTTTTTAAGTATATTTTTTTTAAAGGATCCGTGGAGTCAAACCCGCTTTAAGACGTCATGGTAGGCCACCAGATCAGGGTTTCGGATGTCAGCGGCACCTTAAGGGATTGAAAAGCAAGGGGCTATTGCTAGAACAGGGTGAATTTTAATCAGTCAAGTCCTGACAGTCCTATTCGCTTCACTCGAAGCGGGAGGTATAAAAACCACCAAAAATATAAATTTGGTGGTTTTTATTCACAGGGAAAAAGGGTTCAAGGCTACTGGGAAATTCAAATTGGAAAAAAAACCGTAACATGACACACAACCGTAAACATGTAAAAAGTTGAATGGGGAAAAGTAGATCAAGTCTTTTTTAGCTTTAATGAGGGTCTTCATCATCTGTCTAGCCTTTTCCCAACTATATTGGGGTCGGCTTCCAGTCAAACCAGATTCAGCTGGATATCAGTATTTTACATGGAGCGACTGCCTGTCGGACCTCCACAACCCAGTAACTGGGTAATACGATACCCCATGATAAGACTGGTTGTCAGACTTTAGAGCTTCTGACTAACAGTAACGACTGTCAAAGGTCTACAAATGACACCAGGGACCAACGGCTTTACGTGCTTTCCGAGGCACGGAGGAAACTCGCTATGATAGATGGTCACCCATCCACAGACCAACCTCGGCAAGCGCGGCTTAACCCGGAAGATCGGCCTGTGCGGCTGTAATTATTTAGCCACGAGCTTGAGGGTCTTGAATGAGGGTCTTCATAAATCCTTTATAAAGGTAATCAAAAAGAAAGTTTTCCATAATATTTGTGCAAAAATCAGGTATTTAAATATTCGATTCAATCAACTGTATTGAACTTCCGTTGACCGTATTTTGATATCATTTATGTTTACGTCATCAATCATAAATGGACGATGCAGGTTTAAATCATTTTGTTTGCTTTCTCAATCTTACAAAGATTTAAATTAGTAGATGTGTGACCGCACAGGTACCGGCCTTATACGAATAGTACGCAAATCGTTCTTAGATAAAATAGGCTAGTTTCGGCTTCTAGCGTAGTCTCTGTCACACACTTTTTAAGTGACATTTGTCGCTCGTTCATCAATTTACTTCATCACCATTGCTGTCAAAACTGTGAAAGAAAACATCCTGCTAATGGATATTATCAACGTGAAAGTTTGTTTGGAAAAAAAACTTCTGAACGGATTTGGATGAAATTTTGTACAAAAATTTATAACCTGGACCGATTTTATCTTCCCGTGGGCTAGTCGTTTATGTTTTTGTTTTGTTGTGGGATAGTAGAAATATTTCGTTTTTATTTCATCACAAAGTATAAAATAATCCTACTAATATTATAAATGCGAAAGTTTGTGATGATGTATGAATGTATATGTAGCTATGTTTGTTACTCTTTCACGCAAAAACCACTGAACGGATTTGGCTAAAATTTGGTACACAGATAGTTTATAACCTGGATTAACCCATAGGATAGTCCTATCCCGATTTTGTGTTCCCGTGGGATAATTTTCGAGTTGTAGCGGGTGAAACCGCTGGCGACAGTAGTTTATATTTTTGTTTGGCTATGGATTTCAGTTAACGAATAACGATATTTAAAAAAATACGTATTGTGTTTTTAAAATTTCATCATAAACTCGCAAAATGTAAACATTATCTAAATGCACTTATTAGGTTTCTTTGGTTTTCTCTTACTCCAGTTGGTTACCGTCGGTCAATGGTCATGTCATTCATTCTTTGTTGTTTTTCATTCGCTCAACCGCTCGTTCACAGATCTCTTTCATTCGTTCAGTGTAGGTTTTCAATCATGGAATCCAATTTACGTTTGTAGGAAAATTCTGATACCATTTCAAAAGTGACAATTCTTTTGAAATGTGATGAAAAATACGTGACCGTATTGAGGTGAAACATTACTGGTCCATTTTTGCCATTTATTTATTCCTTTTTGTTATAAAAAAGATTAGTAGGGTATGTTATAACGGCAATGACTGAACGGTCGACTGCTGTGATTTTTTTTTTATGTATTGATTTTTATTTTTTGAATACTGCAGATAATTATTATTGTCATATATACTATAAAAATATCACATCACTGTAGCCTAATAGTTTGAAATCATAATGTTTTTAAACCCTGGAATCACGAACCAACTGATTTCATTGTAAAAAAAAAATTAAAAGGATCTATGAACGCCTCTTGTTCTTTACATTTTGACTATTGCTTTAGTGATAAAGCAATAGTCAAAATGTCAGAATTAAGTCAGAATTAAAGCAATGGAGTTAAAGCAATAGAGTGATCTATTGCTTTAACTCCATTGCTTTAATTCTATTGCTTTAAATCTATTGCTACTAAAATACTCTAATTTTATCACAATTCATTTATAACAATATTCTTATAAAGTGGCCCAAGTTAAAGAAATAAAAGTACATTCTTAGTTCAATCGTTTTTCAATTTATTCTATTTATTCAATTATATCTTTCGTATCCACAACTTGTCCCAAATCATTTAAAGAAGTCAGCCATCTGTGGCCATGTTGTGTGGCATGTATCCAAGTACTGATGTTGGGAGATGCCACCAGAGACACGAAGGTTGGTCCTGGAGAGTTTTCATCACAGTTGAGTGGTGCCCATGAAGATACGATGCCCCACAGTAAGCCGTTGAGAACTACTGGAGCTCCAACGTCTCGCTGGAAATATAATACGGTATTAGATAGGTAGGGTAAAACTAGTTAATACGCCCTAGTTAACAAAACGCCCTGTCATTCATTAGAATGACAGGGCGTTTTGTTGACTATTAAGTCAACCTTACTGCTTGGAACCATACGCGAGTGTGGCCACTGGTGACGTATAATAATAGGTGCATCCACACAGAGCGAGCAGCCTCGCGAGGCATTTGCCGCGCGAACCAGCTCGGTTAGTGCGGACGTGTCGGCCGAGGCAAGCGCGCGCGCTTCCGCGGGCGAGCGAGCAAGCGCCCGAGCCATCCAGTATCGGATTTGTATGGCGCGTCCACACAGAGCAAACAGCCTCACGAGGCAGTTTCCTCGCGAGGCTGCTCGCTTTGTGTGGTCGCACCTATTGTTGAGGCCAAAGGCCATGTTGTACGCCAACAGCGGCCACACTCGCGTGCGGTTCCGAGCAGTAAGTTTGAATGCTGGAATGACGGGGTGTTTTACATAACTTTCCCCTAGCGACATCATTAGTCTGTAAAGTGATAAAGTCCTCTCGCTGTGACACAGGGGTTTTTATGTGAGGCGAGATAGTAGTCAAACGAGACTTTATCGAGTCATACTAAATTTTAAAAAATATATTATAATTATGTGAACCTTGAATATTTGTATAAACTGCCGATTGACATGTGTATGTGTATGTAGGTATGTTTGTTACTCTTTCACGCAAAAACCACGGATTTGGCTAAAATTTGGTATACAGATAGTTTATAACCTGTATAAACACATAGGATAGTTTTTATCCCGACTTTATGTTCCCATGGGATAATTTTCGAGTTGTAGCGGGTGAAGCCGCTGGCAACAGCTAGTAAGGTTATAAATTATTGAATCCTTTAACTTACCGAGCAGGGATCAATCATAGCTGCTGTATCTAAACACATAATTATCTCAGTTTCATTGGTTCCAATCGCTGACAGCTCAGCGTTACATTCTTCATTATCAGTAGGATGGAGGTGAGACACTGATAACAGTCTCCGCCGCTTTATCACTTCTATTGACTTCAGTTGGTCTGATGCTGCCGAAAACATCTGTAATAATTTTTCCAAATTTTAAATAATGCCTACTAAAGAGTCTTGACTGCGATCTTTCGACATAATTATTAAACTTGTGAGGTATTCCACTTTGGGCATCCGCTTAAATGGCACCTGAGATAAAGGCACCTAAATTTTTCGTAAATTCCAGGTGCCCAATGCGAAATACCTCGTTTTTCTTAGTAACTATACTGCTGTACAAGTTTGTCTTTGGGTGATGATTAGGTGAAGAGTGAAAGCCTTTTTTGGAAATTAATGACATGTGAAACACTTAATCGAATTCGAAATTTTTCAGAGGAGGATGAAAGACAGACACATTTAAAGTTTACAATTTACGTGGAGAAGAAAGGCAAGAAATCAAAGTTTATTTTTAATTAAATTTCTAATCAATCGTAGTAGACCACTTGGCAACCACTACTCTACACGCAGAGAAATGTCTAGCTACCTGTACGAGAACTTCTGGTTGCAACCGTGACAGCAAGACTCACTAGTTGACTTTACAACATTTCTAGTAATAAATACTAAGTTAGTAGTAGAGATAACAAAGACTTAGTAATAAATACTAAGTAAGTAGTAGAGATAACAAGGACTTAGTATTCATTACTAGAAATGTTGTAAAGTCAACTAGTGAATCTTGCTGTCACGGTTGCAACCAGAAGGTCTCGTATACATTTCACTGCAGTACACTTTAACTTACTGATGGTGTAGGCCACGATGGCACAATGAAATGCGTAGCATCGACTTCTTTCATCGTTCTCTGTAGTTGAATGGGCTTAAGACTAGGCGTATCCCTTACAGGCTTCGGCAACCTGATCATCGCCAGATCATAACTGGGTCTCTGATCATCAAAATTAGGATGTATTACTATGTATTTGACAGGCAGCAACATTCCTCCTTTCCGGTAGTTAATACTGCCAAGTCTCACTCGGATTGTTCTTGTTGCTTCTCGTAATCTAAAGAAAAAGGAATTCGTTTAGTACTGATAGATGTCGATGATGAGTCATTGCAAATCATCCATTTTTTTTATATGCTATTTCCTGCCCACGGCTTTGCTAGAGCCTCCCTCCTATAACCGTTTACAGAAACCCATCTGTATCTGTATCATAATTTACCACAACAGCTCTTACGGTTTAGGCGTAACAGACTCACTTTTGCATTTAAAATATTTTATAGGATAAAAATTGGGCATGCAACATAGTTGAGCTCCTTGTGTTTTGAGTCGAGCTACACGATAACCGACAAATGCTTGCACTGACTGGACAGGTCCACTCAAATCTGTGTGGCTCTTTCCTCAAAAGACCATCTTGTGACCTCTGAGTTTGTTTCGGCTGTTTCTTCTCAGAGTAGTCAGGTACGAAACACCGGCCTCATCTAGCTTTAAAAATATTGGTTGTGACGTGTAAAAGTGTTTTTTATAACCAACTTACAAAATAAATATCATTTATCATTTAGTATAGTCTTTGTAGTAGCCTTTGGAGTCTAGTGTGGTCAAGAAACGGAGGAACCGTGATACATATATTCAGAACATGTGCGGCAAACCTATTACAAAATGTTAGGATAAGCTGTGTCGATATTCAAAATGTTAATTGTTTCGATGTGGAAATCCTCAATTTATGACCTCCGCCTCATGAATATTGAAATGTAGAACATCCCCCCCCCCCCCCATCGCATTTTTTTTATTCAAAATGGATCTATTCTTGACTCTACTCTTGGTTATGGATGATAGATTGGCCAGAAGCAAAAGTTACATCACGCGCCAAAAAAAGAATAGCTCTGTCGTCACCTGAGTGTAGCACTCTGACTAAGGCTGATGTTCAAGGCATAGTAGAGGAAGTGATGAAAACTGCAATGTCTGACATGCTAGCAAAATTAAATTTTATTATGAACTCAGAGCTCAAAACAATCAGAGAAGAACTGAGAGTTTTAACAGAATCTGTCGCTTTTATGAATGATAAATATGAAGCTGCTATCTCGGAAACCAAGAAATATGCACAAACCGCAAAAGATCTTGCAACTCAAAATGAGCAAATGTCCAATGCCATTGCAAAGCTTACAAATCGCTTAAACCTGATGGAACAGCATGCTAGATCCAGTAATATAGAAATTCAATGCGTTCCAGAAAAAAAAAACAGAGAATATCATTGGTCTAACAAAACAGCTGGGGTCTGTCATAGGCTGTGCCGTTACAGATAATGATATTTTAAGCTGCACACGAATTGCAAAAGTAAAACACGACTCTCCCCGGCCTCGATCTATTATAATTCAACTCAGCACTCCAAGACTCCGAGACCAATTTTTGGCAGCATCGATTAATTTCAATAAGAAAAACAAAGATAAACTGAACTCGTCTCATATGGGATTGGCAGGACCTGTACAACCTATTTACGTCATGGAGCACCTGTCGGCAACCAACAAAGAAATCCACGCTGCAGCCAGAATTAAAGCTAAAGAAATGGGATTCCAGTTCGTGTGGGTCAGAGGCGGGCGTATTCTTATGCGTAAAGACGCTTCATCGGAATATATAGTGATAAAAGATTTAAAAATGTTAGATAATTTGAAATAAGGTTGGCTCTTGTAGTATCCTTATAGGCATGTTTCTTTTAACGCACAAATAAAATTCAACTTGTTTAATATTGAGATTTATTATCAAAATGTAAGAGGCCTGCGGTCGAAAACGCATGATTTTTTATGTAAAATAGCAACTTGTAATTACGATGTTCTAATTTTGTCGGAAACATGGCTTAATGGTAGTATATGTAATAATGAACTATTTGATAGTAGGTACTGTGTTTATAGAAGAGACAGGGAAAGCTCAGGCTTCCACAGGGGAAAGGATGGCGGAGGTGTTTTAATTGCAGTATCTAATAAACTAATTTCGAAAAGATTGATACATAGACAGAGTAATTGCGAAGATCTATGGGTGTCTGTAGAAATACCGTGCGAACGCACAAAGCAGCTCCGCCGTCTTGACTTTTGTGCAGTCTACCTGCCACCACCAGTCTCTAAATCAATGTTGGAGCATTTTGTTGCTAACTGTAATTCTTACCAAGATAATGATAATGCGTACACATGTATTGTGGGAGATTTTAACTTGAGAACTATTCACTGGAGCCAGCTAAATAATCCACTCAAAAATCAGCACAATAGCAGTCTTGATCAAATTTTCATTGATTTTGTTTCAGTTAATAATCTCCGACAATGCAATAATGTTACCAACAAAAACAGTAGACTGTTGGATATTGTGTTGGTGGACGTCCCAGGTTGCTGCGTTAGCGAAGCGGATCCGTTAAGTGTTGTAGACCCTCACCATCCTCCATTAGAAATACAAATCACATTAGCGGAATCGACAAAACTTAAATCTAATGACATTAGAAAATTAAACTTTCATAGGGCTGACTATGAAGCAATAAACAAATACCTGAAGGATAGAGATTGGGAAGAACAGCTGGGAAGTTGCTATAATGCGGACGAAATGGTAGAAGTTTTTTACAGCGTGATCGGTTCAGCCATTGCATCATTCGTACCTATAAACCGAAAGCAAAGCAGAAATGTTCCAATATGGTTTGATAAAACACTTATCAAGTTATTAAAGGAAAAGAACAAACTTCGTCTCAGATATAAAAAATACAAAAACCCCCTAGACAGAGTATCACTCAAACTAATTTCTAAAAGATGTGATAACTATGCTAAAGAGTGCTACAATACTTACATTGAGAGTACAGAAAAGTCTATTGTCAGCTCTCCTAAATTTTTTTGGTCATATGTTAAGAATAAACGTGGTGGCGAAAGTTCATACCCTGCATCAATGACATATGGTCCAATAACATCTTCGAACGGAGAAGGAATATGTGAACTATTTGCTTCTAATTATAGGAGCATTTATAAAGATGATATAACCTCACCTCCAGATCAAAACGATGTTGCCTCAGAATACTGGAAGGCAATGGCTACACACTCAGACAGTATAGCTTTTGTGGATATCAAATATGAGTATGTGGAAAAAGAATTAAAAAGCGCGAATATTACTAAGGGGGCAGGCCCGGATGATATTCCTCCACTGTTTATTGCCAAATGTGCATCTAATTTGGCTGTTCCGTTGACGAAGATATTTAACACCTCAATCCGATCTGGTCAATTCCCTAAAAAGTGGAAACAAGCGAAAGTGGTACCGGTTTACAAGAGTGGAGACCCTTGCGACGTGAAGAATTACAGACCAATATCTATTCTCTCAATTTTTGGCAAAATATTGGAATCGTTGATTTGTCCACATATTCAACGCTATTTTGCTAAATTCTTAAGCAACCATCAGCACGGCTTTGTAAAGAAAAGATCCACAAGTACTAATCTGGTATCGTTTGTTGAAGCATCATGCAAAGCCATGGATGAAGGTATGCAGGTTGACGCTGTTTATACGGATTTTAGCAAGGCGTTTGATAAGGTTTCACATGAACTGCTTATAAAAAAACTTGCTGCGTACGGCGTCACCGGTGATCTTCTGAAGTGGTTTGGTTCTTACCTTAATGGTCGGGAATTTTATGTGGTTGTCAATGGGTTTCAGTCAGACAGTTATGTTATTGCCTCAGGTGTTCCTCAGGGTTGCCACCTGGGCCCAATATTGTTCAACATATTTATAAACGACGTGCCAGAGTGCTTCCATAATACCAATATATTTCTTTTTGCGGATGACTTAAAAATCTCAAGAGCTATAAGATCTCAACAGGACGTAAACCTTATGCAGGAGGATATCGACCGATTATCTGTTTGGTGTTATCACAATAAAATCTCATTGAATAGTTCGAAATGTAGCCATATAAAATTCACCAGGAAATCTAACATAATACATTCATCATACCAAATAAATGGAGTGGTCTTAAGTGAGGTGGATATGATACGGGACTTGGGAGTAATCTTAGACGCCAAACTCACATTTCTTCCGCATATTGAAAACATAATCGGTCGATCTCAGCGTATGCTTGGATTTGTCATCCGCAATGGAAAGGTATTTCAACGCCCAAAAACTAAACTTGTTCTATACAATAGCCTTATCAGAAGCATTCTAGAATACTGCAGTATAGTATGGAGGCCTCACTACGCAACTCACTCGCTGCGGATAGAACGAATCCAAAAAAGGTTCATCCGACACCTAGGAGCCTCAAAGGGAAGGCAATTTAAATATCTCTCCTACCTTGAAAAACTGGACCACTACAAAATGAGTACCCTCGAAGCCCGTAGAGAGCTTCTGGATCTGAGATTCGCGCATAAACTGCTCAATAACAACATTGACTGCCCACAACTATTGCAGAAATTCAATTTCAGAGTACCCCGTAGACCACCTCGCAAACCTATAACACCCCTAGTTCCACCTCCTCGCCACACAGTGTTTGCTATTAACTCTCCTATACCCCGCATGTGCAAACTCATCAATGAGTCCAGCGACCTGGCTGACGTCCACGCAGATTCAATGTCAGCGTTTGTCAGACATGTCAAACGTGGGAAAACTGAAGGGTAGCGATTCGAATTTAATAAAACATATTATCTAGATTTTAAGTTCATAAAAATAATTTATTAATTTTTTAAAGTTGTGATACTAAAATCACCTTGCATGCGGTGTTTACCTGTAATTGGTTGTACAGTTAGATTTAAGACACTAATACATTTAAGTTCCTATCTGTATTATATCTGTAACAACTGTTGGTGAACCTAAATAAATAAAATAAAAATAAAATAAATAGAGACAAAGTCAACGAACGAACGAAGTAGCCTGTTCACTCTAACTTTGAACAGATTAGGATTTTATGCGTTCGGAAAAAGAGACGTGGTAGAGAGTACAGAGTAAGACGTGCAAACGCTTCATGGCGTCGCTACATCGTTGCTAATTTTCATTCTTTGTAATTGTATCTTAAATCTAGAACTTACAGAAAAAAAGAGTCAGCGGCAGTCAGGACCCAATTGTTATCAATTAAAGCACCAGCACTTAAGAAATTGGACTTCATCAAAATGGCGACCACAAAAGGAAATACATCGCTATCCGTAACCAAAGTATGTTCATCCAACTCATTGTATTTGATTTCATTAGATGTTACGTTTTTCATGTCCACCATTTCTATCAGTTTTATAAAACTGTCGTATGCAAATATGAAGATCAACACTTTCAGTCGCATTGTTGATGCTATAGGTAGTTAAAGTTTGTGATAATTCTACCAGTAGGTATTTTATTCTTTAGCAACTTCAAGTTGGACAATCAAAATTAGATCTTCATTAAACACATGGACATTTACAAGCCCTTGGCTGATTGTAATAAAGATTAAAACTATAAATAGCAAAGATCTTAACTGAAAAATGATATAATAAGCCAATTTAAAAAAATACTACTTTTGGAAAAAAACATATTAATGAGGCTTTTGAAGGAAATAATGTTGAATAGCCCGTGAAAGAGGTAATGGATTTATCGGTTACATGAATGTTGATGTTGAGTAGTAAGGCTGCAGTCACAGTGTAATTTAGAATAAAGGTAAAATAAATATTGAAAGCGATGCAGAGAAAGGGAATGGGAGAAAGGAAATCAGGGTTACAACAGAAAAGATAGAAGTCTAAGTACCAAAACCAAATTGACTTGACTTAGATAAGTGGCAAATGATAATGACAATGCTCCGTAGTTTTACAACTTCAAGCTGCAGAACATAAAGTTGAATATCTATTAAAGATTACAGAGTATATTGGTTAATCATTTGCCACTTTTAAAGGCTATAAAAAGAATGAACCAACAGAAATCTGAAGGACAGGGCACAAGAGTGGTATCTAAGGGGTTGACAGCAGTGGAAGGCAGTACACTAGATATATGGGAAGTTGAAGTTATGCGCAAACAGACCGACCTAATATTTTTGCATTGGAATTCAAAACTGAAATAAATTAACAGTAGTTTAGCCTAGCCTAGTTAAAAGCAAGCTAGAGGTAGGCTAAACTGTAAACCAGTTAAAATAAATTTTGCTTAAAACCATTCAGTAAATTGATACAAAAAACACTGGTGTAAAGAAGACTTTACCAAGAAAACATTCGATAAGAAGTTCTAATAGCAAAAGAGATTATTTACAAATATTAAGTACTATTACTGTGAGAAATGCTAGTTACTGACTTCATTGTTTGTACTACAAGGCTCGGGCTATATAATAGTGTATACTCAAAAACAAAACCTACCATTCTAATTAGCTGAAGCTATTTACTGCACCTAGGGTTGCAAGAATGTACTAAGGTTGCGGAGAGGGCATGCGGGCGGCGAGTAAAGGGCAACTCGCTGTCCGACTATAGACCATGCCCAGTATTAGATTAGCAAGATGGTAGGTATCTACTACAGATTCCAATTACCAATAAAAAATCACCTCTCACGCCAAAGACAAAAACACTCGAAAAAAGTTACGAAACCAATCACAAAATGTAATTTAAGATCGAATCCAAAAAATAATTTGATTTCATATAAAATAGTTCAATATCTTTGCTTATAAAGTGTTCCTGAGAAATAACCATCGACAGGTAATAGGGGTATTCGCACACTAAACTGCGTGTCCGCGCGTTTGTGCGGAGGCAGCGTAGCAGCAATAAGGAACGTTTAAAAAATATAAATAAATACTATATTAGGTAGATGGCAGTTGCTGGATAAAAAACCGGGTGGTCGTGAGCTGTGGCGTTCACTGGGAGAGGCTTATGTCCAACAGTCGATTGCAATAGGCTGAAACGATGATGCAAACTTATTATGTAACGTAAAGCGTTCATTTACATGTAGGTACGAAAACGTAAGTACAATAAAAAATGCGGTCGAGCTGAAGTTTCATGTGAATAGCGGCGTTGCGGAATTTTCTCAGTTGCGTTTTGTTCACCGAACGATACTTGACAACAATAAAATACAGAATGCATAAGTCGTTGCGTCGACACAACGATGTCGTTGCGACGTTGGTATGGCATGGTTGCAATGCGGTCTGTATTAGCCAGGCAATATTATTGTGGTCGATAATGACAACTAAATAAGGTCCATGTGTATTTTAATACAAAAAAGTCGGTGGCTTTTTGATTCAGTTTTGCAACCGACTTCCGAATGATTATATTACAAGTTTTGTGGTGGTTTTTGGTTAGTTTTTTTTGCTCGTTATTAGTTCCAATATTCAACCAAGATTCTTCAAAATCGGTTCACCCAGTGCTGCAGTGGTAAGTTATGAGGTAAAAACATTAAAAAATGCGTCCAAACACGTTTACACTGTGTTGTTGCGGTTTGTATGAATGAAGAGAACAAATTCGCTTCACCGCCCAACCGCGCGGACGAACGGTCCTGTGAGGGCATCACCTAACAGGAAAGGTATCCAAGTGAAAACTTGTTACCGGCGCGGCGTATGTCGATTTCCTTCATATATGACAAATTACACGAGCATAGATTTCGTTTAAGGATCAGTTCATACCGAGACTCGATGTGACGCGACGATAAAGGAAATGTGTTTCTTTTCGTGTAGTACCTAATACATTTTGAGACGCTATTAAAACGTGCGCAAAGCATCACGTTATTGGTAAAATGTGTGTAATTTGTGTATATTTTTGTGTAGTAAATAAAGGACATTGTAAAAAAATGGCCTATGAACCAACACGCATGAAACATTTACTATAATTACAAGTTCTTTTAATAATATACATTACATATATTTCAATAGAACTAACACTTTTTAATGTCGAAAACATTTTAGAAATCCTCCTAATCCTCGGTGTTAGTTCTGTTGGTTTTTGATTCAATTTGAGGTTTTTAATAGGCAAAGGTATTTATACCATGTAATGTTGACTATTTGGGATTGGTTCAAAAAACCGGTTATAAACGCCCAATTGGTCGGTTTAGCATTGCGCATCGAGCTCATACAGCTAAGTTTTTGTAACATTAGAGTTTGACACAAATAAGCGTCAGTATTCTCAACATTTGATTTACGACAACGATTTTTAGATATCGCGGATCCATAACACGTCTTATCAAAAAAAACTTGATTGAAAGCGCTGTTTAAACGAGCACTATTATCGACACTGACAGTTAATGAATTGACAGATGACAACATTTGACATTTGCATTCAGTAATAAATGCTAAGTTATTGCTACGCGAATGTTTATAATGACGTTATTATAACCTCAAAATCCGAAATAGTTTTGATTTTTTCAGAATTCACAAAAGTGTCCGTTATTTTAATTTAGGTTCAATCGAATACATACATTATCTAAAACCCAAAGAGTAAATACACCTCCCTATTGGGTCTTAGGCGAGCTATCATGTATAGACGACGAGCAATGTCCTTTAGATTTTTAGTCGTACTATATTGAAATGTGCGCGCAGCGTCGCGTCTCGGTGTGAAATGACCCTTAAATAAAAATGTGTAGGTGTCACATAAATCAGGGCTAGATTTATTAGGTATCATTTCTTTTTATTACTTATTTTTTCTTGTATTATTATATTATATTATCTTGTATACAACAGTTGTTATTCGTATTTCTTTCTTTCTATTTTCAATTTTGCCTGAAATTTCAGGGTCTTCAGATCACCAGGCTGTATGTCATGAACTGTAAGAGGCCATTTGCACGAGCGCTTTTTTGCCGGCGTAAAAAAAGCGCCGAGATAGAACAAAATGCATTCCCATGTATCTATCTATTCACACGTCAGCGCATAGAAAACGCGGCGTTTTTTTTTGAACTGTATTTGATTTTAAGTGCCGGGTAAATTTCGAATGTCTAACTATTACATAGGCTCTATTATTTAGACATTTGAAATTTTCACAGATGGTGTAGGTATTTCTGTTGCTGCTATAAAAACAAATACTTAAAAACAGAATAAAAAAAAATATTTAAGGGGGTTCTCATACAATAGAGACATGATTTTTTACCGTTTTCATAGATATACGCGACTCTGATTCGCTGCACTTGGCCAGTTTCTTTTTCATTTGTACAATCAGCGACAAAAATGTCAGGCAATTAATGATCAAAATGGAATATTTCTGCAATAATTGGGAGAATAATCCTTGGAGATACATGATTTTTTCGCATGACATGAAGCAATTTACTAAAATCGAAGAGTAGAAATCTTTTGTTACCTATAAGAAAAATACTTCCAAATTGTAGAAAATTTTCCAATTTGATCATTTGTCTTTTGAGAATTTGCCATTTTGAGAATGAGGCTTTTATAAACTTGCCATTATGAGAGTTTGGCTTTTAGATAATTAATTCACCATTTGTCCTTTTACACCTCCTTACATCTCCTGAGGATGCCCTGTCGAGGGGCGAAACACGTGTCGAGTATAGGTTTGATTGCATGGCATGTTTTTCTTTTTCTTGCAGTTGTGCATATGCATGTGGGCGGGAGGGTGGGTCCTTTACTGCATGTGCATATGCATGATTGCATAGGGTGGGATTGCATCCTGCAACAAGCCTGGATTTTTGTCGCGGAATTAAAACTAGATATTTTTCATAACATTTAATGTCATGGATTTCCGCAAAGTAACGCCTGATTCCATATTTTAGCTCTTTACTTTCCAGGGTCACAGTTAGGACCTGATGACACAGTCCCGTGACCCCGAAAGGCTTTGGTCCTCTAAGTAGGCCCCGTCAAACTTCTTTAATTTATCAGTGCGGTGAAGCGCCATGGAGGTTTTAGTAAAGCGTCGAGGGCCAAACGCCTGCCAGGCTCTTGGGGACATCTAAGCAGGATACCTACCACGGTCCAGGGCAAAAGGAACAGTGTAGTTTTAGTTAGTGAGACCCTTCCGCCCAGAACGGGAGGACTCACGTAATGAGCTCTATACGTACCCAAAAAAAAAAACAAAATGATCTCGTCTCCACTGAAAATACAAACGTATTTATAAATTTCACTTCCATATTATTGCTATTAGCTACGCCTGAAAAACTGAATGACTTCTATTGAATATCTTTTTCTCGATGTATGTAAACAAGCACCCGGCCTAGGTTTTCTTAGTTAGCAGTTCTAAAGTATAAAACTCCCATATTACTCGCCGATGATATTTTTTATAGCCTTTTTTAACTGAGAAATTGAATTTATTCTATTATATCAATTAAAATGGCATGTCACCACTTACAATATTCACACACGATTAGAAAACTTTAAACAGCGCCATCTGTGGGTATTTTTGTGAATTACCACAGAATGTCCCTGGCTGTAGCGCTTGGTTCACGAACCTGCATGAAGATGGAAACTTAAGTAGTTGTCTTTGTGATTATGATTACTAAGTCAAAGATGGCGCTCTATAACTTTTACAATCTTATAACTGAAGAGAATAATACCAAGCCTCTTCAGGTCAACTCGCTGTCCGACTATGGACCATGCCCGGGTCGACGGCGCCGCGTTGTGGTGCACGCGCGCCTCAAAGAGCGTCAGCATAATGACGGGGCCAAAGCCGGCCGGGGTCGCGGGACTTATCTCATTACCGTGACCCCGGAACATGAAGGGCTATTGAAGGACACCGTGGATTTTAGTCAATACGAGTCTGACAGTCCCTCCCGCCCTGCCCGGGGTGGAAGGACTCATTTGATGATTTTACCACGCTAAAAAAAAAGCCTCTTCTGCTAGCGACCACACGTTGATGAAGAAAGCCACGATTCTTTTTATTTTTACTGTGTTCTGGCGTCGGTGTGCAGAAGTTCCACTTCTATATAGGTGAGATCACTCCATCTGAGACCGCATCTTTGCTTCTTGGCTAGAAGATCAAGAGCGATATTACCTAATTTATCAGTTATTTTATGGGCCAATACTCGCACAATCATCATCATCATCAGCCGTAAGACGTCTACTGCTGAACATCTAGGCCCCCCCCTTAGACCGCCACGCCGAACGACAAATTCGCCACTTGCATCCATCGGTTGCCCGTGACTCTCACGATGTCGTCGATCTACCTAGTGGAAGGTCTGCCTACGCTGCGTCTTCCGGTCCGTGGTCGCTACTCGTGAACTTTTCTTCCCCATCGGTTGTCAGTTCTACGAGCGATGAGGCCTGCTCATTGCCACTCGCATAATACGAAATTAATTTTATATCAAGCTCACTATTTAGGTTAAATAAGTAAGTCGGTCGCGTACGGTCATTCGCGTATGTATGTCAGCTCACAGTATAGTGCTAAATTCAACACGCTGCAGCTGTATATTCGTACGCACGACTGACGGACGTACGCGACTACGCGACCAACATCAGCGTAAAGCCTCATTTAGTCAGAGCAAGAACTCGCACGCGAGTTTCACTACATTGCGGTATTTGTTTGATCAACTGAATTCGTCGTACTTACCTATAAAGTCCTCAATGTAACGCAACTCGCGTGTGAGTTCTTGCATCATTTAAATGAGGCTTAAAAAGTGATTCAGGCCGTAGTAATGACTGCGCTTGTCACACAGCTCTTTACGAAGATAAGTTAACTGATCAAAGGATACTGTATTACTGATGTACTTTCTGTTGGGATACAATACGATTCTTTGGGTTAGAGATAATGTAACAGTACGACGGTTCCCAAAAACTTGTGGGTTCATACTTTTTAGCAAAGCAAAGCAAATATTGTTCTCATCAATACATACAGTTTGGTTCATTATATTAGAAAACCAATTAATATAATTGTAGGTTAATCGGGTCTGTATGTACGAATATACACACAATATTTTAATCATTCTGTCAACCATTCTCATCTACTTAATTCAGTAAAGTGCTCTAATATTGGTTATGCTATCGTTATAACCAAATAAGTTTTAAGTAGTCTAAACATTCACTTCTTTCAGCAAAGTCGTCAAGAACGTAACGTAATGAAAACTCTTCGAAAAATGAGACCAACACTAGTGACAACAGTCCTAAACAATACAGTGGATAAAGATGTGCAGTCGATCTTTTTACCATTAAATCTGATGCAAAATATAATGTTCTGTCCTAAATATCGCATTAAAAACAACTGTATAACTTCTAATGGCTTCATCTCGAATGTTATTTCAATAATTTTAACACTAGTAGTAACGTTATTATTCGTCAGTATTTGCTTGCACACGGCGTATTTTTACATAAGTGTTACCGCTGTTACTTCCATTTTTTTGTACATTGTTGCTTATTTTATAGCTTTCTATCATGCTGTAGGATTTACTATGAATTGCGTACTCGGAATAATTCAATCTAAAAAGTCTTCTATGTTAGTCCTCACTTTACAAAAGGCGTACAGGTTTTTAAAAAATGAAACCAGTCCTAAGTACTTCACCGTATGGAATTGGATTATTGTCGTCGTGGCTCCGTGCGCATATATTTGCATTTACACTATTCTTTGTATATTGGTTAGTTTACCCTTAATGTCATATTATGTTTGTTTCATTTTGATATTTTTTGATTTTAATATTATTTACGCCATTCGATTAAACAAATTGTTGGAAAACCTGCTTCTACTGTGGTGTATAAAAAATGAAGAAATACATTCTCAAAACAATGGTCGTGAAGGAATTGATAGTAAAGAAGCTTTTCAAGCCTACGTTAATATATTAGACTGTTATGACATCTACAAAGATTGCTTTCAGCCATTTGTAAGTACTGACATTATTTTACTTTTTATCATCGTTAGTCAAGAAAGATCTAACTTCTGGAACTCTTCCTTGTGAGAGGGATATAATATTATATTAATGGCCGTAATCCAACACTCGGGCCCAGTACGCATTGGTAGCTGATCTGATGTCACATGTCTTCGATTTTTTTTTCTTGGACATGTCGGTTTTCTATCACCGTTTTGAGAATACTTAAGCATACGTTATAAAAAAGAAAAAAAAATCAACCAACTTTATTTTTCTTTTCAGATACTTTTCTACGTTATTTTACTTTACAGTCATGCTTTGATTTACGTTCAAGTATCAATAGAAGTGTGTAAAATGGGTATGGTCATTAATGAAGTAGTAAGTATCATAATTATTGTTTTAGGGCGTTTACGCACTACGTCCGATCCGAATCCTATCCGAACCCGTGAAAATACGGTCCGTAGTAGCCGTAGAACTATTTCTATGGTATTTTACGCACTAGATCTGATTTCCGTCACTATGATATATTTCCGTCATCCGAGAATCTCCGTTTCAGAGAAAAAATTACGGACCGAAGTAGCCTTATGCTCGCGCACTGCGTCCGAGTTGAATCCGAGCTGCGTACGATGCTGGAACACAGGTCTCCTCTCTGAGACGGGTTGTTATCCCAGGGGACGCAGCGTGTGCGAAGACGTCATGATTGTAACATCCATCAATTATTGTGACAATCATTAGAATCAAAATGTTGAAGGCATGACTGTCATGACATACCTAACGATTTCCTCATAATATTTTTGGTCCTAAATATTTTTTTGTTTTGTTTGAATAGCATAATAATCCTAACACTTCTTGATATTTGGCCATAAGGCTCCCGCTGGGATTTGAGTTTACTTTACCTTTCAGTAAACTCCCTCTCAAACCACTTGCATCCATAAATTTTACAGGCGCATTCAAGGACAGGCAAGTAATATCCATAAGGAAGCTATCCAGCTTCCTTATTGTTTCAATAATGTTTGGTTACAGGATATTTCACCTATAGGGACAATATCTGTAGTCCTATGGATTATAAAGGATTTGTTGTATCAAACACTGCTGAGTCAACAATGCGAGAAATTCTACTTATCTACAAAACGTGTTCAAGATTCGTGCGCAATAATATTAATGTCCAATTGTTCAGGTAATTTATGCAGCTCCAGATAATGCTAAAACAAATTAGACCAAAAGATGGTTTTGCAAATCTTTGCATCTTGTTAATTATAATGCTAATAAAATATTTAAAATTATATCACAGATAGGATAGGAAGGGATCCCCCATCCCTAAAAATAATAGGTAGGTCAACGTCAGAAATTTGATGGTGATCCGAAAAACCAACTAAGAGATTGTAGTTTTAAACGTATTTTTAATTTTCGTCTTTTCTCCTATTTTATAATTATTCATGTTGGAAAAATCATATAAAACTCTACAGATGACCAGAAAAAAGTGTGCAAGAACGTCCTCCGCTTACATCGAGCATCATTCAACAAGATACGTGTGTGTGGACTGTTCTACATCGACGCTACGATACAATTGTGTCTGATGAGTCTCCTCACTAGCTACATTGTTGTGTTGCTTCAATTCGCATTTTTGTAATCATGAGCTGATCAAAAAATATGAATAATATACGTTTTTTATTTTCAAAAGAGAGTGTTTTAATGTGTCCTAACCTATATACTACTAAGTACTACTACGAGACAATGTACATACGTATAATTGAACTCATTTTGTAGTAACAGTAGTTAGCATGCATGACTATCTACGTACCTACTGTCAAGTTTATATTTTTTTTATCTTTCCAATTTCGATTTGTTGAGGCCACAGAAAACTATCGTAATGGTAAAAAATGTATTCTACAATACAAGTTTAATATTGCATGGGTCGAAAAATGATCGAACGATAACGTACATAGGTAAATGTATGAACAGAGTCAATAGTATTAAAATTTCCAGAGCCCAGATTGTAATCTCTAAGTATTCTAAATTCATCCTAAATTCCTAATGCGTCCATGCGTGATAAGAAAAAAGATATCTAGGCTGGTCTTTCAAATTTATAAAAACAAACATACTCGTACGTAAAGATGAGTACGTAATAATATGTAATAACACACCATTTAAATTAAGTAAGTATTTTAAATTAATAGATTTTAAAAAATCTAAAAACCCACGTTTTTAAATATACTAAAAATAAGAAAATAACCCTACGGGGTTGAGAGAGGGGCCACTCAAAACGTGGGGGCGTATATTATTTAAGGGATTATTTATGGGATATATTTACATGAAGTGTATAGATCGTGGATGTAACTTGCAAAGATACGCCCCCACGTTTTGAGTGGCCCCTCTCTCAACCCCGTAGGGTTATTTTCTTATTTTTAGTATATTTAAAAACGTGGGTTTTTAGATTTTTTAAAATCTATTAATTATTTTATTATTTTTATCTTTGTTCATCGGGCCGCCATATTGGATTTAAGTCACGTGACTATTTTTTTCGTATTCCTGACAGTAAAACCTTTCATTTGATACCCATATCGTGGGGGTGGGTTTCAAACAGTCAGTCCGCCATCTTGGGGAGGCCGCCATATTGGATTTGTTACGACGTTTGTTAGCTAGTCATGTATTGTCATCAGAATTCAGAGCGTGTGCAAAATTTCAGCCTTCTAGCTAATCGGGAAGTGCCTCAAAATTGAGTTACAAAAGTCCAACCGGAACGACAAACAAACAAACAAACAAATAAACAAACAAGAAAAGTGAGTTTATAAAAACGTGGGAATAAAAACGTGGGAAAAATTGATGTTTATTTAAGTACGTACAGACTCGATTACTACAAACTACATAATAAATTTTGATAAACCGAGAATGAACCAAACTGTTTTCTGTATTGATGAGAACAATTTGCATACAGGTTTAATGTACCTAGTACAGGCATCGATTTTTTTAGGACTATCAGTATTTTTTAGGTTTATTTGTATTTTTACTTTAATAAAATATTTGATTTGATTTGATTTGATAGATGTAGGTATAGATAACCCTGTGTCCCTCATAAACCAGTTTCGACCCAACGTGCGCATGCGACAGGCGATCGACAGCGCCGGCTTTAGATAAAAAGAGATAGCAATATTTCCTTCCACTTTGTAATCGCGGGCTTGTAATTAAATATTGGATAGAGATAATTATATAATAAATGGAATCTTGTTGTTGTCGTTAGCACTGAGTGTGAGATCGTCAAAGATGGTGCAAGTGAGAGTGAGTGAGGGCCTGCTGGAGGGAGAGTTGGTGCACAACGAGTACGGAGGCACGTACTGCAGCTTCAAGGGGATCCCTTATGCGCAGCCGCCGCTCGGGAACCTCAGATTTAAGGTAACTTTGTTTTTTACGTGGTAAATTCATCAAATGAGTCCACCCAGGGCAAGGCGGGAGGGAATGTCAGACTCGTACTGACTAAAATCCACGGTGTCCTTCAATAGCCCTTTACGTTCCAGGGTCAAGATAATTCGATAAGTCCCGCGACCGGGTTTAAGGTAACTTAAAGGAGAAATTTTACAGGGTGTCCCTGAAAGTATGGGTCAAATCGATTTGGGGTAGGTAAGATCCTTTTTACCCCTGCATATAATTTTATGTATTATCGGTTCAATTTTTACAGTCCGTCACACTCCAACTAGTTAACTGAATGACATTACTATTTATTGATTACTGAACTAACTAAATCTAATTTAACAGTTTTTTGAAATTAATCGGTTTTTGTAGTTCATTTTTAGAGAAATTGGGTTTTTTAATATTTTCTAATCCCGATTGCTGAAGAAGACATCGTAGTTTGTCCTATCATTTTATTCATAGTCTGATTCAAAAATTTAAATGATGTACCCACAATTAACTTTTTCAGTTTAGTGTGACTTTCAATATTTTTTTCAATTGTAAATGCATTCACGATATAGGAGATATTCCTAGTGTGTGACAACGATTTTTTTTTAACTAATAAAAGTTTTGTCGCATCAATTGCTTTCATGGTGATTCGACGAAAGCCCGATTTTAATGTTGATTATGTGGTCGAAGCAATCAGTCCAAAAAATGAACTTAAATATATTCAAAGTAGGTATTTAATAAATTTACTCACTGTAATTAAAATAATATCTTATGTTGAGTCAATGTTCGAAGGATTTCAGTTTTAATTTGAAATTTGGTTGGGAGTGGGAGGGTGAAAAAACATTACATAATACAGTGGACCCCCGGTAATCCGACAAACATTTTGCAGAGCAGTATCGGGCTATCGAATTTGTAAGATTAAGTATATTAAAGAGTACTGCCTAAGACCCCCTATGGTCCGGAAATGTTAACAAAAGAGTACCTTGTAATCCGACAAATTACAGATCCCATGATAAGATTCTATATGTTTATGTATCATAATTATATTTACTCTGAAGTACCAATCATACTTCATTATGAATGTCAAATTTAGTAAATTAAACAACACAGTAGAGAGCTAGACCGCACCGCTATCTTCTTCAAACTTGAAATTCAAACTAAACAATCAGAATCAAAACAATACCCTACGCGTCGAGCACATTATTAGTGGTGTTTGCAAGTTATAACTTGTTCAATCATGCATTAGCGAAGATTGTCAATACTTAATAAATAATAGACCATGTCGGATCACAGGGGGGACTAGACAGGGGCCGGATTACCGGGGGTCTACTGTATCTATAAAAATACCACATACTTTACTCATCCCTGTTTAAAAATACAAAATATAAATATGTAACACTAAAGTCGGTCGAGCTGTTTCAGAGGATTGAAAACACAAACAACGTGACTTTATATTTTGTTATCTATTAGATAATTTGGTAAATGCCATGTCATAATGATATTGCTTGAAAATCTGTTCCATCCATATTAAGTTAATCTGCCTTTTCAACGTAGTGCAGAATATGATTTACGTTATTGTGTTTATATGAGAAGATAATTATTTATATTTATTTGTTATATTTATAGATAGATATCGAATTTATAAAACATCTATCTACCTGCTACACAAAATGTAATAAAATTCCGGCCAAGTGCGAGTCACGCATGAAAGGGGTTTGAACTTTTTTGTATGGGCCGTGTACCAGGTGCCATCCGCCATTTTGATTTTTTTCTCAAAACGGCGTACACGAATGAAACATTGATAAATCGATAGATCACATCAATACAAACATAAAATGTAAGGAGCAAAACCTCGTAAACCGTCACGTTTCCGAGTTATGAGCTGTCAAACATGTACAAGTAGTGACCTAGAAAAATATATTATTTTTTCTTATTTTTTTAATATTTTGATGTTTATTGATCAAAAAGGATACTTCCACAATAAAACTAATTGAATATTAGTTTTTCCACGCATTTTAAATGCTGAAATTGCGTTAAACGAAATAATCCTATCTAAAAGCATTGCATTTACTAAATATAAAATGGCGTGCAAACAGCCAGACTTTGAACAATTATATTACATATTATATTTTTTAATATTTGAGTTTTTTTTTAATAATGTAACTATTTAATTAACCCATGCTGGATATTTTAGTAAAAAATGATAAAGCCGTTGTATAATGTAACGCATTACACGGCGAGGGTTCGGAGAAATTAGGCACTTGCAACGATCAACAAGCGGCTCGTTACTCGCTGGGAATGATACATTACGGCCCGTAACATCGGTTAGTACCGACATCACTAATATTCCTGATCGAAACACTTAATTTTGTTCACAGGCCCCACAACCTCCAAAACAATGGAAAGGAGTTCGTAGCGCAAAGGAATTCGGTCCCAAATGCTACCATATAGATATGTTTTTTGAAAGAGGAAAAATACAGGGTAGTGAAGACTGTTTGTACCTCAACGTTTACACACCAAGCATCAAACCTAACAAGCCTTTACCTGTTATGTTCTGGATACACGGAGGAGGTTTTACATCTGGAGCTGGTGACGACGACTTCTATGGTCCCAAGTTTTTAGTAAGACACGATGTTGTCGTTGTCACGATCAACTACCGACTTGAAGTTCTTGGTTTCCTTTGTTTAGACACTGAAGATGTACCTGGAAACGCAGGTATGAAAGATCAAGTGCAAGCCCTGAGATGGGTGAAGAAGAATATTGCTAGTTTTGGGGGTGATCCGGATAATGTAACTATATTTGGTGAAAGTGCCGGTGGAGCAAGCGTCACATACCACTTAATATCACCAATGTCGAAAGGGTTATTCAACAGGGCCATTTCTCAGAGTGGTGTCAGTTTTGCTCCATGGGCACAGGCGTACCAACCACGTGAAAGAGCTATTGCTCTCGCGAGAAAATTAGGATTCAATTCTGAAGACAGTAAAGAACTTTATGAATTCTTAAAGAAACAACCAGTCGAGTCACTTGTTAAAGCCCGAGTTCCCATAACTTTTGCCGAAGAAGTAAAGATACCGATTGAGATTTTCTTTAACGTGACAGTTGAAAAGCAATTCGATAACAATGAGAGTTTTTTCCATGGAGATATGGTTGATTCAGTAGCGAATGGAGTTCACGAAGGAGTCGATGTTATGTTGGGGTACAATGCCGATGAAGGTCTTATGGGTATAGCACTCTTTGGCGATGTTGAAAAAAGTTTTGAGCAAGCGAGAGACTTCCCACAGTTTTTTGTATCTAAGCCATTTTCACACAAATTGTCTGTAAATAAACAATTGGAGTTTGGAAAAAAAATAAGGCAATATTATTTTAAGGGGCCAATTGCAATTCCCGATGACTGGACTAAATTGAAGAATTATTATACTGCAGATATATTCACATTTCATACGATGAGATGGACTAAATTATGTGCTCGCTCTCAGAGAAATAAAATATATTTGTACAAATTCACTTGTTCAACTGAACTGAACAGAATTGCTAAAATGACGGGGATTGGTGATCTAGTTGCAGATAGAGCAATGGTTGCTCACGCTGATGACCTCATGTACCTATTTAATCAGAAGTATAACCCCATAGATACCAACTCTTCCTTATTCAAAACGCACATTGAAAAAGTAACAAAACTATGGACCAACTTTGCTAAATATGGGTAAGCGTATCTTAAGTACCTATGTATGTTGCATATTGATTGAAAAGTAGTCTTTATGAAAGTCAAAATAAGAAATTAATAACTACCGATTCGATACAGGGGTCAGGAATATAAAAGTAGGGAAAAAAAAAATAGTCTTTCAGTTGGATTATGATAAAATATTTTTTACTTTGTTACGTTTACCAGATTAGTTAGTGCACTACTGTAGTGCACTTGAGAGTGCAACAGAGCTTGTATTTCTTATTTTCATACATTTGGCAAATTAATTTAAATTTGTAAATATTTGACAGCTATTTGCGACGTTGCGAACTTTCAGAATACTTACGCGCTCTTAACGAAAGTAAATATGCGTGTCCAATATTTTACAAAATTCTAGCTGACCATCTAAGTAAAGGACCATGGGCGATTTTGTATGGACTGCGTCCCCACACTCCAACATTCATAGAACACGTCATTCTAATATGCTTAAAATGGTCCACAAAGAGACAGACGGTAATCTTCAATAAGAAAAACGATGGGGTTTTTCTTTTATTTTCAAAAGCTCAGATTAAAGAAATAGGCAAATAGAGCGCTTAGAACACGAAAGTGAAAGCAAATACAAAATCAAAAGCGAATACAAACTCGCGACAGTACCACGCTACGCGTCGTACTGCTCACACGTCACGTGACTTGTTGTTGTAGGCCAAAATATGCCGTCTCGTGTCTTTAACATTGTAAAAGTTGTTCTCAAAAACAAAAACAAGATGGAATAAAATTCCACAAGTAACTCAAGTTGTTATTTTTATTGTTTTGGTATTTAATTTCCATAAACATTTTCGGCTCTCTTGAAACACAAAACCTCAACAGTAATTGGTCAGTGTTGCCAGTTTATATGCTAAAAATTTCCTTGAATTAGGGGAATGGGCACTGTGTCTAGAAATAATTAATAGATTTTTAAAATCTAAAAACCCACGTTTTTAAATATCCTCAAAATAAGAAAATAACCCTACGGGGTTGAGAAAGGGGCCACTCAAAACGTGGGGGCGTATATTATTAAAGGGATTATTTATGGGATATATTTACATAAAGTGTATAGATCGTGGGTGTAACTTGCAAAGATACGCCCCCACGTTTTGAGTGGCCCCTCTCTCAACCCCGTAGGGTTATTTTCTTATTTTTAGGATATTTAAAAACGTGGGTTTTTAGATTTTTAAAATCTATTAATTATTTTATTATTTTATCTTTGTTCATCGGGTTTGAAGCTACCCTGAAAATTTCAGCCTGCCAGCTTATCGGTAAGTGCCTCGAAGCCTGTCCGCCATCTTGGACGTCCGCCATATTGGATTTAAGTCTCATGACTAATTTTTTCGTACTCCTGACAGCAAACCCTTTCATTTGATATCCATATCATAGGGGTGCATTTCAAATAGCCTGTCTGCCATCTTGGACGTCCGCCATATTGGATTTAAGTCACGTGACAATTTTATATAAATTAATAATATTCTTGACAGCAAACCCTTTCATTTGATACCCATATATTGGGGGTGGGTTTCAAACAGTCAGTCCGCCATCTTGGGGAGGCCACCATATTGGATTTATTATGACGTTTGTTAGCTAGTCATGTATTGTCATCAGAATTCAGAGCGTGTGCAAAATTTCAGCCTTCTAGCTTATCGGGAAGTGCCTCAAAATTGAGTTGCAAAAGTCCAACCGGAACGACATACAAACAAACAAATAAACAAACAAGAAAAGTGAGTTTATAAAAACGTGTGAAAAAATTGATTACTTTATACATTCGTAATTGCGTGTAAGCTCCTATTTTTTGTTTATCACCAATTCTATGGAGTTCACATACGTTAACGTTAACGTTTGGGCGCTGCCGTCAGCATAACATTGAGCTCTTGCCAAATTTTTTAGAATATTGTTTATAATTTAAAATCCAAGTGAATATATCCTACTAAGGCGTCAAAGTGAGTCTCATTAGCTAATAAACATCATCAAGTGTTATCTAAGGAAACAAATACTAATGTGAAGAAAAATACTTAAAAACAATAATAACCGAGTGATAGTGCAAAACAAACAGTTTAACGTGCAATAACAATTTACTGATAATCTAAAGTGACCTTGGACACATATAGTGCGCCCATTTACGAAAAAATAAACAGTTATAAACTACGGAAATGTGAACTAACTATCAAAATATTTGCTATGAACAAAAATCTGTGACGGTTTTTTTTCTAACAAGATTTGAAATTGTAACCATTGTCAGCAAAGAGCGACATCTAGCGTCGAGTGGACGAACGATGACGACGAAGTAAAAAACTATCGATCTTTGAGTTTTTCCAACAGATGGCAGAACAAGAACAATACATTAAAAGAACATAAAAAATAATAAGAATCATAATAACACAATTCTGTGATAACGACCACATAAATCGTTCTTGGTGTGTTTATCCGACCGTCGACTGGCACCACTAAACTTGTGGATATCTGCGCACAGTGTGTAGTGCTCTCTAGCGGCGAGTGGAAAAACTATAAAAACTTTCAACAAATTTCTGTTTTTGAAAAATCTGACAATGGAGGAAGAAAATATAACATTTCGTCGACATAAGAAGCATGGAAATGACTCACTAGACCTTTCCTTCGAATCAACCACCACAGAAATTAGAAGATGCAGTTTGCCGGACTTGTCGACTGCATACGACAGCGATATAGAGGACTTAAAAGAAGAGGTAATGAAGATTAAAAGTGAATTAGAAAGTGCACACGCGGAAATAGAAAAACTGAATGAAGAGAACATGACTTTAAAAATCGCTTTAAATAAAGAAAAAAACAGATCGGAAAATTTGCAAAAGATTTGCTCAGACACGAAAAAAAAAGTTATAAATACCATTAACAGCAAAAGCAAACGAAAGCGACGGATTTCAAGAAACTTGCATTTTCAAACGAATGAGCTATTTAATACCAGCTACGTGGATCTTGGGATCAATGAGAGTAATGAAGTTACAACAGATGGCACCAGTAGCTCACAAACCACACAACCCATACTACCGGTTAAAATTAGCGAGGTTACCTCTGCGTGCATTAATACTACAGACGACCAGCAACTAGATGGCGTTACCAGTGCCTTAAGAGAACGACATCAAAAAAAAATCAGAGAATTTGTATAATAAGTAGTAACAAAACAAATAAAGTACTACCTATAGCACAAAGTACATTCCCACGTCATAATGTGTGTCATTATATCTACACAAATTGTGGAATAATACAGTTACTCGCTAACTTAGACCAAAAATTGTTAAAATTCACAAAACAAGACTATTGTCTTATTTTCATAGGCGAACAAGATTTTAGAAAAACTGACAACTATTTTAATTTAATTACTAGTATAAGGAACATATTACGGTCAATTCAGCACACCAACATTTTGCTCTGTTTACCTACTTATAAATTTAATGGACACTGTTCTATGTTTAACTCCAGAGTAGAAACATTTAACAATTTAATCTACCGTGATAACTGTACTCATGACTATGCAATAATATTCGACTCTAATTTAAACTTGACATGTAATGAAACAATGTTTTATAGACGCCGTGGAGTCCTCAATAACTATGGCATGAAGAATATCTTTGACAATCTGAAGTGCTATCTTGACATGTATATACAACAAAATTACCTCAATATTGATGAGGAAACAAATTCAGCTGATAACTCAGGTACAACTTTAAGAAATGATAAGCTTTTTCGTCTCTAATTTAGTTAATAAGAGGGAACAGGATGCTACAGTTGAATCTTGTAACATACGACTACTGCACCAAAATATTGCAGGGTTATTGAATAAACTTCCTTTGGTAGAAGTATGTTTATCAGAGTTTAATGACAAGCATAAAGATATTCATATACTTTGTTTTTGAGAAACATTTGTTAGAGCTAACAACGAAATAAACATATGTATTAATGACTTTACACTTGCAACTTCATATTCTCGAAATAAAGAAAATAGAGGTGGGGTATGTATTTTAGTAAAGCATTTTTTAGATTATAAAATACTACAATTATGCAAAGAAATGGCCGTGGAAAAAGTTTTCGAATGCTGTGGCATAGAAATACCACAATATAATTGTAAAATTGTATGTGTTTATAGAACACCAAATTCGAACATAGCAATTTTTTTTAATAAATTAGAGCTACTACTACATAAACTTAGCGACAGGAAAAACAACAAAATTATACTTGTCGGAGATCTAAACATAAATACCCTGACCACGAATAAAAATGCCACTGTATTAAATGACATTCTAAAAAATTATAACTTAACTTTAAAAATAAAAACTCCAACAAGGCATACCGCTTGCATAGATCACATTATTACCAATATACCTGACTCTTCTGGTGAAACATGTGAACTCTACCTCTCGGACCATAATACTGCCCAGATATTAACATTCCCGTCAAATACTTCACTAAATAAGCCTACTCCATCGAATTGTTTTATATATAGGAGAAATTATAGTCAAGAACATATCGATAAATTTAAAGAGTGTCTCTCGAGCCTTACGTTTCAGGATATTTATGACGAAATGGATCCAAATACAGCTTTTAATAAGTTTCATGAAATTTTTTGTCTACTCTATAAATTAAATTTTCCCTTGCAAAAATTTAAAGTAAATGGTCAAACACCTACCTTGAAATGGATAACTAAAGGTATTAAAAAATCATGCCTCTCTAAAAGATACCTTAAATTCAAATATGATAAAAATAAATCTCTCGAAAATAAATTAAAATATAATAAATATGCAAAACTGTTAAAGAAATGCATTAATTTATCTAGGAAACAAACATCCAGCAACTTTATCATGAAAGCAAAAAATAAATGTAAAGCTACTTGGAATTTGATTAAAAATAAACCTAACTGTAGAGACTCACAATATATAGAAGCTATTAAACTAAACGATACATTAATAAGAGATCCTGAAAAAATTGCTGAGGCTTTTAATAATCACTTTATTGAGTCTACAAACATTGACATAACAAATAGTAGTAAAAATAGATCCACTTTTAATACTAATAATGAAGGTAATAGTATATATGTAGAACCCTGTACACCAAATGAAATAAGCAAAATAACGGCATCACTAAATAATACCAACGCTGTGGGATATGATGAGATTTCTACAAAAATTATAAAATCTTGTATTGAAATACTTGCACCTGTTTTAGCTCATCTTATTAATTTAAGTTTCTTTGAAGAAAAATATCCTGACAAATTGAAAATTTCCGTAGTAAAGCCTTTGTACAAAAAACATAACAAATATGATGTAAATAATTACCGACCAGTAACTTTAATTCCAGTAATCGCAAAAATATATGAAAAAGCTATGTATAATAGGATTGTCTCATTTATAAATAAACATGGTATATTATGTCCGGAACAAAATGGCTTTCAACGAGGCAAGTCAACTACACTAGCTTGCTATCAACTAATTAAATTAATTACCGAGAATATAGATAAGAAAGTCCCGGTTACTGCTATGTTTTTTGACATGAGCAAAGCGTTTGACTCTGTAAAACATGACATACTATTAAGAAAATGTGAGAGTTACGGAATAAGAGGTAAAGCGTTAAATTGGCTCAAAGACTACCTAAGTAACAGAAAACAACGTGTTGAAGTCTTAGGTATGAACAAAGAAAGAGAAGTGTTAAATTATAAATCTTCGTTTAGGACAAATAAATATGGCGTGCCTCAAGGTACCATTTTGGGGCCATTGCTCTTTCTTCTATATGTGAACGATTTGCCTAAAGTAACCCAGGATAAATGCGTGTTATTTGCAGATGACATTTCATTAGTAATAAGTAACGAAAATAAAAATGAACAGCATGAGGACAAAATAAATACTGCCGTAGAAAACATACTAGATTGGTTCGAGCAAAATAATCTATGTGTAAATATTTCCAAAACAAAATATATTAATTTCTGTAATTACAAGATGACAAATAAAACAATGCAAATTATTGGACGTGACAATGACATTGATGAAGTTAACGATACAAAATTCCTAGGCATAGTAATCGATAAGAATTGCAATTGGAAAAAACATATAGATAACATATGCAACAGACTAAATAGCTTTGCATTTGCACTAAGAAACCTAAGGAAAACTGTTGGAGTAAATGCCGCTCTACTCGCTTACCATGGTTACGTCTCATCTGTGCTTAGATACGGCATAATCATATGGGGCAATTCTACGGACAGTGATAGGGCTTTTATTGTTCAAAAAAAGTGCTTACGAGCTGTGTTTGGTGCAGGTCCATTGGAATCATGCAGACCCATATTAAAAGAGCATAAATTATTATCACTGGCATGCTTATACATATTGGAAATGGGCGTGTTTGTAAAGAAACACCCTAACCTATTTAATAAAGCCGATACTGTAAACATGTATAAAATAGGTAAACACTCAAGGGATCCAACCAGACTGGCTATGCCTAGGTGTAGAACAGCTTTTTGCCATAAAAACACGAGTCGAATGGCAGTGAAGATATTTAATAAGATACCTAAGATCATTAGAGAACTGCCAACGAATCTATTTAAAAAAAGACTCCGAGCATGGCTTATAGAAAACTGTTTCTATTCTATTAATGAATTTATGAACTTTGATATAAATAAGAATTTATTACAAACATGAATATAATGTAATAAAATTAAGTTTGCCATTATCTTGAACATTGTAATTTTATAGTTTTAACATTAGTATTTTTATTGTTTGACATTGTAATTTTCATAGTTGACATTTGTAATTTTTCATAGTTTGGCATGTGTAATATTCATAGTTTGACATTGTATTTTAATTTCATGACATTTTCCCATTGTGACATATTTAAATGATTACAATTATTACTTAATTAATTTACATTATGGTGGCACAACCTAAATTTGCATGCTGAATTTAGTAGGCGGAATATGAAGTACTATGTATTCTAATATAAGATCTGTAAACACCATATTTCATGCAAATAAACGATATTATTATTATTATTATTATTATTATTATTATTATTATTCAAGGTTAAGATTACACTAAATGTATAGAAAACATGTCATTACACAAACCACAAAGTGTATTTCTTGTCTGATATGAATAAATGAAATGAATGAAGGAAGAATGACTAATTATGCATAATTTATATGTAACTTTCATTAGAACATTATTATTCCGTTCAAATACTTCTTTAGTACCTTTAAAGACTATGTATGAGGACGTAAGTAGGGCCATACATAGCTCCAAAACCCACTTCACTGTTGTTATGGGGGACTTTAACGCAAAGTTGGGCAAGAAAAGCGGTGATGAGTTGAGAGTGGGGCAATTTGGATATGGGCAACGGAACCCTAGGGGACAGAGGCTGGCCGACTTTCTGGAGAAAGAGGAACTCTTCATGATGAACTCTTTCTTCCAGAAGCCGCCTCACAGGAAATGGACCTGGCTGAGTCCCGATGGTTTCACGAGAAACGAGATAGACTTCTTCATGACCGACAAGAAACGGATATTCAGTGATGTCTCTGTGATCAACAGGGTAAAAACCGGTAGCGATCACCGAATCGTAAGAGGCTCGCTGAATATCAATGTTAAACTTGAAAGGTCCAGCCTGATGAAGTCTACGCTCCGACCTACTCGGCCCCATATTCAAAACCCCGAAAGCTTTCAACTCGAGCTCTCTAATCGCTTTGCTTGCCTTGAGAACTTAGTGTCAGTGGACGAGATCAACGACGGGCTAGTGGAAACTGTCCGCACGGTAGGGTCTAAGTTTTTTAGACCCTGCCGTAAAGATAGACCTCAGAAATTGACCGAGCAAACCTTAAACCTCATGGCTGAACGACGTTTGCTACAGTTGCAGTCTTCCGATGACGCGAAGTCATATAGGCAGCTCAATAGACGTATATCTAAGTCCTTGCGACACGATCTGCGTCTCTTTAATACGAATCGTGTTAAAGAGACCATACAGCGAAACCAAGGCTCTAAAGTGTTCGCAAAGGACAAGTCTATTGGGCAGAGCCAGATGACAAAGCTGAAACGGGAGGATGGCAGCATAGCGTCGACCAAAGCAGAGGTTTTAGGCGAGATCGAGAGGTTCTATGGACAGTTATACACTTCGGTCGCAAAGCCCGTTGACAGCTTGGTAGGAGATCCAAGAGCCAAGCTGTTCCGACATTATACCGAAGATATCCCGGACATCAGTCTGTACGAGATTAGGATGGCCCTGAAGCAGCTTAAGAACAACAAGGCGCCGGGCGAGGACGGAATCACTTCAGAGCTTCTGAGAGCGGGTGGAACACCGGTACTTAAAGTCCTCCAGAAACTCTTTAATTCCGTCCTCTCCGAGGGCAAAACGCCTGAAACATGGAGTAGAGGTGATGTGGTGCTGTTCTTCAAAAAAGGTGATAACAGCCTATTGAAGAACTACAGACCCATCACGCTTTTAAGTCATGTTTACAAGCTGTTTTCAAGGGTTATCACGAACCGTCTCGAACACAGACTTGATGACTTCCAGCCTCCCGAACAAGCCGGTTTCCGAAGAGGCTATAGTACCATAGACCACATCCATACGCTGCGGCAAGTTATACAGAAGACCGAAGAGTATAACTTGCCATTATGCTTAGCGTTTGTGGACTATGAGAAAGCCTTCGATTCGGTGGAAACATGGGCGGTACTTGAGTCACTCCAGCGATGCCATATTGACTATCGGTACATCGAGGTGTTGAAGTGCTTGTATAATAACGCCACCATGTCGGTCCGAGTACAGGAGCAGAGCACGAAGGCGATTCCATTGAGAAGAGGCGTAAGACAGGGGGACGTTATCTCCCCGAAACTGTTTACTGCCGCAATGGAAAACGCCTTCAAGCTCCTGGAATGGCAAGGACTTGGCATCAACATCAACGGCGAATACATCACTCACCTTCGGTTTGCCGACGACATCGTAGTCATGGCAAAGTCGATGGAGGAACTCAGCATGATGCTCGATGGCCTCGACCGAGTTTCACAACGGGTGGGCTTGAAAATGAACATGGACAAGACGAAAATTATGTCAAATGCCAATGTTGTGCCCACCCCAGTCTCTGTTGGAAACTCGGTACTCGAAGTTGTTGACTCATATATCTACTTAGGACAAGACAGTAGTGCAGTTAGGTAGGTCCAACTTCGAAAAAGAGGTCAACCGCCGAATCCAACTCGGTTGACGAGACGAAAGTCTTCAACCAATGTGTGTTACCAGTGATGAGTTACGGCACCGAAACGTGGTCTTTCACTATCGGCCTCATCTCAAAGCTCAAAGTCGCTCAACGAGCTATGGAGAGGGCTATGCTAGGTGTTTCTCTACGTGATCGAATCCGAAATGAGGAGATCCGTAGACGAACTAAAGTCACCGATATAGCCCACCGGATTAGCAAGCTGAAGTGGCAATGGGCAGGCCATATTGCTCGCAGAGCAGATGGCCGATGGGGTCGAAAAGTACTAGAGTGGAGACCACGGACTAGCAAGCGCAGCGTAGGACGTCCACCAGCAAGGTGGACAGACGACCTTATAAAGGTCGCCGGAAGACGCTGGATGCAGGTCGCTTCCAACCGGTATCTGTGGAGATCAAAAGGGGAGGCCTATGTTCAGCAGTGGACGTCCTATGGCTGAGATGATGATGATGATAATGATGACCTTTAAAGCAAAAGCACGTTTCCTATTTGAAATATCAGGTAGTCAAATAATTGAGAACAATTTAATGAACAAAGATATGGGAGTATTTCTCAATGTCTGGCAACCGGGCACACACAGACGCGCGTGTTCCTACACGGCCTCTCTTATCTGCCGCGCACACATAAATAAAAGTGGCTTCACTTTGTTTGTCGCGCACGTTCTATCTGTCTATTTTTTTTATCTGAGTTCAAAAGTATATAAGTTAGGTAAGGTTATGTTAGGTTGACAAATTCCGATATTCCGGGTAAACCCCATTCCTTAGAAGACAGATGTCATCATCATCATCAGCTGGAAGACGTCCACTGCTGAACATAAGCCTCCCCCTTAGACCGCCACGCCGAACGACAATTCGCCACTTTGCATCCATCCCTTGCCCGCGACCCTCACGATGTCGTTGGTCCACCTAGTGGGAGGCCTGCCTACGCTGCGCCTTCGCCTACGGTCGCCACTCGAGAACTTTTCTTCCCCATCGTTTGTCAGTTCTACGAGCGATGTGGCCTGCCCATTGCCACTTCAGCTTGCAAATTTTATGAGCTATGTCAGTGACTCTGGTTCTTCGCCGAATATCCATGTTCCGGATTTTATCCCGCAAAGAAACTCCGAGCATAGCTCTTTCCATTGCTCGTTGAGTGACTCTCAGTCTCTCTAAAAGGCCAGCAGTCAAATACCACTTAGAGAGACTTCGAAGACAGATGTCATAGTAATAAAATTACATCTCTACGAGATGCTGCGTATGACACATGTTTTAAATCTATTAGATGACATCACTCAAGTTAGGTTAGGTTAGGTTAGATATTAGTATTCCAAGTAAACCCTACATATTAGGAGAATGTCACTATAGTAAAAAAAAATAGTCTCTGCCAGATGCTTCGAATGACATCTGTTTTAAATGTATTAGATAACATTACCCAAGTTAAGTTAGGTTAGGTTAACTTGGGGGACCCCCCACAGAGTTTGCGTCCACATCGCGTCCCCTGGAAACGGCCCAGTTCTGACCACCGTAACGGAGTGGCAGACTGGGTACGGCCAAAGTTCTCTGTGACTTCGAAGCTAATTTTATTCTCTTGCCTTGTGTAGCTACGACCTGCGGTTTTAATAATGCCTAAAGTTCCTGCGCGGGACGCCTCCGGGCGATACCTGAAGCAAAAAGGCCCTTCTCAGGGCCAACCCAAAGGCCCTTCTCAGGGCCAACCAAAAGGCCCTTCTCAGGGCCAACTCCACGGCCCTTCTCAGGGCCAACCCAAAGGCCCTTCTCAGGGCCAACCCAAAGGCCCTTCTCAGGGCCATCCAAAAGGCCCTTCTCAGGGCCACTCTGACGCTGTGGCGTCAGAAGCTAGCCGCGCGCCATCTGCGGCTAGCTTCTTCGGGGAAGCGGACGAGTCGTCGGACGACTCTGTTGTCAACATGTCGGACACCGACGACTCTCGTCGTTCGCGGAAGAGAGCCCATCCAAGCGGCGGTTCCGGGGGCTCTTCGGCGTCGGGGAAGGCGAAGCCGAAGGCGAAAAAGCCGACGGTGATCGCGGACACCCACGCCGTTGGGCTCGCGGACGCCAAACGCCAGTTGGATCTGGCTCGGCGGGAGAAGCTCCTACAAGAGCTGGAGGAGCGGATAGTGGCGAGCGAAAACCGGGTGCTCGCCGCCCGGGCCAAGTCCGGGTACGGCGCGTCCCGCGTGGTGTACGCGGACCACTCCCTCGCGGAGCTCGAAAAGATGGCGGAGGAGGACGAGCAGGAGATCGTGGAGGTCGCCACGAAGTCCTCGCACCTAAAGGGGACCTTCCAGAAGGCCCTCAAGTGCCGGGCCGCGAGCCTGCGCGGTCTCGTCACGGAGCTGGTGAGACGTACGGCCACCGACGAGACGCAGCAGCTGCAGGCGAAGGTGGATCGCCTGCAGTCGGAGGTCGGCCAGCTTCAGAAGAAGCTGGCCGAAGCCACGGGCCGGCCTCAACAAGCCGGGACAAGCCAAGTGGGGGAGGCCCCCTCCTCCAACCTTGAGGATGTAATCCGCAAGGTTGTGATGGAGGAGAGGGCCTTCACAAGAGCCTGCATCGCAGGAATTGAGGACCGGCTCCTGCCGGAGAAACGCCTCCGGCCGCCGCTTGCGGCGGACAAACGGCAGAGCGAGCCGGGGCCATCCTCCTCCCAGGTGGAGGATGCCCTTCTCCCCTCGACAACACCCGTCAACGAGTGGACGGTAGTGGGCCGCAAGGGGAAGGGCAAGGGCAAGGGCAAAAAGTCTGCGACGGTCGTCCCTGCCGGCCAGGCCACTTCCGCTCCCACCGCTCCCAGCCGGTCCCAGATGACCGGCAAGGGAAAGGCGAAGAGGGGAAAGGGGACGCTAGTCCCCCCAAAAACCGCGGCCGTCGTGGTGACGCTCACCACGGAGGCTGCGGGGCGAGGGGAGACATACGCGTCCCTACTGGTGCGGGCGCGTGCCAATGCCGATCCCGCCCAACTGGGGATCGGCAATGTCTCCTGCAGGCGGACCCAGGCGGGGGCTCGGATATTTGAGTTCCCGGGGGCGGAGGGTAGTGCCCACGCAGACCCCTTCGCAGCAAAGCTGCAAGAGGTCATTGCGGACTCGGCGAAGGTGGCTCGGCCGGTCAAGTCGGCGGCCATAGAGGTGTCGGACCTCGACGATTCCGTCACCAAGGAGGAGGTGGTGGCTGCGGTCGCAGCGATAGGGGGCTGTGGCGTCGCGGCGGTCCAAGGCCGGGACATTAGACCCGGCCGCGGTGGCATGGGCACCATTCGCCTCGAGTGCCCAATTGCCGCTGCCAAAGCCGTCCTTGCGAAGGGACGGCTAAAGGTGGGGTTCAGCTCGGGTGCTGTACGGGCACTCGAGGAGCAGGCGCTGCGGTGTTTCCGGTGCTTCGGCATCGGACACACCCGGCCCCTGTGTCCGTCCACAGCAGACAGGACGGACACCTGCTACCGCTGCGGCAAGGAGGGGCACAAAGCCGCCTCCTGTAAGGTCGCCACGCCGCACTGCGCGGTCTGTGCCGCCAGTGGCCGCCCGGCGGCCCACGTCATGAAGGGGAGGAACTGCAATCCTCCCCCTAAGCGGGGCAAAGCGCAGGCGCCGACCGGGCCTGCTACCGCTGCTGGCGCCGTCGTTCCTGCGGCGGCTGTGGAGGGGGGTGCGATGTCCGACTGATGGATAGGGTCGAGCATCGCATCCTTCAGGCGAACGCCAACCACTGCAGGGCAGCCCAGGATCTGCTGATGCAGACCATGGCTGAGTGGTTGGTGGACTTGGCGGTGGTCGCCGAGCCATACTCGGTCCCTGGCCGTTGGCTGGGCGACCGGGACGGCCTCGTGGCGCTGGTAACGCGGTCTTCCACAGACTCCCCTCCCCTCTCGCTTTTAGAGAGGGGACCGGGATACGTGGCCGCCGCGTGGGGAGAGATAGTGGTTGTGGGGGTCTATTTCTCCCCAAACCGCCCTCTCTCGGACTTCGAGGATTTCCTCGAGTTCCTCACCGCGGTCATAGGGAGGGCGGCGCCACGCCAGGCCATCGTGTTGGGCGACCTCAACGCCAAGTCGGTGGCCTGGGGCAACCCGGCCACCAGCCGCAACGTCCGGGGACAGGCCGTCGAATTTTGGGCGGCCTCATGTGGGGTGTCCCTCCTGAACAGGGGAGCGGTCCACACGTGTGTGCGGCGGCAGGGTGGGTCGGTGGTGGACGTCTCGTTTGCCACCCCCGCGCTAGCCGCCCGCGTCGTGGACTGGCGGGTAGAGATGGCGGAGACGATGTCGGACCACAGATACGTGCGGTTCGACATCTCTCCCCGGGGGGTGGCCGTGACCCGCTCTAGGCAGACCCCCTTCCCGCGTTGGGCTCTCACCCGTCTGGACCGGGAGGCAGCCAAGGAGGCGGCCTTCCTCCAGGATTGGCTGTCCCCCCGTGGCGAGGTCCGGGACGTGGACGCCGCAGCAGTTCGGCTGAGGGAGTCCCTGACCGAGGTGTGCAACTCAAGCATGCCCCGGTCTCGCCGTCCGCCACCCCGTCGTGCCGTCTATTGGTGGACGGAGGAGCTGGCGGGGCTCCGGGCTGCCTGCGTGGCGGCCAGACGGGCCTTTGCGCGGAGCCGACGGCGCAGCGCCCGAAATCAGGCCGAAGAGGACCGCCTATACGCCTCTTACAGGGAGGCGACAGTGGCTTTCAAGTCCGCTATGGGGGCGGCCAAGGACTCGGCGAGGGCCGAGATGCTGGAGGGTCTCGACAGGGACCCTTTTGGTAGGCCATACAGGGCGGCGCGGAGCCAACTGCACCCCTGTGGTCCCCCACTGTCGGAGACCCTCGAGCCAGCGTTGCTGGATGGGGTGGTCCGGTCCCTGTTTCCGCGCAGGACCGACTTCACCCCACCAACGATGGATCCCCCGCAAGGGGCGGCCCCGCCGGAGGAGGAGGTACCCCCAGAGACGGCGGCGGAGATCGGGGCGGGGGTTCTCAACCTCCGCCAGAAAAAGACGGCCCCCGGACCAGACGGCGTCCCCTCACGGGTGGTGGCTATCGCCGCCTCCCAGATGGAGGACAGGTTTCGGGACCTCTTTAGCGCGTGCTTTGCGGCTGGGAGGTTCCCGAAACTGTGGAAGGAGGGGCAGCTCTGCCTCCTTCGTAAGGAGGGACGCCCGGCGGACTCCCCCTCGGCATACCGACCCATCGTCCTGCTCGATGAGGTCGGTAAAATGTTCGAGGGGATCGTCGCTGCCCGGCTTGACAGCCACTTGCGGGGAGTAGGGCCGGACCTGTCGGACGCCCAGTTTGGCTTCCGCCGAGGGCGTTCGACCATTGACGCGCTGGCCCTACTCAAAAGCCAGGTGAAGGAGGCACAGGAGGCGGGGGACGGAGTGCTGGCGGTGTCGTTCGACATCTCGAACGCCTTCAACTCCGTCCCCCACTCGACGATATTGGAGGCGCTCCGATATCACGGAGTGCCCCAATACCTGCGGGACCTCCTGGCGAACTACTTAGAGGACAGGGAGGTCCTCCTCGTAGACAGGACGGCCACGGTGAGGCGGTATGGCGCAGAGTCCGGTGTTCCGCAGGGGTCGGTGCTTGGCCCTCCCCTGTGGAACATCGGGTTCGACTGGCTCCTGCGGGGAGCCCTCCTCCAGGGCACGAGTGTCATCTGCTACGCGGATGACACTCTCCTCACTGCCCGGGGGAGGAACTTTGGGGAGGCGGCCTGTCTGGCCTCGGCTGGCGGATCCTTGGTCGCAGAGAGGATCCGCCGCCTGGGATTGAGGGTGGCGCTGCACAAAACCGAGGCCGTGTTTTTTCGCGGGCCCCGGCAGCGCCGCCCACCTCCCGATGCCCACATCGTCGTTGAGGGCGTCCGGATAGAGGTCCAGCCCCAGATGAAGTATCTGGGCCTGGTGCTGGACGAGAGGTGGCGCTTCGGCCCGCATTTCAGCGGGCTGTCGACGCGCCTCTTAAAATCCGCGGACGCCCTCTCGTGGCTCCTCCCGAACATTGGGGGGCCGAAGGCGAAATGTCGGCGCCTGTATGCCGGCATCCTCCGCAGTATGGCCCTATACGGGGCTCCCATCTGGGCGGACTCCCTCCACAGGAGGGAGAATGCGACCGCCATCCGCAGGCCCCAAAGGGCCATTGCACAACGGGTGGCGAGGGCCTACCGCTCGGTGGAATTCTCGGCGGCGTGCGCTCTGGCCGGCACCCCTCCTTGGGAGTTGGAGGCTTGGGTGCTGGCCAGAGTCTATGAGTGGACGGCGCGTCGAAAGGCGCTCGGGGAGCGCCCCGTTGCCGAAGAGCGGGAGGCCGTGCGGCGGGAGGCGAAGGACGCCATCGTCCTCCACTGGACGGAGGACCTCGCCGCCGCCGCCTTTGGCCGCCGGACGTTGGACGCGCTCGGTCCGGTTCTGCAGAGCTGGCTCGAGCGGTCCCACGGTTTCCTCTCATTCCGTCTAGTGCAGGTGTTGTCCGGACATGGCTGTTTCGGAACGCACCTGTACCGGATCGGGAGGGAGGAAACCCCGGTGTGCCACGACTGCGGCGCAGTGGAGGACACGGCACAGCACACCCTCGAGGTGTGCCCAACGTGGTCCGAACTGCGCCGCGGTCTGATCGCGGTGATTGGGCAGGACCTCTCGCTTCCAGCCGTGGTCGAAGCCATGCTGGAGAGCGAGGAGTCCTGGACAGCGGTCGCCTCCTTTTGCGAGGACGTGATGTCGCAAAAGGAGGAGGCGGAGCGCGTGCGGGAGGACGATCCTCTCGCGGCGCCGCTCCGCAGACGAAGAGGTCGGAGAAGGCGCCGACCTCTCGGTGGCGACGGGCTGGCGACTGGCGCGGGGGCGCCTTCGCCTGCATTGCACCCGTCACCACCTTCGTAAGCATTCCCGGGCCCGTGTGAGGGCCCGGCCAGAGGAGCATTCGTCGGCGGAGGGCTGGAATAGTGATGGCTGTGCCAGTGATTTCCCAGCCCCCCGCCACTAGGACGAAGCGGGAATGCCGCTGGGTTGTTTTAGTGGGTATACCGGGTCAGCCCGGGGAGTCCCACATAACCCTCCCATCCCCCCGGTGGGAGGGTATGCGTAATGCATTTTTTTCCCAGCGCAAACAAAAAAAAAAAAAAAAAAAGGTTAGGTTAACTTAGATATCAGTATTCCAAGTAAACCCTATTATTTAAAGATTGTCGCCATAGTAAAAAAATGTTATCTGTACCTGACGCTGGTTGACAAATTCAGATATTCTAGGAAAACCCCATTCCTTAGAAGAAAATCGCCATAGAAAAAAATTATCTCCTCTCCCAGACGCTTCGAATGACACCTGTGTCAAATCTGTTGGAGGGTGGGGATACTTTCACCCATTGTCCTTTGCAATTTATTTCATTCTGTTACTTTTTCAGTAGCAGTCATAGAGTTTGAATTTGTGCCCGAATTATGGCAATAAGGTTTCACCCTATTACACGAGACTTAAACAAAACTGTTAAGCGCAACTTTTAGGCGGTGTCCTGCGTGAGCGACAAATGCGACGCGACGCGACACAACACGAAGTAAAGTCGCTTCATGACATAGAAAATATTGATATTCCGCTGCATGTAACGTATTTAGGAAAGAAGCAGAGATATTATGCTAATGTAATTATTACATTAGGCTCAAAATTAGCATATTTTTAATCCAGAGTCAAACTATGACTAAGGTATATAAAAGAAGCTGTTAACCAAGAAAATTCATTTAACATATTTAATAGCCTATCAGCATTCATACCCCCAGTGGTTATGTTAGTTTTTCTACTTCACTATTTTTTTTATTTTTTTATTTCAGTAATCCTACTCCTGATGACACCCTGGGCGCGAAGTGGATACCATTTTCTCTTCAAAACAAAGAATATCTGGATATAGGTAACGAGTTGAAATCCGGTAACGCACCAGACGATGAAGAAATACAATTTTGGGAAAATCTTTTTATTGAATACGGAGAAAAACTTTAGTAATAATCTAGAATGTTTCGTTAAATACAATTAATAATTGACATCTACTCAGCTACTGGTAAACCTACCACTGATTAAAACAATATCCGTCGTACCATAAAAAGTTAAACATCTGTTGAACACTTCTTTTCTAAAAAAAGTGTAATTGCAAAACGACCCTTATATTAACATCAAATGCTATTTTCCAGTTGACAGTGTTTTTAGACAAGTGTTTAACAGAATATGTTTAACTTTTCTATTACCTGTATTGCACTGTATTTATGTTTATTAAAATAAAAATATATTTTGTACTGCATTTTTTTTTTATTACATATTTTTAATTTTTACACATTGTTGAACTGCCATAACACAAAGGAATAATTAATGATAACTCCTATCAAACACAATGGTAGCGAGGCGTCCACGTCGAACAGGCCACAGGCGTTCATTTTAATGAACAAGCGATTCGTTCGCAGCACACTCTTGCAAAGATAAATGTGGCTCTCTGTAAAGATAAAGTATGATTTTAAGACTGACATGGTTACTATTGTAAATATTAGGGTTTAAAACGGGATATTTAGCATGTTTATTATATTTTGTTTTGCGTTTCCGATATTATTTCGGCACTGTTGCAAGCACCATGATCACGGATGAACTGAAGTTATTGCGGGTGGATGTTTATGAGCAGACAAATCGGTGTACCCTCCTTCTCGTTCGATTTTTGCGTTCGACACCACTATCATTGTCACTCGTCTTACTTACTAAATATCGGACATTCAAAACAAATAATAAACATGGTAAAGATCCCGTTTTAAACCCTAATATTTATAAAGTATGATTATTTGGGCTTGACAATCTGACAGGTGAACTGGAACTTTGACGTTAATTTTTTCATCAAATTAACGACTGAAATGAAAACGCGCCTCTAGTGTATGTACTAGAGGCGCTATTTCATTTTACATACAATAAACGCTGTAAATAAAATACAGATCTCTTGTGATAAGGCCTCTGATTGCTTATCATGGTATTGTTACGAGCTGGGTAGGGGTTAAATTAATTAAAACCAAATTAACTTTATTGACACACGAATCACTAATAATAATTAAAACAAACGCTTAACACTACTCAACACAATTCACTACTAAAACACACTTAAAAGTCACTTCGAGATGTTCGCTTCGAGTTCACTTTCGAGTCGCCTTGATCGTAGTCAAAACCAGACTAACTCCCGGCGGGTATCGGCGCCCTATTTATAACCCGGCCGGACCCACTAGATGTTTCTAGAAGATGGTTGAATATTCTGGAAACATCCATTGACTTCTGCCCGATCCCATCCCTTACCCTCCAGAACATTCCAGTACCATCTCGAAACATCTAGCGCAGTGTTTCCCAACCTGTGGTCCGTGGACCCCTGGGGGTCCGCGAGTATATGTATGGGGGTCCGCGGTGTCATCTCTGGATGCATACATATTACACACATGCTAATGTCTCGTAATCACTGCGCATAGTTAGCACGGCGAACGTGCACCGGCGTGCGGTGAGCGTATTTTATTAAGGGGGTCCGTGAAAACTGTGCTTGATTTCCTAGGGGTCCGTGGCTGAAAAAGGTTGGGAAACGCTGATCTAGCGTACCATCTCGAAGAGCGCACGCTGCCGCGGGCGAGCGACCGAGCGCCCGAGCCATCCAGTATCGGCTTTTTGTTTTTCTCGCGTATATTGTTTCTTGCCTCTCGTCGAGAAACAATAAGCGCGTCCACACAGAGCTAGTAGCCTCGCGAGGCAGTTTCCACGCGAGGCTGCTCGCTCTGTGTGGACGCACCTAATAAAGAAATCTGTATGATTATAGTGACGTACGAGCAACGAATTAGTACATTCTTACTTGGGCTGTTTCTGTTCTTCATGAACTGTATACACGCTGACTCAGCTTCCTCAACGGTTATATAGAACCTCTCACAGTAGAAACTATGTAGAATAATAGGTAGAAAACTCTTGATATAATATATTGACGTATCCATTAGAGTGAGAGGTGACTAGAAAATAAAACAGGTAAAGATAGTTAAATCTGGGGGCCTACCATGACCTCATAAAGCGAGATTAGTTCCATTGTGGGAAAGAGACAGAGCTCTACAAATCGTCTAGCGCCATCTCGTTTAAACATTTACTGTCGTACCATAAAAACTTTTAAACGTCTGTTGAACACTTGTCTTAAAAAAATGACAGATTATGACATTGAAATAAGGTCCGTTTTGCAGTCACACTTTTTTTAGACAAGTGTTCAACAGATGTTTAAGGTTTTGTAGTAAGGCTGTTAAAATATGAAAAAAAAACAGTAGTCCACCAGCATCGGGATCAGGGTCCGGGCTATCGGTGGTCAGGGCTCTTGAGAGAGGAACCTCCTGACAATACGCGCCGTGTTCAGTTGTACTGCCTTCTGAATCAAGCGTTTGATCCAGCTACATAACGAGAGCCTCCTTACATGTTGGTCGAGGCACTTGGCAAATAAGCCATAGTCCGACATGACTATCGGTAGGTACCGGTACAATGACTGTTGTATTCACGTCTCACATGTCAACAACCTTACGAGAAAGATCAATATACTTGAATTGTTTAATAAATCATGTTATTGTTAAACAATTAAATAAAGTACTCACAACTATTTCTGCTATCATTTTCGCCTGTAGTTTGATCGAGAAAATATAACAGTAATAATAAACTAAAATTCTAAAAGTTATCTCCATTACTTGGCTTAAAGTCTGTGAACAAATAAAAAAGGAGTTGCTGGACAAACGTTTAATCCGTATATTTTTAAGTGGCTGAAGCGATTTTGATGCGGTTTTAATAAAAGTATTCGTTACATTTTGTACAAGGTCTTCAAAAGTTAAACGTGGATTGAACACTTGTCTAAAATAACTGTCAACTTCAAAACGACATTTTGACGTTGATAAAAGGGGCGCTTTGTAGTAACACTTTTTTTAGACAACTGACGTTTAACTTTTGGTAGTAAGACTGATATTACCTGTGTCTCAGATTAAAAAAATAGACAGATAGAGCGCTCAGAACACGCGAGTGGGTCCACCAAAGTTACTACAAAATCAAAAGTTGCTACAAACTCGCGACAGTACCAAGCTACGCATCGTCTCGCTCACACGTCACTAGTGATTTGTCATTATAAGTCAAAATATGCCATCTTGTGTGTTTAAACACTGCAAAAGTTGTTCACAAAAAGTAAGAAAACAAGATGGAATATCTTTTCCCAGGTAACTCTTGTTATTTTTATTGTTTTGGTATTTATTTTAAATAAAATATTTTCGGCTCACTTGAAACACAAAACCTTAACAGTAAATCGTCTGTGTTGCTAGTTTATGACGGGAAAATTACCCTGAATTAGGGGAATGTGTATTGTGCATAAAAAATATCGGTGAATTAAGTTAAGTAATTACGCATCTTTAACTTTTATTCCCTTATTATTATTCTGTTTAAATATTACGCGCTTTTGCTATCTGGGTAAAACCATAAAGCAAAATCGCGTTTCCAATTTTAAACATTAATAGTATGTATGTACAATAATTAGTGCAGAACAAAGGCTGTTAAGGTTTAATGTGTGTAAAATAAAAATTATTTTAATAATATGTTGATTGTTATAACAAATTGTTTATCTTTTTAAATTAAAATACCTATTCTTAAATAGTTAATTAAACAAATTACCAAAAAGCGTTAAAAAGTGTTCTGGTCTGATATAAATTAATTAAATAGGTAGTAAGTAATTATGCATATTATTAACTTTTATTTCTTATTATTATTCTGTGAAATAATAAATACTACACGCTTTTGCTATCTAGGTATAACCATAAAGCAAAATCGTGTTTCTAATTGAAAAAAAATATTAGTACAATATTTGAGAATGAGAACAATTTAACTGAACAAAAATATGGGAGTATTTCTCAATATCTGGCAACCGTAAACGCACACAGATGCACGTGTCCGTACACGGCGCCACTTATCTGCCGCGCACACATAAATAACGACTGGCACCACGTTGTTGTTCGCGCACGTTCTATCTGCCTGTTTCTTTCATCTGAGACCTGTGTCTAAAATAACTGTCAAAGGGGCGCTTTGTAGTAACACTTTTTTTTCACAAGTGTTCAACAGACGTTTAACTTTTTGTACTAAGGCTGGTGTTATCGGAATTCTGGGGTAGAGCTCCACACTAATTTGGGCATCCTTCTTTGAGGAGCCAACATTATTGCTAATTATTACATCAATTACCTACAGTTTTATTGAAGGTTGCTTTTCTGATTGAAAAATTGTTAACTTACCAGCACCTGATATACCGTTTTATAAAGATTGAAAGCTTTCATAATATTTTTGTAAATCTCAATCAATTTCGTACACAGTTCATTGTTTCCTTGTGCATCATTCAAAACCAGGACATTATTTATCCATTCATTTAGATATTTATTCAACAAAATTATAAGTCGGATAGCCACAATATAGTTGAGATCGAATGAGATGAACATCATATCAAAAATATAGTCCAAGAGAATATCAATGAAAGTGTAATATGTGTTATAAAACGCAACATAAAATATGGAATAGATATACAAATCGCCGAAGATAGTACTAAACATTGAGATCCAATTCCAGACAATATAACTTCGGATCCTTTTAACGGAATTGATGCTGTTGCTGATAGCTTGCATCTTCAAAATAAGGAAAACGTAATTGTTCTTATGAACCACGTCCAGAACATACAATATTATGTAACAAGTCATATGAACGAGGTAGAAAAAAATGCCAGTTATTGATATATAAAAATAATCGGAATCCGTCGTAATTGCATTATACAAACTATCGGTAATCATTCTATAAATTGGGATCATAATCATAAATAAAGTGAAGCAGAATCTAAGCAATCGATATTTCTTTCCTCTCGGATAAATATGATTATTTTGAACGTAATATTTCGAAGAGAAAAACAAATGAAGGCTATTATTGAAAGAGTTTACAATACTGTGAGCTTCTTTTTCGAGCCGATTGTTAGGTAGCACTTGGAACGCAGGTATTCTAGTAGGCCTGATCTTGTGGGACATTTTAAACATCTTCATAATGTCTGTTGCTAGTAAGACCGTTCGAGGGAAAAAATTGATCGAGTATGCATTGACTTAGGAAGTCGAATAATAATAATCCTTTCGTTGACTGTCATAAATCATAATTCATTATTAAAATGAAATAGTGTAATGACATGATTAAATAACTATTGTTTGTGTTCGTTACTTGTTAGCTTAGCTAGGTACCTAATAAATATTTTTTTACTAGGTAAAAATATATTTTCGTGGTCACAGTCGCCAGCATATCAACCTGCATAAATCTGTAAAATTTTACCAATCGAACTTGGTCCTTCTTTTGTAAGACAGTTGGAAATCTATTACCGAACATCAATCACTCCTTTCAGAATAATTCCTTTGATTTGAACAAAGTATTTCACTGTAAAACGTTTATTTTTAGTGAGAGTTCATAGATGGAGATCATTTTGACACTCTTCTTAATTGAACTGCATATTACCTAGTACGTGTGTGGACCGTTCTACTTAGATACTGCATGAATCTTTTGACTAACTAGTTGCTACAGTTTACAATATCTGAAAAGTATATGTTATTAATTTTAAATCTTCCAGACAAACACAGTTTTAGTGTTTTTTAATTCTTTTATTTATTTATTTGTATTTAATAAACAAGCAATCTTTTCCATCCAATAAAAAAGTATTCTTTAGTATAAAATAATAAATCTTTCTTATCAAATAATATATTAAGCAACATAGTACAAAAATTTGTAAAAAAAGAATGTCACGTTCTGGAAGAAAATCTGATTCATATTTTAATTTTTAATAAACTTTTTCTCCGAATTCAGTATAGAGATTTTCCCAAAATTGTATTTCTTCTTCGTCTGGTGCGTTGCCAGATTTCAGGTCGTTACCAATATCCAGAAATTCTTTGTTTTCAAGGGAAAAAGGTGTCCACTTAGCGCCCAAAGAGTCATCAGGAGTAGGATTTCTGAAATAAAAAGAGAATTGGTACAGTCGAAAAACCGAATTATAATGATATGGAGTGTGTCAGATGATATTTTTTTATTCCTGTTTATCCCCATAAAATAACAATTGAGTATAATTAATAAATCTGAAAAGGTAACCCGATCGACGAATTAAAAAACCACGAAATGGGTGGCATTGCCCAAAGGCAATGTCACCCATTTCATGGTTTTTTGAAAAAAACCTGACAATGCCAAGCTCGCTTCGCTCGCGTCTACAAGGTCTCGATGCTTTTTTATAGTCATGGCTAGAGCAAGCTCAGGACTTAGCAGCACCCTGACTCGAACAGGTTAGTTTAGAAAAAATACTATTTTTTAAAATCACCCAGTAATTATGGGTTAAATTGAGTTTGCACATCGTCTCTATCTAGGTCAGAAACAAAAAAGAGGCATAACATAGAGCGAGCACACCCAAAAGCAACTGGAACTCCTGCAAACTAATGGAAACTATAACAGGACAAAAATTTTGAATCTTCACTTGCATCATACACAGGCATAACTAAAGTTGCACTCACCCGTATTTAGCAAAGTTGGTCCATAGTTTTATTACTTTCTCAATGTGCGTTTTGAATAAGGAAGAGTTCGTATCTATGGGGTTATCCTTCTGATTAAATAGGTACATGAGGTCATCAGCGTGAGCAACCATTGCTCTATCCGCAACTAGATCACCAATGCCCATCAGTTTAGCAACTCTGTTCAGTTCAGTTGAACAAGTGAATTTGTACAAATATATTTTGTTCCTCTGAGACCGAGCACATAATTTAGTCCATCTCATCGTATGAAATGTGAATATATCTGCACTATAATAATTCTTCAATTTAGTCCAGTCATCGGGAATTGCAATTGGCCCCTTAAAATAATACTCTCTTATTTTTTTCCCAAACTCCAATTGTTTATTTACAGGCAAATTGTAAGAAAATGGCTTAAGTAAAAAGAACTGTGGGAAGTCTCTCGCTTGCTCCAAAGTTTTTTCAACATCGCCAAAGATGCCTATTCCCATAAGACCTTCATCAGCAGTGTACCCCACCATAACATCAACTCCTTCGTGAACACCATTCGATACTAAATCAACCATATCTCCATGGAAAAATCTCTCATTGTTACCGAATTGTTTCTCATCTGTCACGCAAAAGAAAAGCTCACTTGGTATCTTTCCTTCTTCGGCAAAAGTTATGGGAACTCGGGCTTTTACAAGTGACTCGACTGGTTGTTTCTTTAAGAATTCATAAAGTTCTTTACTGTCTTCAGAAGTGAATCCTAATTTTCTCGCCAGAGCAATAGCTCTTGCACGTGGTTGGTATGCCTGTGACCATGGAGCAAAACTGACACCACTCTGAGAAATAGCCCTCTTGAATAACCCTTTAGACATTGGTGATATTAAGTGATAAGTGACGCTCGCTCCACCGGCACTTTCACCAAATATAGTTACATTATCCGGATCACCCCCAAAACTGGCAATATTTTTCTTCACCCATCTCAGGGCTTGCACTTGATCTTTCATACCTGCGTTTCCAGGTACATCTTCAGTGTCTAAACAAAGGAAACCAAGAACTTCAAGTCGGTAGTTGATCGTGACAAGGACAACATCGTGTCTTACTAAAAACTTGGGACCATAGAAGTCGTCGTCACCAGCTCCAGATGTAAAACCTCCTCCGTGTATCCAGAACATAACAGGTAAAGGCTTGTTAGGTTTGATGTCTGGTGTGTAAACGTTGAGGTACAAACAGTCTTCACTGCCCTGTATTTTTCCTCTTTCAAAAAACATATCTACATGGTAGCATTTGGGACCGAATTCCTTTGCGCTGCGAACTCCTTTCCATTGTTTTGGAGGTTGAGGAGCCTGTGAAAAAAATTAACAGTATGTCGATCAACTATCAGGAATAAAAACGCAAAAGGCACACATAATAATTATTTTTGTCAGTTGCATCCAAGGATTTGTGCCCAGGTGGTGGCAATGTGCTCGCACCTTATTACATACAATATAAGTGGCGGAATGTTGGTGAAGTAATAGGTAGGTGTTTAAACCTTAACCCCCTTATTAATAAACGTGGACTAAAGTTACAACCAGGATAATCTTCGGACTAACCATACATTTTTAAGGATTAACCTTGGCGTAACTTTACTGCTCGTTTTTTTAGGGTTCCGTAGTCAACAAGGAACCCTTATAGTTTCGCCATGTCCGTCCGTCCGTCCGTCTGTCCGCAGTTTAGCTCAGAGACGCCCAGTACTAGAAAGCTGTAATTTGGTGTAAATATACGGATTTGTTGTGCCGAAAAAGTGGTAAAATAAAATCTCGTAAAATATTTTTTTTTTTAGGGTACCTCCTGTACACGTAAAGTGGGGATGTTTTTTTTATTTCTCGCGTACCCCTTAGTGTGGGGTATCATTAAATAGGTCTTTAAAAAATATTGATAGTTTCCATTAACAATTTTTTGATAAAAAGATTCGTTTGTGAAATATTAAGCTTTAAAGTGCTAATTTTTGCTCGACTCGAGTGTCCCCCCCCCTCTACCAGCTAAACGGTTATGTTTGGGGGTGTGAAAAAATTCACAATAGTAGTATATATAACGAAGTTTGAAGGAAAATTATCATGACTAAGTAGGCTTTACAAGTTTACGAGTAATAGTCGACCAACTTATAAAACGTACTTGGATAGTATATTTTCCTAAACAAAATGTATCGCAGAACATGTTCTTCATCTGCAAATGTAAGTTTGTAAACTTTATTTTTACAGCTATAATAGGTGGGTATGTTTTGGGGATAGGTAGGTTTTTATTGTCAACTATTTTTAACTAACTTCAAAAAAAGGAGGAGGTTCTCAATTCGTCGTAATCTTTTTTTTATGTATTTTCCCCGATTTCTCAAAGACGCCTGGACCGATTTTGAAAATTCTTCTTTTTAAAATTAAATTCAGCGAATCAGTTTAATTAGTTCGCATAAGTATTTTGATGGGCAACTACGGAACCCTACACTGTGCGTGGCCCGACACGCACTTGGCCGGTTTTTAATAAGGGTTAGAGATGTGAATTAAGGGGTGCACCTGCGGATTGAAGTATACGTGTCAAGTTAAATATTTATATAATTTATATTTTTTGACTTTATTACTTAAGTCATTTAGTTTTATTTTTAACCCTCCGGGGCTGAGAGAGGGGCCACTCAAAACGTGGGGGCGTATCTTTGCAAGTTACACCCAAGATCATACACGTCATGTAAATATATCCCATAAATAATCCTTCAAATAATATACGCCCCCACGTTTTGAGTGGCCCCTCTCTCAGCCCCGTAGGGTTATTTTCTTATTTTTAGGAAATTTAAAAACGTGGGTTTTTAGATTTTTAGCACTAGTTTTAATTTACCTTAACAATTCTGTGCCTGTAATTGGCCTAGTTGAAATAAACGATTTGATTTGATATGCACCACAACCATTTTAAATACTTTTTTTAGGTTTTATTTAATTTTTATTATTATTAAAAAGCCGAAATTTTTTATCAAAGTATCTAGTTGGCAAGAATTGGCAGATATTATGGCCCCCGATATTGTGGTACCTAACTAAGAAGAACTGTCATCGCACACACCGCGTATAAATTACGAGTACCTTGAATCTGAGTTCCCCGAGCGGCGGCTGCGCGTACGGGATCCCCTTGAAGCTGCAGTACGTGCCTCCGTACTCGTTGTGCACCAACTCTCCCTCCAGCAGGCCCTCACTCACTCTCACTTGAACCATCTTCGGCAAGCTCACACTCTGTACTACCGATAACAACGAGACTAGTACCTATTATATCATTGTCATAATCAAGGTTAATATTTTTAACTAGTGATGTGTGGCGATACTTCGGGTTAGCCGATATATCGGTGTCGACGATATTTTTATGACCGATTCAACGATACTTTTAAATTTAAAAAAAAATACAAATTCCAAAAAAGTGTCTAAATGAATTCTGTCGCATCAAAGAGACTATTTTCCAGCGCAGGTCTTATTCAAAAACAGACTTGCGAAATCGCATTTCTCCGAAAATTTTAAGATTAGGTACTTTGTTTTCTAAACAAAAATCTTATTAATGTTAATTTAAAATAACTAAAATTTATAATGATCTATAACAACGTATGTCACTTCTTTTTATATTAATAAAAAAATAATCTGAATTGTGATTTATTTATTTTATATTATTTTTTTAATTCACAATAGGCGTATCGCTATCGGTATCGGTATCGCCGATATTTTTAACCTCGACTAAAAGAATGATATGAGTGCTTCTTAATTTAAGAGGCCCACGGGGAGTCTGCGATGCGAGAACAAAAATTAGACGGAATGTTGATATTAATTTATCTATTTGCCTAAAGCTGGAGCTGTCAGTCGCCTAAGGGTGCTCCCACATCTATCGACGCGGAATCAGCTTTTTCCGTCACCCTTTTTCTTTCTGTCGCTTAGAACTGCCATTTGCTAGACCGAGACAGAAAGCATAATGCGATAGCACGCGGCGGAATCCTCGAGGCGGCCGCGTGCTATCGCATTGTCTCGGTCTAGCAAATTATGGCAGTTCTAAGCGACAGAAAGAGAAAGGGCGACGGAAAAAGCCGATTCCGCGTCGATAGATGTGGGAGCACCCTTAAGAGGAAACACCACGGCCGTTTTTCCATACAAACGTAGTCCCCTGTTTTCTCCCTGGATAATGCCAGTAGAGCAATAATTTTTTTACAAAAAATCTATGACCACTATTGGCATGTCTCTATGTTTTCCTTTTTTCCATAAATTAATTATTAAAAGAGATTTCGCGTTGCTTACGCGAATTTAAACGTTTTAGAAACGTGTAGCGCGGGATGTAAGCGTTGCAAGGGTCGGCCGGTAGGTTGAAATGAAAAAGTTCTTTCTTGCAGCAGAGATGTATAATCACGGAATAACAGAGTGAGTGAACTGACTCGTGTGAAGGTTGCGCGTGGACTGTCCACCAAACATACACTATCGTCTTCCCCAGTCACTGGCGATAAACTTCTTACAACCAAAAACTACAGTAAGCATTGTTAAAATAACACAATAAAAAACGCGCTCTGGGAAGCCCAACGTTATAAAAATATAAAGCATTACAGTCGGCATTTCGTTAGGGCACTAGGCCATAAACTTTACACTTCCGACAAACACCCTTTCTTAATTGCCAGTTCACAATGCAGTTTACAAAAACAATTCGCTATACAATAAAATGTAACACTGCAGCTGCGTATAATAAAACATCATTTTCAGCTGTGTAAAGCGGCGGAAAGGACTGAAGAATAGTCTATTGTATCTATTACTTCGGAGCTTTTAGCCGATGGATAACACATAAAGAAACAAAAGAATTTCGTCGTGCCAAAGCGTGGGAAACTTACCGGCTACGTGCATCTTAAAACGATTAAACTGAAGCTATATACAAAAAATTACATTGGTACCTACTTACGATCTAACTATACATATTTACAATCAATTATACATACTTACAATCTAATTACACGGTACCTACTTACGATCTATAATACATATTTACAATTTAATTACACTTTGCTACATTGGTTGGTAGGGACATATGTGGAGCGTTAAGTCGCCACAAGTACCCCCCTACCAGTGATTTAGATCACGGAACAAAACAAGTGATTTGGGCCATAAATCTGCTAGTGATCTGAATCATGATAAACCAGCCTGATAATAGTCAGGGAAACGAACACGTCTATTAGACCTGCGCGGAACCGTGCGTTGGTTCCTAAACGGTGCGTCTGCCGTTCGGTCGTGGGCAGTTGTTTCAGTCGCAGTATTTGCGTCTGACGCTCCCTCTAGCGGGTTTCCCTCGGCTGCGGTGTGTGAACCCGAATCATGACTAATGCTACCATAAAATTACTACCATACACAACATATTTGAGTTATGGAGTCTCATCAATCAAGTAACAACATAATGTAGATACAGTCAAATATTAAATTATAACACATTCTTCGACACGGGTGCTAATGTAAGCTACTTCAATACTAAGTCGTGTCGACACATGAACAGACATTCGGGCGGTCAGCGACGACAGCAACAGAATTAAACATCATAATTTTACCATATTCTATTTCTAGACTTAATTTATACACATCGCCCTAAACGAGTCCTAGGAAGTATTTCTTTGTTCATAATCAAACCGGCGAGCTGCTCTAGTGTCGTCGGGTCGCGGCGTGCACTCATTAACTTAGTTATACCGCACAATCACACTAAACTATGCGCGGTGGCCGGGAGGCCTCTCTACCGCACTCAGTACGGAGAGTAATAACTGCCGCGTCTGAAACCTGATATCCAAGCACTTTTCTGTCGGATCGGTAACTCTTGACATCCTCAGGAAGCTCTCGGCGCATCTCATCCAGGTTTCAGGGTCAGCTGTGCTGAACTGAGCCATCTGCGGCCACGACACCTGCCTGGAGCTGTTAGCTGGGCCGTTGACACTGCCTCCACCGGGGGTTGCAGTCGAACCCGTCATGATGATGCACTTGCACTTGCACTCACTTGAATGTCACGGAGTATCACAAATTGTCAACTTGCCGCGTTGCCGTTAATTAATCATTGCGGCCCGACCCTTTATAAACCGAAAGCTCACGTTTACTAAATACACGATCACGTCGGGGTCACCACTTTCGCGTTGCTTACGCGAATTTAAACGTTTTAGAAACGTGTAGCGCGGGATGTAAGCGTTGCAAGGGTCGGCCGGTAGGTTGAAATGAAAAAGTTCTTTCTTGCAGCAGAGATGTATAATCACGGAATAACAGAGTGAGTGAACTGACTCGTGTGAAGGTTGCGCGTGGACTGTCCACCAAACATACACTATCGTCTTCCCCAGTCACTGGCGATAAACTTCTTACAACCAAAAACTACAGTAAGCATTGTTAAAATAACACAATAAAAAACGCGCTCTGGGAAGCCCAACGTTATAAAAATATAAAGCATTACAGTCGGCATTTCGTTAGGGCACTAGGCCATAAACTTTACACTTCCGACAAACACCCTTTCTTAATTGCCAGTTCACAATGCAGTTTACAAAAACAATTCGCTATACAATAAAATGTAACACTGCAGCTGCGTATAATAAAACATCATTTTCAGCTGTGTAAAGCGGCGGAAAGGACTGAAGAATAGTCTATTGTATCTATTACTTCGGAGCTTTTAGCCGATGGATAACACATAAAGAAACAAAAGAATTTCGTCGTGCCAAAGCGTGGGAAACTTACCGGCTACGTGCATCTTAAAACGATTAAACTGAAGCTATATACAAAAAATTACATTGGTACCTACTTACGATCTAACTATACATATTTACAATCAATTATACATACTTACAATCTAATTACACGGTACCTACTTACGATCTATAATACATATTTACAATTTAATTACACTTTGCTACATTGGTTGGTAGGGACATATGTGGAGCGTTAAGTCGCCACAGAGATATGAACATTCAAAATCATAATAAAATGGCCAGATTTTCCGCTGTGTTCAAATATCCAGAAAACAAATTTGACGAGATTATATAAAAAAAGGAAAACATAGGAACACGCCAATGTTCATAATTTGCTTTAATGTTGTTAACTGATTAGGGAAATCGTTATTTTATGTACAAACCGGTAGAAAATATTTCTATAATTTTCACATTTTAAAATATTCTGAGATTTAGAGACCTCGGAGATAAATTATTCGATTATTTCGAATATCCGAATGACAGGTGATATGAATTTTATTAATCATTTCCGTTGGTTAACATTGGGGGGCATCATTTTGATCATGAGTTTTCTCTTGGTCAACAATATTACCTAGGTAAGTGATACATAATTATTGTTTAGTATTTTTTTTGTGTTTTTGTTTAGCTTTTTAAATATTTATACAAACGTATAAACATACATTTAAAAATAAACAATTCAATTAGGAGAAGGAGCTTTCTGTTCTTTATCGCTCTACATAATTAGGTAAACAAAAACTTGAATTGTGCTAAACATAATTTATCTTAATTCAATTCTCAGTTCTTTATTGCATTCCATATGTTACATAGATGGTAAAAAATAAAAATGTTACAAGATCAAATATGGACCCTGACGGGCACGCAAAAATTAGGAGAAGAGGGCTGAGTTACAATTTAATTAAATCAATATTCTCATTATTTGTCTTGCTTTTGGTATATAATTATACTAGCTGAACCCGCAAACGTTGTTTTGCCATATAAATTAAAAAAAAATAGGTAGCCGATTCTCAGACCTACTGAATACAGCACCTACTGAATACTGAATACGCATATAAAATTTGGTAAAAATCGGTAGAGCCGTTTCGGAGGAGTACGGTAACTAACATTGTGACACGGAAATTTTATATATAAGATTGTATTATATTATTATTATGTTTTTATAGATAGGTATAGGTAAACTGATATGCTATAGGTAGCATATCAGTTTTTATTATATAATATTTGCACGAGATTACATTATTACGTACTATTATATTTCTACAAGTTTTCGCTTTATTATTAAATTATGTACTCAACTAGATTAATTATTATATGTAGGTATACCATATACATTTATTTTAATAAATTATGAAAATTGTTTAAGTATTCATATTTTTACCTATATTCTCTCCGCGTGTTTTTCGTATTAAAAGGTTGAAAGTTTTTGCTTTACGTATTATCTAATTATGATGGGTCATGCAAACTTGGCCGTCCAAAGTACAGAACTCTATAAATATTTTTCACTATCGACATTGCTTATATAGTTCGTTGGTACGGCAATGTTTCTTGACTTTATCAACAAAAAAAACACAGTCATCGTTATTATCGATATCAAAAGTCGATAGGTATAATTATATATTATATCAAAACGTTCTTAACTACATTTGGACGATAGCAAAGCTTAAATAATATTAATTAATCTAATCCTGAATCTGTTAAACAACCCAAACACAATTTACCCATGTTAATTTGTCAGTCATCGCGATTAAGATTTACGTAATTATTAGTAGATATTGCATGTCATTGTTTTTAGGACTTTACTCCCTCACAAAGTTTCACGATGAAATACATTTTTTTTAAAGAAAACATTGACCCACACTAGGAATTTCTCCTGTGTCGTGGGTGCGTTTACAAACAAATATAATATACAAACGCCCAGACCCGGAAGAACTACTTGTAGATCATACAAATATTTGCTCCGTGCGGGAATCGAACCCGCGCAGCAGTCCAATCGCTCAGCCACTGCGGTAACCGTGCCGTCGAAATACATAGTTAATTAATTTTAATATTATATTGGATTTCGGGTATAACGACGATGAAGGGACCACTCTGTTGTCGTCGTTATATCCGGAAGTCGTTACAGGCAAAGATAAAAATAAACAGACTGAAAATATTTGCAGTTATTCACTGGTACATTTCAAAAATGTGTATTAACTTTTCAAATCAAATCAAATCAAATATTTATTTTGTAAAACATAGGTAGATTACAGATAGGTCATAAATGTCAGAAGTATGTGCTCTATGTTTTGCCAAGAAATGGCGTACAAAACCAAATGGAGACAAACAAATACAATAAAGGCAGGATGTCAAAAGATTAAATTAGAAAAGTGGATTAAAATAATGTCAGTACAGTAAAACCAAGTCATCACAATATAAAATAATGAAATACATTTGCTCAATAAATAAATCATGTTTGAGCCAATGAAATCATAAATGTTTAATTAGCAAGTCGGAGTTTTCATGTCTCTGTTTATCAGTAACAAACTCAGTGATGGAATAGTAACATTTGTTGATAAGAAACTTGAACAAAGATCTTTTAAAGGAACCCAGGCACTCTTTATTTCTAATAGCTGCTGGTATGCTATTATAAATTTTTGGCGCCATACCTAGCACACTTTTTCCGAAAAAGGCGGTTTTATGAGAAGTAGCATGAATGGTATTCGGATAACGTCGAGAGCGCAGTGCCTCAAACAAGTGCAGGTTACAGCGAACAAACACTCCCATTTCATAAATGTACATTGACGGTAGAGTGAGCAAACAAAGTTCCTTAAACAATGGTTTACAACTATCCATCGATTGCAGTTTTGTAAATGATCGCAAGCATTTCTTCTGGGCTTTAAAAGCGATGTCTCTATCAGTGGAATTACCCCAGAAAATGATTCCATACCTAATACTAGAAGCCACATAAGCATTATAAGCAATTTTAACTGTTATGCGGTTAACCGTTTTAGATAATTTATAGAGAGCATACGCAAATTGGCTAAGTTTCTTTGACAAAGGGTCGATATGATATTTCCAAGTCAGATGATTGTCTAAGTAAAGACCCAGAAATTTTGTGCTTACACTTTCAGTTATTGCTACATTATCATATTTTATATTCAGGTTTGGTCTATTTGTTCTTTGGTGAAATGTCATTATTTTAGTTTTTTTAAGATTTATTTTTAGACTATTACATTCTAGCCAATTTATTGTACTTTTAAGAGCGTCATTTATATCATTTTCAAGAATATTCATGTCATTACCAGATAAAATAATAGTGCTGTCGTCAGCAAATAAGACCATCTGATGTTTAATAACCTTAGGCATATCGTTTATGTAGATGTTAAATAATGGAGGCCCAAGTATGCTACCTTGGGGAACACCATAGACTACCTATAATGGTGTTCCCCAAGGTAGCATACTTTCCTAAGACGTGACATGTATGTCCTTACAACTTTGGAGGTAGCACATAGCCTATCAAGCGTTGTAATTTGGGTTCGATTAGAGAGATAAGATTGTAATAGGCTTAATGCAGTTCCTCTAATTCCATAACGCTCTAATTTTTTAAGTAGTTTAATATGGTCTACGTAGTCGAATGCCTTAGACATATCCATAAACAAGGCCGCTACTGGGGTTCTAGTATCTACATTAGAAACAATTGTCCTGATCACGTCATAAATTGCCATATTAATGGATTTACCTTTCCTGAATCCAAATTGTTCTTTTGCTATCAGATCATGATTTTCAAAAAACGACGAAAGTCTATTATGTGTGACTTTTTCTATAATTTTCGAAAAAATAGGAATAAGTGCTATGGGCCTATAATTACCCATAATGCTTTTATCGTCTTTTTTATGAATAGGTTTTATAATAGTTACTTTTAATTTATCCGGGAAATGGCCATGTTCAATTCAAAGGTTGATAATATGACTCATAGCAGGTCCTATAAATGACGCTACCTGTTTGACCACTTTGGTAATGATACCATCATATCCATGGCTATTAGTATTATTTAAAGAGCGAATTATAGTCACTATGTCTGCTGGAACTGTAGGGGGAATAAATATGGAGTTACAATTAGTCGAAATATTTGTAAAAGAAGGAGCATGATTATTCGGTTGTATTTCAACTATAAAGTAGTCATTAAAAGTCGTGGGTCATCTATTTTATTGTCATTTATTGTTAAATATTCAGGTATATTTTCTCTAGGATAGTTAACCTTATTTTTATTGATAATACTCCAAGTCGCCTTAGATTTATTCTTAGCCGAATTTATGTGAAAGTTATTTTGAGATTTTTGGGTTAGTGTTATTATTTTCTTTAAACGAGCAGTATACTGTTTTAATAAAAGTTTATTTTTAGAAGTTGGAGCACGCCTGTATTGCCACAGCATTTCTCTTTTACGCTTGCTAATTAGCCTTATTCCTTTGGAGATCCACTTTGATTTTTTACGCAGAGTTATTCTTACTTTTCTTAAAGGGAAACAGAGATCATACAAGAGCTTAAATAGATCATAGAAACAGTTAAATGCTTCCTCATGATTGTTGCATTGATAGACTTCACTAAAACTAAGGTCACGAATGTAGTTAATAAATTTATTTAAGTTTTCATGGCAATAGTCGCGTCTTAGTGCATACCAATGTTCAATTGAACAAGTTTTTTTAACAGGACATTTGATGACTTGGGCAGTATGATCAGATAGGGCAAGATCAAGTACCGCACATTTACTCCCTCTTATGTTATGAACGATATTGTCTATACATTTTCCACTAGCCAATCGTGTAGGCTGATGAATACCAATTTTTAGGTCATAGTTTAGAAGGAGCGTTTGAAAGCCGCTAGACGGCTTTGATAGTAAAAATAAATAATCTTAATCGGCTAAATAATCTTATTTTCCAGTTATTCCAGACCTAATTTCAACATTGAAAACAAAAAAAGAAAAACTATCATGATTTTGTTATATTTTAAAAACTACAAGATTAATTAAGTAAGTTTCTAAGTATCAATCATAGACAATTAAATAATCATTCAAATGACACATCAAATAACGGAATTGATGCAGAAGAATTCGAGATTATAAAAAAAAGTTTCGTACGGTCGGCCGCCCATCTTTGTGACGTCATAGCTATGCGTGTCCCCACTTCCCATTCTTAAAACCCTCAGTTTCGTATTCTGTAGACCACAAGAAACACGTACGTACATACCAGTTTTAGGTATATAAAAGAGAGTCCGACTAAAAATCTCAAATTGTTTCCGACTATTCGTTGTATGAACATTTTGCAGATAGTCTACCACAATTCATAATTTTAATCAAGCAAAACCAATTATAATTTTTTTAATTTCAATTTTTAGAATGTTTAAGAGTGACGCGCGCGGTACGCTAATGAGCGGACGTGTGTTCTATGTCGAGAAATGGCCACCAAATTAGTGAAATGTAAAACCTGCAATGTAGTTATAAATGAAGTCCTGGCCTTCATTCATAATAAAATTAAAGTCATGGACGAAGAAAGTTTAGTTAGAATATGTTCGAGTGCGTTTGTGGTAGAAGATATAGAAAGTGCAAAAAATTTGTTGTTTGATGCTTTAACAACAAAACAGCGTAATATATCAAGAAAAGGAAGTGGAAAATCAAACCGTGATCTATACGATATAATATCTGTTCTTAAGCAAGCTGAACCGGATGAAATTCCGATATTTGTGGCAAAGGAACTCCACAAACTGCCGCCGGTCAAAGGCGTACGCGGATACCTTAAGCTGTGGCGGTAATTGGAAACAAGTTAAACCTGATGAAGAGTGGATTAAAGTTTAAAAGAAAAAGATTAGTTAATCGGTGGTCTGGGTTTAAAGGAAAAGCTGAACCTAATACAAAATTTAGAGCCGCGAATAATCAAATTCCACTTTTTATTAATTATGTGGACAAGGAAACAAGTGAAAGCGACATCAGTGAATAATTTTACAAAGGATTAGTACTGCCGTTACTATGAAGAAAATTAACATGAAAACAAAGAAACCATAATTATGACGCTTATAAAATTTTTGTACCACACACAAAGTTATCGTTGTTTCTTGACGACGGACTATGGCCGGAAGGAATTCAGTTTCGACGCTTTGTGTATTTCGATAGAAATAAGTACGAGAAAGGTACTCTAAATGTAAATATTAAGGACCGGAATGTTTTAGGTGAACGATCTTATAATGGATAGCGACACAAACATTGATAACTCCTTAGAAATGAATGCAGTTAACTTAATAAGCTTTAACTGTAAAAATATTGTGAGGTCTGTAGATTGTGTGAGGAAGCTATGTGGTACCGCTGACATCATGGCACTCCAAGAGACGTGGCTGCTGCCGCATGACCTTGCGTACCTCAGCAGTATCGACGATAGTTTTGAATGGACGGGTACCTCGGCAGTCGATACCTCTGCGGGCATACTACGTGGTAGACCTTTTGGTGGGGTCGCCTTGTTGTGGAGGAAGACTAAGTTTCCGGTGGTTACTGTGGTGAAGTGTGACAGTGCGCGTTTGAACCGCGATTAAAATCGGTTTATGTAATGACCGCTCGGCAATCATATTTTCTGTGTATATGCCCACTGACTCAAGGGACAATTTAATTGAGTTCACAGAGTGTTTAGGCAAGATAAATGCTATAATTGAAAGTTACAATGTAGAATCAGTGTAGGTACTTGCTAGGTGATTTTAACGCCCACCCCGGTGAGTTGTTTGCATCAGAATTATTATGTTTTTGTGCCGATCAATCTTGGTCTTGCATTGATATGCAATTGCTACCTACTGAAACATTTACTTTTGTGAGTGACGTGCACGGTTGCCAGCGGTGGTTAGATCACTGTGTGGTAACTGAGGCTGCCTGTGACTCAGTTATAAGTAGCTCAGTGCTGCATGATACGTATTGGTCTGACCATTTACCCATTTTATTGCTATGTGACAATTATGCGCAAGCGATGCACCTCCATCCTAGCACGTATGCGGGCTAGTACCAACAGCATCCTGTGCGTATTAGCAGACCGATGGGACTGTCCAATGCTTGAGCGCTGGATACGATTACATGCGGTCAAGTAAACAGGGGCATACTATGTCCTTGTTCTTATTTGTATTATCTTTTGTCATTTTTCTTGTTGTGATGTCTACTAACCATAATTTTAATGTATTTTTGTGCTACTAACAACGATATGGATGTAAAAAACTGAAATAAATGATTACTATTATTATTATTAAGAGTATTATTTTTACAGTTGTTTTTGGTACCTTGTTACTTTCTTCGAAAGGTTACGGTGAAGCTATAAGATAAGCTCCAAGTGATTTAATTAATGATATATATGCTTATGTCGTTATTCAGGAAAAACCAACTAAATGACCTACCTGAAGATAGTTTTTGGCATTTTTTCAAGCATTATCAATGAAGTACTTCTATTTTTAAATATAATTTTCAATATAATTACATGATTGTAGGTAAGATTTATGTAATTTAATTAGGTACATAATTATTCTGTCAAACTTTTAAATCATTATTGCCACAAGTTTAGTTTTTGGTAGTTAATCGGTTTTTCCAATAAGGGGACGATATATTACTTACCCATTAATTTTAAATCTTCCAGACAAACACAGTTTTAGTTTATTTTTAATTCTTTTATTTATTTATTTGTATTTAATAAACAAGCAATCTTTTCCATCCAATAAAAAAGTATTCTTTAGTATAAAATAATAAATCTTTCTTATCAAATAATATATTAAGCAACATAGTACAAAAATTTGTAAAAAAAGAATGTCACGTTCTGGAAGAAAATCTGATTCATATTTTAATTTTTAATAAACTTTTTCTCCGAATTCAGTATAAAGATTTTCCCAAAATTGTATTTCTTCTTCGTCTGGTGCGTTGCCTGATTTCAGGTCGTTACCAATATCCAGAAATTCTTTGTTTTCAAGGGAAAAGGGTGTCCACTTAGCGCCCAAAGAGTCATCAGGAGTAGGATTTCTGAAATAAAAAGAGAATTGGTACAGTCGAAAAACCGAATTATAATGATATGGAGTGTGTCAGATGATATTTTTCTATTCCTGTTTATCCCCATAAAATAAAAATTGAGTATAATTAATAAATCTGAAAAGGTAACCCGATCGACGAATTAAAAAACCACGAAATGGTTTTTTGAATAAAACCTGACAATGTCAAGCTCGCTTCGCTCGCGTCTACAAGGTCTTGATGCTTTTTTATAGTCATGGCTAGAGCAAGCTCAGGACTTAGAGCACCCTGACTCGAACAGGTTAGTTTAGAAAAAATACTATTTTTTAAAATCACCCAGTAATTAAGGGTTAAATTGAGTTTGCACATCGTCTCTATCTAGGTCAGAAACAAAAATGAGGCCTAACATAGAGCGAGCACACCCAAAAGCAACTGGAACTCCTGCAAACTAATGGAAACTACAACAATCTTGAATCTTCACTTGCATCATACACAGGCATAACTAAAGTTGCACTCACCCGTATTTAGCAAAGTTGGTCCATAGTTTTATTACTTTCTCAATGTGCGTTTTGAATAAGGAAGAGTTCGTATCTATAGGGTTATCCTTCTGATTAAATAGGTACATGAAATCATCAGCGTGAGCAACCATTGCTCTATCCGCAACTAGATCACCAATGCCCATCAGTTTAGCAATTCTGTTCAGTTCAGTTGAACAAGTGAATTTGTACAAATATATTTTGTTTCTCTGAGAGCGAGCACATAATTTAGTCCATCTCATAGTATGAAATGTGAATATATCTGCACTATAATAATTCTTCAATTTAGTCCAGTCATCGGGAATTGCAATTGGCCCCTTAAAATAATACTCTCTTATTTTTTTTCCAAGCTCCAATTGTTTATTTACAGGCAAATTGTAAGAAAATGGCTTAAGTAAAAAGAACTGTGGGAAGTCTCTCGCTTGCTCCAAAGTTTTTTCAACATCGCCAAAGATGGCTATTCCCATAAGACCTTCATCAGCAGTGTACCCCACCATAACATCGACTCCTTCGTGGACACCATTCGCTACTAAATCAACCATATCTCCATGGAAAAATCTCTCATTGTTACCGAATTGTTTCTCATCTGTCACGCAAAAAAAAGGCTCACTTGGTATCTTTACTTCTTCGGCAAAAGTTATGGGAACTCGGGCTTTTACAAGTGACTCGACTGGTTGTTTCTTGAAGAATTCATAAAGTTCTTTACTGTCTTCAGAAGTGAATCCTAATTTTCTCGCGAGAGCAATAGCTCTTGCACGTGGTTGGTATGCCTGTGACCATGGAGCAAAACTGACACCACTCTGAGAAATAGCCCTCTTGAATAACCCTTTAGACATTGGTGATATTAAGTGATAAGTGACGCTCGCTCCACCGGCACTTTCACCAAATATAGTTACATTATCCGGATCACCCCCAAAACTGGCAATATTTTTCTTCACCCATCTCAGGGCTTGCACTTGATCTTTCATACCTGCGTTTCCAGGTACATCTTCAGTGTCTAAACAAAGGAAACCAAGAACTTCAAGTCGGTAGTTGATCGTGACAAGGACAACATCGTGTCTTACTAAAAACTTGGGACCATAGAAGTCGTCGTCACCAGCTCCAGATGTAAAACCTCCTCCGTGTATCCAGAACATAACAGGTAAAGGCTTGTTAGGTTTGATGTCTGGTGTATAAACGTTGAGGTACAAACAGTCTTCACTGCCCTGTATTTTTCCTATTTCAAAAAACGTATCTATATGGTAGCATTTGGGACCGAATTCCTTTGCGCTGCGAACTCCTTTCCATTGTTTTGGAGGTTGAGGAGCCTGTGAACAAAATTAACAGTATGTCGATCAACTATCAGGAATAAAAACGCAAAAGGCACACATAATAATTATTTTTGTCAGTTGCATACAAGGATTTGTGCCCAGGTGGTGGCAATGTGCTCGCACCTTATTACATACAATATAAGTGGCGGAATGTTGGTGAAGTAATATAGGTATTAAACCTTAACCCCCTTATTAATAAACGTGAACTAAAGTTACAACCAGGATAATCTTCGGACTAACCATACATTTTTAAGGATTAACCTTGGCGTAACTTTACTGCTCGTTTTATTAATAAGGGTCAGAGATGTGAAAAGGGGTGCACCTGCGTATTGAAGTATACGTGTCAAGTTAAATATTTATTTATTTTATATTTTTTGACTTTATTACTTAAGTCATTTAGTTTTATTTTTAACCCTACGGGGCTGAGAGAGGGGCCACTCAAAACGTGGTGGCGTATCTTTGCAAGTTACACCCAAGATCATACACGTCATGTAAATATATCCCATAAATAATCCCTCAAATAATATACGCCCCCACGTTTTGAGTGGCCCCTCTCTCAGCCCCGTAGGGTTATTTTCTTATTTTTAGGAAATTTAAAAACGTGGGTTTTTAGATTTTTTCAATCTATTAATTTTTAGTACTAGTTTTAATTTGCCTTTTAAAAATTCAAAAGTGCCTGTAATTGGCCTAGTTGAAACAAACGATTTGATTTGATATGCACCACAACCTTTTTAAATACTTTTTAGGTTTTATTTAATTTTTATAAGTATTAAAAAGCCGAAGTTTTTATCAAAGTATCTATGTAGTTGGCAAGTATTGGCAGATATTATGGCCCCTGATATTGTGGTAATTAAGAACTGTCATCGCACACACCGCGTATAAATTACGAGTACCTTGAATCTGAGTTCCCCGAGCGGCGGCTGCGCGTACGGGATCCCCTTGAAGCTGCAGTACGTGCCTCCGTACTCGTTGTGCACCAACTCTCCCTCCAGCAGGCCCTCGCTCACACTCACTTGAACCATCTTCGGCAAGCTCACACTCTGTACTACCGATATCAACAAGACTAGTATCTATTATATCATTGTCATAATCAAGGTTAATACTTATAACTAGTGATGTGTGGCGATACTTCGGGTTAGCCGATATAATTATCGGTATCGACGATATTTTTATGACCGATTCAACGATACTTACTTTTAAATTTAAAAAAAAATACAAATTCCAAAAAAGTGTCTAAATGAATTCTGTCGCATCAAAGAGACTATTTTCCAGCGCAGGTCTTATTCAAAAACAGACTTGCGAAATCGCATTTCTCCGAAAATTTTAAGATTAGGTACTTTGTTTTCTAAACAAAAATCTTATTAATGTTAATTTAAAATAACTAAAATTTATAATGATCTATAACAACGTATGTCACTTCTTTTTATATTAATAAAAAAATAATCTGAATTGTGATTTATTTATTTTATATTATTTTTTTAATTCACAATAGGCGTATCGCTATCGGTATCGGTATCGCCGATATATTTATAAGAATATCGCCATCGGTATCGTATCGGTGACAAGGCGTATCGATGCATCCTTACTTTTAACCTCGACTAAAAGAATGATATGAGTGCTTCTTAATTTAAGAGGCCTACGGGGAGTCTGCGATGCGAGAACAAAAATTTGACGGAATGTTGATATTTATCTATTTGCCTAAAGCTGGAGCTGTCAGTCGCCTAAGGGTGCTCCCACATCTATCGACGCGGAATCAGCTTTTTCCGTCACCCTTTTTCTTTCTGTCGCTTAGAACTGCCATTTGCTAGACCGAGACAGAAAGCATAATGCGATAGCACGCGGCGGAATCCTCGAGGCGGCCGCGTGCTATCGCATTGTCTCGGTCTAGCAAATGGCAGTTCTAAGCGACAGAAAGAGAAAGGGCGACGGAAAAAGCCGATTCCGCGTCGATAGATGTGTGAGCACCCTTAAGAGGAAACACCACGGCCGTTTTTCCATACAAACGTAGTCCCCTGTTTTCTCCCTGGATAATGCCAGTAGAGCAATTATTTTTTTACAAAAAATCTATGACCACTATTGGCATGTCTCTATGTTTTCCTTTTTTCCATAAATTAATTATTAAAAGATATGAACATTCAAAATCATAATAAAATGGCCAGATTTTCCGCTGTGTTCAAATATCCAGAAAACAAATTTGACGAGATTATATAAAAAAAGGAAAACATAGGAACACGGCAATGTTCATAATTTGCTTTAATGTTGTTAACTGATTAGGGAAATAGTTATTTTATGTACAAACCGATAGAAAATATTTCTAAAATTTTCACATTGCAAATATTCTGAGATTTAGAGACCTCGGAGATTAATTCGAATTATTCGATTATTTCGAATATCCGAATGACAGGTGATATGAATTTTATTAATCATTTCCGTTGGTTAACATTGGGGGGCATCATTTTGATCATGAGTTTTCTCTTGGTCAACAATATTACCTAGGTAAGTGATACATAATTATTGTTTAGTATTTTTTTGTGTGTTTTTGTTTAGCTTTTTGAATATTTATACAAACATATAAACATAAATTCAAAAATAAACAATTCAATTAGGAGAAGGAGCTTTCTGTACTTTATCGCTCTACATAATTAGGTAAACAAAAACTTGAATTGTGCTAAACATTATTAATTTATCTTAATTCAATTCTCAGTTCTTTATTGCATTCCATATGTTACATAGATGGTAAAAAATAAAAATGTTACAAGATCAAATATGGACCCTGACGGGCACGCAAAAATTAGGAGAAGAGGGCTGAGTTACAATTTAATTTAATCAATTTTCTCATTATTTGTCTTGCTTTTGGTATATAATTATACTAGCTGAACCCGCAAACGTTGTTTTGCCATATAAATTAAAAAAAAAATAGATAGTAGCCGATTCTCAGACCTACTGAATACAGCACCTACTGAATACTGAATACGCATATAAAATTTGGTAAAAATCGGTAGAGCCGTTTCGGAGGAGTACGGTAACTAACATTGTGACACGGAAATTTTATATATAAGATTGTATTATATTATTATTATGTTCAGCGACTGATTAAGGGTTCTGACCGCCCTAGGCTAATTAGGAAGTCGCGCCCCCCGCCTGGCGTGTTACGGAGGACGGCCTAAAAAGTATGTAGTACTCGTAACTGAGTAAATAGTAGTGTGAAAATTTTAAGATGGTCATGGTTCACCATCAGATACTACCTATAAAATCTTTAAGATCGCGATCTGCAACCGAAATTAACGTATTTTTTAATCTGCATGACATTCAACTTTTTTTTTTCCATAGTGACTCATCAAACGAGTCCTCCCAGCCAAGGCAGGGCGGGAGGGACTGTCAGACTCGTACTACTAGACTCGTTGACTGGCCTGTTGGTCTAGTGGTTAGTGACCCTGACTGCTATGCCGGGGGTCGTGGGTTCGATTCCCACCCAGGACAAATGTTTGTGTGATGAGCACGATCATTTGTTCTGTGTCTGGGTGTAATTTATCTATAATATGTATGTATTTAGAAATATATAAGTATGTTTATCAGTTGTCTAGTACCCATAATACAAGCTCTGCTTAGCTTGGGACTAGATGGCGTTGTGTGATAGTTGTGGAATATTATTATTATTATTATTATTACTGACTAAAATCCACGGTGTCCTTCAATAGCCCTTTACGTTCCGGGTCACGGTAATGAGATAAGTCCCACGACCCCGGCAGGCTTTAGCCCTCTAGAGGGCGGTTTGACACAATGCTGACATTCTTTGAGGCGCGCGTGGAACACAACGCGCCGTCGACCCGGGCATGGTCCATGGTCGGACAGCGAGTTGCCCTTTACTCGCCGCCCCCATGACCGCGCCTACGGGGAGGCCGGAGAATTTTATAAGTAGGTCTGCCGACGTCCGTCACCGTGGGCGTCTACCACTGCGGCTTGGGTGGAGGGAGGACGCTATCCTCTCCCTCACGCAGCCCGCCTCCTCCATGCACAGCATGACTGCTTCGCAGAAGGAGGCGACCGCTTCCCACCCCGTCTCGCCCCGCAGCATGGCTTCGACCAATGCCGGGCGCGAGAGGTCTCCGCCTATCGCCGTCGTGAGGACACGGCGGTGCTCTGCCCAAGCGTGGCAGTCCTAGGGTGCTAAGACAGGAAACCTCCACGTCCGCCCGTGGACTGGAGTTCCCTCTCGGATACGTCCGGGGGGAAGACCAGTTTTTCGGGCCGGTGCACCCTGGGATGCGGGCAAAAACTCTTCCTTAGGCACTGTGTGCCTAAGGGGTTTCTTTGCCCGTATGCGAATAACCTGTCGTGTGGACGCTCCAACGCGTGTCCCTCTGATCAGCAGAGGGCACAGCGGCGGAGCGGGCTTGCGGACGGTGAGTAATGGGTAGCTCGCCGTCCGACCAAGGACAAAGCCCGGGTCGGTGGCGCGTCGTGTTTAGCGCCAAATACCTGCTGGGGTCGCGGGTTTTTTCTTAACCCAGGATACCGTGGCCCCGGAACGTAAAGGGCATCCGAAGGAACACGGGTGGATTTTAGTCAGTAAGAGTCTGACAGTCCTTCCCGCCCTGCCCGGGGTGGGAGGACTCATTTGATGATTTTACCACGAAAAAAAAAATGTGGTAGGTCTGACGGCGTGACGCCTTTCCAGCCACTCCTCATTCTCAAAGAGGGGTCTTGCCGCTGCGATTGCGGCGTGCCCGATGACATTCAACCTTAGGGTAGCAAACCATTTTTTAAGCTGACCGTACATAAAGGCATCTACCTCACGCATTATAAGACCAAAATCATGACAAGTGACTGCAGGCTACCAAGTAGAAAACCAAATCTATGTCGTGTTTGACCGGATGACTTATATTGGCTTAGTTTCTATAGACAAGTTAGTTGCCAATGCCATTGACCATGAGCGTGGTCATCTAGGGCGTGAAGTTGCTTCGACTCGAGCATTTTTTAAAAATATTTACTCTAGAGAAAAAATAAAAATTAAATATTTAAAAAAAAGAAGAGAGGCATCATCATAGACAAGATTTCAGCGCCCCCCTGATCCTCGCGCCCTAGGCTGCAGCCTAATTAGCCTAAGGGTAAATCAGGCCCTGATTATGTTTGTGTAGATAGGTACCTATAGCATATCAGTTTTTATTATATAATATTTGCACGAGATTACATTATTACGTACTATTATATTTCTACAAGTTTTCGCTTTATTATTAACTTATGTACTCAACTAGATTAATTATTATAAGTAGGTATACCATATACATTTATTTTAATAAATTATGAAAATTGTTTAAGTATCTATTCATATTTTTATATTCTCACCGCGTGTTTTTCGTAAGGTTGAAAGTTTTTGCTTTACGTATTATCTAATTATGATGGGTATGCCAACTTGGCCGTCCAAAGTACAGAACTCTATAAATATTTATCACTATCGACATTGCTTATATAGTTCGTTGGTACGGCAATGTTTCTTGACTTTATCAACAAAAAAAAAAACACAGTCATCGTTATTATCGATATCAAAAGTCGATAGGTATAATTATATATTATATCAAAACGTTCTTAACTACATTTGGACGATAGCAAAGCTTAAATAATATTAATTAATCTAATCCTGAATCTGTTAAACAACCCAGATACAATTTACCCATGTTAATTTGTCAGTCATCGTGATTACGATTTACGTAATTATTAGTAGATATTGCATGTCATTGTTTTTAGGACTTTACTCCCTCACAAAGTTTCACGATGAAATACATTTTTTTTAAAGAAAACATTGCCCCACACTAGGAATTTCTCCTGTGTCGTGGGTGCGTTTACAAACATACATAATATACAAACGCCCAGACCCGGAAGAACTACTTGTAGATCATACAAATATTTGCTCCGTGCGGGAATCGAACCCGCGCAGCAGTCCAATCGCTCAGCCACTGCGGTAACCGTGCCGTCGAAATACATAGTTAATTAATTTTAATATTACAGTGGATTTCGGGTATAACGACGATGCAGGGACCACTCTGTTGTCGTCGTTATATCCGGAAGTCGTTAGAGGCAAAGATAAAGATAAACAGACTGAAAGTATTTGCAGTTATTCACTGGTACATTTCAAAAATGTGTATTAACTTTTCAAATCAAATCAAATCAAATATTTATTTTGTAAAACATAGGTAGATTACAGATAGGTCATAAATATCAGAAGTATGTGCTCTATGTTTTGCCAAGAAATGGCGTACAAAACCAAATGGAGACAAACAATAGTACATTACTGCCGCGGCCTATAATGGCTACTTTGCTGGTCGCGCTGATGATGGCCGACAGCGCAGCGTAGCGCAGCTCCAGGCCGACACAGCGCGGTCAGCATGCAGCACTTGATGGACGAGCTGAGATAAAGGCCGAGGCCGTAGGCCGAGGCCTTTACAGCGAGGACAGTCTTGTTTCATGTCTCTGTTTATCAGTAACAAACTCAGTGATGGAATAGTAACAATTGTTGATAAGAAACTTGAACAAAGATCTTTTAAAGGAACCCAGGCACTCTTTATTTCTGCCGTGCAGGCCCTAAAGTGCAGTATGAGGAAAAAAGCGGTTTCGAGAAAATCGCGAAAAACTTTTTAACACTGTTTTTTATAATGTTATTAATGTGTATGGTGCATATTTTTATTGCTACGAGGACTAAGTGACAACAAAGATGGTATCTACGAAAACAAATGTTAATTAAGTTCATAAGATTTTAATTAAAATCAGATTTATTAAAATCATGGCAGTTACTGCACGCAAAAAGTTACTCATATGCAGATTAAAATGCGGTGAAAATACTCGATACCACAAAATTTTAGATTTTTTTGATACTTTGCAGACTAATTTGCAGCATAAGACTTTTTTTTACTGCATTTTAATTTGTATCTTGAACAAATTGCACATGCAGTATATAGTATATTAACAATGTCCGCCAACTTACGAGTATGTTTTAGGTAGGAAAGGTAGTGTATTTTTTTATTTGTATTGCTTAAGTATTATGATACTGATGAAAAGTTTAAGTTTTCGATCTCAAAGAGCCACCATCTTAGATTGAAATGGTCCAAATTCGTTCTTTTTCACATAATGCTTCAACAGTTGACATTATGACGAAAATGTCTAGAGAAGTTTAAAGACAATAAAATTCCACAACAAATAGTATTTATACGTTACATATTATATTTCGTTTGTTTAGACTCGTGAAACTTGTTTTACCGAATGCGTATTAGACATTAAGATGTCTGAAGTAAAGGACAACTGATAAAATAAGTTGTTTTTTGATTAAATCAAATTCTTTCCACTCAATTCAGTGCAATTGTCAATTTTTACCCTCCTAAATTAAGAAAAGAAAATGTTAAATATGAAAATGTATTGTTGTTATTCATTAGAACCACAGAAAACAAATATCCGCAATACATAAAAAAATCCCTGTATAAAACAAAAAAACTATCTGGCTGACTGACTGATGTATTAACGCCCAGCCGAAAACGCTAGGTGTAGAAGCATGAAATTTTGCACCAGCATTCCACTAGGGCGGATTTTTGAAAATTCATCCCCTAAGAGGTTTAAAAATGGGATTAAAGTTTGTATGAAAATAATTTAATCTTGCTCGATTTACTTGAAACTTTCCAATGTCCAATTATCAACAAAATCGATTAAATAAATGTTAAGAGGCTTTTTGATAATTCTATAACTTAAATACGCATCCTCAAGCGCAAGGCAAAGCCTCTTTTTGGTCCCCATTGACTGAACGGTAATCAAGACATTTCGATAAAAATTTAATGGTAAGTACTAAGTAGGTATACTTAAAGCTTTTTGGTTCTGCAGAAAAATGAGATTTTTCAATTTAATGGCACATTAATTACCTACAGTGTTTGGTTTCCGACCATATATAATTTAAGAGGAACTTATAGGCTGGTTTTCATCGACAAATCTGCTTATAAAAAATCCTACCAAAACACTTCGCGAATGGCGGCCATTTTTGTTTTTTAACCGGCCGAACAGAAAATGTACATTTTCAGTAGTACAATAAAATGCGAATATTTTTGAAACCAAGAGATCTATGCATATACAGTCATGCAAATGACTTTATTGCGAAGGTAAACGTTGAGGCTTCTGAAAATTAACCAAAGTTTTCTAAAAAATACGAAAAAAGAAACAAAAAACATGGGAAAACTGTAAATAAAAATAAAATAAAATAAACGGTAAATTGTACACAAAAATTACTGTTTTATTTTTCACATAATAATATTATTTCACTCTAGCTCGAAAAGTACCCCTGATTTTTGCTTAGGTTTTCGTGGTAAATTAGAAGAATTCGACTGATTGAGAGAGAGAGTTAGCGACAAATTCTGACTAGAACGCAGTAAAATATGACCTGTAAGTCCTGTAACTGCAGTGAAATTAGTAAAATCGTTCAAGTTTCCAATTATAATGCAGTGACATAGTATCATATTGCGTTTTAATTAGCATTTAAGTTATTTTAATCTTTTGAAAATACTGACTATACTGCAGTAAATAATGAACATACTGCTTTTTAGCTAGTTTTCATGACATTAAGTTACTTTAATAACACTAAATAAAATACCACTTTTTAGTACTTTGCTGCATTTTAATCTGTAGTTCATTTTGAAATAAACTAGTGATCAACCATGCAGTATTAACACTTTTGGTACAAAAACGACTTACTGCGTTTTATTTTATATTCCTCAATATTTTTTTTGGGTGTGGAATACAGATTTTTTGTGGTAATATCGATATTTACTGCGTTTAACTTGGTAAAGGGACGGATCGTGGTAGACGTAACTGCTATTACTGTATTTTAGTTGGTATTGTAATGTATTTAGACATGCAAAATTAAGTTACTGCTTTCTTAAATTTGATTTTTTAACCGTTTAAAGCATCCTAACAAATACCTGATTAGATCTACATGTTCCTTATAACGTGTACATTAAGGTTCAATATTCAACAAAAAAATGACAAAAAGCCTGTTACTGCGTTTTAGGGCCTGCACGGCAAATTTCTAATAGCTGCTGGTATGCTATTATAAATTTTTGGCGCCATACCTAGCACACTTTTTCCGAAAAAGGCGGTTTTATGAGAAGTAGCATGAATGGTATTCGGATAACGTCGAGAGCGCAGTGCCTCAAACAAGTGCAGGTTACAGCGAACAAACACTCCCATTTCATAAATGTACATTGACGGTAGAGTGAGCAAACAAAGTTCCTTAAACAATGGTTTACAACTATCCATCGGTCGATATGATATTTCCAAGTCAGATGATTGTCTAAGTAAAGACCCAGTTTATGCTTACACTTTCAGTTATTACTACATTATCATATTTTATATTCAGGTTTGGTCTATTTGTTCTTTGGTGAAATGTCATTATTTTAGTTTTTTTAAGATCTGTTTTTAGATTATTACATTCTAGCCAATTTATTGTACTTTTAAGAGCGTCATTTATATCATTTTCAAGAATATTCATGTCATTACCAGATAAAATAATAGTGCTGTCGTCAGCAAATAAGACCATCTGATGTTTAATAACCTTAGGCATATCGTTTATGTAGATGTTAAATAATGGAGGCCCAAGTATGCTACCTTGGGGAACACCATAGGTAGTTTTCCTAGGACGTGACATGTATGTCCTTACAACTTTGGAGGTAGCACATAGCCTATCAAGCGTTGTAATTTGAGTTCGATTAGAGAGATAAGATTGTAATAGGCTTAATGCAGTTCCTCTAATTCCATAACGCTCTAATTTTTAAATTAGTATACTATGGTCTACGTAGTCGAATGCCTTAGACATATCCATAAACAAGGCCGCTACTGGGGTTCTAGTATCTACATTAGAAACAATTGTCCTGATCACGTCATAAATTGCCATATTAATGGATTTACCTTTCCTGAATCCAAATTGTTCTTTTGCTATCAGATCATGATTTTCAAAAATCGACGAAAGGCTATTATGTATGACTTTTTCTATAATTTTCGAAATAATAGAAATAAGTGCTATGGGCCTATAATTACCCATAATGCTTTTATCGTCTTTTTTATGAATAGGTTTTATAATAGTTACTTTTAATTTATCCGGGAAATGGCCATGTTCAATACAAAGGTTGATAATATGACTCGTAGCAGGTCCTATAAATGACGCTACCTGTTTGACCACTTTGGTAATGATACCATCATATCCATGGCTATTAGTATTATTTAAAGAGCGAATTATAGTCACTATGTCTGCTGGAACTGTAGGGGGAATAAATATGGAGTTACAATTAGTCGAAATATTTGTAAAAGAAGGAGCATGATTATTCGGTTGTATTTCATCTATACAGCTAGGAAAACTCCAGTTTATGCCTGCTTTCTAGACTTGTCAAAAGCTTTTGACCTTGTGTCATAATATGACAAGCTCTGGTTGAAGCTGCGGAATACTAGTGTGCAGTGTACCTGCGGAGATTATATCTATGCTGATGCATTGGTATGGTAACCAGCAGAATCAGGTAAGATGGGCAGGCACACTCTCGGACGAGTACGACTAGTACGTATAATTTGCGACTATAATTTGAGATTTAAACTATCCTTTCACTCAAGTTGGATCGAACTGCAAATGGTGTGCGAATTTTATTATAATCGGTTAAGTGGTTTAGGAGTCCATTGAGGACAAACATTGTGACACGAGATTTATATATATTACTAGCGACCCGCCCCGGCTCCGCACGGGTGCAATCTTTATAATATTATTAAAATTGCGTGTTGTACTTCCTAGCACGACCATGAACATATTCATTATAACTTTTGATAGTAATAAATTCCTCTTACTTTGTACTATTATATACCACTAATTAGTAATTTTGTACCTCTCAATTACCGTAGATAAGCAGGTCGTGCTAGGAAGGTTGCTTCCCAGCACGACCACGCTAAAATTCCAGTTGGCATTGAAGTTGAAGACACGGGAGCATGCCTAAAAATTTGTGCCCATTATGTACCGCTATTTCATTACCCGTAAATTGTCGTAAATTGTAAGAAAAAAATAAAATTAAAAAATCTGCCCACAAGCCTGCATTTGATTTTTAAACTTGTCACGAGATGGCGTTAAATAAAATTATGGGCAGAATTTCTTAATTTTTTTAACCGACTTCAAAAAAAAAAGTAGGTTCTCAGTTCGACCTGTATGTATGTATGTATGTATGTATGTTTGTCCGCGATTATCTCGCGTTTGGCTGAACCGATTTTGATGCAGTTTTCAGGACAGTGTTCATTACATTCTGGAGAAGGTTTTAGTATATAACACTAATAGATATCCCGTGACGTTGCCCGCGTGGATCCGATTTGCTTACTTGAGTCGTACATTTTAAGGGACGATTGCATGTTTGTCCGCGATTATCTCGCGTTTGGCTGAACGGATTTTGATGCAGTTTTCAGGAAAGTGTTCATTACATTCTGGAGAAGGTTTTAGTATATAACACTAATAGATATCCCGTGACGTTGCCCGCGTGGATTCGTTTTGCTTACATGGATCGTAGATTTTCAGGGACGATTGCATGTTTGTCCGCAATTATCTCGCGTTTGGCGAAACCGATTTTGATGCAGTTTTCAGAAAAGTGTTTTTACATTCTGGGGAATGTTTTAGTATATAACAATAATGGATATCTCGTGAAGTTGCTTACATAGATCCGTTTTGCTTAATAGGATTGTAGATTTTCAAAGACGCCGATTTTATGAAGATTTTTGTTGTTGATTATCTCAACTAAAAAGGGAAAAATAAAAAACTTTTTGAAAAAAAGGGAACCGACTTCAAAACCAAACACAAAAAACTATAAAATAACTTTTCTTTCGGAAGTCGGTGGCCATTTATGTCAATGAAATAAAAAAAAGCAAAGCCACCGACTTCCGAAAGAAAAGTTATTTTATAGTTTTTTGTGTTTGGTTTTGAAGTCGGTTCCCTTTTTTTCAAAAAGTTTTTTTTTTTCTTACAATTCACGACAATATACCGGTATTTAAATCGGAGTATAAATGAGTACAAAATATTAGGCATGGTCCCGTGTTTTCAACTTCAATGCCAACTGGAATTTTAGCGTGGTCGTGCTGGGAAGCAATCTTCTTAGCACGACCTGCTTATCTACGATAATTGAGAGGTACAAAATTACTAATTAGTGGTATATAATAGTACAAAGTAAGAGGAATTTATTACCATCAAAAGTTATTATGAACATGTTCATGGTCGTGCTAGGAAGTACAACACGAAATATACATTTCTGTACCTTTTTTATATGAAACAATGAGGTCATAACACTGTATAGAAATCATCATTCTTTGAAGTCTAGCCGGAACATCTGAAAGTGGTTTTTTAAATAATGTAACTAGTGGTTGATGATCAGTTTCTACCTGGATAGTTTTGCCATAGATATATTGGTGGTATTTTTTGCAACCGAAAACAATAGCGTATAATTCTTTCTCAATTTGAGCATAGTTAATCTGAGTAGGTGTTAAAGACTTTGATGAGTATGCTATTGGGTTTTTCTCGTGGAAAATTACTGCTCCTACTGCATCTTTTGACGCGTCAGTTGACATACGAATGGGTTTTTTTACATCATAATGCACTAAAACGGGAGACTGACAAATAAGTGTTTTTAGTCTATTAAATTGTTTTTCGTGATTTGGTGACCATTGCCAAACATTTTGTTTTTTAAGTAAGTCTCTGAGAATACCAGTTTCATGAGCAAGGTTAGGAATATATGAACCTAGATAGTTAATCATACCCAAGAATCTTTGTAAATCTTTAACGTTTTTTGGTCTTGGCATGTCTTTTATAGCTTCAACCTTTGACTTGTCTGGGGAAATACCGTCCTTGTTAAAAATATGACCAACATATGATACTTCACTGAGACCGAATTGACACTTTGATTTACCTATTGAATTTTAAATTCACTTCTCCAGCTCTTTGAAATACTTTTTCCAACCTTTCATTATGCTGGGCTTCATTACAACCATGTACAAGTATGTCATCGACAAAGATAATTACACCGGGTAAGTCATGAAAGATGTTTGTCATAACTTGGTGAAATATTTCTCCACTGGAGTTTATACCATAGGGTAATCTTAAGAATTTATAACGACCAAATTGTGTATTAAAGGTACATAATTCACTACTTTCTTCATCAAGTTTTAGCATCCAGTATCCTGAGTTCGCGTCTAACTTGGAAAATACACAAGAACCTGCTATTTGAGAACGTAAATCATCGAATGTAGGGTAAGGGAAGTGAGGTCTTTTTATTGCTTTGTTTAAATTTCTGGGATCCAAACAAATACGTAAACTACCATTTGGTTTTTCCACTATAACAATGGAATTTACCCAATTAGTTGGTTTAGTAATTTTTTCGATTACCTGTAACCTTTCCATCCTGTCAAGTTCTTCTTTTAATTTTGAGTGTAACATGTATGGAATACGACGTACTGGACAAATCTTTGGTGTAACACTTGTGTCTAAGTCTAAATGAACTTTATTCGGTAAACAACCTAATCCTTCAAAAGTATCTGAGTAATTTTCTAACAACTCGGTTACTGACCTTTGTTCTTGATTACAAGTTGCACTGTTAGTCAATTCAAACAATCTTTTCACGATTCCACACTCCTCGCAAGTTTTCCAACCTAAAATTGTTGAACACTCACAATCCACAATAACAAAACAAATATCTGTGGTGATTTTATTTTCAATTGTACATTTCAGTCTTGCAGTCCCTATATTTTCAATTAATTGTCCTGAAAATGTATAGATTTTATTAATTGTTCTACAAATTTTTATAGAAATATTGGATGTTTTTTCAATTTTTTGCAAAGTACTTTTTGACATGACATTGATATCAGCACCTGTATCTATTTGACAGTTTAAAATATTGCCATATACATTCAAGGATATTTGCCACTTGTTTGAGTCACTTGACAAACGTTTGACGATAGAACTGATGACAAATTCATAAGAATCTTGTGGTACTGTATTTGATGATGAATTATTTTCACAAATGTCTAAATGATTATCTTGACTAGATAAGAAACTTACATTCTTGCCACTGGTCTGTTTATTTTGGAAGCAAAATTTAGCAAAATGGTTAGGTTTTTTACACACTGCACAAATTTTTCCTATAGCCGGACATTTGTGTCTATGTTGTTGACCACAACGACCACATATTGATTTTGTCCTGGAAGAGGAAGCTGAAAAAGAATTGCTGTTAGAATTTCTTGATGAACTCCTTTTTCTTGACCTTGACTTATTGTGTCTGTATGGCTTTGGACTTCTTGTTGAGGTACGACTTTGGTGTGTGATTGCCTTCACATTATGTTCTTCTGTTTGACTTTGAGACTGACTTTGAATAAGTAATTTTGATCTGGTTTGTGACAATTCCATATTTTTTGCAAATTGAATGGCTTCAGTTATCGTGCTGAAATTTTCTTGAAGTAATCTTTCTTTAATCTGGTTATTTTTTATTCCAATGATGAACATATCTTTGACTAATTGTTCCTTTAGGTCCTTGAATTCGCATGAGCTAGATAAGTTATTCAAAATAGTAACGTATTCGTCTAGTGTCTCGTTTTCTTGAAATTTGGTAAAAAAATTATATCTTTCTACTGTGGTATTTCTCTGAGGACAGAACTTTTCTTCAAACTTTTTTAAGATTGAGTTCAGAGTTTCTTTTTCTTTGTCAATTTCGAATGAATTATATATCTCGAGCCCGTCATCTCCAATACAATTTAATAAAATCGCAATCTGCTTACTTCTTGATGCTTTTTCTATGTCATTTGCTTCGAAATATATAAGGAATTTTTGTTTCCACTTGTTCCAATTTGAAACTACATCGCCATGAACATTTAATGGTTTGAGGTTATTTTGTAAAAATATGTTTGTTACCTTTTCTTCCGACATATTAGATGTTTTCTTTTTCTTCTGACACCATGTTTTATCTTGTCTTGTTGATTCAGGATTGGCAGAGCGGATGGGCGAGATTTTTATAAATTAAAACACAACGTATCAGTAGACCATTTTGTATTGACGACCATTGACCAGGAAGTGCGACCATAGACAAGACTCAATGACATAGACACTTGTTGATCACAGATCACTACAATTTATAGAGAGCATACGCAAATTGGCTAAGTTTCTTTGACAAAGGGTCGATATGATATTTCCAAGTCAGATGATTGTCTAAGTAAAGACCCAGAAATTTTGTGCTTACACTTTCAGTTATTGCTACATTATCATATTTTATATTCAGGTTTGGTCTATTTGTTCTTTGGTGAAATGTCATTATTTTAGTTTTTTTAAGATTTATTTTTAGATTATTACATTCTAGCCAATTTATTGTACTTTTAAGAGCGTCATTTATCATTTTCAAGAATATTCATGTCATTACCAGATAAAATAATAGTGCTGTCGTCATCAAATAAGACCATCTGATGTTTAATAACCTTAGGCATATCGTTTATGTAGATGTTAAATAATGGAGGCCCAAGTATGCTACCTTGGGGAACACCATAGGTAGTTTTCCTAGGACGTGACATGTATGTCCTTACAACTTTGGAGGTAGCACATAGTAGCCTATCAAGCGTTGTAATTTGAGTTCGATTAGAGAGATAAGATTGTAATAGGCTTAATGCAGTTCCTCTAATTCCATAACGCTCTCAATTTTTAAGTAGTATACTATGGTCTACGTAGTCGAATGCCTTAGTCATATCCATAAACAAGGCCGCTACTGGGGTTCTAGTATCTACATTAGAAACAATTGTCCTGATCACGTGATAAATTGCCATATTAATGGATTTACCTTTCCTGAATCCAAATTGTTCTTTTGCTATCAGATCATGATTTTCAAAAAACGACGAAAGGCTATTAAGCTATGTATGACTTTTTCTATAATTTTCGAAAAAATTGGAATAAGTGCTATGGGCCTATATTTACCCATAATCCTTTTATCGTCTTTTTTATGAATAGGTTTTATAATAGTTACTTTTAATTTATCCGGGAAATGGCCATGTTCAATACAAAGGTTGATAATATGACTCATAGCAGGTCCTATAAATGACGCTACCTGTTTGACCACTTTGGTAATGATACCATCATATCCATGGCTATTAGTATTATTTAAAGAGCGAATTATAGTCACTATGTCTGCTGGAACTGTAGGGGGAATAAATATGGAGTTACAATATTAGTCGAAATATTTGTAAAAGAAGGAGCATGATTATTCGGTTGTATTTCATCTATAAAGTAGTCATTAATAGCCTGTGTAATTAGTCGTGGGTCATCTATTTTATTGTCATTTATTGTTAAATATTCAGGTATATTTTCTCTAGGATAGTTAACCTTATTTTTATTGATAATACTCCAAGTCGCCTTAGATTTATTCTTAGCCGAATTTATGTGAAAGTTATTTTGAGATTTTTGGGTTAGTGTTATTATTTTCTTTAAACGAGCAGTATACTGTTTTAATAAAAGTTTATTTTTAGAAGATGGAGCACGCCTGTATTGCCACAGCATTTCTCTTTTACGCTTGCTACTTAGCCTTATTCCTTTGGAGATCCACTTTGATTTTTTACGCAGAGTTATTCTTACTTTTCTTAAAGGGAAACAGAGATCATACAAGAGCTTAAATAGATCATAGAAACAGTTAAATGCTTCCTCATGATTGTTGCATTGATAGACTTCACTAAAACTAAGGTCACGAATGTAGTTAATAAATTTATTTAAGTTTTCATGGCAATAGTCGCGTCTTAGTGCATACCAATGTTCAATTGAACAAGTTTTTTTAACAGGACATTTGATGACTTGGGCAGTATGATCAGATAGGGCAAGATCAAGTACCGCACATTTACTCCCTCTTATGTTATGAACGATATTGTCTATACATTTTCCACTAGCCAATCGTGTAGGCTGATGAATACCAATTTTTAGGTCATAGTTTAGAAGGAGCGTTTGAAAGCCGCTAGACGGCTTTGATAGTAAAAATAAATAATCTTAATCGGCTAAATAATCTTATTTTCCAGTTATTCCAGACCTAATTTCAACATTGAAAACAAAAAAAGAAAAACTATCATGATTTTGTTATATTTTAAAAACTACAAGATTAATTAAGTAAGTTTCTAAGGATCAATCATAGACAATTAAATAATCATTCAAATGACACATCAAATAACGGAATTGATGCAGAAGAATTCGAGATTATAAAAAAAAGTTTCGTACGGTCGGCCGCCCATCTTTGTGACGTCATAGCTATGCGTGTCCCCACTTCCCATTCTTAAAACCCTCAGTTTCGTATTCTGTAGACCACAAGAAACACGTACGTACATACCAGTTTTAGGTATATAGAAGAGAGTCCGACTAAAAATCTCAAATTGTTTCCGACTATTCGTTGTATGAACATTTTGCAGATAGTCTACCACAATTCATAATTTTAATCAAGCAAAACCAATTACAATTTTTTTAATTTCAATTTTTAGAATGTTTAAGAGTGACGCGCGCGGTACGCTAATGAGCGGACGTGTGTTCTATGTCGAGAAATGGCCACCAAATTAGTGAAATGTAAAACCTGCAATGTAGTTATAAATGAAGTCCTGGCCTTCATTCATAATAAAATTAAAGTCATGGACGAAGAAAGTTTAGTTAGAATATGTTCGAGTGCGTTTGTGGTAGAAGATATAGAAAGTGCAAAAAATTTGTTGTTTGATGCTTTAACAACAAAACAGCGTAATATATCAAGAAAAGGAAGTGGAAAATCAAACCGTGATCTATACGATATAATATCTGTTCTTAAGCAAGCTGAACCGGATGAAATTCCGATATTTGTGGCAAAGGAACTCCACAAACTGCCGCCGGTCAAAGGCGTACGCGGATACCTTAAGCTGTGGCGGTAATTGGAAACAAGTTAAACCTGATGAAGAGTGGATTAAAGTTTAAAAGAAAAAGATTAGTTAATCGGTGGTCTGGGTTTAAAGGAAAAGCTGAACCTAATACAAAATTTAGAGCCGCGAATAATCAAATTCCACTTTTTATTAATTATGTGGACAAGGAAACAAGTGAAAGCGACATCAGTGAATAATTTTACAAAGGATTAGTACTGCCGTTACTATGAAGAAAATTAACATGAAAACAAAGAAACCATAATTATGACGCTTATAAAATTTTTGTACCACACACAAAGTTATCGTTGTTTCTTGACGACGGACTATGGCCGGAAGGAATTCAGTTTCGACGCTTTGTGTATTTCGATAGAAATAAGTACGAGAAAGGTACTCAAAATGTAAATATTAAGGACCGGAATGTTTTAGGTGAACGATCTTATAATGGATAGCGACACAAACATTGATAACTCCTTAGAAATGAATGCAGTTAACTTAATAAGCTTTAACTGTAAAAATATTGTGAGGTCTGTAGATTGTGTGAGGAAGCTATGTGGTACCGCTGACATCATGGCACTGCAAGAGACGTGGCTGCTGCCGCATGACCTTGCGTACCTCAGCAGTATCGACGATAGTTTTGAATGGACGGGTACCTCGGCAGTCGATACCTCTGCGGGCATACTACGTGGTAGACCTTTTGGTGGGGTAGCCTTGTTGTGGAGGAAGACTAAGTTTCCGGTGGTTACTGTGGTGAAGTGTGACAGTGCGCGTTTGGCCGCGATTAAAATCGGTTTATGTAATGACCGCTCGGCAATCATATTTTCTGTGTATATGCCCACTGACTCAAGGGACAATTTAATTGAGTTCACAGAGTGTTTAGGCAAGATAAATGCTATAATTGAAAGCTACAATGTAGAATCAGTGTAGGTACTTGCTAGGTGAGTTTAACGCCCACCCTGGTGAGTTGTTTGCATCAGAATTATTATGTTTTTGTGCCGATCAATCTTGGTCTTGCATTGATATGCAATTGCTACCTACTGAAACATTTACTTTTGTGAGTGACGTGCACGGTTGCCAGCGGTGGTTAGATCACTGTGTGGTAACTGAGGCTGCCTGTGACTCAGTTATAAGTAGCTCAGTGCTGCATAATACGTATTGGTCTGACCATTTACCCATTTTATTGCTATGTGACAATTATGCGCAAGCGATGCACCTCCATCCTAGCACGTATGCGGGCTAGTACCAACAGCATCCTGTGCGTATTAGCAGACCGATGGGACTGTCCAATGCTTGAGCGCTGGATACGATTACATGCGGTCAAGTAAACAGGGGCATACTATGTCCTTGTTCTTATTTGTATTATCTTTTGTCATTTTTCTTGTTGTGATGTCTACTAACCATAATTTTAATGTATTTTTGTGCTACTAACAACGATATGGATGTAAAAAACTGAAATAAATGATTATTATTATTAAGAGTGTTATTTTTACAGTTGTTTTTGGTACCTTGTTACTTTCTTCGAAATGTTACGGTGAAGCTATAAGATAAGCTCCAAGTGATTTAATTAATGATATATATGCATATGTCGTTATTCAGGAAAAACCAACTAAATGACCTACCTGAAGATAGTTTTTGGCATTTTTTCAAGCATTATCAATGAAGTACTTCTATTTTTAAATATAATTTTCAATATAATTACATGATTGTAGGTAAGATTTATGTAATTTAGTTAGGTACATAATTATTCTGTCAAACTTTTAAATCACTATTGCCACAAGTTTAGTTTTTGGTAGTTAATCGGTTTTTCCAATAAGGGGACGATATATTACTTACCCATTAATTTTAAATCTTCCAGACAAACACAGTTTTAGTTTATTTTTAATTCTTTTATTTATTTATTTGTATTTAATAAACAAGCAATCTTTTCCATCCAATAAAAAAGTATTCTTTAGTATAAAATAATAAATCTTTCTTATCAAATAATATATTAAGCAACATAGTACAAAAATTTGTAAAAAAAGAATGTCACGTTCTGGAAGAAAATCTGATTCATATTTTAATTTTTAATAAACTTTTTCTCCGAATTCAGTATAAAGATTTTCCCAAAATTGTATTTCTTCTTCGTCTGGTGCGTTGCCTGATTTCAGGTCGTTACCAATATCCAGAAATTCTTTGTTTTCAAGGGAAAAGGGTGTCCACTTAGCGCCCAAAGAGTCATCAGGAGTAGGATTTCTGAAATAAAAAGAGAATTGGTACAGTCGAAAAACCGAATTATAATGATATGGAGTGTGTCAGATGATATTTTTCTATTCCTGTTTATCCCCATAAAATAAAAATTGAGTATAATTAATAAATCTGAAAAGGTAACCCGATCGACGAATTAAAAAACCACGAAATGGTTTTTTGAAAAAAACCTGACAATGTCAAGCTCGCTTCGCTCGCGTCTACAAGGTCTTGATGCTTTTTTATAGTCATGGCTAGAGCAAGCTCAGGACTTAGAGCACCCTGACTCGAACAGGTTAGTTTAGAAAAAATACTATTTTTTAAAATCACCCAGTAATTAAGGGTTAAATTGAGTTTGCACATCGTCTCTATCTAGGTCAGAAACAAAAAAGAGGCCTAACATAGAGCGAGCACACCCAAAAGCAACTGGAACTCCTGCAAACTAATGGAAACTACAACAGGACAAAAATTTTGAATCTTCACTTGCATCATACACAGGCATAACTAAAGTTGCACTCACCCGTATTTAGCAAAGTTGGTCCATAGTTTTGTTACTTTTTCAATGTGCGTTTTGAATAAGGAAGAGTTCGTATCTATAGGGTTATCCTTCTGATTAAATAGGTACATGAGGTCATCAGCGTGAGCAACCATTGCTCTATCCGCAACTAGATCACCAATGCCCATCAGTTTAGCAACTCTGTTCAGTTCAGTTGAACAAGTGAATTTGTACAAATATATTTTGTTCCTCTGAGACCGAGCACATAATTTAGTCCATCTCATCGTATGAAATGTGAATATATCTGCACTATAATAATTCTTCAATTTAGTCCAGTCATCGGGAATTGCAATTGGCCCCTTAAAATAATACTCTCTTATTTTTTTCCCAAACTCCAATTGTTTATTTACAGGCAAATTGTAAGAAAATGGCTTAAGTAAAAAGAACTGTGGGAAGTCTCTCGCTTGCTCCAAAGTTTTTCCAACATCGCCAAAGATGCCTATTCCCATAAGACCTTCATCAGCAGTGTACCCCACCATAACATCAACTCCTTCGTGAACACCATTCGATACTAAATCAACCATATCTCCATGGAAAAATCTCTCATTGTTACCGAATTGTTTCTCATCTGTCACGCAAAAGAAAAGCTCACTTGGTATCTTTCCTTCTTCGGCAAAAGTTATGGGAACTCGGGCTTTTACAAGTGACTCGACTGGTTGTTTCTTTAAGAATTCATAAAGTTCTTTACTGTCTTCAGAAGTGAATCCTAATTTTCTCGCCAGAGCAATAGCTCTTGCACGTGGTTGGTATGCCTGTGTCCATGGAGCAAAACTGACACCACTCTGAGAAATAGCCCTCTTGAATAACCCTTTAGACATTGGTGATATTAAGTGATAAGTGACGCTCGCTCCACCGGCACTTTCACCAAATATAGTTACATTATCCGGATCACCCCCAAAACTGGCAATATTCTTCTTCACCCATCTCAGGGCTTGCACTTGATCTTTCATACCTGCGTTTCCAGGTACATCTTCAGTGTCTAAACAAAGGAAACCAAGAACTTCAAGTCGGTAGTTGATCGTGACAAGGACAACATCGTGTCTTACTAAAAACTTGGGACCATAGAAGTCGTCGTCACCAGCTCCAGATGTAAAACCTCCTCCGTGTATCCAGAACATAACAGGTAAAGGCTTGTTAGGTTTGATGTCTGGTGTGTAAACGTTGAGGTACAAACAGTCTTCACTGCCCTGTATTTTTCCTCTTTCAAAAAACATATCTACATGGTAGCATTTGGGACCGAATTCCTTTGCGCTGCGAACTCCTTTCCATTGTTTTGGAGGTTGAGGAGCCTGTGAACAAAATTAACAGTATGTCGATCAACTATCAGGAATAAAAACGCAAAAGGCACACATAATAATTATTTTTGTCAGTTGCATCCAAGGATTTGTGCCCAGGTGGTGGCAATGTGCTCGCACCTTATTACATACAATATAAGTGGCGGAATGTTGGTGAAGTAATAGGTAGGTGTTTAAACCTTAACCCCCTTATTAATAAACGTGGACTAAAGTTACAACCAGGATAATCTTCGGACTAACCATACATTTTTAAGGATTAACCTTGGCGTAACTTTACTGCTCGTTTTATTAGGGTTCCGTAGTCAACAAGGAACCCTTATAGTTTCGCCATGTCCGTCCGTCCGTCCGTCTGTCCGCAGTTTAGCTCAGAGACGCCCAGTACTAGAAAGCTGTAATTTGGTGTAAATATACGGATTTGTTGTGCCGAAAAAGTGGTAAAATAAAATCTCGTAAAATATTTTTTTTTAGGGTACCTCCTGTACACGTAAAGTGGGGATGTTTTTTTTATTTCTCGCGTACCCCTTAGTGTGGGGTATCATTAAATAGGTCTTTAAAAAATATTGATAGTTTCCATTAACAATTTTTTGATAAAAAGATTCGTTTGTGAAATATTAAGCTTTAAAGTGCTAATTTTTGCTCGACTCGAGTGTCCCCCCCCCCTCTACCAGCTAAACGGTTATGTTTGGGGGTGTGGAAAAATTCACAATAGTAGTATATATAACGAAGTTTGAAGGAAAATTATCATGACTAAGTAGTCTTTACAAGTTTACGAGTAATAGTCGACCAACTTATAAAACGTACTTGGATAGTATATTTTCCTAAACAAAATGTATCGCAGAACATGTTCTTCATCTGCAAATGTAAGTTTGTAAACTTTATTTTTACAGCTATAATAGGTGGGTATGTTTTGGGGATAGGTAGGTTTTTATTGTCAACTATTTTTAACTAACTTCAAAAAAAGGAGGAGGTTCTCAATTCGTCGTAATCTTTTTTTTATGTATTTTCCCCGATTTCTCAAAGACGCCTGGACCGATTTTGAAAATTCTTCTTTTTAAAATTAAATTCAGCGAATCAGTTTAATTAGTTCGCATAAGTATTTTGTTGGGCAACTACGGAACCCTACACTGTGCGTGGCCCGACACGCACTTGGCCGGTTTTTAATAAGTGTTAGAGATGTGAATTAAGGGGTGCACCTGCGGATTGAAGTATACGTGTCAAGTTAAATATTTATATAATTTATATTTTTTGACTTTATTACTTAAGTCATTTAGTTTTATTTTTAACCCTCCGGGGCTGAGAGAGGGGCCACTCAAAACGTGGGGGCGTATCTTTGCAAGTTACACCCAAGATCATACACGTCATGTAAATATATCCCATAAATAATCCCTCAAATAATATACGCCCCCACGTTTTGAGTGGCCCCTCTCTCAGCCCCGTAGGGTTATTTTCTTATTTTTAGGAAATTTAAAAACGTGGGTTTTTAGATTTTTTCAATCTATTAATTTTAAGCACTAGTTTTAATTTGCCTTAACAATTCATAAGTGCCTGTAATTGGCCTAGTTGAAATAAACGATTTGATTTGATATGCACCACAACCATTTTAAATACTTTTTTTTAGGTTTTATTTAATTTTTATTATTATTAAAAAGCCGAAATTTTTTATCAAAGTATCTAGTTGGCAAGAATTGGCAGATATTATGGCCCCCGATATTGTGGTAACTAAGAAGAACTGTCATCGCACACACCGCGTATAAATTACGAGTACCTTGAATCTGAGTTCCCCGAGCGGCGGCTGCGCGTACGGGATCCCCTTGAAGCTGCAGTACGTGCCTCCGTACTCGTTGTGCACCAACTCTCCCTCCAGCAGGCCCTCACTCACTCTCACTTGAACCATCTTCGGCAAGCTCACACTCTGTACTACCGATAACAACGAGACTAGTACCTATTATATCATTGTCATAATCAAGGTTAATATTTTTAACTAGTGATGTGTGGCGATACTTCGGGTTAGCCGATATATCGGTATCGACGATATTTTTATGACCGATTCAACGATACTTTTAAATTTATAAAAAAAAATACAAATTCCAAAAAAGTGTCTAAATGAATTCTGTCGCATCAAAGAGACTATTTTCCAGCGCAGGTCTTATTCAAAAACAGATTTGCGAAATCGCATTTCTCCGAAAATTTTAAGATTACTTTGTTTTTTATCAAAAATCTGTTAAATGTTAATTTAAATTACTAAAATTTATAATGATCTATATCAACGTATGTCACTTCTTTTTATATTAATAAAAAAAAATCTGATTTTAATAATCTGATTTATTTATTTTATATTATTTTTTTAAACCACAATAAGCGTATCGCTATCGGTATCGGTATCGCAGATATATTTATAAGAATATCGGTATCGTATCGGTGAAAAGGCGTATCGATGCATCCCTACTTTTAACCTCGACTAAAAGAATGATATAAGTGCTTCTTAATTTAAGAGGCCCACGGTCCCAGTCTGCGATGCGAGAACAAAAATTAGACGGAATGTTGATATTTATCTATTTGCCTAAAGCTGGTGCTGTCAGTCGCCTTAATAGCCGAGTGCGTGTGGGCAATCAATTGTAAATTATCCGTAACGACTCATAAGCGGGTAAATTGTATTTAGACCTACTGATATTACAAAGCTGAAGTGTTTGTTTGATTGTTCAGGAACTACTGGATTAAATTAGATAATTAATTTTATGTGTGGGATTGTCTATTTTTTGAGGAAGGTTAAAAGCTATAATTATAACATCACGCTACGTCTAATTGAAGCCAAGCAGCGGGTGAAACCGCAGAGAAAAGTTAGTTTCATAATAATTGTGTTCATAATTTGCTTTAATGTTGTTAACTGATTAGGGAAATCGTTATTTTATGTACAAAACGGTAGAAAATATTTTTAAAATTTTCACATTGCAAAATATTCTGAGATTTAGAGACCTCGGAGATAAATTATTCGATTATTTCGAATATCCGAATGACAGTGATATGAATTTTATTAATCATTTCCGTTGGTTAACATTGGGGGGCATAATTTTGAACATGAGTTTTCTCTTGGTCAACAATATTACCTAGGTAAGTGATAGATAATTATTGTTTAGTTTTTTTATTGTGTTCTTGTTTAGCTTTTTGAATATTTATACAAACATATAAACATACATTTAAAAATAAACAATTCAATTAGGAGAAGGAGCTTTCTGTATTTTATCGCTCTACATAATTAGGTAAACAAAAACTTGAATTGTGCTAAACATAATTTATCTTAATTCAATTCTCAGTTCTTTATTGCATTCCATATGTTACATAGATGGTAAAAAATAAAAATGTTACAAGATCAAATATGGACCCTGACGGGCACGCAAAAATTAGGAGAAGAGGGCTGAGTTACAATTTAATTAAATCAATATTCTCATTATCGGTCTTGCTTTTGGTATTATAATTATATTGTATTTTATTATTATTATGTTTGTGTAGATAGGTATAGCATATCAGTTTTTATTATATACTAGCGACCCGCCCCGGCTCCGCACGGGTGCAATCTTTAAAATATTATTAAAATTGCGACTATAATTTGAGATTTAAACTATCCTATCTCTCAATTTGGATCGAACTGCACATGGTGTGCGAATTTTATTATAATCGGTTAAGTGGTTTAGGAGTCCATTGAGGACAAACATTGTGCCACGAGATTTATATATATTAAGATTTGCACGAGATTACATTATTACGTACTATTAAATTTCTACAAGTTTTCGCTTTATTATTAAATTATGTACTCAACTAGATTATTTTATGTAGGTATACCATATACATTTATTTTAATAAAGTATGAAAATTGTTTGAGTATTTAATCATATTTTTATATTCTCTCCGCGTGTTTTTCGTATTAAAAGGTTGAAAGTTTTTGCTTTACGTATTATCTAATTATGATGGGTATGCTAACTTGGCCGTCCAAAGTACAGAACTCTATAATTATTTATCACTATCGACATTGCTTATATAGTTCGTTGGTACGGCAATGTTTCTTGACTTTATCAACAAAAAAAAACCGGCCAAGTGCGTGTCGGGCCACGCACAGTGTAGGGTTCCGTAGTTGCCCATCAAAATACTAATGCGAACTAACTAAACTGATTCGCTGAATTTAATTTTAAAAAGAAGAATTTTCAAAATCGGTCCAGGAGTCTTTGAGAAATCGGGGAAAATACATAAAAAAAAGATTACGACGAATTTAGAACCTCCTCCTTTTTTTGAAGTATGAATATTTATTTGATATTATACATAATCATAACCTAAACTATAAATAAAAACTAACTAGTACAAATAATAATAATAAAAGAAATATTCAAAGGGCGTCAAAGAATTCATCCACATCGCTGTCAACGGGTACAGTGCCCAGAACGCTGGCAGCATTGCCACGTTGTATGGCAATGCTGATTCGTTGGCCTAGGAATAGGCCAGCCCTCTGGTCACCTGAAGAGTCGACTAAACGCCTGGCGATATCCTTAAAAACGTTGTGGGCACTCGGGCCCCATGGCCCTAGAGTTTCAACCCCAAACGGCTCAAACACATAGCTACTAGCTAAGCCAATGTATTTGCGCCGCTTGGAGTTTTCAGCACCTGCAGCAGCAGCGCCAGCACAACACGCTGTACTAGGAAGATGGGATGGCGCAAGGGTGTCGACACAATGTGTCGACACCCTAGGCCTTTGGTGTGGGATGCAACATGTCATGTTGCATCCCACACCAAAGGCCTACCCAGCTTCCATGGCATTATGGTCATACCATCTGGTCTCTTCCCATCGTCGCGTGCCAAGCCACTGGGTTCTAAGACGGCTGGCACCCCGGCGGTGACAAGAGCACGACGGATTATGTCGTTTAAGCTAGCGTGTCGTGCCAACCGACCTGCACTCCTGCTACAGGAAAGGCCATGGTGCCCGAGGCAGTCGACTACTTCACCACATTGACAGCGATGTGGAGCCTCACAAGGAGCGCCCAAACGCAAGCAAGTAGCGACACGGAAGGTTGTGTCACCCAGCATAGTACCTATGTTGGGTGACGGTAGTGCCTGAAGCCAAAGGCCCGACTCCCATTCACCCACAGCCAGCAGGCGGGCACGATCCGCAGTATTGGTGCACGTATTAATGAGATTATTCCGTACCAACCTGCAGAGCGGCTCATCCCACTGTCTCTGGGAAAACGGGTATCTGGGCAAGCCACTTTCCAGGCGTCCTCGGCATCGGTCAAACACGGCACCTCAGGGTTGACCAGGGAGTAAGACAAAATTCTCCTGGTCAGCTTTTCAGCGCTGTGGACAGAGGACAAGAACGCCGGTAAGCTAACACTGGAAATTTTGCGGATACCGAGCCCACCAAAATGAATTGGAAGGGTGGCTTGAAGCCACGCTCGGTTTGAAGTTTGAAGTTAGTTAAAAATAGTTGACGATAAAAACCTACCTATCCCCAAAAAACATACCGTAAAAACATACCTATTAAAGCTGTAAAAATAAAGTTGACAAACTTACATTTGCAGTTGAAGAACATGTTCTCCGATACATTTTGTTAAAGAAAATATGTTTTCCAAGTACATTTTATAAGTTGGTCAACTATTACTCGTAAAGTTGTAAAGCCTACTTAGCCATGATAATTTTCTTTTAAACTTCGTTATACATATATACTACTATTGTGAATTTTTTCACACCCCCAAACATAACCGTTTAGCTGGTAGAGGGGGGGACACTCGAGTCGAGCAAAATTTAGCACTTTAAAGCTTAATATTTCACAAACGAATTTTTTTATCAAAAAATTGTTAATGGAAACTATCAATATTTTTTAAAGACCTATTTAATGATACCCCACACTAAGGGGTACGCGAGAAAAAAAAAACATCCCCACTTTACGTGTACAGGAGGTACCCTAAAAAAATATATTTTACGAGATTTTATTTTACCACTTTTTCGGCATAACAAATCCGTATATTGACACCAAATTACAGCTCTCTAGTACTGTGCGTCTCTGAGCTAAACTGCGGACAGACGGACGGACGGACGGACGGACGGACTGACATGGCGAAACTATAAGGGTTCCTTGTTGACTACGGAACCCTAAAAACATAGTCATCGTTATTATCGATATCAAAAGTCGATAGGTATATATATCATATCAAAACGGTCTTAACTACCTTTGGACGATAGCAAAGCTTAAATAATATTAATTAATCTAATCCTGAATCTGTTAAACAACCCAGACACAATTTACCCATGTTAATTTGTCAGTCATCGTGATTACGATTTACGTAATTATTAGTAGATATTGCATGTCATTGTTTTTAGGACTTTACTCCCTCACAAAGTATCACGATGAAATACATTTTTTTTAAAGAAAACATTGCCCCACACTAGGAATTTCTCCTGTGTCGTGGGTGCGTTTACAAACATACATAATATACAAACGCCCAGACCCGGAAGAACTATTTGTAGATCATACAAATATTTGCTCCGTGCGGGAATCGAACCCGCGCAGCAGTCCAATCGCTCAGCCACTGCGGTTGCACATTTAATATTATATTGGATTTCGGGTATAACGACGATGAGGGGACCACTCTGTTGTCGTCGTTATATCCGGAAGTCGTTACAGGCAAAGATAAAGATAAACAGACTGAAAATATTTGCAGTTATTCACTGGTACATTTCAAAAATGTGTATTAACTTAGAATATCACTTTGTAACTGAACCATAAAGGAGATCGGACATTTTTGTATGGGCTCTGGCCCAAGTGGCGTCGGAGCATGACACTTATATTGTTTGAAAGTTCATTAACTAAGCTTACTTTATTTACAAGTACAAAAAAATCTATCCTGGGAAAAAAAAGTTACTGCATAATCAAATACTTCAACAGTTAACGCAACATATATGGCAATTCTGTCAGATTTTCAGCTGACTTACTCTCTCCGCTCGCTGCTGATTGGTGTGATTGTGTTGTGTTTGAGCTGCGTTATCTATTCTGTTATTGCTCCATTCTTAATCGGCTGTGTTGAATTGATGCGTTAGATTTCTTCCTACATCAAATGAGTCCGCGACTCGCTGTCCCACCATGGACCATGTCCGAGTCGATGGCGCGTTGTGTTCCACGCGCGCCTCAGAGAGTGTCAGCATAATGACGGGCCCCCCTTTAGAGGGCCAAAGCCTGCCGGGGTCGCGGATCTTAACGAACGCGGAACGTATCGAACCGTGACCTTGGAACGTAAACAGCTATTGAAGGACACCGTGGATTTTAGTCAGTATGAGTCTGATAGTCCTTCCCGTCCCGCTCTGTCCTGGGTGGGAGGACTCATTTCATGACTTTACCAAGATAAAAAAAAAAGTGGACACCACGTGTATGAGTCATGAATATTAGATACCTACTCGTAATAGCATACATAACATCTTTAGTTCATGTAACTAGATTTAATTGAATAAATAGTTGAAATAGCTCTATGAATGCGTATTTCTTTATAACGCTATAACTTTTTTCTCCCAGGATAGATTTTTTTGTACCCGTACAAAAAAAGTAAGCTTAGTTAGGGAACTTTCAAATAAAATGAACGTCATGCTCCGCCGCCACTTGGGCCACACCCGCCCGGTCTCCAACTCCCAAACGTACATACCTACCTACCTAAGTAGGTAAGGTCTCCACTTATCTGACTATCTGTGTGGAAGTAAACAAAAGATAAGAAATGTTTGTGAAATAAATCTTTGTGTCTTTGGCGGCCGACTCCGGTCGCAATATCTGGATGGAATTTCTAGGAATTTGTTACAAACGATTAATTAAAAACAATCGCTACACCCGAACTCGGCATTACATCCAAAGTCGCTATAGCAACATGAATTTTCTACTAAAGTACCTATGCTTTAAATTCAAGGGACTTAAATTAGATTTAATGTCGCTATAAATGGTCGCTACAACCAAGGTCGTAATAAATGAAATCCACTGTACTTTTACTGGCTGTTCTCACTGGTTTAACCCTTATTACTTGGCCTATTGATTGTAGCATGTTATTTAAAGCTTATAGCTTTTCTCGACGAATAAACTATAATATCTAAAAGTATAGATTATATTTTTTTTACCACTGTTTAGTATCAAAGCTGAGGCCTGAAATGAAACGAGCTCATGTAGAAGGAATTGGAATAATCAACTCCTGCGTACCAACGGAACAACGGATATAATGACCGTCGCTATGGACAGTCGGCCCTGGGGCCTTAGACAAACAGACGACGACCTGCAGACGACAATCGTTATCGCTCAGCAGTCACTAATACATTTTCAACTTTATACACTAGCGCATAAAGTTATGAATCTATTGAAGACTGCTGCGCGATAACGAACGAAACAAACGAAAACGATCTGTGAACTTCAATAGATTTTCAACTTTACGCGCTGGGATATAAAGTTGAAAATGTATTAGTGACTGCTGAGCGATAACGATTGTCGTCTGCTGTCGTCGTCTGTTTGTCTATAGGGCCTGGCAGAGCGATTCTCTATTAACACAGTCTTGTGGCCGCGCGGCCGCAGTGCTCACGCCAGGGACTAAAGTTTGAAATGCTCTAAGCTACTCGCGGGCATACGAAGAGCGACTCGCTGTCTGACCACGGACCATGCCCGGGTCGACGGCGCGTTGTGTTCCACGCGTGCCTCAAAGAGTGTCAGCATCATGATGGGATCCCCCTTTAGGTACCAAAGCCTGCCAGGGTCGCGGGACTAACGAATGGGGTTGGCAACGCAAAGATATTGTAGATGGCGCCACCATAGAGTAGTCCCCGACCAATGACGTAGTACTATTTTGAAGTACCTTTAAGATTTGAACTGATTTGAACCAATGACGATGCTTGGAACAAGCTATACTAGCGCCATTAGTTCCCCAGTTGCCATCCCCATTACCGTGACCCCGGAACGTAAATGACTATTGAAGGACACCGTGGATTTTAGTCAGTACGAGTCTGACAGTCCCTCTCGCTCTGCCCTAGGTGGGAGGACTTATTTGATGATTTTACCACGCTTAAAAGAATGGATCACGGTACTGTCTCACCCTGGAAATAAAGGGATTTTGAAGGATCACCGTGGATTTTAGTAACCACGTGAAAAAAAGGACATTATTAGCCTTAACAAGCATACAGACACGACGTATAAATTATTAAGATAAACAAATCACTACTAGATTATGCAAAAAATAATATTTACCTGATAGATCTATATAATAATATAATGCTAGTCACGGTTAACTCAGCAATTTATATATGAGGAAACAAATGAAAGATAATAATAGCTTTTGCCCGCGACTATGTTTGTATAAATTTTTGGCCACGAGCAAACCGCATCGCCATTGACGCCCGAGCGATTTCATCATTATTATCATCAGCCTATAATGTTCCCGATTCCTGAATTTAAGAAAATAGCAGATTTTTATGAAATTGCTATTTTTCTATGTTACTTTACTTCTACTGGACCATAATCTATTCAGCATAATCTTGGAGCAGTGGTGGCCCAGTGGTATCGGTCCCGACTTACGAGTTGTAGGTCGTGGGTTCGAACCCCGCCAGGCGCATTACTTTGTGTAATTTATTTCATCACCACTGCTCTCAAAACGGTGAAGGAAAACATCGTGAGGAAACCGGCATGTCCTAGAACCAAAAATTCGAAGACATGACTGTGACATCCACCAATCCGCACTGGGCCCGCGTGGTGGATTATGGCCCACTCCCTCTCACAGAGAGGAGGCCTGCGTCCCAGCAGTGGGAACATTAAAAGGCTGATGATGATGATGATGATGATAATCTATTCAAATCATTGTTTTCAATGTTTCAGTGGATTTCACGTGTCAACAATCGCACTGTATCCTGCAATGCGAAATTATTGAGTTGAATAAAAAAAAACATTATTTCAAAGAAAATAAATGGATAACAATATTATTATTATTGTTACCTATTCGAATACAGTCATTGCCTTGAAGATTGATCAGTTTTTTTTTTAGACGTTTTCCATAAGTTTGCCGTACATACCTAATTACTTCCCAGAATTTTATCCTTTTTAGCGTTAAATTATAGAAGTGGTTAAATGAATGTAATTTAAGAATTCATGGATGAGAAAATTTTTATTGATCTCTCTCACATTCTGTAAAAACAAAAATTTTGCATGCTATGTTGTACCCTATAGGGTACAACATAGCATGCAAAATTTTTGATATAGTACGAGTTCAAGCATGTTTAGCTATAGCTAAACATGCTTGAACTCGTACTATATTTTATTTTACACCATTTTATACCATGTTTAAAGCAAATAAATGATTTGATTTGAACACTATCGAATGGTGTAGTAGCTGTGGTAGTAGTATAGGCTGTGTTTTTTTTTCAAAAATCAGCTGGTTCGGTTACTGGCCAGGATTTATTGATTTTTCTAAAATCCAACGATGCAGTTTTAGTTTTCGTCATGATCGGCCTCGAGACTCCTTTCAATGTTTTTCGTGTTCCTCATAGTTTCGGACATAGTCATTCACGCCCAGTTGAAAAATCCTCCCTGTATCAAATTAATGTATTATTTTTCAAAATTCTAGCTGATGAAAATATTAGATTTACAAGCTATTAATGCTGTCAACATACCCATAATTAGTTCCGGAGATTACCCCTTAAACAAAAACTTACAAAGAAACAGATGAACAAACAAACACTTTTTACCTCTTTACTATATTATTAATAGTAGGTATAGATTAATAGATTTTTTATCAGTATTTAGATGTTACTTCGTCTTTTGTTTAATAATGATGACTTTTAGTTTATTAATACGACTCATTCTGATAAAAACGGACAAAGTCCGTTCAAACAATTTTTTTTCAAATCATTCAACCTCACAAAATAACTTCAAAAAACGGAAGGAAAGACCGTCTGACAGACGCACAACCGCACAAGTAATCCTATAGAGGTTCCCTTTTTTTGAGGTAGGTACAGACGCCAGCAGGTCAACCTACCCGAATCTGTCAGATTTTACCAGTCAAACATTAACCTTCTACTCTTGTGATAAGGTTGAAATTCCATTAAAGAAATCTGACAGATTGTGGTAGCTTGATGTGCTGGCGTCTGTACGTAAGCCAAAAGTAAGGAATTATGGTAACATTCGTCCAAGTGTTAAATTGTCCACATGCCGCACTGCAGGCACACCATTTCGATCCATTGCCGTCTTGCGGCGCCGCATACCTCATGTGTACCGGTGTACCGTGTGGCATCTCCCTTATGTGTTAAGGTTAATATAAACTATCTATGTTCCATATTAATTTCGTCCAAATCTGTTCAGAGGTTTTTGCGTGAAAGAGTAGCAAATAAACATCCATCCATCCAGACAAACGTCCACGTTTACAACATTTTTTTGGGTCTCCGTGGGTTAATGGAAATTTGAAATGAATGACGTGACAAAGGTTCTTTTATAATTTTGACGATCTAAAAAATGTCCATGGAGTTTCTTGCATGTTCTTCTCCATAGAGATCTACTCCTTGGAATGGGCATATATGGTAGTTTCTCAGTTATTATGTCTTGTGACTGGGACTGCAGCACCATAATTGTTGTCATTGTTTTTTTTTTGACAATTGAGAAGTGCCTATACTGGTCTACCTGAAATAAATGCTTTGATTATGAAATCAAAGCTTTGACTATTTGCACTACAAAAAAAAAACTGTAAAATGTATTGAGTTTTATGCAAAAATAATTTTATTGGAACTTGTCACGACGACAATATTTTCAAAACTATGTAACCAAGGACTACAGAAATGCAAACTGTAGTAAGATAATAGAATAGTTTGAAAGATGCGCCACCAGGTGCAGCAGTAGACACACGTCTACGTAGAACAGTCGACAGGCGCGCATCTTACTGAACGAAGCTCGGTGCACGCGCCGCACGTTCTTATAGGTAGCGTGTATCATATGCGTAGCCTCAATATTCATGGTCTTGTACCTATTAAATTTAATGACACTGTTATTCCTTTATCAGCTCACGTTAAGGATTTGGGGTTGCATATTGATGATCGGCTTGGTTGGGAGAAGCAGGTCAATTTGGTAAGTCGGAACGTTTCTGCCACACTGCGATCTCTCTATAGATTTAAGCATTTTCTTCCGTCTAGCACTAAACTATTGCTTGTCCAGGCTCTTGTGCTCCCTATTATTGATTATGCAGATGTTTGTTACTCTGATGTATCCCAAAATCTTCTTAACAAATTGGATCGACTTCTCAACAATTGTATTCGCTTTGTATTTGGACTTCGTAAATTTGATCACATTTCTAGTTACCGTTCTCAGCTTAAATGGCTACCTATCCGCCAGAGAAGATCCCTCAGATCACTCTGCTTGCTTTTTTCTATTATTAACGATCCTTGTGCACCTAATTATTTAAAAAGTTCTTTTCAGATCCTGGGTAGTTCCCACGATCGAAATCTTCGTGCTGCTGAAAACTTACTCCTTCAGATACCTTCTCACCGTACTGGTTTTATTTCCAATTCCTTCGTGGTAACGGCAATTAAACTCTGGAATGCGCTTCCCCTTGACATTAAAAAAGCTCCTAGTAAATTTTCTTTTAAACGCCAAGTTCGGGAATACTTGCTAAATTCACTTGATCCTTAAGTTTCCATTTATTGCTATGGTCGTCGTCATATTATGTATCCATTTAATTTATGTATTTTATTCATGTAGGTTTATAAGTATACTTTATTTATCAAATATTATTTATCGGTATTATGTATATAATTTTAGGTATATATTTTCATATGTATTAGTATATTATTTTTAAATAGCTATAATTACTTTAGATGTAGTCGTTTTAATTGTTTCAGTAGAGTTGTTGTACCTACTCCAATTGCTTCTCCTTTTGACCCAAAGGTTGACTGGTAGATAATGCCTTGCGGCATTAAGTCCGCCTTATGTACCACAATTGTACATGAAAGTGTAAATAAATAAATAAATAAATAAATAAATAACTTCCTTTCTTCATCTGGAAGAAACAGTAAGTTCTCAAATGAATAAAGTAGAAAACCTATCATCATTCAACCGACGTCCGGACACGCCGCAATTGCGGCGGTAAGTCCCCTCTTTGAGGAGTGGCTGGATAGGCGTCACGGCGTCCTGACCTACCGCATGACGCAGGTCCTCACCGGACACGGAATTTCGGGAGGTACCTGTGTTGGATAGGGAAGAAACGCCTGAGTGTCATCACTGCGAAGATCGCCCGGAGGACACAGTGGAGCATACGGTGAAGGACTGCCCCGCTTGGGCAGAGCACCGCCGTGTCCTCACGGCAGCGATAGGTGGAGAGCTCTCGCGTCCGGCATTGGTCGAGGCCATGCTGCGGGGCGAGATGGAGTGGGAAGCGGTCACCTCCTTCTGCGAAGCAGTCATGCTCGCGAAGGAGGAGGCGGACCGCGTGAGGGAGAGGACAGCGTCCTCCCTCCATTCCAGCCGCAGTGGTAGGCGCCCACGGCGACGGACGTCGCAAGATGATCTCCAGCCACCATAGGCGCGGGCACGCGGGCGGCGAGTAATAGGCAACTCGCCGCCCGACCATGGACCATGCCCGGGTCGACGGCGCGTTGTGTTCCACGCGCGCGCGCCTCAAAGAGCGTCAGCAAGATGACGGGGCCTCTAGAGGGCCAAAGCCTGCTGGGATCGCGGGACTTATCTCATTACCGTGACCCTGGAACGTAAAGGGCTAATGAAGGACTCCGTGGATTTTAGTCAGTACAAGTATGGCAGTTCCTCCCGCCCTGCCCTGGGTGGGAGGACTCATTTGATGATTTTACCACGGTAAATAAAAAACCTATCATCATTATTTTTTCGAAAAACTTCAAATGCATATTAATAATATTTTCTCGGCAATAAGAATCTTTATGTTAACAGAAATGTATGATAATTATTATCTAGGAATTGTATACAACATATCTACAACTCCTAGGAAATAAATGTATACAATTCCAAAATAATGAGCTAGATCATTTAGTTTTTAGTCAAATATTATGTAAAAAAATCAATTTCCTACGATTATTGTCGTGGCAATTGTGGCACCCGTGTGTATACTATATACGTCTGTATACTAATAAACTGTATTTCACACAGGCGCTACAAGTTGCTTTTAGCTTTAAATTTTTAATCAGCTGATCCGATTCCTGGCTAGGAATATTGATTGCATAGATTAATTTGTAACACCCAAAGCAACTAACGATAAAACATACGTCTAGCTTCGTTCAAAATCACTTTTGCTCAGCAGATAATTATTTCTATCTTTTCTTTAAAAACAAAAAACGTGGCCCCACACTATGAATTTCTCTTGTATCGTGGGTGCGTTTACAAACATAGAAACACACATTTACAAACACCCAGACCCGGAACAACTACTTGCAGATCATACAAATATTGGAACGAAGTTCCTTATCGAGCGTTGTGAAAGGGGGCTGGACGGAAAAAAATCTTAAAAGTTGTCACGACACTTTTTCCGACTCATCATCATCAGCCTATAATGTTCCCACTGCTGGAACACAGGCCTCCTCTCTGTGAGAGGGAGTGGGCCATAATCCACCACGCGGGCCCAGTGCGGGTTGGTACCCGACTCCGAGTTCTCGAGTTCGGTTGGTTGGCGGGCCGACTGCGCGACGCAAAAGGAGGGTAATGTGTTTATTACCATGGAATGGAGTGGAGTGGAGTGGAGTGGAGTGGAGTGGATCGGATCGGATCGGATCGGATCGGATCGGAGTGGAGTGGAGTCGCGACGATTATTTTTGTTGAGTGTATACAGTAACTTCGGACACCTGGATGGGAAGGTGTCCCTTGACACCTCTCAAGTTTTTTTTGTTCCGTGCGGGGATCGAACCCGCGACACACAGTGCAGCAGTCCAATTGCTCAGCCACTGTGCCAAACGTGTCGTCATAATGGGGATGGCAACTAGGAAACGAATGGCGCTAGTATAGCTAGTTCCAAGCATCGTCATTGGTTCAAATCTTATAGGTACTTCAAAATAGTACTACCTCATTGGTCGGATTAGGACTTAGCTATGGTCGCGCCATCTACAATTAGCTTTGACCATTGAAAAAGTATTGAAAAAGTTTTCAGCGTAACTGAAGAACTCTTTCTAAAATTTGAAGTAGCTCTTAGGGATAGGAATACTTAATAATTTACTTACCTGAGCAGTTCGATTTCAAAAGTAGAACACAAGTATCTTGCGAATTTTTGATGGCTCTGTAAAACGCTTCGCAATTCAGACTTAGTATAACTTGTAACGCTATGTTTTTTGCCAACCAGAAGAGTATGCTATATGAAGACGATATTGCTATGTACTAGAAATAAAATAACAAAAACAATTTGAGTGCTATGAAATAAAACCAATTTAAAGCGTCTCGAACGCATGCTGCCATTTCTTCAAAATTAGACTAAACTGAGGCCTTACCACGAGCAATCCAGTATAGGCTGTGGGAAAGAAACAGAGCTATACAAGTCGTCTAGCGCCATCTCTTTCCCACAGTCTAAACTGAATCGCGTTAAGCGTTCATGGTAGGCCACCAGGAGCAAATACATATCAAGTAAAAAACAGTCTATGAACTAATAATTACGTACCAATTCGTTTGCTTTTGTTGACTTCTTATAATATTCGATCAAAATTTCAACGTACACCAAGGAATGCAAGAAATTCTTTAGAGTAGAATGCAAAACCTGATAAAAAAATATGTTTTGTAATTAGTTCATAACTTCACAATAAACTAGATCATACTGCTTGAACTTAACTAACCGTGAAATTAGAAGTTGTCGTAAAAATATTGAAACTTCTCAATATTTCAAGATAAACTTCGAACGATCTTTTTGGATCCATTTCTGTTTGGTGGTCAATTAGAACAAGGTGATTCCATTGAACAAGCTTGTCTTCGAGCAAATTTATTAATCTTATAGCATAAATCATATCAGTATCATAGACTAGCAAAACCAGCAAACTGATAAGTACATAAAATGGTATTTCTGGGAACATTATGTAATGGTAGATGAAATACAAAGTGAACGCGAAAAAAAACACAGATATGCCAATCCAGTTATTTCTGACAAATATTTTAGTACGAATTTTATTGTTAACAAATCTGTGAACGTCTTGAATAGTTAAAATCATCACCACGTAACTCTTTGAATGAATTAGAACCATCAAAAAGTTGATAAGGAAACCGGAGAAATGAAAGACGAAATCGGCAAATAAGCCAACATCTTGAATTACTAAAAATGTATACACTCGTACATCATCATCAGTGAAGTGAGCAATTCGATAAGCGTATACGAAAATGGCAAACACTGTTCCACAAAATACTAAGAAGTTATTTAGAATATCATTTGAAGTTATGAAATCGTTCTTGACGCGATACTTTGGACCCAACACTATGATTTTCATTAAGTTTAAAGGTAAAAGAATAGCCTGTATATCCTTATCAACACCGTTATCCCAAAAAATATCCGATCGAAATTTTTGTAGTATATTTCGTATCGCCCTTCTAAAAAAAGACATCGTTTTTCAAGTACGTTATGAACACAAATGGGAATTCCGAGTACGTATCATTATAATACGTTCTTGATAATTTATGTTATTAAGGCGGCGCTAGTCGCGAGCTCGAACTCACTGGCAGGCATGGTCAAAAACCATGATATTTCACGGGAAATCGAGCCATATTATACATGTGTGCGCGAGCGTCATCCCCCCGTGGAGAAAACAGGGGAAAACATTATTCAGTGAGATGCACGATCATTCAGAGTAAAAGGCGCGCGTAAAAAAATACGAAAAAGCCTTTGGAAGAAGGGGTTTTATGAAAAATTCACTGCACCAATTAATTTCAAATAAAATTTATTAAATTCTTCGATAAATTTGCTGTGTCGGTACGGACTTCGTTTTGGAAATTTGATGCTCCTTTAGCTTCTAATTTACACCTAAAGTTGTGTTAAAATTAGCAAAAAAACGAATCTTTCGACTCATCCGAAGAATAAAGTCCGATTTGCAAGATTGATGGTTTTCAGTAGAGCTTGTAGAAGTTGTTGACTTGTGTAACTCTGTGTAACTCTAAAACTACGATACTTGACATTTTGATTTTTTGGTATGTTATTATATATTACCCTAGACTAGTTAAATGACAGGTATTGTGTATTTATAATCCTTTTAATACACGATATAGTGAGTTCCATATCAACATAAGACGTTTTATAGTGAAAGAACGAAGAAAAAAGTGGGTCCGTAGTGAATATTAGACGTTGTTTTACGGAAACGCCTCAACTTTAGTGACGTTCTATATTAACAATTAGTGTCTTTTTGTTGGAATGGGACATTCCCTGATGACACCTAATGAGTCCTATCTGACTACCTACCTTGAAATATTTAAGTATAATTTTCGATGTGTTAAATAATTACATTTCCTTAGAGCAGGGTTGGAAAAAAAACAGTTTTTTTTTCAAATTCATAAAACAAACAGTTCAAAATGTTTTAAACAAGTGTTTTTTTTGTTTTTTTTTAGTTCCTTGGTTTTTTTCAATTTTTTTTCCACCTTATTTGTCGATGTCTGAACGTATAAATCAATTATGTTTCATTTCTAGACTACATCTTTTCAAATTCGTTCTTTGTAATGATTTTTTTACGAAAAATGATCAATGGAAAAAAACATGTAATGTTTTTTTTCTAATATTTTTAAGAATTATTTCATAACAATGCCAATAAAAGTTAAAATATATGACATAGCAATGGCATAGACTCAAATGGTTTTATGTCAAGCTATTTAGACTCCTGAATATTAATTTAATTTCATTTTATATGCATTCATCCGACTTGAAAAGTAGTTGAAACGGGTAATAAAAAACACTGTTTAATTTCAAACTGTTTTAAACACTGTTTTAAACAGGTGTTTTAAAACAACTTGTTTTAATCATGCCAACCCTGCCTTAGAGTCAATAAAAACTGATATTATTATTTCAAAAGTTTATTATATTTAAAAAAATCTCAAAAATGTAGCTTAACATAACCGTTACGCCTCTTTATTAAACCTTCCTCTGCTTGAAATATAGGAATACCTAATTCAGGCATAGATCATCTTAGTGAACTTGGCTGCGTGCCCTTGTTTAGTCAGAAAGGAGAAACGAGATTTCACATCGCACATTAAAATAAAATTAAACTCTCCATTTTTTTCAGGACGAAACTTCAGTGCATGCTTCGAACACCTAGTTGCTTTTCATAACATATGCCTGACAAGAGTTTAAGATGTTTTTAGTAAAATAATGTTGACCTTTGTGCTTTTTTGAACGAGAAGAACCGACTTCAAGGGTGAGGACCGAAAACAGAACCAAACCGTACCAAACCATTTAGTTAGGTTCCTATAAATAATGCAGGCCGACCCTAGATAGTAGTCCCGCCAAGTGAGGCTACGTTAACTTGATTCAGTCTTGCGAAATAATTGAAGGTGTGTAGTGTGAGGGTTCGGCAGTGTTGGCGGAGGCGGGGACTTTGATGCAGGGTGGTCTATGTCAAGTCAACAGAGATGCCTATTACCGTCTTAAATCCTTGGGGTGCCCTGACGTTGACCGTTTTCTTTTGGTTCATACGCGTAAAAAATGGGTTTGTATTATGCAATGTTTAAAATAGAAATGCTGATAGGTATTACCATGGAATTGAAGGAGAGGCAAATCAAAATGGCAAGCATGCAACTTTATGCATGCTTTGCATTCCGATCTACACACGATTAGTCCGTATGCGTACTGGCACTGTATGCATTGGAGTAGGAAAGTAGTAATAGCAAGGGAGTTTGTGGCGCCTAATGACGAAAAAGGAATCGCAGAGAAATTGTCTACATGAGTTATCGCAGATCGAATGAACAGTGGTAGGAGTTGGCTCTGATAGTTTTAAATAACTGGGGTAGATACTAAATATTATGATGAGAAAATTCTTAGTCCTCATGTTGTATTAATGGTGAAATTTCGAGATTAGAAGGCATTCTTAAGAAAATGTACTAGGTTGATTACTGTAAATATATTCTGCTGTCTGAGTTGACGTGACAACCTGTTTTTAGCTATCACCGATGATTTCTTTGGTGTTATGATCTTCACGTAGAAGTTCTTAATTTAATATTTCTGCTAATTATTGGCTTATTTCTTCTGCATCAGGGTGCAAAGGCCACAAAAAGGACTCATTGATATTTTCTTCTAAATTGACATATGAAATAAAATAAAACTGTAAAATAGAATATTCAAGAAATATCATTTATGTGAAGTGCGAGACTTTGCACGTAGGAATTAATTTACCCACTCATAAATACATATTTTTTTTATATTTAGCAAACATTTCAAACGAACAACGTCCTAACTGATTTCATTCTACCAGGAACAACGTCCCATCTTAACATGGAACCCATAAATCATATCACTGATTCCGCACAGAAACGTTCTATTTTAAAATAAAACGCTTAGAAGATTATTTAAATTCGTATAACAGCGTCTTAAAAGTTCATGAGTGCCAGTGAACATTTATAAAAATAATCATACCATCGAAAAAAATGCGTTTCTGAACATTTCCGTCGAAAACCGTTCTATGTAAACATCGATAGTCCACAACTGTTTACTTAGACTAAAAAGTATTTAAACGTGATGTGTGACTTAGACTATACAGTGTATAAAAATAAGATCATGCAACGAAAATATTCTCTCTCCAACAAACAATGGCCGATCTGACGAAGAGACGTGGCCCCAGATGCCTGCGTACCGTCACTTATACACTTCGTGCGTTGTTCTGCGGAACGAATTTCAGATGAGACGTTATTCGATTCTGTATTTCCGGAACTAAATAAAATATCAAAATTCTAAAAACACACGTTTGTAGAGTTTTAATTGCTTATCTCATTAAGCTATTAAACTGATTTTTGGCCTATGGTCACATCGGACTTTATTCTTCGGATGAGTCGCTTTAGAAGCTCGTAACTTTTTAATAGCTTCATATTTTACAATTCTGCTTCCATACAGACAAAATTAATAATGAGACAAAACGATACCATGTTTAATTTTGGATGTACCTTGTCAAATAGTGGAGTAAAACCCCAACGAAGTTTCTATGGAAAAAATGTTGACTTGTTTGACCTTAAGACGTGTTCGCTGTCACCCAGATAAGTAAGTGATCGTCAAACAGAAAACGTGAAAGCCATTTGTAGTAATTAAAATTTCTCACGAAAAGGAAAAATCATTTTGGGAACGTTGTTTTTTACCCGACTGCGCCCGATGGAGGGTTATATTTTTCGAGTGTATGTATGTATGTTATCATCATCATCTTATAATGTTCCCACTGCTGGGACACAGGCCTCCTCCCTGTGAGAGGGAGTGGGCCATAATCCATTCTAGGACATGCTCTCTTCCTTGGGAAGATTTGATTGGTATAATTTGAATGGCCCCCGACTGTGAGTGTGAATGAGTGAATTCTAAACTACTGGGCTTGTTTCTTTCTTTTTAGTTTTTATTAAAGTTATTTTTCTTTAACTTCCTTCGATAGATGTTTAACTTTGTAGTATCTGTCGAAGTAGAGGCTGATGTTTGATAAACCATTCTTTGAAAAGAAACCTTGAAGATATCATAGCCAGTGGCGTAGCAAGACTGAATCTTGGAAGGAGCAAGACGCTTCTGCGAGGCCATTCTCTTTCGCAGGACGAAAAATATGACTTGCCCCCGCTGCTCGCGCGAGGCCCCCTTGTTGTAAGGTAAGGTTCGTGCAAGTCATCTACAGAAAATGTGATTGTCACCGGCATGTTTTGCGAGGCCTTTTTGACTCTTCCAGTTTTCAGTTAAAAATAAAACCAAGTCATCTTGCAACATGGGGCCTCGCGCAAGCAGTGGAAACGCTAGACCTAAACGTGATCGTCAGCGACATCAGAATTGGGAGGCTTTTATGTTCTTTTCAGTTCATATACTCATCGGACACCACTGGTATTATAATTATTATTGCAGTTCATGTTATTTTTTTTTACTCACTGGGAAGACAATCGAGCATCACAATGCGCACCTTGTATCAAATCTATACTAAATGTACGCGAATGCTCGTCAGTCAGGGAGGTAGGAATCTATAATGTTACATTTCACGTGAATGCTCCCGGTGAGGGAGCGCCTTAACGTTACATAACAGGTGAATGCTCGCGGTGAGGGATATGATATTAATATCATCGCTCTTAGTACGGATTGAATGATTGATGAATTCTTAATGAAAAAAAAATACGATGACCAATTGCCTTTATTTCATTTAGAGAAAGTGGTATTTTGGGGTAAGGATATTTTATTAGGGTCTCGATATTTTTGTATGTGAGTTTCTATGTTTGTAAGCGTACCCACGATACAGGAGAAATTCCTAGTGTGAGACAACCTTTTTAATAAATAAGGCCCTTCGTACACAAGGCGACTCAAGTTTCCGATACCTTACGACTTCGGTGTCATGGGCGTAGCCACGATGGGGCAGGGTGGGGTGCTTGCCCCACCCTGACTCCGACTTGTTAAGTGTCTTTTAACCAAAATTAAATAATGTAGGTACTTACCTAATACCTACTTAATATCCGTAAGAAACCTCACACTCGTCAATCGTCAGATGACACAAAAAAATCTAGAATTTTGCTCCACCCTAAGCACATATCTAGAATATTGCCCCACCCTGTGCACATGGCTGGCTACGCCCAGCCATGTGCATTGTGCAGCCGCTTGGACACGCGGCTATCGCAATACAAACCCATAGAGGTTCGAACACAAGCACACGTCAATGAATACCAAAATCGTAAGGTATCGGAGACTTGCGTCGCCTAGTGTACGAAGGGGCTAAAAGTACAGTTTTCGTAAATAATATTGCAAATACCTGTATTTTGTATGTTGTGCCTATTAAATATTAGTGTATCCACATAAATGTGAAGCAACCCTAAAGAACAAGGAAACTAATTTTCATTAATTCAAATTACCCTGTTATTATAATATCCTATTATCTACAGAGCACAAAGGGTTATGGATTGTTAAAACTTGTGTACAAGGATCACATTAGAAACCATTACCTTTATAAACATCATTTTCACTCAGACGTTACTGTGATGTGTCTGAAAGAATTCTACAATGAGTTGTTCAAGAAGAAAACATTTCCCATTCAAACACGAAATAGAGTGAAAATTCTATATCATCATGTACTTGATAAAGATGTGCAATATATGCTTCTACCTTTAAATCTGATGCAAAACATAATTTTCTTACCCAAGTAGGTATTCGATAAAATGTGACTTTCTAGAACCAAATAATCCCAATAGCAAATTAATATCATTATTAAGCTAGGTTCATATTGCTGTGTCGGGGTGTGTCGGAGCGCGCCAGAACGCAATCGCTTACGTTCATTTACTATGAATAGATTCACATTAGTAGGTTGTGTTGTGTTATGGCGCGTTCTGCTACTAATGTGAATCTATTCATAATAAATGAACGTAAGCGATTGCGTTCTGGCGCGCCCCGACACACCCCGACACAGCAATATGAACCTAGCCTTATGGACAATATTGCGTGTAATCCTGTTTGTAATTCGTTCAATTCTGTTCAGACTTCAAAAACCAATATTCCTTGTTTTGAACTTCCTGCTTATCTTGGATAGTACGAGTATCTTTTATCCTACTGCTTTCGTCATTATTTATATTATCCTCAACATTATCCACGCCAAAGTCAATATAGCGATCGTCCTTGCATTTAAAAAAGTTCATAGACTCTTTGTCAATGAAGAAATCATCGATAGCATTACAAAATGGAACTGGATTGCAGTTGTCCTGATTTTCATCTTTCATGTAGTAATTTACATTATTTGTTGTACTTTGGGAGCACCTTGGTCGATGATTTTTTGTAATTTAATTAGAATTTGCTTCGACGTAAATATGATCTACGCAACTAGATTCATCAGCTGCCTAGAAACTTATGCATTTTTATGTTTTTATCAAGTTTTCAAGCCCCAGAGTTATAACAAAGAAGGTTTTCACATCTGCAAGTTTCATGCTTACAACGTAATATTAGAATGTTACAATGTTTTCAAAACATCTTATGAGCCTCTGGTAAGTGTTATTGTCCTTTAAGTATTATGTAGCTGTAAATGTTTATTAAGTTTGAAGATAGTTTCACTTTGTACTTACTTTTACTCTGGGACAATTTGGGACTCCGAAAATGCCATCTGCCAAGCCTTTTCATTTAAAAACTACTTCAGTGTCGACTTCCTGTCATTTTTCTTCATACTCATACTACGTCCTATGGTTTTACTAAAAATATTTTTGTTTCAGGTTACACTTCATTCTATTGAGACTTGTATAAACACACTTATTGATGCTCAACTTATACTTAGCGTAGTAAGCCACGAAACAGTAAGTTTTCGGCCAATGTTATTTATTAACTTACTATCAACATTGGAGCCGCTGCTTTGTTGCACAACAGTGTTGCCGATCTCGAACTTATGTACCATAAGACCGTTGGCCGTCACGGTATTCGGTTCAATTTAACTGCCGAGATGTTTCTAAACACTAAAACTCTTTCATATTTTCTTCTGTTTCTCGTTTCAGGGTATTCCACTACCGTTATACAGGGTGCAATCTTAGTCGTGAGCAATACTTTAATCTAAGACTCTAGTATGATACTGATTGCATTAGGGGTAGGGTGAAGTACCCAATATCAGCACTTTAAGAGTTGGTCCTAATTTAAGCCTATTTATTATTGTGAAAAATAGATCTTTACCCGTTAAGGCAAATTTTATAGTTCTAATATTTAATAAGGAAGACGATATTAAAAGAAAACCATGGTTGACCTCTGTCCAAATTTTTTTAGACAAGTAAGAATAAAAAATGGGTCTCTCACCATTTACTAGCATCATTACCCCCAATTAATAGCATAGAGCGAGCTAATTATCAGCACATAAATATCACTGTTAGGAATTGCATTAAAAAATATTTCCATTCTTAAAACTGATTTTTACTTTTATATAGTTAGTAAGTAGGGATCCCGGTAATATAAAATAATAACCTATAATCTAATAATTATACTTTTATAAAATTGACAAAGTTTAAAATTTAAGAAACATGCACGTATGAAAGTGTACCAGAGAGTAAATAAAAAAAAAGGATAGGCTTTTGCCATCACATCTTCTAATTCTCTTGAAGGATCTTCTCTAGAATAGAGTAATTCTTCTTTCTTTTATTGTTTATTTTTTTTTCCAACTGGTCTTTTTGGTTGTTATCTTTTTGACTGTTATGCGAGGCTGGGTGGTAAATTAAGTTTAATGTCGGAAAGAATTTGGATTTTTTTATTTGGTGGATACTTACTCTGCTCTTCGGCTTTCCTTTTCTTATTATTAATCGGGTTTTCATTTTCAGGAGAGGATGATAATATTCGTGTTATGAATCATAATTTCGTGTTTAAATGTCTGGTAGTGATTAATAAAGGTCTCTCGTGATTTATTTTCTTTTGTCTCCTTTATATTCGTAGCTTCTGTCTCTTGTTTTTAAGTATCTATTGCTTTCTTGTTCATCTTGTTTCTGGTGGTATCTTTTATTTTGTTTTTTTTTTTTTAATCTTGTTTAAGTAATCTTTTCTTTTTGCGAGTCTCTTGTTCTTCTTCTTTAAGTTTTTTAACTTTTAATTTGTCGAGATGATGAAATTCTAGGAAAACCAATTTACCAGCATGCTTCTGATCCAGTTATCAGCATCGTGCTAAGATTTGGATTTTGATAGTTTACACTACTTATATAAAACAAAATGAATTCTATGCATAAAATAAACACAGTTTACATTAAAAAGTATGAAATAAGTAGCTGAATACATTTTTTTTCCATTTATCAGCACCAGTGCTGATAATTTGGAATTTACAATATTTTCGATCCCTTTATCAGCACCACGTATTTTACCAATTTATCACCATAACCTCAAATTCTACTCTTCAGATTATCCTCATGAACTATCTCAAATATCAGAGAAATCGTTAATTTCAATATAAAATATGTAAAAGATCTGATATATCATAAAATGTAAACACGTGAACTTAACGGAGATCACAAGAAACAGGCAAAAACAGAAGAAACTGCTGGACACAAATGTTTGGTTACACAATTTTCGCCATTGTGTAGTATCAAAGTATTTTTTTGCCAATAGAAGGATTCCAAAAACATACATTTATTTATTTATTAGTGTGGTAACCCGTATTAGTAAGTGAAAACCTTAGAATTTGACAATTTATTCGGAGTGCTGATAATTTGGTGCAGTGCTAGCGTTTGGGTTATTACCCCTAATAATTCGCAAATCAAAAATATTTTTAATGCAAGTTTGGAAAACCTAAAAAATGGTTTTAAGTCACATTGCAAAGGCATAATGTTGCAAATAAACACTAAAAGTAGGTAATAAAAAAAAAAACTTTATCCCCAATCAGTATAACGCGTCTACGCGCCGCGTTGATACTTTGAGACACTTATGAATTTTTTTAAGGTTTTTAATACTTGCATTAATAATGCTTTTGAGTTGCGTTATACATTCAGTATCGTTAGTAGAGCATTCAATTAAAGTATTGCCCACGACTAAGAATGCACCCTGTATATTAATCTTCACTGCATTTTCAAGAATCTGTATTTACAAGCACTGTTCAGCTGGCGTTGTGAGATGTTCTACTCAGCTCTGGATTTATTTCAAGACTCCTGTACACTTACATTAAATTCAAACTGTTCCGGTAAATGCTTTTAAAATGGCGTTATCGATCCACCTAAATTTTTATATTTTTTGTACGCATTAACGTCTCAAATTGAAAAGCTTTTTCTGTAGAAAGAAAATTCGATTGCAAGCAGGACTTGAACCTACAACCTTCTGATTCAGTATACCAGACCAATTAGGGCATCGCAGCCATGCTTGAAAAGTATTCGACCTTGTCTTTCATTCCATCCAGAACATTTTATGATGTGGTGCCATATATTTTAGAAGTGTCGAACTACTACAAGACATTAAGAATGGAATGAAAGATTTCTACCTTGTCAAACATGATTGCGATACATATAATAATATAATCTTGACCGATTTCGGCCATAGCGACTTGGATCTTCCTATTGAGAACTTCGCTGGTGTGCCCTCAGGTGACTGATGTAGCCAATTGTTGCAGTGAAGGTGCCTCCACATTCACTGCAAGTCAGCACCCCTCCGATATAATAATATTGGACGGCCGCGGGTGGTCGGGCCTTAAGCTCGTCTCGCTTAGCATCGAGCTCTTCTTTACGTTGTCTTTCAAACGCAACCTGAGTACTCACGGTATGCCTCCACTGTAACCTGCCTGCGGCCATTGTCTCCCATTGTGACGTCTCTAGCTTGATGATTGCGATAGCCAAGTTGGTAATGTAAATTTCATACCATAAGATAAGTGATACATAAAACATCATTGCTTATATTTACAGATGAAGAGAAGAAAATATGCAGAAATATTCAGCGTTTACATGGAACAAATTTTAGCAAGGTTGACTTGTGGCCTGGCCTAAGCTCTGTCGACGCGATGCTGCCTCTATATTTGCTGGGTCTACTCATTCATTACACTGTCGTGCTTTTGCAGTTTTCATTTCTTTAAAAATAATAAATCCTAAAGCTATTGTCAAACAGAGAGGCGTGGCGAACGCGAAGCGATGCGTTTTTGTTTGTAATGTATGGAATTGTTTGAAGCCAGTCACATAGACTATCGGATCGCTTTCGCTTTGTATGTGACTAGATTCAAACAATTCCATACATTACAAATAAAAACGCTTCGGATCGCATTCGCTTCGTCTGTCTGTTTGACAATAGCTTAAAAACCTGGATGCAAAAAAGCGAACTGGGATGATGGAAAATTAGTGCAGTCAAAGGATAGATATTAATTTGTGAGCTGGCTATAAAAAGCCGTATGTATTCTCCCATTGCACCGATTTGTATCTTTGTTGTATGTAGGATAACTTACTGAAATTAAAAATAAATACTTGCATTGTAATTTCAATTAAATTAAAATTTTGACTAAAATTTATGTTGTTTGCCTAGCGTTATTAAATTTTGAATACAATAAAAATTGTACCTCATAATAAGCTCGTCAACTGTAGAAAAATGTGTCAAATGCTTTCAATAAAGTCTGAACAACAAGGAACAGAAACTGGTTTTAAAATATTCACCTCTACCGAGTACGTAAGTCCTAAAGATAATATTTAGATGGATGGATAGATATTATTATTTGCACAAACACATACGAGAAAGATGCATGCAAGATGGTAACAATTAGGTAAGTACAGACATGTTTGTGCCATGACATGCACTGTATGTAATCTATGACATGACATGCAAATATAAAAAAGAAGTTATGATTAATGCAAACATTCTCTTCTATTAACAGTCATAGTAAACACATAATAATAATGACATATTTTTTTAAAACAACAAATGCCAAAATGAAGAAAAATAGTAAGGAAAAAAATACGTTTGAATCTTCAAAATTACTCGTTTTTGAAGTGAAAACTTCTTTAGCGGCGTTGTACACTTTTTCTGTAATGGGTAAAAAATTTAAAACTCGCGTCAGGGTCACGTGACCCTGATCGAAAATGAGTAAGACGTCATTCAAATTAGTTAATTTCATATCTGTACTACTCCAGTTTTAAAATAAAACATAGTAACAAAAAAGTTTTCACTTCTACCGGCACTCCTGGAGTGCAACCTTTTTTTTTTGAATGATATTGAAAGGGATCACGAACAAGATTCCATTGAACATAATATTGGGATAATGTTGGTTGGTGGTTACTTCATCAAAATCCATTGACAGCATTTTTAAGAGATAAAAAATTTGTATCACAAAAGTGCCAATCGTGCTCAAAGACAAACATTGGAATGAAACTACCTATTTTTTACAGAAAATAACACTGTCGGTCTTACTACAAAAAAATTAAATAAACATCATCTGTTGAACACTGGTCTAAAAAAAAACTGACAACGTCAAAACGGCTTTCGACGTTGATAAGTGTTTTAACTTTTGTGGTACGACGACGGTGAGTTTAAACGAAAAATGCTTTCTTTAACAACTTACGGATTCGCAAAAACACCTCTATGGTCATATAAACGTTCCTATTGACTTTAGTATAAACTATGATTATCGTTTAATTATTTAATTATTCCTATTATTATTTTAAGTACTGGTAATTTGTCAATGTCAATAATTTCATTTATTTCATTTAGGGCTTGTTTTTCAATAGTCAGTTAACCGTTACCTGAGGAATAAAAATAACGGTATGACATATTATTTTCCATCCCCACCGTCGTATCTCCACGTTGTCGTCGTGGTGGGGCTTGTGGTTTCAATGATCTCTGGGCATCTGCGCTCAGAAGGAGAAACCAAACCAAGAGGGATACACCGGGGAAAGGCGCGCCGCCTGGAGGATCGAGCAGTCAGCTCGAGCTTTCAGGCGGCGCGGGCCCAGTCGTCTGAGACTGGGTCAGGGGGGGAAAGGTTCACTTCCGGTACGCGTCTAATCTTTAGACGTAACCGAGAAGTGAACCAGGGGAGGGAAATTCGGGGATAGGAATAGAGGAACTCACCTCTTTAAAAAAGTGAAAAAACACCATGGACAAAAAGTTGATGAAAGAACTATTACCCCAGGCGGGTACCAGCTGCTCCGCAGCTGGAGAATCCCGCACCGAACACGTCCGGTCTGCCCCACCGTATTCTGGGGGGGGCAACACCCACTTTTATCCACTGTTCTCACCGGCAGTCGCCGCAAAGAGCCAGGGGGGCTCACGTACCCGTGACGAGGAGTCGCTGGATCAACCCAGCACGTCCAAGACACCGGTACCAAACGAGCGGGCACAGAGTGCCGCTCCACGTAAGGAGGGGGCGATGGTGCTCGAGTCGGATTCCGACTCGGCATCAGACGCCACGAGCTTCCAGAGTGTAGGCTCTGGAAGCACTGGAAGGAGAGATGGAGGGAGCGCCGCTAGCAGGAGGAAGGAATTCCTCAAGCGCTCCCGGGAAGACATCTCATCCTCGGAGGAGGGTCCTGCCTCGGGCCGGAAGATCCCGACAAGTGTTCGGGGTAAATGCCGAGGCGGGACGTGCGGCAGAGGGAGGGAGCTTGATCCCTCTGTCGAGGTGGAGAGGCGCGTCCAAGACGCCATCCGTACCCTGGGCCGACATGGCGGGCCCGGAAAAAAGGGTACGAAGGACAAGGCCATGATTAAAGCCAAGGCCACTATCATGGCAGCGGTGACGGACAGTCTCAGCCGGCCTCCTCCCGCATCGACAGCAGCGGACGAAATGTCCCAAATGCGGAAGGAGGTCGCCAAGCTCACGGCGGCGATGGATGCTCTCCGTAAGGAGAACCTCCAGCTGAAAGCGGAGCTGGCCGGACTGCGGAAGGGGGGCCACCGAGAGGAGGTCCCGCAGGCGCAGGCGCGAACGCAGACGCAGGCGCAGACGCGGCAGAAGGAGCCGCCGGCGAAGTCCGCACCAGTAGAAGACAGCAACGCTGTCCTAAATCTGGTGCGGCAGGAGCTAGCGGCCTTCAACCAGCGCTTTACAGCGCTGGAAAACCGCGTCTTGCGCCCCCCGCTCGCTTCTTCCTACGCGGCCGTAGCGGCTTCCGCGCCGCCCAGGCCAGCCCCGGAGAAGCGGGCCGCGGCGAAGGCGAGTGCGAAACCAGCACCGCCCAAACAGGCCACGGAGAGAGCGGCTCCGGCGGCGCGGCACCGGCTGGGGCGAAGGCGGCCCCGCAGAGCTCGGCTGCCTCTAAAAGGAAGAAGGGTGTTCCGGCGGCGGCGGCGGCGAGCCAGTCGTCCCGACCTGTCCCGCCTACGCAGCCCTCGCGTCCTCCCCCAGCCGATGCCGAATGGCAGGTGGCGGGAGAGAGCAGGGCCGCAAAAAAGCAAAGGCGGCGACAGCGAAGGAAGCAGCGCAAACGGAACGTCGCGGCGAAACTCCGCGCCCCCAAGACCGCGGCTGTAGTTATCACTGCAGCCGGACGCGGTCAAGAGGGGCGTGACGTACCGCGACGTGTTCGCGAAGGCGAAGGAGGCAGTAAACCTCCGGGAGCTGGGAATCGACGGGGGTCTCCGGGTGCAAGTCACCGCGACGGGGGCCAGGCTGCTGTCGATCCCTGGCGCCTCCAGTGGTCCGACCGCTGACGCTCTGGCCGAACGGCTAAGAGTGTCCTTAGATGCGTAGGAGGCTCGGGTGTCCAGGCCCGTAAAGCGCGCAGATCTGCGCATAATGGGCCTGGACGACTCGATCTCGGAGGGGGACGTGGTGGCCGCCGTCGCCAGGGCTGGGGAATGCCCTGTCGACCAGATCAAGGCTGGCACCCTTCGCCCGGACTTCGCGGGGCTGCTGTCGGTGACAGTGAGCTGCCCCGTGCCCGCGGCTAAAAAGATTGGGGAGGGCCGAAGGCTCTTGGTCGGCTGGGTGTCCGCGCAGGTGAAACTGCTGGAACCCAGGCCTCTGAGGTGCTTCCGCTGCCAAGTGGGTAACCACACGGCATGCAAGTGCACCTCAGAGGTGGACCGCAGCGGCGACTGCTTCCGCTGCGGTCGGCCCGGTCATAAGGCCGGCTCTTGTAACGCCCCGCCGCACTGTTTTCTATGTGCGGCGGCTGGTAAGCCGGCCGATCACCGGGCAGGGGGCAAGTCCTGCGCCCCGCCCGCCAAGACCAAGAGCAGAGGTAGGCCCTCTGCCACCGCTGTCCCCGCTACTGCCGCCGCCGCCGCAGCTCCTGCTGCCGTCGCCGCCGCCGCCACCGCCACCGCTGCCGCCGTCGCCGTGGCCACGCCCTCGAGGAGGGCCCTGGAGGAGGCCGCAATGGATTCAGATTAATGTCTCCATTGCGCTTCCTCCAGGCGAACATCAACCACTGCGCCGCTGCTCAGGATCTTTTGCTCCAGAGCATGGCGCAGTGGTTGATCAACGTCGCCGTGGTCGCCGAGCCGTACTTTGTCCTGCCCAGGAATGACTGGGTAGCAGACCTGGATGGCTCGGTGACCCTAATTTCGTCGGCCGCCGCCGGTACCCCGCCCCTCGATCGTGTAGAGAGAGGGCACGGGATTGTCGCAGCCCGGTTCGGGGAGATCGCCGTGGTAGGCGTTTACTTCTCCCCGAACCGATCTATCGCCGAGTTCCAAGACTCCCTAGAGGAGCTGGGAGACGTCGTCGTCGCCCTCGGTTCCCTCCCCGCGCTCGTCCTGGGGGACTTCAATGCCAAAAGTCCGGCTTGGGGTTCCCGGAGCACGGACTATTCGCGGGGCAGGAGGCTCGAGCGCTGGGCCCGTGCGCATGGCCTGGTGATCGAGAACCGGGGTTCCGTCCCCACGTGCGTGCGGTGGACGGGCGAGTCGGTGGTAGACGTAACGTTTGCCAGCGCCGCCCTATCGCCGCGCGTCACCGACTGGCGTGTTGTGGAGGAGGTGGAGACCTATTCCGACCACCGGTATATCCGGTTCGACGTCTCCACCCAGACCTTAGACGCGCCGGTCTCAAGTGGACGGAACCTAAGTGGTCCGCGATGGGCGCTGAAGCAGCTGGACCGGGAGCTATTCCTGGAAGCCTCGATCGTGCAGGCCTGGGTGTCACCACCGGACAGGCCTGCCGACATAGACGACGAGGCCGAGTGGTTCCGGGAGGCCAAGTCGGAGATCTGTGACGTGGCCATGCCCCGGGTCCGGCAAGGACGCGCCCGGCGTCAGCTGTACTGGTGGTCAAGCGAGTTAGCAGCGCTGCGCGAAGCGTGCGTTGCCGCGCGCCGCCGGTACACCAGATTCCGCAGGCGCCGCACCCGACCTCCGGATGCGGCGACTGTAGAGGCGGAGCTGCACGAGGGCTACAGGGCAGCGAAGACCGCCCTCCGCGACGCGATCTGGCGGGCCAAGGAATTGGCCCGTGAGGAGATGCTGGGGACTCTGGACGGGGACCCATGGGGCCGCCCCTTCAAGTGGGTGCGAGAAAAGCTCCGCCCCTGGGCCCCCCCGTTGACGCAGAGTCTCCGGCCTCAGTTCGTGGAGGACGTGGTGAGCGCCCTGTTCCCTTCGCGAGGGGAGGAGTATGCTCCCCCGCCCATGGCTCCGTCTCCGACGGAATCTGAGGAGGAAGCTGACGCAAACGCGGATCACAGCGACGACGACGTCTACGACGCTCCAGAGGTGACCGAGGTAGACCTGAGAGTGGCGGTACAACGGCTCAAAGCCAAAAATACCGCCCCAGGACCCGACGGCCTGCCAGGAAAAGCCTGGGTCCTGGCCTTCGGGACTCTCGGGCCTCGACTAGGGGGGCTCTTAAGCGCGTGCCTGGAGAGGGGCCGGTTCCCGCTTCGTTGGAAGACGGGGAAACTGGTCCTGATCCAGAAGCCCGGGCGCCCTGCGGACTCTCCGTCCGCATTCCGGGCCATCGTGCTGCTCGACGAGGTGGGCAAGCTCTTTGAGAGAGTCATTGCAGACCGCCTCGCCGGGCACCTGAATCGGGTGGGCCCGAACCTGTCGGAGAGCCAGTTCGGCTTCCGCAGGGGGCGCTCGACGGTGGACGCAATCATGCGCGTGAGAGCCCTAACGACGGGGGATGCAGTGGCCCGGGGCAGGGTCGTCTTGGCGGTGTCTCTGGACATCACCAATGCCTTCAACACCCTGCCCTGGAGTTGCATCAGGGAGGCACTCCGGTATCACCGGGTGCCGACCTACCTCCGCCGAATAGTCGAGGACTACCTGACGGACAGAGCCACCAGACATTAAATGCTGAAAGGTACATTCGAGAGTGCTTAGAACCTCACGTGATACGATACGCGGACTATGTGGGCCCAAATTTCCTTCATCGTCATCGGCATCGTCAGGGAATATCTTCGGGATGTGAACATCACAGATATAGTCGAGGACTACCTGACGGACAGAGCCGTCATCTACCCCGGTCACCGGGAGTGGAACCGGCGAGAGATGTCGTGCGGTGTTCCACAGGGTTCGGTCCTGGGACCGCCCTTGTGGAACATCGGATACGACTGGGTGCTGCGCAGCGACCTCCCTGACGGCGTCAGCGTAATTTGTTACGCTGACGACACGCTCGTCCTTGCACAGGGAGAGTCGCACCAGGCGGCGGCCGACGTGGCGACGGAGGCGGTCGCGACAGTCGTCGACAGGATCCGGCGGTTGGGACTCGACGTGGCGCTGCACAAGACGGAGGCCATGTGTTTTTATGGCCGCCGTAACGCGCCACAGTCGAGTTACAGCATTACGGTGGAAGGAGTTCCAATCGGCGTAAAGGGGACGATGAAGTACCTGGGACTCGTCCTCGACAGCCGGTGGAACTTCAGGGAGCATTTCCTGAGTTTGGCCCCAAGGCTGAACCGTGCAGCAGCCGCCCTCAGGCGACTCCTGCCCAATCTCAGCGGGCCAAACGCTTCCTGCCGTAGGCTGTACGCCGGCGTCGTGCGGTCCATGGCCCTCTACGGGGCCCCTGTGTGGGCCCTGAGCATCCGGACGCGACCACAGAAGCTGGTCGCATGCCAGAGGGTCATGGCTATCCGAATGATCCGGGGATACCGCACGATTGCCGGCGAATCGGCCAACCTGCTTGCCGGATTGCTGCCCTGGGATCTGGAGGCGACTGCCCTCCAGCGCGTCTATGAGTGGCGCGTGGAGGCGCAGCGCCGGGGCGTGACCCCGCTGCCTCGAGAAGTCGAGGCGCGGCGGGAAGACCTCCGGCGCGATCTCAGGGCAGTATGGAAGGAACGACTGTCGCGACCGACGGCCGGGCACGCCGCAATTGCGGCGGTAAGACCCCTCTTTGAGGAGTGGCTGGAGAGAAGTCATGGCGTCCTTACCTTCCGCCTGACGCAGGTCCTCACCGGGCACGGGTGCTTCGGGAGGTACCTGTGTCTAATGCGGAAGGAGGAAACGTCTGGGTGTCACCACTGCGAAGATCGCCCGGAGGACACGGTGGAGCATACGGTGCAGGACTGCCCAGCTTGGGCAGTGCACCGACGTGTCCTCACGGCTGCGATAGGCGGAGACCTCTCGCGCCCGGCATTGGTTGCGGCCATGCTGCGGGGCGAGACGGAGTGGGAAGCGGTCGCCTCCTTCTGCGAAGCAGTAATGCTCGCGAAAGGACTAGGCGCGCTAGGACGCCCACGGCGACGGACGTCGCGAGACGATCTCCGGCCACCGTAGGCGCGGGCATGCGGGCAGCGAGTAAAGGGCAACTCGCTGCCCGACCAAGGACCATGCCCGGGTCGACGGCGCGTTGTGTCCCACGCGCGCCTCAAAGAGCGTCAGCATAATGACGGGGCCCCCCTCTCAGAGGGCCAAAGCCTGCCGGGGTCGCGGGATTATTCCCTTACCGTGACCCCGGAACATAACAGGCTATGAAGGACACCGTGGATTTTAGTCAGTAGAAGTCTGACAGTCCCTCCCGCCCTGCCCGGGGTTGGAGGACTCATTTGATGATTTAAAAAAAAAAAAAAAAAATCACATATTTTCCATAGATAAGCTGTCAAACCGCCATTTTTATTCCTCAGTTAACGGCTATCTGACTATTGAAAAACCAGCCCATAGTCTCGGCACACTGCTATTCTTTTCATGTCGGTTTACTTACCTCGGAACCGAATTGTAGATCAAATCACCAAAATTATGTGCTTCTGCTTTCACTCAACAGCCAAAATCTTGCAGTACTAAATTCTACTTTATAAGCAGAGCATGAAGTTGAAAATCCAATAAAGATAAACTGAAGCTTCAGCGTTGCCGTTGCAGTAGTAGAGAAAAGAATAGCTGATATGCAAGATTTTACAATTCATTTGAAACTATCCATCCTTTAGTAATTTAATGGTATCAAAACACCGAATTAGCTTTAACGACAGACATAAATTCCACATTTGCCGAGTGCTCTAACTAAAGTTTATATTTTACTCTTCGGCTCAATCACATTAACTCAAAATGGGAACATTAAACTTTGAATTTAATTTACTAAAACAAAAACAAACACGGTGTCGACAAAAAACGGTGTCCTTAGATAATACACTTCTGGACACATTTATTGGCCCACCTTGTCCATTTTCAGTTTCGTTTGGTCCTAGCTAAAATTTTGTATTAGGTCAAGCAAAAAGTTTTTATGCAGTTTTGAACCTGGCACATTCACAATTTCATTCAATAGTCTTTTTTTGAACTTCGAACACAGAATTTAAAGAAACAAAAGACAATTTGGAGCCTGTTTGTTGATATCAAACAATCGAATACTAAGAAAACTTGGTTTTATTGGTTTACTTGGATTTAATTCTTGAAAAAGTGATTGATATCTTTGGTTTTGCAACAAACATTACTTATTCTTAACATTAAGGTGAGGTTCTATCAATAATCTATGGTTACTTCACCTGAAGTCGCCGCCCAATCTGTGGCACTTATTCAGGCCGGACACAGCCAAAGAAACGTGAGTGCTCAACTTAATTTAAGTCGATCTGCGGTCCGAAATGTTTATCGGAGGTACCTAGAGACTGGCGGCTTTGTTCGTCGCCAAGGAAGGCCACGATCTCGGGTCACAAATGAAAGGCAAGATCGATTCATCGTGACGACCAGCTTGAGAAATCGTCACCTTACCTCCATTGAGATACAAAACCAACTTCGCGACTACCACGGAGTATCTGTGAGCGCTCGAACTGTTCGACAAGCCAGCTTATGGGCCCAAACTAACGCGAGCCCACCGAACAGCGCGTCTTCATTTCGCACGCAGTCATTTAAATTGGACACAGCAAGATTGGAGCCGTGTACTCTTTTCTGATGAGTCTAAAATTATGTTACATGGCAATGATGGAAGGAAGAAAGTCTACCGACGTAAGGGAGAGCGTTTCGCACAATGCTGCTTTGAAGAGAGGGTTGCTTATGGCGGTGGCTCATGGACTGTCTGGGGCGGTATATCCGCAAGCGGCAAAACTCAACTTGAGGTTGTTACAGGACCACGGCTGCCAACATTAAATGCTGAAAGGTACATTCGTGAGTGCTTAGAACCTCACGTGATACGATACGCGGACTATGTGGGGCCAAATTTGCTTTTCATGCATGATAATGCAAGAGCCCATGCGGCCGGCATCGTCAGGGAATATCTTCGGGATGTGAACATCACAGATATGGACTGGCCAGCCAGAAGCCCAGACATGAACCCCATTGAGCACATGTGGGACGAGCTAAAAAGACGTGTTAGGGTTCGTCAGCCAGTTGCCCAGACGATGCAGTAGTTGAAAACTGCCATAGAAGAGGAATGGGAGATGATCCCTCAAAATTTCATAGAGCGATTGATAAACTCTATGCCTAATCGTATGAGAGCGGTGGTAAATGCCCATGGAGGCAACACGCGTTATTAAATTAAACCTTTATTTGATAAAACATGTTTTTTATTCAAAAATCAATTGCCTTTAACAAGGCGCATATCCGACTTGTTAGGCGTAGCTCCATGTCGTATGGTATTCTGAATTCAAATTTAAAACAATACGATCGAAAAAGATGGTAAAATGTATCAGGTTTAAAACTGCATCAACAGTTTTTGTTTAATCTAGCAATCGTATTTCGGTAGGGGCCATCGAAACCTAAACTCTAAGATGGGCCAATAGATGTGTCCAGAAGTGTAGATGATTATCTAAGGAGCATTTTAAAACGTCAATAAATAAAAAAAAAAAAGGTTGCACTCCAGGAGTGCCGGTAGAAGTGAAAACTTTTTTGTTACTATGTTTTATTTTTAATTTGAATGACGTCTTACTCATTTTCGATCAGGGTCACGTGACCCTGACGGTCACGTGACCCTGACGGTCACGTGACCCTGACGCGAGTTTTAAATTTTTTACCCATTACAGAAAAAGTGTACAACGCCGCTAAAGAAGTTTTCACTTCAAAAATTACACAGTTATTATTTTAGTATTCTACTAAACGTTCGCGTTCGCACAACTGCTATAGTGAATCAGACATGAAGACAAAGTTGGAGATGAATCCTATAACCGACAGTTTTTTGGCCAAAAACATACAAAGAATACTCTTTCCTTTTAGTTGTTTACAGCACATGCTGTTTTTATCAAGATTTTACATTGAGCACGATTGTATTAGGCCTCATCGTACCACTTACTACATCGTATCCCTCATTGGCACCCTTGTATTTATGACTTTTCATCTAACAAAAATTTTATCAAACGATTTTGATGAAGTTACCAACCCTTTTGTCCTAATCTTTCTCAAGTATAACGGCATCTTGTTTGTGATACCTTACATTGTCTTTTACTTACTCAATGTCGTTCAAAGAGAAGACTATGTCCGATTAATTTTGAACATTCAAAAAGGTTTTATCTTAATCAATCATAAGGATGACAAAAACGCTATCTTTAGGAGCTGGTTTGGCGTTTTTCGTCATTTTATTTTCTTTATTGCCAGTGTTTCCGTAGCTCGCAATATTATACTATCTATGTACATATACACCTTGATATATTTTGATGTGAACTTGACTTACGGTTTCATTTTAATCGCTTTGTTGAGAGATGGAATGGTTTCGTGGATATCTGAAGTCGAGCACTACAGCCAACTGATTTCGGAGTGCGAAGAAGACAATGACAACGATAAATGTATAAAGCTTTTCCAGGCCTACTTCAATTTTATGGAAGCATTTGATATTTTCAAGAAAATATTTAAGTATTCGGTAAAATCGTTTTTTTTTTTCTGAGAGTATTTGTTATTTTGTAACCAATTAATGATCATTTTTATAATTAATTTTCAGACTTTATTTCAAGCATTGGACACATTTTTTCACAGTTTATTGTATCTCCAAACAATAATTGAAATAGAAAAATCAGAAGCGACGCATTATGGCGCGGTGAGATTATTATTATGCTTTTTTTCTTTTTTTTAAGCGTGGTAAAAATCATCAGATGCGTCTTGCCAGACACCCACTTCAAGGCGGGAGGGACTGCCAGTTTAATTGGCTAAAATCCGTCCTTCAATAGATCTTTACGTTCCGGGGTCACGGAAATTTGTTAGTCCTGCGACCCCGGCAGGTTTTAGCCCTCTAGAGGGGGGGGGGCGTCATTGTGCTGACACTCTTTGAGGCGCGCGTGGAACACAAAGGATAGCGAGTCGCCCATTACTCGCCGCCCGTATGCCCGCGCCTGCGGTGGCCGAAGATCGTCTGCTGACGTCCGTCGCCGTCGGCGTCTACCACTGCGGCTGGGGTGGAGGGAGGACGCTGTCCTCTCACTCACGCTGCTCGCCAGCTCCGCCACTTCCGTGTCCGGTGAGGACCTGCGTCATGCGGTAAGTTAGGATGCCGTGACGCCTATCCAGCAGCCACTCCTCAAAGAGTGGTCTTACCGCCACGATTGCGGCGTGCCCGTGAGCGTATTATGCTTACAATAATAATTTAACCGAACAGCAGTCATTGTGTCAGTAGATTTTGTTTTCCAACGGTTTAATAGCCAAAAGCCTCGAACAACATCAGAGAAGTCTCTCGATGGCAGCTTGAAAACAGTTCTTTTGTACATATTGTTAAGAGGTTCCTCCATAGGTTCCTCTCAGAAGAGTTTTGACTACTTATAACTTTTCTTTAGTTCAAAAGTCGAAATTAAATAAAACAAAAAACGAAATCTCTACCCAAAAAAAATGTTTTACACTTGTTATGCTTATTAAAGAAGTCGGTTTTATATGAATATAAAAAAAAGTATTGTTTTCCTTGGTAAATACTTACACTTAAATCAATTGCGTCAGCTGCTGTTATTTCCATTACATTAATTTCAGTATAATGCTCGTACTGTCGTGTGGCTCATCATATTGTGGGTGTTGAAGAACATTGCTTTCGTCAGTATGTTCAACACTTACCTCGAGTTATTCTACATTACTGTCTCTGATGCAGATGCGACTTGTAATAGGATGCTGAGGATACTGCAAAATACTGGTAAGACAATACTATGCACCTAAGGTTTTCTGGAACATAAATATAATTACCTATACTATCCGTTGCCAGCGGCTTCTCCCGCTACAACTCGAAAATTATCCCACGGGAAGATAAAATCGGGATAAAAACTATCCTATGAGTTAAACCAGGTTATAAACTATCTGTGTACCAAATTTTAGCCAAATCCGTTCAGTGGTTTTTGCGTGAAAGAGTAACAAACATACCTACATACACATACATATAATTATCCTCACAAACTTTCGCATTTATAACATTAGTAGGACTTATTCTGACGAAACCGTTTTCGCTCTTCAAAATGTCTGTGATATTCAAATATGCAGTACTTTTTTTTTAGCTTGGTAAAATCATCAAATGAGTCCTCCCACCCAGGGCAGGGCGGAAGGGACTGTCAGACTCGTACTGACTAAAATCCACGGTGTCCTTCAATAGCCCTTTACGTTCCGGGGTCACGGTAATTCGTTAGTCCCGTGACCCCGGCAGGCTTTGGCCCTCTATAGAGGGCCGGGCCTCGTCATAATGCTGACATTCTTTGAGGCGCGCGTGGAACACAACGCGCCGTCGACTCGGGCATGGTCCATGGTCGGACAGCGAGTCACCAATTACTTCGCCACCCGCATGCCCGCGCCTACGGTGGCCGGAGATCATCTGATCATCGTGGACGTCTACCACTGCGGCTGGGTTGGAGGGAAGACGCTGTCCTCTCCCTCACGCGGCGCGCCTCCTCTTTTGCGAGCATGACTACTTCGCAGAAGGAGGCGACCGCTTCCCACTCCGTCTCGCGCCGCAGCATGGCCTCGACCAATGCCGGGCGTGAGAGGTTTCCACCTATCGCCGTCGTGAGGACACGGCGGTGCTCTGCCCAGACGTTTCCTCCTTCCTCATCAGACACAGGTACCTCCCGAAACATCCGTCCGGTGAGGACCTGCGTCAGGCGAAAGGTCAGGACGCCATGACGCCTATCCAGCCACTCCTCAAAGAGGGGTCTTACGCGCTGGAGGGCAGTCGCCTCCAAAATATGCAGTACTTGCCATTTTTCAGGTGACAAAATCATCGATTGAGGGAGCAAAATAGACTGTCAGAATCGTACTGAATAAAATCCATGGTGTTCCTTTAATAGCCCTTTACGTTCCAGGGTCACGGTTACCTGTTCTAACAGTCCCGCGACCCCGGCAGGCGTTTAGCTCTCTATTGGGACAACGTCAGATTGCTGACAGCCCATTGAGGTGCGCATCGATCTGCACATGTTCCTTGATCGGTAGACGAGTTACCCATTACTCGCCGTCCGCATACCCGACATTGGTACTTACCTGGGTTTGAGCTCAAAATATGGTGCATGAAAGGAAACCTTTCAGTCATTATCATAATCTATCATGCAGTATTTGTTCTATTTTTCTTTGCTTTTATTACAGTGGAAGCTAAGAGGCTTTGTAAGAACGTGCAGCGACTGAACCGAGCAGCATTCCAAAAGATGACTGCTTGTCGGATCTTCACGATCGATGGACGCCTACCACAGAAGTTTAACAGTCTGATGGTCGAGTACATTGTTGTAATACTGCAGTTTGCAATGGTGTCTTGGATCAATAAAAATAATTAAGAGTAAACATTGAAAGTAATTTTATGTAATTAGAAGGAAAGTGGAACAATAAAACTTAAAGCAATGAAACTTTTTATTACTTTTTTTTTGATTTGGCATTATCTCGCCTGATGGTAAGTGAAGATGTGGTTGACGATGAAGCACGTGTTATATATGTATATGATACATAGGTTTATTATACAATAATAGTAGAAGAAGTGTATTTACAACAATTGATTTCCGAACGAAATCAATTGATGTTCAAATATTCATGAAAATAAATTAAGGTTGCAAATAAATACTTGCTATATTGCTTAATTATCTAATCAAGTTTTAAAATGTTTCCACTACACAGGATTTGCTAATTATTACTTATTTTATTAGTTATTTAGCTACAATGTATATCGATCTGCCATTGGCCAAAAATGGCGGCAATCTTTCGACGTACGGGGACGATTCCAAGTTTATAAAAATTGATGTACCCCCACATTCGTGGTCTTTATACTGTTACAGTTCTAAGAGTTAAGATTATAGTAATGGAGATTCCAAGTGTGTGATTCTGAAAGTTATAATGTGTGTCCTAATGTTCTACAATGATAATGTAAGTGAATTGATATGTTTTATACTAGCAATATTACTGATACTGTATGTTTTATTAATGTGTGTACTGATAATGTATGTTGCCGTGGAGTTTCTTTTCTCCTTTCTTCTCCACGAAGACCTAGGGTTTGCGAAAGGAGGTAACTTGATAATAAATACTTGGTGTTCTCTTTCTGTGCTTTTCTTCATGAAACCCTTTCCCATACACAACTCGTTCACAGTAACTATCCTGGTACCTAAAGCTTTGTTATTAAATAGTTATTAATACCTACATAATACAGACATAAATATCTACATTCTAACATCAGAAGTGGTTAATGTGCCCTGACCTACTTGTGATTTCTAATGAAGTTAAATCCTTTCTACATTTCATGATCAACGTTGGAGCCATCATTCAAGCACAACCTCGCTGGAAGCTGTGTCTGCGGCGGGTTGGTGAATCGATGAAGGACGAAGATAACGTGCTACTACCTCTGACAGTGGGACTGCAGAACTGCTGAAAAGCATCGAAGCAATGCCGAAAACATGATGGTGCAGCAATACGTTTTGGCTAATGTCGGTAAGGCCTTCAGAGGCTCTGCTATAATGATAAATATTGTTGATCTGAATAATTCTAAATATACCTATTTTCATGAAAATTATTTCAAAATTGTTACAATTTTGTTAATTTAAAATATTACGAGATTAACAAATATAATAAAAACTGTTGTGGGTATTTTCATAAAATTCTTAATGGAATTTAATTAACAAGACTATGAAATTGGTAGATAGTTGGACACATTAAAGTTGTGTGTTTATTGAATTTAATTATTTTTTTAGTTGGCCATTAGGGGCAATATTAATATTAGAAAATAATTATGAGTTGGTTAGAAGAAAAAGGTTATTAATTTTAGATTCTAATCGTTGGCAACGATTCGTGATTGCACAGCGATAAATAGTTACAAAAGTTAAAAAGTATGAACAGAAAACCAAACGACAAAAACAGTATTTTAACAGTTGGTACTTGATAGAATAAAAAGGGGTAAACGAAACGAAAATTCGTTCGATAAATTGAAATGATAATATTAATAATAAAAATCAAGGTTATTCTGATTTTATTTTGCCTTTGATTTGTAAAATGCAGATTCATTTTCTGGAAGGAAAGTACTTTATTTTAACTTTGGCTTGTGATTGTCGACATAAGAAGCAGAGTAGCTATAGATTCCGTGTTCATTGACCAAGTCATCCTGAAGATCATTTTCACAAGATACGCTAAATATTCATACTTATAATATTAAACCAGAAGTATACAGTATAAAGCCTCAAGGCTACCCACTCACCAGGGTTAATACTCGTAAGTAATTAAGGTAACTGCATTTATTCAATCAATTTATGACATACAAAATGGGTACGTAATTATAATTTTAATTACATTGGATTATAATCCAATGTAATCAGAAGCAAAAAGACAAGAAAGTACAGTAAGGACCAAATTGGTACAATAAAATTAGTCACAATATTTTATTTAAATAAATAGTTCCTGAAAAGTAAGAATTTGTTAGTTTAAAAAAAAAAAAAGTTATTTTGCTATAGAACAGTGTCGGGAACTTGGTCTCAAAAAATTCTCGAACCGAGAACGAATTGAGGTTTTCAAAATAAGAATTAAAAAAAAAACCATGTTGTTTCAACAACTAATGCAGTTTCTAAGATTATTGTATGAATAAGTTTATGTTCTTTTGTTTTTATTTTTTGTTTATACAAAGTACCTACTAACAAACTGTTGGTGTTCTTAACCCGGCGTCATTGAGGTTGGGTCAAAATGACCCGGCTGGTTTTGAATTTAGAATATTTTTGAAAGTGTGCGTACGACGCTGCCCTTCTGTGCAGTAGCTGGAGCCAATAGTGTGTTCTAAACGTTTCTGATGAGAAATCAAAGTGACGGCCACCGAGCTGGAAGCTACACGCGTTTAATTTTCAAAAAGGTAATTTTGACCCATCCTCACAATCGACGTTACCATTTTGTGCCATTTTCAAGTAATCATTTTCATCATTGTTTATTGATTTTTGGTGTGTATTTTTCTTTTCGCTTTTTGTTTCTTTTTCTACTCTCTTTCGTCGATTTATGAGAAATCAGATTCCTCTAAAATTTACATATTTCTAGTCCAATCTCCTAAGCACATTTTTTTTTTATAATGGTAAAATCATCAAATGAATCTTCCTACCCAGGGCAGAGTGGGAAGGACTGTCAGACTCGTACTGACTAAAACCCACGGTGTCCTTCAATAGCCCTTTACGTTCCGGGGTCACGGTAATTCGTAAGACCCGCGACCACGGCAGATTTTGCCCTCTAAAGGAGCCCCGTCATTTGCCAACACTCTTTGATGCGCGATGATGACCCGAGCAAGGTCCATGGTCGGACAGCGAGTCGCCCATTACTCGCCGTCCGCATGCCCGAACATACGGTGGCTGGGGCTCACCTAGCGACGTCTGTCGTCGTGGGCGTCTACCACTGCGGCTGGCGTGAATGGTGGATGCTGTCTTCTCCCTCACGCGTCCCGCCTCCTCCTTAGCGAGCATGACTGAGGATACTATTTGGGGAAGGATTTGCTGGTTAATCATCAGAAAAGCCCCGTGCAAAATTACGCGATGTCCGCAAACAGTGTCAAGTGTGTCCTACTAAAAGGAACCGCAAAACAAAGCACACATATCAAGCTTGCCCCAAATATATTTGTCCTGAACACCTCATATCTTTTCGTAGTGACTGCGTCTCTAACAAAGATTCTAATAAGTGTTTTTACATTTTTTTTAAAAGACATAATCCTTCAAGTTAGAAAAATGCCATAAGTATCCAAATATACTGATTACTATAATAAGAATATCCTAAAAGCACAAGAGATCTCTGTTTCGTTACTTTTTTTATAAGTTTATCTAAAATTTGACTAAACCTAATTAAATATTTCTGAATTATGTTTTTCTTTTTCATTTTCAACAAATAAATACCCTAATAATTGTATAACAACACAGTTTACGAATACACTCAATAACTATGGAAATATCTAGATTTTAATATACGGGTAATATTGACCCACCTCAACGCCCATGTGCCTATTTCCTACCACAATGACGGCGGGTTAAACCACAAAGTTACTAGTAAGAATGTAAACATCTTTTTTTTTCTCTGCATTTAGAAAATATAAATTCCCTATTATTTCCAAAAATTCACGTGTTTTGTCACATTTTTCTAACGTAAATTGAAACTTTGACATTAATTTGAAAAATAAAAAAAAACTACAGTTCCTCGTTTGTACATTATAGTGAGTATACAATAAAAGCAATAAATACTTTTAATGCGCTGTGTATAAAATGCGGTGAGATGAGGCTTCGTGATCCATAATGATAGGCTGTGAAGTCTGATAATATGAAAATCAAAATACAGCCAGATTTTATAAATATGTCAGTGTTAAAAAAAAAGTAACAATAATCTGGCCTAACATAACAAAAGTCGCCATTTTGAACATGCCGAATAGTTAGAAAAATTTTACAAGTAGATTTAGATAATAATTTCGCTGTAGTAAAAGTTGATTTACCTCACATGTTGTATACGGAAAACTAAAATGTCACCTTAGTTCACGTCCATGAGATTTTATAAATAGAAGGTTATATTATCTTGAGAACGAAATTTTTAAACCAAAGCACCCCAAAAATCCATTAGGTGCTAGTAAAATAAAATAAAAAAAAAAGCAAACAATGTAAAATGTCATAGAGGAAGTCTACTATTTAAAATGTAAAGTAAATTAAATTACTATAAATTTGACTACTTAGACTACGGTAATATAATCATGTCAGCAAAGATGAGGATTGAGGTATAGTAACAATCTAGTAGACATTGTGTCATAGAGAATCTCAGTGTGTAATACTATTATTTTTTTTTAACTAGAAACGACATAATTATTGTGTAGATTTTAATTTTTTGGATAATATTAAAAGCCCAACTGACTAATTTACTTACAGCCTCACGGCTGAAAAGTTCGCTAATTTTGTTTCTGCAACTCTCTTGGATTAATAGGTAAATGAAGATTTAGTTAAACTCTTGATAAATTTCGCTAGGTTCACCAAGTTTGTTTACCTAGTATCAGCAATTTCTAATGTACAGTCATCTTGAGCAATGTTAACTGGTGGATAAATTACATAATAACAGGAGTGATTTCATCAAGCCAAGCCAATTTACAATGTCACTCGGAGAATTATTTAAACCATTGTGATAGTTATTAGGTATGATTGGTATATAGGTATTTCATGATAAAGTGATGTACGTAGTACGTTCCACGTATATAGGAAAATAAGCTGTTTTTATTTTAAAATCGATACGCAAGTGTCCCTTGTGGGCCTAACTTTTGACAAAATGTACCTACTTTCTTACAAAATTTATTTGTATCATAATAGCCGAACTGTCAGGTCCATTTTATGAAATTCAGTTTTGGGGGATCATTAATATACAGCTTGGCCAGAACGGATTGAAACGGAACTAAAATTTTTATTTCTGACAGCGTTTTAAAATCTTTGATATTTGATGTAAACAAAGACCGCAGCTTTGTTAGATTTATTATTGTGCCATAAAACTAACGTAATAAGTGAAAAAAAAAATAAAAAAAAAATCATTCAAAGTGCTGGTAGCGCGAAGACAGTGGCGCCTTCCGGTTTTCTACATTTTTATGTCAAGCTGTACACTACTAAGGAAAAGGGTGGCCCGAATGCGCTACTTTTAGATACACTAAATTTTAAGTGCTTTAGTTTGGATAGATATTCAGTCTCCAATTTACTAAAAGCTTTACCTATCTAGTGATTTATGTACCGAAATCGTTTCGAATTTAGTGTCATAAAATACGAAAATTAGTATTCATATTTAAAGGAACAGAAATGTCAACAAGATGACAAAACTAAAATAAATAGATTTGTAGCTTTTTAGACCAGTCGTCATGTTTTTCAGAAGGCCTCTGCTTAACATACTAAGTACCTATTTGTAAGTGAGAATTTATTATTGTCAGAATAACCGAGTTGTAAGTTTCTTTCGAAATTGAAATGCAAGTTCTTTTCGATTAAAGTAGGTAGTGTACTATTACTTAGATAATTATATAAATCTTGTAATTATAAGTCAAGCCTGAGTTGAGTCTAGAATTTAGGCAATTGCTGAGATTAAAGTTAAACTCTAGCACAAAAGCAGTCACAAGGCAAATTCAAGTACACAAGCAAAGTTAAAGTAAAATGAAGGGATGAAACACAGTGAAAAATCGTTAACAAACTTATATTTATTTTTAGTTAATACTCGTATATATAAGTAATGATATGGAACCAACCATCATTACTTAATGGTATTCAAATTATAAACAAAAGTGACAAAAAAATCTTTGCAAAATGTTTTTGAAATCAGGAATATATATGTCGAAGCTTGTAATAATATATATTATTACAAGCTTCGACAGGGGCTATAAAGAACCGGTTAAGTCGGCTACAATGGCTCAGTTTGTTTGCATGATGATCCGCTACTAGGCCTTTTGCTTGGCGTCAATAGAACTCACAGGTAGCGGGTGAAGTCGTTGACGTGTCTATGTAATTGGCTCAACTGCCGCTACTAGACCTTTTACTTGGCGTCAATAGAACACACCGGTAGCGGGTGGAGTCGTTGGCGTGTCTAGGTAATTGGTTGAACAATGAACATGATGAACTATGCTCTTGCTATTTTATTGCTTTGCGGCCTAGCTGATCGTTATTTTAATCTCGCCGTTAACTGGTGAAATCACGATTGTTGTAACTAAGTAATTGGCTCCAATATTCAATTCTTTTCTTTAGTCAAACTAGACATTTCCAGAACATTGTTTTCAAATTAGTCAAAACATAAAAATCAATAATAACTAGCAACAATACTATCAAAATACAACATGCAAAAAAAAAAAATATATATATACAATAAAATAGAATTATCAATAATTTTGATATGAACATTATGTTATCACGTTAACAATATTGATTGAAAAAATAATTGGAAATAAGAGAAGTTCGGTAAAGTGATCAAAGTGTAAGAGCATTGTTGTAAGTAAATGAAAAAAAAAAGGATGCAAAAGAAAAGGTCAAGGAAAGAAAGAAAAATCTGGTTCAATTGAATTACAAAAAAAAGTGAATAAAAACAGAATATAAACTGGTTACTTCATTTTGCAAAGATTCCTGTATGAGACACAATTATAAAATAATGTTAAGTAAGGTTGATGTGTTATTAAAATGGTTTTATACTAAGAATCAGAATCATTATTTATTTGTCAAACATAGGTTTCTGTTTTGTCAGCCAGGACATACAAATATTGTGTTATAAGGGTAATATAATTACATTTTTGAATAATTATTATACATGGAAAAATAAAGAAAGAATCACAATATTGAAAATCTTTAACAATCTCTGTTTAATGTACAGTTTTTGTTTGGTAAATATTTAATTAATGTATTATTGTATTGTTGCAATAGTGTTTATTTGAAGGAATTATAAAGTTGGTATTTAGTTTATTTTGATTATTGTACCATATTATCTCACTGCCTTGATTTGATGAAAGCTGATTGAATTGCGAGAAGACACTGATCTTTTTGTCTTTGTCTCCTTATTTCGTAAAAAATAATTCCGAAAGCTTATTCTTTTTTTAATATTAGCTACCATCAAATTCGGAGCCGTAGATTCAGAGTTAAGAGAGGAGTAGAGAGAAGGTATGTACTTCGTGGACGAAGTACTGTCAGTATGGCCGTGTTATATATGTATATGATACATAGGTTTATTATACAATAATAGTAGAAGAAGTGTATTTACAACAATTGATTTCCGAACGAAATCAATTGATGTTCAAATATTCATGAAAATAAATTAAGGTTGCAAATAAATACTTGCTATATTGCTTAATTATCTAATCAAGTTTTAAAATGTTTCCACTACACAGGATTTGCTAATTATTACTTATTTTATTAGTTATTTAGCTACAATGTATATCGATCTGCCATTGGCCAAAAATGGCGGCAATCTTTCGACGTACGGGGACGATTCCAAGTTTATAAAAATTGATGTACCCCCACATTCGTGGTCTTTATACTGTTACAGTTCTAAGAGTTAAGATTATAGTAATGGAGATTCCAAGTGTGTGATTCTGAAAGTTATAATGTGTGTCCTAATGTTCTAAAATGATAATGTAAGTGAATTGATATGTTTTATACTAGCAATATTACTGAAACTGTATGTTTTATTAATGTGTGTACTGATAATGTATGTTGCCGTGGAGTTTCTTTTCTCCTTTCTTCTCCACGAAGACCTAGGGTTTGCGAAAGGAGGTAACTTGATAATAAATACTTGGACATAGTAATGGAGATTCCAAGTGTGTGATTCTGAAAGTTATAATGTGTGTCCTAATGTTCTACAATGATAATGTAAGTGAATTGATATGTTTTATACTAGCAATATTACTGAAACTGTATGTTTTATTAATGTGTGTACTGATAATGTATGTTGCCGTGGAGTTTCTTTTCTCCTTTCTTCTCCACGAAGACCTAGGGTTTGCGAAAGGAGGTAACTTGATAATAAATACTTGGTGTTCTCTTTCTGTGCTTTTCTTCATGAAACCCTTTCCCATACACAACTCGTTCACAGTAACTATCCTGGTACCTAAAGCTTTGTTATTAAATAGTTATTAATACCTACATAATACAGACATAAATATCTACATTCTAACACACGCTTGCCTAGAAGTAACCTATGCACTCTATTTTATTTTATTTTTTTTATTTTATTGAATAGGTTCACCAACAATTGCTTACACAGGAAACAAGATCTTACACACTAGTCTAATATAATTGCAATAGTGTAACAATTACTTATAGGTAAACACAGCATTTACAATAATTATGTATGTAGACGTAAATTCCATGAATCTATAGATACTTACATCAATTTCACGCATCAAATAAAAGAAAACAGAAAAAACTAAAACTAAACAATAAACGGAAAACACAAAACAATGATTTTACTATAAAATTAAACAGGAATAATAATTTGTGATTAGATCTAAGGACCTAAGTCAGAAATCAGTCAGGCCAGAGAGAATAGACTTCTGTTTGTTAATGGTGTCAGAATGCAGATCAAGAATATCACTACCTACAACCATTGATAATCTTACAAATCCTAGCGCAGGGAGAGTTTGCGCCCAAGGTCGTTCTTCGCAGGGGTGCGCACAGGGGTGTTATTGGGCTACGCGGAATTCTACAAGGCACACGAAGTTTAAAGTGGGCCAGCAGTTTAGCTGAGTCAATTTTGTGAGAGAAAAGTTTACAAGCAAATATAGCATCATTGAGTTTTCGACGCTCATCTAAGGATTTCATTCTGAAATGCTTCAACCTAGCATTGTACGAACGTATTTTTTTTGCTAGGCCATTTGAAAATGCCAAGTGCCAAAGAAAACGTTTTTGAATCCGCTCGAGACGCAAAGAGTGTGCGGCGTAGTGTGGTCGCCATATCACGCTACAGTATTCCAATATGCTCCGGACAAGGCTATTGTACAGCAATATTTTAGTCCTGTTGCTGCTAAATGTCCTACAAGTTCTCAGAACAAATCCCATCATTTTGGATGCTCTTTTGGCTATGTTGTCTATATGAGGTACGAATGTTAATTTTTTGTCATATATTACACCAAGATCACGCATGGTTTCGGCTTCGTTTAATGCGTTGCCATTAATGCAGTAAGCAGATGCAACAAGATGTTTAGGAGTTTTTCTAGAGAATGTCATCTGGTAACATTTTTTTGCATTTAGGTACATACAATTCCTTTCACACCAATCAACAAGCCTATCGAGATCTTTCTGGAGCTGTTCTGTGTCTTCAGTACCAGTTATAATTTTAACTCTAAAACGCACAATAAAAGTATTGGCAAAAAAAAGCTTCTCGACCCGTTTGTCAATCTACTAAAGTGCATCGAGTTGGTATTTGGCATACCCGTCAGAGCAGTACTCCATGCATGACCGGACTTGCGCTTAATGCAAGTTAAGCATCTGTTCAGGCGTGAAGTACCGTCTCACCTTGGAGAGGATCCCAATGGGATCCATCGGGAATACCTAAAAAATGGGATCCAAAAGTGGGATCCAACGGGAATAATTCCAACTTTTTACTAGCCAACTAAACCTATGCCTCAATGATGGAACCAAAATTGAGGTATTATGTCAACGTGAGCTGAAGAAGGTCAAGATGGTCCGTTATTGGTACGGTCACACATCGGAAAGATGGCGCCGGGTGAAATTGGCTTTTAGCAGAAAAAAGATACGCCTGGGTCTTAGCAGCATTGAAACTGACCAAATTTTTTGTATTAATTACATCATGATAATATTATAATATTGCTAAAGTGGGTTTTATAAACCCATTGTTAGGCTAGAAACTAATAATATTCAGCCTAGTTGCGAAAAGGAACGAACTCGAACATGCATTTACATAAACATACGCCTTCTTCCCATGGGCATAGGCAATAAGCAACAACTACAGATCGCTACCAGCTACGATCCTTACATTGTCCTTACGCCTCATCCACATTCATACAGCTGGTCATACAAACACGTTGGTTGCAAGTACCACGCACCCGGCCTTTCAGAAGAAAGGAAAGAAAGAAAATAACCAATCAACTAACTAACCAATAATAACACTGCTCTGAACAATGAACTAATCAAAGGCTTGGCAGATGATCAAATTCTTTTAATATTTAAATTTGTATTTCATTATTTGTACAAGAGCAAATTGAAGCGTTAGACATAAATACTCCAGTATCAGATGGCTAAAATCCTGGGGCAGATGTCCATCGATAGTGAAGACCCGACAAGCAGTCATCTTCTGGAACTCCACACGGGACACGCGGCGAACGTTCTTACAAAGTCTTTTAGCTCCTACTGTAAAAGAAAATGAAGATCTTTAACAACTTCAAAACTTATTACTGATTTTATTCATCATTATCAGCCTGTAATGTTCCCACTACTGGAACACAGACCTCTCAGTGTGAGGGAGAAGGCCGCTGTAATCTACCACGCGAGCCCATTCTGTGATTTTTGAACTGAAGATTGGTTCTAGGACATGCCGGTTTCCTCACGATGTTTTCCTTCACCGTTTTGAGTGCTGTGGTGATGGAATAAAAGCTGGGTTCGTACGACCTTTTGTTAGTTGGGGCCGAAATAACTGAGCCACCACTGCTCGCTCTGATTTTATTTATTGGAGTCAGATGAGTCCGTATTTTCTAAAAGGTAAGATAGAACTCGGTAAAAACTTGTGTGATTAGTATTAGTGTTTCTTTCACAAACAGAGAGGCAACCTGTCAAGATTCCCATTTCTGCCTTTCCCAACAGTGACAAGCTCGACAGATTTCACCTTCCAAGCCTCTCCTCTCCTATCCTCACAGTGTGAGGGAGAGGGCTGTAAATGTCTTCGAAGTATTTGTTCTAGGACATGCCAGGCGTTTCCTCACGATGTTTTCCTCGACCGATTTGAGAAATGCACTTTTTTTACACTTGTCTGGATTGGAAGTCTGGCAAGTGTGGGGCATTACCACTGGGCCACCACTGCTCTCACTTGCGACGTGACTTCGGTCTAATCCTTACCGGTAGTTTGAAGACTCTTCAGCAGTCGACAGCATACGGCGTCTGCCTCGTAGACTGACTCGTAGAATTTCTCGCAGTTTGTACAAAATGCATTAATGTAACTTACATTCTTCAACCCCCAAATAATCGTTAGTATAGTAAAAGTATTGATGTCAAACTGAAAATTTAAAACCTTCGTTTTATTTTCACTGGAAGACAGTATCTTAGCAATGTAAATAGGATATTTGACTGCAAATTATTTAGGTAATTAGTCCGTCAATTAGATCATCATCATCATCATCATCAGCCTATACTATTCCCACTGCTGGGACATAGGCCTCCTCTCTGTGAGAGGGAGTAGGAAATAATCCACCACGCGGGCCCAGTGCGGGTTGGTAGATGTCAAGTCTTCGAATTTTTTGGTTCTAGGACATGCCGTTTCCTCACAATGTTTTCCTTCACCGTTTTTGAGAGCAGTGGTGATGAAATAAATTACACAAAGTAACTCGTAAGTCGGGACCGATACCACTGGGCCACCACTGCTCTCAATTAGATCACCAAAAAATATTAATCTCGTTATCCTTCTTCCGTTAAGTGAACCTTTGGCAAAGATGAAGACACTTTAATAAAAAAACCTTTTCGAAAAACCGGAAAAGTGCGAGTCGGACTCGCCCATAAAGGGTTCCGTAGCAGCAAGTTCTTATAGTTGGTTGTAACTTTAAATAAAAAGGTAAATTGCGGTTTACGATTTATGACGTACTAGCTTCTGCCCGCGACTTCGTACGCGGATTCTGTTGCTTATAAATGCATATCGTCAAAATCGAACATTTGAAACGTCTGATGCCCAATTCCAAGAGCCCGGGTAAAAAAACTAATGGGAGTTCTGGCCCGTATAGTCAAATATTTATTTATTATAATTTATAATATTTTGTTTGTCGTCATCGAAAATCAGTCCTAAACTGTTACCGCCTTCACTGCGTGGAAGTACTCCCAGCTTATGTTATTTTATAATTACACAATGAAATTAGTGATAGCTTTGATTTCCACAGGTGTTCCAGAACTTCAATTTGTATACGTCAACACATAGTGCTTATCAGGTTGAACGAATCTTGCTAAGACGTCATTCCTATATACCTTATTGTGTAGCTGGGCTCTTAGTGTTCCACATCAGGTGTTCCAGATCTTCAATTTTTATACGTCAACAGAGAGTGCTTATCAAGCCGAAAAACTCTTGCTAAGAAGTCATTCCTATCTATACTAATATTATAAAGCTGAAGAGTTTGTTTGTTTGTTTGTTTGTTTGTTTGTTTGTTTGAACACGCTAATCTCAGGAACGACTGGTTGGAATTGAAAAATTCTTTTTGTGTTGGATAGTCCATTTATCGAGGAAGGCTATAGGCTATATAACATCACGCTATCACCAAAAGGAGCGGAGCAGCAATGAGAAATGTTTCAAAATCGGGAAAATGTATTCCTTTTCGAGAGCTTTCGTTGCGTTCGCTGCGTAAACGGTTAAAGATACGCAAAAATTATGTACTACGGAATTATTCCTCATAGAAAGTTCTAAAATAAAGTCCGCGAGAGCATATATCTATCTTTTAAGATTAAGTCACTATAACCTTTTTCATGGAAATCAAATTTGTTTTAAAGTAATGCATTATTTGCGAAGGTATTTTCATTAATATGACATTAATCCTTATCAAAATAAATACGTTAATCATCACAAGCATTTAATTTTGAACAAAATTGCCCTTGACATCGTTTGATTTCAATGAATATCTTAGGAGATATCATAGTTTCAAAATAATGTCACAACAAAATTATTACTGCCTGGGCAATACTGAGCATATCATAATTGCGCGTGAGGAAAAGTGCACCCTCTACCTCTCACCTGAGCCACCGCTCAAGACGCCCATATTCCAGCCGCTTACGGACGGGGAGTAATGGGTAGCTTGCCGTCCGACGGCATGTATTTATAAAGAAGCACTGGCCAATCCCCGCTGCATAGACAAGTCGAGGCGCGGCGGGAAGAGCTCCGGCGCCATCTCAGGGGGCGGTATTGATCCTGTATCGAATGGGGAAGGAAGAAACGCCTGGGTGCCACCACTGCGAGGATCGTCCGGAGGACACGGCAGAACATACGGTGCAGGACTGCCCCGCTTGGGCAGAGCAACGCCGTGTCCTCACTGGTCGAGGCCATGCTGCGGGGCGAGACGGAATGGGAAGCGGTCGCCTCCTTCTGCGAAGCAGTAATGCTAGCAAAGGAGGAGGCGGAACGCGTGAGGGAGAGGACAGCGTCCACCTCACGACGCAGCCGCCGCGGGAGACGCTCACGGCAACGGACGTCGCAAGACGATCTCCGGCCACCGTAGGCGCGGGCATGCGGGCGGCGAGTAATGGGTGACTCGCCGTCTGATCATGGACCATGCCCGGGTCAACGGCGCGTTGTGTTCCACGCGCGCCTCAAAGAGCTGTCAGCAATCTGATGGGACCGCTTAAGAGGGCCAGAGCCTGCCGGGGTCGCGGGACTGTCTCACTCGGTAACCGTGACCCTGGTACATAAAGGGCTATTGAAGGAACACCGTGGATTTTAGTCAGTACAAGTCTGACAGTCCTTCCTGTCCCGCCCTGGGCGGGAGGAATCATTTGATGATTTTGCCACGATAAAAAAAAAGAGGATGGTATGGAGGGAGCGACTATCGAAACCGAGGTTCGGGCACGCCTCAATCGCGGCGGTAAGACCTCTCTTTGAGGATTTTATTAATATGATATTAATCCTTATCAAAATAAATACGTTAATCATCACAAGCATTTAATTTTGAACAAAATTGCCTTTGACATCGTTTGATTTCAATGAATATCTTAGGAGATATCATAGTTTCAAAATAATGCCACAACAAAATAATTACTGCCTGGGCAATACTGGGCATGTCATAATTATTGCGCGTGAGGGAAAGGGCACCCTCTACCTCTCACCCCAGCCACCGCTGAAGACGCCCAAGGCGTCGGAAATAGCGGCTCATATTCCAGCCGTTTACGGACGGGGAGAAATGGGTAGTTTGCCGTCCGACAGCACGTATTTATAAAGAAGCACTGGCCAATCCCCGCTGCATCGACAAGTCGAGGCGCGGCAGAAAGAGCTCCGGCGCCATCTCAGGGCGGTATGGTGGGAGCGACTATCGAAACCGAGGTTCGGGCATACCTCAATCGCGGCGGTAAGACTTCTCTTTGAGGAGTGGCTGGATAGGTGCCACGGCTTCCTGACCAACCACCTGACGCAGGTCCTCACTGGACACGAAAGTTTTGGAAGGTACCTTTGTCGGGGAAGGAAAAAACGCTTGGATGTCACCACTACGAGGTTATAGGGGGGGGGGGTCTAAGGTAGAGCATACGGTGCAGAATTGTCCACATGTCCTCACAACGGCAACGGTGATAAGCGGCGACCTCTCGCGCTCGGCATTGGTTGACGCCATGCTGCATGGTGAAATAGAGTAGGAACCGGTCGCCTCCTTCTGCGAAGCAGTCATGCCAGCGAAGGAGGAGGCGGAACGCGTGAGGAAGAGGACAGCGTCTACCTCACGACCCAGCCGCAGTGGTAGAAGCCCACGGTGACGGACGTCGTAAGACTATCTCTGGCCAACAGGCGTGGGCATTCGGGCGGCGAGTAATCGGGCGACTTGCTGTTCGATCATGGACTATGCCCGAGTCGACGTCCCGTTGTGTTCCAAAAGCGCCTTAAAGAGTGTCAGCACAATGACGGAGCCCCCCTTAGAGGGCCAAAGCCAGCCGGGGTCGTGGAACTTACGAGCTACCGTGACCCCGGAACGTAAAGGGCTATTGAAGGACGCCGTGGATTTTAGTCAGTACAAGTCTGACAGTCCCTCTTGCCCTGCCTTGGGTGAGAAGACTAATTTGACGATTTTACGACGCTAAAAAAAGCATAATGAAAATGATTTGTATCGGTATCCTCCAACAGCGCTTCGCACTAAACAATACATTGTTAAGTTCCGACATCCACGCGAACGAAGTCGCGGGCACAGCTAGTATAATTATATGTTATATTATAGCTGGGCTCTTCGAGTTCCTCATCAGATGTTCCATATCTTTAAATTTGTTCTCTCAGCAGAAAATGCTCATCACGTGGAACAATTTTTGCTATGGCACCATTTTTGCATCTCTTATAGTTTAGCTGCTCTGTTGCTGTTCTGCACCAGGTGTTCAAGTTTCCAAGATAAATTATGTATAACCTATAATTATGTTGGCCAGACTTAATACCAATACTGCAAAAAAATAACCATTCAAATCCAGTACTTTTTGAGTTTATCGAAAATCACGTGTTCCGATTGCTCCCGATTGGGGTCGCCTGCCACCGAATCCCTGAGGGGTAACCCTCAACATCAACATACACAATATGGTATCCCGCAACAACCGTGCCCGGGAGGACTTGCATCAGGTTGAAGGTGAGGACGCCGCAGCGCATCTCCAACCACTTCGCAAAAAGGGATCTTACCGCTGCAATTATGCCCAGGCATGCTCATAAAATAAAAATTACAGTACCAAACTAAATGAAAAAGGGCCAAATGGCAGGTATACTTCATCGAACAAAAAAGAATCTTCGAAATCAGACCAGAAACCTCGGAGTAATGAGTGTAGACAATGTTGATAAATTTTCAGGTTTTTGAAGACGATTCGTCGAATAAATTAGCAAAAAATGTACTCACCGTTGCAAAATGGGTAGATCCTGACCTTGCCAGCTCTACTGCAGTTTGAAGGTAAAGAATATTTAGGAGAAATGTGTGTATTGCTTGAAATAAAGTCTGAAAATTGAAAACATACGACTACAAACTTGAAACATACCCACGTAGGGAAGTTTGTCTGTTTGCAAACATTATAAAAATGATGTTCTTACCGCTAATTTAAATATTTCCTTAAAAACAGCAAATGCTTCCATTAAATGGTTATAAGCTTGGAAAAGCTTTTCTAATTTATCATCATATTTATTGTCTTCTAACTCCAAGCTTATAATACTATAATATTCAATCTCAGTAATGAAATAATTCCATCTTTTATCAAGGCAATCACAGAAATACCATAACTAATGTTAACATCAAAATATATTAAAGTATAAAAATGTACTGCTAATTTTAAGTCAAATGTCAGTGACGTAAAAACAGCATAGATAATAAAATGGCGCACAATTCCGATCCAGTTCCTTTTGATAGACTTCTTGTAGTGTTTATAATTTATTAACCTAAAAGCTCTTTGAATCTCTAGAATCATTTGGACATGATCCTTTCTTTGTATGACATTGAGAGTGAAGAATAAAACGTAAGGAATCACTATCAAGACGACATTGAATTTTACAAAGACGGCGAGGAATTGATTAACTTTCCCATCAAAGCCAGCCAAGATATTTCCTGAGTGAAAGATTATAAATCCAAGAGTACCGATGAAGGACACGATATAATACGACACACGATGAGGTCTGATACAATTGTACGTAATAGAGAATCTGGATATAAATAAAATGTACTGTAAACACCGGTATGGAAGGAGAGTGTTTTGGAAACCTTTATCCAAGAAATTGTTTGTAATTGAGTTTATATTGATCTGTGTCTTCATATTCGCTTGAACAACCGAACAACTGCGCATTAGAACTAAAGTGTAATTAATTTCAAGGAAAATTTTGTTCCGGCCGTTGTTAGTTTTCCATGTGTCGACTCGTAAGTACATATTGATAAAACAATTGTTTTATCGTCACATGTCATAGGTAGATATTTTTGGATTGTATGGAGAAAATATTCAACGTAACATTTTAGTAAATTTATTTTCTTTATTCGTCTTCTGAGTATTTGAAGGTTATTTTGTATGAATCTTGACATTTTACTCTTTTTCCCCACTGCTCGACTGTAAGTGCTCAACTGTGAATAGTTGAGCAGTGGGGAATCCCTAATGCTCAACCAAACTGAGTAGTTTCGAATTCAGGAATTTTGCCCGTTCCTTACTGCTCAACTAAAGGGCTTCACACAAAGCAGCTATAATGTAAAGATGTACATTATAGCACGATACATCTCATTACATCTTTCCATAGAGATTCGAAGATGTAAAAATATACATTATAGCTGCAGTGTGTGGTCTCCTGACGATTTCTATGGAAAGATGTAATGAGATGTATCGTGCTATAATGTACATCTTTACAATATAGCTGCTGTGTGGAAACCCTTCAAACGTAACATAGAAAATAAGCGTCCACAACCTCCAACAGATTTGAAACGCCGCACGCTCCGAAAATTACGATTCTGTCATTTTTACTTTTTATGAAAAAAAACTCTCTAAATCTGTCTTTTTTTTTTTTAAAGTTTCGTTCGAAAATCGATTGATTGAAGTAATTTTATGTACCTAATTATGAAACAAATGTTTAGGACCAAATAAAAATAATGTCTATTAATGAATGACTTGGAGTCAGATTATAAACGACCAGGCCACTGTTCCAATACAAGTAGCGCAGTTTCTAGTTAAGCAGTGGGGAATTTAAAAGGCACAACTCAAGTTGAGCAGTTTGTTGAGCTGTTTAGCAGTGTAGTTTTTTATGATGTACTTTTTGTCAGAAGATGTTCAGTAATCAATCACGGGAGCCCTCCGTGGTTGATTACCCTCGAAGTGGAAACATTAATAGGCTGATGGTAAGTTTTTTTTACAATAAAACAAATAAAAATATAACTAAAATGTTAATTTAATAACCAGTGAATTACAGAAAAGCAAACTGCAACAGAACAACGGTGTAATTAGTGAGAATCGCCAAAGCACTCAGTGGCTGGCTGATGTCTATGTAGAACAAGCCACAGGCACTCATCTTGCTGTATAAAACTCGGTGTAGCCGACGAATATTCTTACACTGTCTCATTTCTTCCGCTGCAGACAAAAAGACATCAAATTCGTTATTCAGATTCATTTCTTTTTACAAGAAATGTGCCACCAGAAATGTGCTATGCAGCTATATGCTACGAGAATGTAAAAGCTGAGTTACGAAACTACGTGACCGTTTCCACTGATGCTATGCTATGTAGCGGTGCGAGTAAGATGTGCTATGAAGATCTCCGCCGCAAAGTGGCTGTGCGAGGCACAGATCCATAGCACGCATCCTTCCTTATAAAAAACATAAATCTAAGTTGAATCCGTTTCCGCCAGTGCTATGCTGTGTGCACCAATAAATATGATGACAGGCCTGTTGGTCTAGTGGTTAGTGACCCTGACTGCTATGCTGGAGGTCGTGGGTTCGATTCCCACCCAGGTCAAATGTTTGTGTGATGAGCACGATCATTTGTTCTGTGTCTGGGTGTAATTTATCTATAATATTCATGTTTTTAAAAATATATAAGTATGTTTATCAGATGTCTAGTACCCCTAACACAAGCTCTGCTTAGCTTGGGACTAGATGGCGTTGTGTGATAGTTGTAGAATATTATTATTATTGGTGGATATCAAACGCATCCATAGCAATGTAGCATAGCACTTCTCTGGTAGAAAATCAGCCTTAAGGGCTCCCACACACAACCGCGATGAGATGTGATGTCGCATCTCAGAAACTTGCAAAGCGAATTTTAATTTTATTCGTCCACAAGGCGACGTAGGTAGGTCTGCGTTATCTTATGACTTGATATCCATTGACGCATGCCTGTCCGTACCGCTATGGATTTGCATTGCGATAGTCGCCTGGATACCAAAGTCGTAAGGCGCGGGCCAAATGGAAAAGACGTAAGACGAGAACGCCTCGCGGGCGGCCGTAAATGCGAGTATGAGAGTCGCGTCCGCGCCTCTCATAGGTATACATACATATTATGCGCCTAAGGCGCGGGACACATAGAAAAGACGTGAGACGCAGACGGGGCGAAGACATATTATGTCTCTACGGAGTCTCTTTCATACAAAATGTATAGAAGCGTCGTGACGTAAAACACACAGAAGAGACGGGGTGCGGACGCGACTCTCATAGGCGCGGGACACAGAAAAGACGTGAAACGCAGACGGGGCGGAGACATAATTATGTCTCTTCGGCGTCTCTTTCATACAAAATGTATAGAAGCGTCGCGACGTAAGACACACAGAAGAGACGGGGTGCGGACGCGACTCTCATTCATTTTCGCACGTCCGCGACGCGTCCTCGTCTTACGTCTTTTCTATGTGTCCCGCGCCTAAGGAGTCGGAGACTTGTCGTGTTGTGTACCGCGAAGGGGCTAATATTGAGAACGTGCACGACGGCCGTGGTGGGAGTAGTACTATTCGATTGCAGCGCTCATTGTGGCGAATAATAGAACTAATGAGGGATTATCTCAGAGGACATTCAGTTTTGCCAACTGCTAAAAACGCGCTAATCTCAGGAACTTCTGGTTCGAATTGAATAATTCTTTTTGTGTTAGATAGTTCATTTATCGAGGAAGGCTATAGCCTATTTAGCATCACGCTATGACCAATAGGAGCAGGGCAGCAATGAAAAATGTTGTCAAATCGGGAAATTCTTCTTGAGAGCTTCCCTTGCGTACGATGCGTAAACGGTTTATATTACGCAAAAATGATGTATGACGGAATTGTTCCTCATGAAACGTTCTAAAATAAAGTCCGCGACAGCATATGTCTATCTTTTAAGATTAACTCACCATAACCTTTATTTTGGAAATCAAATTGGTTTTAAAATAATACATTTCTTGCGACAATGTTTTAATGAATATAGTATTAATCCATAACCAAAAAAATGCGTTAATCATTACAAGCATTTAATTTTAAACAAAATGCTCGACATCATTTGATTTCAATGAATATCTGACGTGATATCGTAGTTTCTTCAACGGCAGGTGTTGGAGCGCAGTCGCAATACGACGGCTCTGACATTCAGCTCTATCGTCTGTACGTAATTTTTTATAATCGCATTATTCCGCTGGAAAAAATAGTTGTTGTGTTGAAAACTGCAAGAATACTAGCAGAAATAGTAAATTTAAGTTTTATTGATTCCCAAGCGGTTCTTGGAAAGATGAACAATGCAGGAGATGGTTAGCTGCCGTGAAGAGAAAAAGTGAATAACATCATAACCCTAATTTTAATTAATCCTTTATTTGATATTTTTCTTATAGAATACAGTTTGCCTATGCTTATTTAATTTTGTTCAGTGCCAATGAATCGCCATGGAATCAAAAACCAAGTGATTTGTTAAAGAATCTGATTTCAATTAGAACGGTCAGAGCCCCTAAAGTTGCGAACGCTAGGTGGCGCTGATGTCGTGCACGTACTCAATATTGGTTTCTTTGTAAGTATAACACTGCCACTGACGGTACCTCGTGGCGTGTGTGGCGTGGCGTGTGTTAATCATTTCTAAGATAAGTCGTCGCAGAGGCATGTACTGGAATTTACGGATATGTACAGATCGGTAAGGTTAAAACTATCCAAAGACTGATATAAACAAAGAAGGTTGAACAATTCATACGAATGTTATTATTTAGCTTCGAACAAAACTATATTTAGCGGCACGGTTTGTGCAGTGGTTGATCGACTGCTCCGCTGAGTGTCGCAGGTTTGATTCTTGCACCGGACTAAAATTTGTATGGCCTACAGATGCGTAGTTGTTCCGATCAGCAGCCTTACTCTCGACACTCGATCTCAATTGAAATTGGAAATTGGGATCGAGATCTTGTCATTTGGCACTCTTGAATGTTACACTAGCTCACGATTGGAACAGTATTGGGCGGATTTTTTTGGAACTAAATGAAATCGACTTTACTCGAACGAAAATAAATATCAGCACACATTTATTTATTGATTTACCTAATGAGTAATTCAATATTTTTAAATTTAGTAATTAACGTTTTCATTTGTATGGCCACCCCATGACAATCAGTGTAGGTGTAGTCAAACATGCAGTCGCTCCAATCTCAATCTCGACTTCGTTCAAGAGTGCCAATTTTCTGAATATTGGAATTGAAACTGAATCGAATTGGAATACGATCGAGATTGGGATTGATTTCAAGAGTAAGGCCCCAGGGGCCTTCCTCTTGAAATCAATCAATCTTGTTGTTTGTGTATCTGAATTTAAATTCTTGTAGACACATCCACGAGGCAGTTTAATAAAAAAAAATAGCTGTGGCACTCGGGGACTGCCGCGGTAAAGCTATGCAGATATAATAATAACTTATGCAATTATTATTTTATTTTATTTTTTGGCTGTGTTCAGCCACGTCAATCAAGTGTAACGTCAAGAAAAACAAACACCGTGCCGAAGTCTGCCGAACTGAAACGACGTTAGACGATGCGAGGTGTTAGGTTCATTTTCGTTAGGTTTATTTTCGTTACGGAATTTCTTGATTCGGTCGCCGCACTCAGAGCCTGCGATAAAAGCTATGCAATAGCTTAAAGCTGTACTGCACAATTCTTACCGGTACAATCTGATGCCAACACAAGTATGCATGAATCTTGGGAGATCTTCATTGCATCGTAAAATGCTTGTGTGTAGTTGCAGAAGATGATTTGTATCAACATGTACTTTATTATGAACACGTAGAGTAGTCCTTGTACGACGGATACGTGCTACAAAAAGGAAAAAGATATAGTATAATTAGCCATCCATAATTTTATAGAGAATTATGAATATTATTCCTTCTCTCAGAGAAGTTTATACCTCTCAAAAAGAGGAGGAATGTGCTTAAATTCCACGTGTGCCCAGTGCGGAGTCCCTTACACGAATTCTACGTATTTGACCGTACTTTGCACAACAAAAAAGTTGGCGATCACTTAGAAAAATCGAAATCTTTTTGTTACGGTAGCCTATATTATGATTAGTCCAGTCAACGAGGCATATGTGGTCCGAAAAATTCCTCCGGCACTGAAATTTGGCATATGATGAAATAAGGTGATACAGATTACAGATGCACAATAATCCAAATTTTTTTAGCCGAGAAGTTCCGTTTTCTTTACCAAAACATGAAAATTGCTTATAACTCTCTGTGAAAAATTCCTCAGCCTCAAATTCTTTTTGTCATGTATTTGTTTAAATGTATTAGTAAGAATAGGCAAGTAGAAAAATCCAACAAATTTTCGATTTCAGTGTCACTCCAAATCAACTTTTTACATATCGCGCTCTAACTTCTAGTGAAAAATCTCTTTATTTTATCTGACACTAATGACTACACAATTTACCATGTTTGTTGTTGCTCCACACTGAGGACCACGCCTAAAATCGTGGTGAAGATAACGTTTTCAGGAAATCTGCTTTAGAATTGATGTTGATATGAAATGATAATTGTTATTTGATTTCTATTCGATTCCGAATATATCTGCGACTCTATAATTATTTCTAGCGTGGAGATTATTTTATTTAGAACCTAACTGTAACCATCCAGTATTAGTAAGGTAGTATACTCACGTTCTCTGGATTCTGGCTATTATAATGTAGAAAATCAATCAAAACTTGCACTTTTAACAAGCCAAGGAAAAACGTCTCAGCTATGTGAAATAGCACCTGAAAATAATAATTACAATTTAATTACGAGAATAATAAAATTTATAATTATTTTTCTAATATCTTTTTTTTTCATAATTAACTTGTAACATGATACTAAAAAACCGGCCAAGTGCGTGTCGGGCCACGCACAGTGTAGGGTTCCGTAGTTGCCCATCAAAATACTTATGCGAACTAACTAAACTGATTCGCTGAATTTAATTTAAAAAAAAGAATTTTCAAAATCGGTGCAGGAGTCTTTGAGAAATCGGGAAAAACACATAAAAAAAAAGATTACGACGAATTTAGAACCTCCTCCTTTTTTTGAAGTTAGTTAAAAATAGTTGACGATAAAAACCTACCTATCCCCAAAAAACATACCGTAAAAACATACCTATTAGAGCTGTAAACATAAAGTTGACAAACTTACATTTGCAGTTGAAGAACATGTTCTCCGATACATTTTGTTTAAGAAAATATGTTATCCAAGTACATTTTATAAGTTGGTCGACTATTACTCGTAAATTTGTAAAGCCTACTTAGTGATGATAATTTTCTTTTAAACTTCGTTATATATACTACTATTGTGAATTTTTTCACACCCCCAAACATAACCGTTTAGCTGGTAGAGGGGGGGGACACTCGAGTCGAGCAAAATTTAGCACTTTAAAGTTTAATATTTCACAAACGAATTTTTTAATCAAAAAATTGTTAATGGAAACTATCAATATTTTTTAAAGACCTATTTAATGATACCCCACACTAAGGGGTACGCGAGAAAAAAATAAAACATCCCCACTTTACGTGTAAAGGAGGTACCCTAAAAAAAAATATTTTACGAGATTTTATTTTACGACTTTTTCGGCACAACAAATTCGTATATTTACCTACACCAAATTACAGCTCTCTAGTACTGTGCGTCTCTGAGCTAAACTGCGGACAGACGGACGGACGGACGGACATGGCGAAACTATAAGGGTTCCTTGTTGACTACGGAACCCTAAAAATGATAACGACAGAAACAACAACTTTAGAATGGCGCTACCAGCGCGTGATGTCTTTAAGGCCTTTGTCAAACAGACAGGCGATAGCGAACCGAACCGAATCATGTCATATAAAAATGCGAAAGCGATCCGATACTCTATGTGACAGGCTTCAAACAATTCCATACATTACAAACAAAAAGCTACGCCACGCATTCGGTTCGTCAGTTTGACAAAGGCATTACTGTATGATTAACTTGACATAATACACTACACACTCGAAGCTACACTTGACGTTGTTTCCGTTAACCGCTTGTAGCGCCAATGACGGTTAAAACGCGCACTGAAACTCCCTATTGATTCGTTTTTGAAAAAAGAATAGTTTCTGACAATAACGAACACAAAAAAAACTGAATACCCCGATTAGGTGCAGACTTTAGATCTAGCACGATACGTGCGAATCGATTTTAATTTTAACAAATTAATTTACTGGTGCGCGAATTGACAAATCTAAAAGTACGTAAAAGGCGATTGTCGCACTCGGTGCGTTTTATGCAAAACAGATAAGACGTATGACGTATTATAAATAAATAAATTACAACCACGATTTACTTAGAGCGAGTGGGACAGACTCCATGTAGACCAGGTATGGAAAAAGAATGTATAGGTACTTACTGGCAGTTGAAAAACTTTCTTGTAAACATTGTAGCATTTTAACAAATGGTAGTAAGCGTGAGTCATTTCATTGCAATGCTTTATACGGCTGCCATTGCGCAATGACAGTAACACTTTTTCATTCCATTTTTCAGCTTTTTCTGACAGTAATTTAATCAGGCATATCGCATAAACGGCATTGCAGTCGATAGTCAGCAAAACAAATAGATAACAATTTACGTACAATGGAGGATGCATGTATATCACGTACACATATATGCATGCTGTAATTTGGAACAGATACAGAATAATGACAAAACACGAATTCCTAATAATAACTCGTTTGGTACTGGAAAAATCCCGAATATATCTATGAATTTTTTGAAATGCCAAAATGCATTGGACGTTATCCTTTGAATAAACGACGGTGAGGATAAAATTCATGACGAAGCCAGACACGTAGAAGAGAGTATCACAAATGGTTGCAAAGTAAAGGAAATTGACGGTCTGGTATCTCTGCATGTTCTCATCGAACAGCATCGTACTGATCCTGTATAAACTCAAGGACAAATATGTAAGTATTCCACAAGATGATAAAAAAATATTTGTAAGACCATTCGCGTACACAAAATTATTTCTGAGTTGATATTTCGGGTTTAGTGACAAATATTGCATTAGGTTTAGAGGCAGAAACATCGCTTGAATATCTTTGTCAATGTAGCGACTCAAAAAAGAGTTGTCTCGTCGTTTTGTCGATTCCATTTTAATTTATACATTTCCTAACTTATTTTCTTACTGGTCAACGTTCACTGGCCTATTAGAATGCGTAACCATTAGTAAAAAGCATCAATATTATTTGTGCTATGTAACAGACTTCAGTAATTAAATTTTATATGTTTGTTTATATTAATATGTACAGGAGCAATATTTGATGAACAAACAATAATGGAGCGAGTAGGTATCGATTTAGCGTATACTAAACATAGTGAAAGAGTAGATGATCCTGAAATAATGATGATGAAGTTTTATTATTTAATGGATAATTAAAAGTATCACACTTAAAATAAGCCATTTCAAGAAAGTGATTTTTGAGTTATGAATACCGGGGATAAATATGACTTAACATGCACATAAAAATACTATATTAAAGTGATAAGACATAAAAATACAAAGATGGTGAAAAATAAATTTATTTTAATAACTAGCTTCTGCCAGCGACTTCGTACGCGGATCCTGTTGCTTATGCCAGCGACAATGGGGTCGTCAAAATCGAAGATCTGAAACGTCTGATGTCGAATTCTTAGAGCCTGGGGACGGGAAAACAACGGGACGCGCGAGACGATTCCAGACGTTCCAGTTTTCTTACAAAAGTAAGTCAACAGGAAATGCCCATCAGACTAAACAACTCTTGCTAAGACGTGATTCCTATATAATTATGTAATAGTGTAGCTGGGCTCTTGGAGTTCCACATGAGGTGTTCCAGATCTTCAATTTTTATACAACAACAGAGAGTGCTCATCAGGCTGAACAACTATTGCTAAGACGTCATTACTATTATTATGTTATTGTGTAGCTAGGCTCTTGGAGTTCCACATCAGGTGTTGCAGATTTTCAGTTTTTATACAACAGGGAGTACTCATCAGGCTAATTTTGTTTTGTTGTGAGAAATTAATGTGAGCAAAACATTGCATCGGTACAGTGAATAAAAGTGTAAGTTTACCAGTGTTTCAATAACAACTCACTCCAAAGAGACGCGGATTTATACATGGCTTGGCATGACGTCACTCCAACGTCATTGGCTGTCCTCTAATATGTTGTAAAATTTTAAATAGACTAGGATGGATTAATCTATAGCAGTTTAATAAGTTAAAAAGGTTACAATATATTTAGCAATAGAAAATACAAGAGAATATAAAAAACAGTCCACAACACAGTCCACAACACAGTCAGCACAATTCACAGTACAGCACCAAACACGCTGGGTAAGGCCACAATAGCCCTTAGCAGGCAGGAACCGAAGCAGGAAGGGCCTTAACAGGCAGGACCGCAGCAGGCAGGGGCCTCTGAAGTCGCGGTCCTCCGCAGCAGGGAGTCCCAGAGGGCAAGAACCTCCTCTAAAGTGTAAAAGGCTCTTCAGTAGTCCTCAGCAGCAGGGAGACCCAGAGGGCAAGACCCTCCTCTGGAGTATAAGAGGCTCTTCAGTAGTCCTCAACAGCAGCGAGTCCCAGAGGGCAAGAACCTCCTCTGAGTGAAAGAACGAAGAGTGCTGGATAGAAATGAATTGACTAGAATGTCCAAAGGTCCTGGATAGAATGTCGAAAGTCCCGGATAGAATCAACCAAACGTTCTGGATAGAATGTGTGGAAGGTCCTGACGGCCTCTGCTTTTATACCAGTCAGCTTGTTTTTTAAAATCATTGTTCTCCTCTATTTTCAAATTGATGTCGAGGGTTCTGACATATTAGTCCAAGGAGGTCTGCATGCGTTTACATGTGTAAAATTTAGAATTGAGTAATTTAGTACATCTGATGGGACCCCCCGACGTCAAGACATGACGTCTCTTACGTCGAGCAGTACCGTAAACGGATGACATAATGACGTAAAAATGCTACCTGGGACGGGCATATTTCCTGTAGTTTTCATACATTTTATATGGACTCGTCGCACACAGTTGACGCCGCTAGCCGCCACACGCTACAATCGTCGCTGCTCGCTCTTGTGGCCCGCACCGGCCACTAAACGCCGACACAAAACGCCGCCACACGCCACTCGCGCGATTCCGCATCCCTCTCCTTCTTACCTCAGTTATGCATTGGTTAAAAAAAGTAGCAGCCAACTACCGCAAGTGTTGACCACCGGCCACAAATGACTATCACGTGCTTCAGCTACTCCTGTAGCCGCTTCTAGCTTCTCGTGGCGGCATTTTTATACGCGCCACTCACAGACGTGATATAAGGCATTTTTCCTAAGATAGGTAAACCGGCAAGGAGGCTCGCTCCTAAATAGAGTTCCGGTAAGCCAGTTTGGCTTCACACAGATGCAATTAGAAAATTAAACATAGCATAAGCAACTCAAAAAATCTAAACGCGGTAAAGATATTGCATTAAAATTTAAAAAAAAAAAGAAACAAGAAAAAACTATCGCTTACAACGATTTTAACGAGAATATGATTTATTTAATATTTGTAGAGCACACCTGTAATAAGGAAAAATAAATTATAATGAAGATATAAGTGGGTCCTTTATATACAGGATTCCCAGGTCTTACTTCCAAACTGGATCAAAATGTTCATATGGGCCCAGCACGCTTCCACTGCGCCACTCTGATTTGTTGTAGGAGAATTTTATAACTAGGTTTTATTGTGAAAGCGTCCTTTTGTAGCTGGCCGTTTAGAATGAGTACGAAAAAGTAAATTGTCTTAATGACGGATGTTTTTATGATTGCGACGTTAGACGATGCGGGGTGTTAGGTATTAACGTTAGGTTTATTTTCGTTAGATTAATTTTCGTTACGGAATTTCTAGATTCGGTCGCCTTTCTCAGACCTCGCGATAAAAAAGTTATGCAATAGCTTATAAGTCCATCACAATAAAACGGAGAGAGATATTACGATTTTTTATTAGATTTAAATTACAGGAATGCAAACTGCAGTAGCACAAAGGTATAATTAGCAAGAAAAGTTATCATATTAGGTAGTAAGCTAGCATCAACGTAGAACATATGGCAGGGATTCAGCTTAGCGAATCTGACTTGATGTAAACGTTTAATATTCTTGAATAAATTCTTCTCGACACCTGAAACGATTGTAGAAGATATTTATTTAAAAACATTGGCTGAGATTCTCGTCCTAAAGAAAAATAAAAAACTTTTTTAAAAAAAGGGAACCGACTTCAAAACCAAACACAAAAAAACTGTAAAATAACTTTTCTTTCGGAAGTCGGTGGCTTTGTTTTTTATTTCATTTACTATGGCCACCGACTTCCGAAAGAAAAGTTATTTTACAGTTTTTTTGTGTTTGGTTTTGAAGTCGGTTCCCTTTTTTTAAAAAAGTTTTTTATTTTTCCCTTTTTAGTTCAGATATTTAACAAAAATCTTCATATAATCGGCGTCTTTGAAAATCTACAATCCTAGTAAGCAACAAAAACGGATTCACATGGGCAACGTCACGGGATATCTATTAGTGTTATATACTTAAACCTTCTCCAGAATGTAATGAACACTTTCCTGAAAACTGCATCAAAATCGGTTCAACCAAACGCGAGATAATTGCGGACAAACATGCAATCATCCCTGAAAATCTACGATCCAAGTAAGCAAAACGGATCCACGCGGGCAACGTCACAGGATATCTATTAGTGTTATATACTAAAACCTTCTCCAGAATGTAATGAACACTTTTCTGAAAACTGCATCAAAATCCGTTCAGCCAAACGCGAGAAAATCGCGGACAAACATACATACATACATACATACATACATACATACATACAGGTCGAACTGAGAACCTACTTTTTTTTTTTAAGTCGGTTAAAAATACGTGTGGCACTCGGGAACTGCCACGGCAAAGTTATTGCATAGCATTTTTATCAACTAATGAATTTTTTTCTTTTTTTTTATTAGGCTCCTTTTTTTATTATTCAGCCACGTCAATCAAGTGAAACATCAAGAAAAACAAACACCGTGCCGAAGTCTGCCGAAGTGAAACGACGTTAGACGATGCGGAGTGTTAGGTATAGTTTCGTTCCAGATGGGGGCTCGCCACAATAATGGCGATAAGACCAGTCATGGAGGAATGGTTAAAAAGGTGACATAGCGCCTTCAGCTTCCGGCTGTCGCAGGTGCTTACAGGACATGGATGCTTTGGGAATTACCTGCGTCGCATAGGTCGGGAACGGAGTCCCGCTTGCCATCACTGTGTGAACTGCTTGGAGGACACGGCACAACATACTCTAGAAGAGTGCTCAGCTTGGGATCAGCAGCGCCGTGACCTGGTCGCAGCGTTTGGTACGGACGATCTTTCGCTTCCTGCTGTGGTTAGATCTATGGTCGGAAGTGAAAGTGTGTGGAATGCCGTCACTTCGTTTTGTGAGGAAGTGATGCACGCCAAGGAAGCGGCAGAGCGGGAAAGAGAGCATGCATCTCACTCTTTCCGTACCAGAAGATCAGCCGGGCGTCGAAGGGCGCTAAATGATCTCCGACCACCGTAAAAAGGGGCCTGCGAGTGACGAACTTCGGGCTAAGTCGTCGCCCGACCATTCAGGCTCTAACAGGAGGCGCGCTGTTTTCAATTTGTTACTGCGCGTCTACAAGGAGAAGTGTGGTCCTGGACAAATCGCATTTGGAGACAGGGGCCGCTGTGTATAGCGGGCCGATAACAGTTGGGGGTGCGCGCGAATGTATTCATATAATTATCCCGGGCCCCCGACCAATGGTAGAAGAAGGAATAGTGGGTTTTTAGTCGGTTTGAATCCGACATAACCCTCCGCTCGGAGGGTTTCCCTGAGGACTTTCCCAATCAAAAAAAAAAGTTTTGTTTTTGTTAGATTTTTTTCGTTAGGTTTATTTTTTTTACGGAATTTCTTGATTCGGTCGCCGCGCTCAGAGCCTGCGATAAAAGCTATGCATTAGCTTAAAAAATCAACACAACAAATTGAAATATTGTATGCCTGCTTGTATGAACAGAGGCAAATATCGTAACGAACATTTTCACGATCTTTCTAGAGAACGCTCTAGATCGATCTATCTCGATCATCATCTGCCTAGCCTTTTCCCAACTATATTGGGGTCGGCTTCCAGTCGAACCAGATGCAACTGAATATCAGTATTTTACATGGAGCGACCAACCTCGGCTAGCGCGGCTTAACCCGGAAGATCGACCTGTGCGGCTGTAATTATTTCAGGCTAAATTTTAGCCACGAGCTCTTCAGCTCTAGCCGATTAGTCGGTCTTGTAGTGTTTTAGCTTATGAGACGAAGAGAACAATCGCATTTTTGTCTAAAGTTTATTTCTAGAGACTTTTGTACTATACCTGTACAATTCCAGCCCAAAATACGTGAACATGAATCTTGCACGTCATTCATCGACTCGTAGAACTTCTCACAGTGTAGGTTCAATGCGACTTGCAATACTAAACACTTCGCTATCCAGAGGCATAGCCATAATGTTATTAAGAACGTTAATCGCTGTAAAAAATAAACCAATATAAAATAAACCACCCACAAGTTAGGCAGACGATCTTATGAATACCACAGGATCACGCTGGATGCAAGCCGCGACAACCGGTCTTATTGGAAGTCTATAGGGGAGGCCTATGTTCAGCAGTGGACGTCTTACGGCTGATAATTATCATGATGAGGATGATTATCAGCTGATAATTATCATGATGATGATTAATTGTATTATTACCTTTCAATAAGAGTTTTCCCGTATGAAGAATCCACTAGATGGCAATACGTAGGCTTGTGGTCTATCTGCTCCGTGATTGGTTAATTTTGACATGACATTGTCAGAAATGTCAAAATTAACCAATCACGGAGCAGATAGACCACAAGCCTACGTATTGCCATCTAGTGGATTCTTCATACGGGAAAACCCTCATTGACACAATTCAAAAGGGTAGTTTGCTGCATACATAATTGAAAATATGTTTAGTCCGTCAATTAGAATACTGAAAAATAATGGACACGTATATTTCGTTTTTTTTTAAATCAATGAATGTTGACAAAGTGAAACGCTTCCAAATTCGGGGGGAGTGATGGCTTGTGACGTCATAATGCTTGTAAAACTGTGCCGACCAAGTGACGTTTTGTGATTTTTCGAAGCGTTGTGTCTTCGTCAATGTTGGTTTCCGTAACATAAGAAAAAATATGTGGCAAATATTTTTTGATAATCTATCCTTCGGACTTTTTTTTTTTTGAGTAAAAAGCCTATTCTGAAGTCAAAATCAAATCATTTAGCATGCTTAAACATAGTGTTACGTCGGTCGGATTGCGAGACCAATCTATAAGGTTCTCGAAGGTTCCACAAGGTTCTCGACAATTCTACTAAAGATCGGTCAGGAAATTTCTAGAAAATTCTACCCTGTTCTAGATGTTTCGAGATGGTTCTGGAATGTTCCAGAAGGTATGGGACTATGTCGAAGTCTATGGATGTTTCCAGAACATTCGACCACCTTCTAGAAACATCTAGTGGGTCCGGCCGGGGTATAAAAAGGGCGTCGATCACCAACCTGAGTCAGTCTGGTTTTGACTACGATCGAGGCGACTCGAAGTGAACAAGCGATCTCTAAGTGACTTTTACGTGTGATTAAGAGTGTGTATAAGTGTTTAAGTGTTGAGTATAGTGTTAAGTGTTTATTTTAGTTTGTGATTCGTGTGTGATTAAAGTTTATTTGGTTTTAATTGGTGTTAATTAATTTATCCCAATACCCAGCTCGTAACATTTGGTGTCAGAAGTGGGATATAATGCCAATTTTACCAAAGGACGACACGGACGGTATCCGTACCAGGAGTCAGCGCCAGCAAGACATGGACCAGAGGCGGTTTGGAGGTTCCCCGATACAGACGCCGGGTGGTGCTCAGCCTACGTCGGAACCAGCCGCTGGTCCATCTGCAGTCTCTTCAGCACCAGCGAGTCCAGACCTGTCTGCGCTTATGGCGCTGCTGCAGGAGCAGGCTCGCCGCCAGGAGGAGCAGGCTCGACGCTTGAAAGAGCAGCTACAAAAGGACAAGGAGGAGCAAGCCCGCCGCCAGGAAGAGCAAGCCCGCCGCCAGGAGGAGCAAGCCCGCCGCCAGGAGGAGCAAGCCCGCCGCCTGGAAGAACAGCTACAAAGGGATAAAGAGGAGCAGGCCCGCCGTCAAGAAGAGCAGATGTTCCTGATAAAGGATCTGCACTCGACATTTGCTAAGGAGCTCAAGATGATGAAGGAACAATTTCACCAGCTAGAGAGTCGTATCTCAGAAGCTGAAGTTCAGATTGCTGAGATGAAGAAGACTTTGGGTGAAGTAAGGACTGGAGACGGGGTTGTGTGTCCAATGGTTGCGGTACCTTCAGCACGTGGATTTAAGGTGCCACCATTCGACGGAACAGCATCATGGTCGGCTTACAGGATGCAGTTTGAGGCCGTTATGAAGGCGAATGGGTGGACCAAGGAGCAAGCTACGACCGCGCTCATTTTGGCTCTGCGAAACCAGGCTCTAACCGTACTAGAGGTTCTTGACAACGATGTGACATACGAGCAGCTGCTGGAAAAGTTAGAGTCCAGGTACGGCGACGCGCACCTGGAGTACGTATATCGCGCTAAGCTGAAAGATCGTGCTCAACGTAGTGGCGAAAGCCTGCAACAGTGGGCCCTAGAAATTGAGAAGATGGTCCGGAAAGCATATCGGTCCGTCCCGGCTCTCATCGATTGCAATCTGGTACAGGCTTTCATCGACGGGATAAGTGACTTCGAAGTTAGAGCAGCTGTAAGACTGGGGCATCACAAGACCTTGAAGGGCGCCTTGGCCCATGCCTTGGAAGTGGAGGCAGTGAGGCAAGACCATCGAACTCAGCGTAGTAGGGAGGTTGCGCCATCTTCTGTACGCGACCGTTCGAGAGGGTACGGCCCTAGGTGCTATACTTGCGGAGAAAAGGGTCATCTTCGCTCAAGCTGTCCAAAGCGAAGGGCAGCTGATATGACTGCCCAGCATCGCAATTGGAGATCGCATGGTAACGCTGATACACCGTCTAGAAGACCTTGTTCTGCAGACAGTAAGCAAGAGCCTAAAGAAGAAGTGCTCGTGAGGACGCTAAAAGGAAGCACGGTTCTCGGTAATGAATGGAAGGGAACCCTACAGCCTGCGCAGGAAAATGACATGGACAACTGTGTGAAAAGACCCCAGACAAACGGTAGTGGTTTTGACGTAGCGTCACTTGTTGTGCATAAACCAGTGCGCCGTACACGGAAGTCCCGTAAATCGGAAGTTAAACGGGATGGACTATGCCGAGTTGCGACCAGGAGCAGTGATGTTCCTTACCGCATACAGAGTGGTCAAGGTGGTGCGCCTAAGTTTGACCACGTTAAATGGTTGGCGCGATACAACGACGACTACGACGGACTGTGCATGCTCGGGAGTGATCGGGATTAACGATGCTCGGGACGAGCATGTCTAAGGAGGGGGCAGTGTTACGTCGGTCGGATTGCGAGACCAATCTATAAGGTTCTCGAAGGTTCCACAAGGTTCTCGACAATTCTACTAAAGATCGGTCAGGAAATTTCTAGAAAATTCTACCCTGTTCTAGATGTTTCGAGATGGTTCTGGAATGTTCCAGAAGGTATGGGACTATGTCGAAGTCTATGGATGTTTCCAGAACATTCGACCACCTTCTAGAAACATCTAGTGGGTCCGGCCGGGGTATAAAAAGGGCGTCGATCACCAACCTGAGTCAGTCTGGTTTTGACTACGATCGAGGCGACTCGAAGTGAACAAGCGATCTCTAAGTGACTTTTACGTGTGATTAAGAGTGTGTATAAGTGTTTAAGTGTTGAGTATAGTGTTAAGTGTTTATTTTAGTTTGTGATTCGTGTGTGATTAAAGTTTATTTGGTTTTAATTGGTGTTAATTAATTTATCCCAATACCCAGCTCGTAACAATAGGATAATCTTAATCAGTCTATATAATTTTACCACTGCATGGGCACAGATCTTTTCTGTGAGAAGGAGTGGGCTGTAAGCCCCATGCAGGCCCAGGCGGGTCACGAGATGTCAGAGGCCCTAGGTGTGAAATCTACGCACGGCTCTGCTGGCGCATTTTCATTGGTCGTTAACTCTTTCGGTACTTATACAGCATACGGGGAGTCCTCGCAGGCAAGATAACAACCAATGAAAGTTACAAGTTGATACGTGTTCGTTATACCGTCTTCTATTCATCGGTTGATTAATAGCGTTCGGGTCTGCCACTCTTTTCAATAAATGGCGACGAACATGGAGGTTTTCCTACACCCCGCACGCTGGCTATCGACTAATGAAAACGGTTCCCCAAATGCGGGCCCTGTGGCATGCGTTACAAATATCTCTCGCACTCGGCATGCGGGCCCTATCAACTAATGAAAACGGTTCCCCGAATGCGGGCCCTGTGGCATGCGTTACAAATATCTCTCGCACTCGGCATGCGGGCCCTAACAACTAATGAAATTGCGCCATTCAGCGTACTTGACGTAGTTACGGCGTATATTGTTTGCACAATGAAAGACCGCCTCTAGTGTACGAACGAGGAACTTTATCGTTCCCGTTTACTTCACGTCACAAAAACGTATCTAATACTTTTGATAAGACTTCAGATGTCTTCGAATTATATTAGTCTGTTTTAGGGCATAGTTCCCTCACAATATTTTCCTTCACTTTGTTCTTCTTCACAGTGACGAGACCGTGGCCTACCATGACGTCTTAAAGAGAAAGTAGAAAGTTCCACTGTGGGAACGAGATGGCGCTACACGACCTGTATAGCTCCGTCTCTTTCCCACAGTGGCTCCCAGAAATATACCAACTATATCAATATTATAAAGCTGAAGTGTTTGTTTGGTTGAACGCACTAATCTCAGAAAATTAGTTCGAATTTTTTTTTTTCTGTTGGATAGATATTTGGGGTAGACGTGTCCTTGAGTGGAGACCACGACTTGGCAAACGTAGTGTGGGACGCCCGCCGGCCAGGTGGAGTGACGACCTGCGAAAGGCGGCCGGCAGAGACTGGATGAGAAAAACTCAAGACAGGGCTCAGTGGCGCACATTGGGAGTTGCCTATGTCCAGCACTGGACGAATACAGGCTGATGATGATGATGATGATGGATAGTATATTAAATTTATCGATATGACATCACGCTATGGACAATAGAAGCCGAGCATCGGAGGTGAAACCGCAAGAAATATAATATAAGCTGATCAATCCATGCTAATTGCGTTTATGTTGGAACATGTAATTAAGAGTTTACAAAAAATGTAATATAATATGTTTAAATTAGTTTAATTAGTACTTACAAAAAGTTCTCCATGCATTGCGGAATATTGGAAATTGTGAATAAACATTTGAATGCTCACAAGATAGCGATACATGAAGCCAATAGTATGAATCAAGATCTGGAAAATAGTAAGGTTTAGTTTTAACCAGAGGTGGAATTAGGTAGAGTTATTTTAGTACTTACATCGAAATGTTGATAATAATATTAATAGATCTTTCCGAGATTTGTAATGGACAATATTGTGTGGATAACAGTATTACAAATAAATAGGTACCTTATAATAATAAAAACACCATAGATAGATTATACAAATAAATTGTGTGAAAGTAAATAACTTTTTCATAATAAAAAGGTTTGCCAAAGAGCGATGGAGCGCAGCATATTGGGTATCAAGCTGAACAATCGTATTCTAAATACCGCAATACGCTCTAAAAGTGGGATCGCTGACGATGACGATGATGTGGGCAACAAGACTGCCAGGTTGAAGTGGGATTGGGAGGATCATGTCTTCAGAATGCATCAGAATCGATGGGCTAAGATCGTTACAGAGTGGGTGCCGGATCGGCGTCATTGCCGAGGGAGGCCTAGGAAACGCTGGCGTGACGACCTAGACACTTTCATGACAGACTGTCCGGAGAAAGCCGCACACAGGAATGATTGGAAGGTTATGGGGGAGACCTTTGCGCAGCAGTGGGACAAAATAGGTTAAAAAAAATCCACGGGATTTTTCTGCTCTTAAAAAGTAATTTCGGGATTTGGGGAATTTTAACCATCTTATTCTTTCGCTGTATGAAATCAGTGTATGTATGTACATGAATAACTCTACACACATCCCTTTTCACGTGATAAAATCCTGAATTTATTATTGTGTCCTGAAACCAAATGAGTCCTCCCACCCTCCCCGGGAGGGGGGGGGGTCATTATGCTGACACTCTTTGAGGCGCGCGTGGAACACAACGCGCCGTCGACAGCGAGTCGCCCATTACTCGCCGCCCGCATGCCAGCGCCTACGGTGGCTGGAGATCGTCTGCCGACGTCTGTCGCCGTGGGCGTCTATCACTGCGGCTGGGGCGGAGGGAGTACGCTGTTCTCTCCCTCACGCGGCCCGCCTCCTCCTTCGATATAGTGGATACTAACCATTTTTTTGAACGAAGCCTTGTAGATGTCATAGCAATCAAATATATCCACATAAGCCTTAAACATTCGTTTACAATAATCCTCTCTGTACCTATCCTCCATGCTTTGATACTGTAGTGCTCGAACATTCCATAGATCAACTTTGTCTTTTAGCAGCTGAATAAGTCTGATGGCATAAACGATGTTTGTGTCTAAATTTGATATTACGAGAACAGTAAAAAATCCTTGAACAGACATTTTTGAAATAAGGCAATAAACAGTTGCGATTCCTGTATAAAGAATGAAAAGGGAAAAAACGGCAACCCAGTTACCAAAACGGAAGAATGCGAAACCGTTCGTGAGGAAACTGTGAACGTCTTGAAATTTAACTACAAATATTACATTTTTATTAGTATGGATAATACTAAGCACAAAGTTCATAACTAATTCCAAATTGAATACAACAAAGTCAATCATATAGGTAATCAATGCAAAAGTATTGAAAGTCCATAAACGAGAGATCAACTCTATGTGAAGGTTATAAAATAATATTGACATTAATAATATTGTGCCACAGAATGAAACAATATTTGAAAATCTGCTGTTGGGTGTTATAAAGTTATCCTTGATGCGATATTTTGGAGAAAATAGAATATTTTGCAACAAATTCAGAGGAAGAAGCATCGATTGCACATCTTTGTCGACGAAATTGTTTATTAAGATTTCCACACGATGATTTTTAGAATAACTAAGTTCTTTTCTTTTCATGTACTTCATTATTGCCAGGTAACTATTATACGAGTAACTCGAAAGATAATATTAGAATTGTTTAATAAAAATATGAGAGTTGAAACGAATGTAGGAGCAACTCACAAATACGATTCTAATAATGTAAGTAACGAATGACTACCTATATCTACATGAACTATATTCGAAGCAATGTAATTTTATTAGATAACTATCTTCTCGTTGAATTTTGAAGAAAGGGTTCAGCTACCGCACTTGAAGTTGACAGAATATTGATGATTATGGTTTTATAGGAAAAACTGTTTTTTGGGTTGGACATCATCAAATGATTCCTCCTGTCTTGGGTGGAGCGTAAGGGACTCAGTATTTAATAAAACCCACCTTGTTCTTTCAAATAATGATGACGATGTTTGACCACATGATAGGCGCAGTGACCGAGCAATTAATTACTGCACTACGTTTCGTGGATTTCTGAAACTTTAACATTCTCGTAAGGGTCAGCTCAGACCGAGAAGCAGCGCTGCGCGCACATTTCAATAGAGCTACTGAAAATTTAACTCAATTTCCTACACGAAAAGATATAGTACTTTCACAAAGCAGCGTGCGCTGCATTTTAATAGCGACTCAAAATTCAACTTTATTTACTACACGATAAGATACACATTTGCAGTAACATTGCGTCACGTCGCGTCGCCTCTCGGTGTGAACTGATCGTAAGAGTTATAGTGACTATCCTTTTTTCTTTAATTTTGATAAACAACGGGTCTAACGGCCACTTTGAAATAATCCTAAAGATTCAATGAATGAATTCAACAGTTTTCAATCCTGCAACAAAAATAACAAGACAAAAATAGTGGAGAAGTAGGAAAAAATATATTACACAAGGGAACAAAATAAACTTTTTTTTTTGTTGCATGGAATTTTATGCCTGTTTTTTACTAATTTGAGGTCGCTGATTTCAAATCTACTTTCAGTTTTTTTCTAGCAGCTCTAGTTTTTGAGATACAGCTATCAGTCATATTTTAGTACTAATCACATTTAAATTTCAATTCTACCGAGCTGTTCTTTAAAACAATTTTTTGTTTAACAATGTCCAAGTCGACAAAGATCTGGTAGAACGATCCCAACTACTTTTGTAACATCTGTGGTGAATATACATTAAAAAATCGTGGTCTAAGTGTGTCGGATTTCATAAAACAGATGTATTGTGTTTACTTTGGATTCCCTTTGGGCATCCGTGACAAGTACTGGGTATCTCCTTGGGCTAGTAAAAGATGTGTGGAGTCTTTCAGATTATGGGGGAATAAGAAAAGACCCCATTGTGTGTATCAAACACCAATGATGTGGCATTAACTTTCCAATCATCAAGATGATTGCTATTCTGGTGTGGTTGATATAAACAGAATTTACAAAAGAAACCGTCCGAAACGGTTTTATCCTAATTTGGTATCTGTTACTCGACCAGCCTTGTACTCCGTCAATGCTCCAGTTTCCCAAGCTTCTTCATCTATACAAAATAATCCCGTTTTAGAAGAAAAAAAAAACTTCTTCAAGTTATGATAGTGTTAAACGATTTTAACCCAGATATTTCTGCTGACCCCCAGCCCCTTAATCAGGAAGACCCCAGTGCATAAGTCAGAACCCTTGGTCTTTCTATAAAAGCATCGAAGAGCCTTTGGGTAAAATAACAAAAAAATTGTTGGGAAACAATTAGGTTGAAGCTATGTGGAGCATAATAAACTGATGTTGTCACACTTCTAGCAGCTTGGTTGTGATATGAGCATCAAGGTACACTTCCTCCAAAGCCATTTAGACCGTTTCCCTGAAAATCATGGTGAATTGAGTGAAGAACAAGAGGAACGGTTCCATCGAAGACATTCGGGCTATGGAGGCACGTTACCAGGGTCACTGGAATGCTCTAAGATGGCGGATTATTGCTGGAGCTTCAAAAACAGCCCTCGTGAACCAAGCGAAGCAAGAAAATCTTTTAAAAGATTTTTTTTAATAAGTTGTGGTTGATTTTCTAAGGGTTTTCTTCAGAAAAAATAGTTTTTTCTTAAAAACGCGTTTTAATGATATCTCAAAAACTAAAGCTGATACAAACAATCTGACTTCCAGATCTGTAATCAGCACCCCGAGAAAGTATAATATTAGTCATAATATTTCATGCAACAAAAATGCTGTTCCCTTGTGTTATAGTTTCTACAACCCTTCATTTCAAGCAGGAGACAGAATAAAACAAAGCCAATAGGCACAAAAAGGCGTTTACAACTGGGATTAGCCACGGATAATAATTACTACTAATTATACGAGTCCTAAATTGTGAGCTTCAAGTTGTTTGTGGTTCTTCAAAATCTTCTAAAATTCATAAAATGGCAAAACAGAATTGCATAACATATCTGAACAAAGTCATAAAGCATAGGCTGAACCTTCCCTAGCCAAATGTCAAATAAATTATATTCTCAATTATTGCCATATTTTTTTTTTCAAAATGGCGACTCATAATTTGCATTTTTGTTTCGTTCAGAGGGTCTAACACGGCAACTTTAAGCAATATTCTTAATGATTAACTTTTGCATTGGCTGTTCTTTTATTATTCATTCACGAAATTAGTCATTAGAAATATTGCTAAGTAACCGTTTTATATCTATACCTTGACGTGTAGCCCAGTATACCTAGCAAATTAGTATTAATGAAAAGAAAGTCATTAGTATAATCAAAGACAAAGAAAAATCATAGTGTCTGAATACCAAATTACAACGGAGGTTAACCCATTAAAGTAAGTCCATCAATGTCACAGTCGGAAAGATTATCGTCAACAATAATACGGTCTTCGAGCAAATAATAATCGTACCAAAATTTTATATCACTATGGATACTTTGTATATACAAGTTATAAGCAAGAACAGTAAAAATCATAAAAAAGATGTAACTAACAAGATTGATGAAGATATTCAGCGAATTTTTCGTCCACTTAATCTTATGCAAATTCTACTGCTCAATCCTAAATACCACACAAAGGACAACTTTATACACCCAAATAATTATTTGAACAATTTTTTATTAACCATTGGTTTTTTAATATTCATGGCACCGCTGTATCGTGTCGCAGTAAAACTGTTTACCGAGAACAACTCTGGATGCAGTTCAAGATATTTCTTGATGTTAATGTCAATCTTGGACTTAAGTTATCGAAGTTCTGGAATTTTCATGAACTTCATCGTCAATCTCAGCCCAGCAAAGAATAGCATTTCATTCGTTTTACGCTTTCAAGACGTGCACAGATTTCTTAATAATAAGGCTACTATCGAACGCTTCATCGTAAGGAGTTGGATCTGTTTTGGTACTGTCTTTGGGTTCTGTATTATTAAGATTATCTATCTGCACTTTATCTTTCTGGAGACTGCATGATAGTGTATTTGATATGATGGGTATAGCAAGTGTTGATGCAAATTTAATGTATGTACTTTATGAGATCAATAAAGTTATTGACCGACAAAACTGTGCTATGGAATACTAGATTATTATAATTATGAGCAGAAAAATGGGTGTAACTACCGGCTGGCTACGATATTGTTTCGGAAATACACCCAAATTTTAAATTGTTACAAGATTTTAACAAACATTTACCAAATACAAGTAAGTAAGAACACAATGTTCTGATCTTTATGTTTTATTGAAGTATGTGGATGTGAAAAATAAATAAGTTTACAAATAGATGCCTTATTGAAAAAAAAAATTAAGTATAAAGATTTTCTGTGCAAATTGGCAGTCGTGCTAGGTGAAAAGGAAGAATGAGAGAAGGCGAGGACATAGCATCAACAGAACAGACCGTAACAAACTCCAATTAAACGTCTCTAAATGTTTCCTCCTAACATTCTCACGACGCGACGCACGTCTTTAATCATTTTAATTACAGTATCAACTATGAAGTGATTAGCAGGCTGAATAGCATAAGAGATTTTGGGGTGATCGTAGACAACAAGCTTCTGTTTGATCAACATGTGAATAGTTTAGTAACAAAGGCATTAAAGGCTCTGGGATTTATACTACGCACCACGGCTTGTTTCCGATCTCTATAAACCGGTTAAAATTTTGTATTGTTCTTTCGTACGTAGCCACTTAGAATACGCATCTCAGGTTTGGAACCCGCAGTATGAGGTTTATAAGTCCCGTATTGAAGGCGTCCAAAGAAAATTTCTACGTTACGTTGACTATAGAGCACAGCAATACTCAGTTGACTATAAGCACCGCTGTAAACGGTACCACTTCCTTCCTCTGGACATGAGGCGTCAAATTGGAGACATAACTATGCTTATGCGTATCGCAAATGGCCATATTGACTGTCCTGAACTCGTTGCAAATTTAGCATTGCGCTCGAACCTAATGGGATTACGTCAGCGACCAATATAAAGTGTACCTTTCACATCTCATCGTCACATTTTAATAGACTTTCTAAGAAATTTGATATCGACTTATTCTGCACCAGTGTGGCGTCCTTGCGACATCAAATCGCACAAAACTTTATCGATAGCTAACTTCTTATTCTAATTATCCTTCTAACAATTAATATTTGTTAGTGATTAATAGTCTTCTGGGGGGGTATTACAACGTCTTAAAACCACGTTTATTCCGGCGAGTGAAAGTGACAGAGCTATACAAGTCGTCTAGCGCCATCTCGTTCACTCACTGGAACAAGCCTGGTTTTAAGACGTTGTAATATCCCCCCTGGGGGCGTATTAAAGCTCTTAATTCCTGTCAGTTTACGCCTTAAAGTGAACTGCCATGCTTAGTCGTATTACGATCACACAATGACGGCCAGTAAAACGGTCACGTGACCTCATACCGACTTCTGCCTGTGCTTGTGTCTAGAAATTTCGTATTACAAGCTACATAATGACATTTCAAGGCCGGATTAACTGTCAAAATTGGCATCTCCAAAATCGTTCAGTTTACGCCACTTTTTAGTAACTTTACTGACTTGTTTCTTTTAATTTGTCTTTGAACAGTTGAAAATAACTAAATTAAACTTTGGTATTAATAATGGAGGCACTACAGAATACCTGGAGAGTGCAAACACGATATAATCTCAGCTGACGAGCTTTACATAAAAAGACGACAAAGTTTTTACCTTTTACGACACATATCACTCATTTACTGAACGCTAAGCAATAAATAGATTCATATACGTAAACATTTACTCATATAGTAATATTTTGTTCTAAATAAAAAACATGTTACTCCTGAAAAAAATGTTTTATTTGTCGTAGTTCCATCAGTGTAAGAAAAAAATATACAGAATTTAGATTTGAGACATGGTGACGAAATAAATAATCTTTCGTAGCAATGGACGTAGGGTTGAATAAACCAAACAAAATGTATGATCAACTCAAACTCTTAAAATTAATAGCCTCGCGCAGCATCATTCCAGAAATGGTATATTCTAATGGAGCCAAAACTGGTGTTCAATATTTATTTGGGTACATTGGGCAGTCTTTAATGTATCAGCAGACATTTTTAATTTCACTTCCTCGATTGCTTCTGGTACCACAATTTCGCAGCCAATTTCAAGAGAACTATGTACACTGTCTTTCGGTTTGAATAAACGTCCTAGGTTTTATAATTCCTTCACTTGTTGAAACATTTATAGCTCTTGCTTTAAAAATTAGAACATTGTTGTTTTGGAACAGCTCCATTTTTCAAAATTTACCGCTCATGACTTAGTCCATTTTGTTTCCTATACTTTCTCTACGGTAGGAAAACGGTGTGCTTCTTTATTAATGCAGTAAAAAGCACTACATAGTGGCATTATGGACCCGGGTACGTCCTTAAACTACGTCCAGCCACCGAAGGACGGGCAGCAGCGTCCTTTGCAAACTTACGGTGACCCTACTGCGATCCCCAAGCCGCCTGCCAAGCGTGGGGATTATGGCAACCCCCCCCCCCCATTATGATTGACAATAATAGCACACGGCCCCCAGTCCCCGGCAGCTCCGCTATTCCTGGTCTGGGTAGCGGAGCAGGTAACGGCGGAGCAGGGGGTGCTAAGAATCCCCGGCAGATGCCCCGCTACCACCCCCAACGGACTTTGGCCCTGGCAACACACAACATCCGCACACTGAGGACCGATGAGAAGATTATCGAGCTGGAGGAAGAATTGAGCAAAATGCGATGGGATATCTTGGGATTATCTGAAATCCGAAGAGAGGGTCAGGATACGATAGTTCTAGATTCCGGCAACATGCTCTTCTACCGGGAAGGAGACCGTAAATCCCAGGGTGGTGTTGGATTTCTCGTCCGCAGGTCCCTCATCAACAACGTTGTGAAAGTCGACAGTGTGTCGAGTAGGGTAGCGTACCTTATACTCAGAATAACCAACCGGTATTCGTTGAAGGTCATACAGGTATATGCGCCGACCTCGACACATTCTGATGATGAAGTAGAGGCATTGTATGAGGAGATATCCGAGGCCATACATGCCTCCGAAACATACTTCACCGTTGTTATGGGGGACTTCAACGCGAAGGTGGGCGCACGGAATGGCGATGAGTTGAGAGTGGGGCCATTTGGGTATGGGCAGCGAAACCATAGGGGCCAGCGACTGGTCGACTTCATGGAAAAGGAAGAACTTCATTTAATGAACTCCTATTTCCAGAAGCGGCCATCCAGGAAGTGGACGTGGATGAGCCCCGATGGTACTACCAGAAATGAGATCGACTTCATCATGACGACCAAGAAGCGAATATTCAGTGATGTCTCTGTGATCGCTAAGGTAAAAACCGGTAGCGATCACCGAATTGTCAGAGGCACACTGAATATCAATGTCAAGCTTGAAAGGTCTCGTCTGGTGAAGTCCACGCTCCGACCTGGTCCTGCCCACATCCGGAACCCCGAAGACTTTCAACTCGAACTGCACAATCGCTTCCAGTGCCTAACCGAATGCGAAACTGTGGACGAAATCAACAATGGGTTGGTGGAAACTGTCCAAGCTGTGGGGTCCAAGTTCTTTAAGACCCCGCGCCGGAATAAGCTTCAAAAGCTCTCGAACGGAACCATCAAGTTGATGCAAGACCGGTCCGAGATGAGGCTGCAATCTTCAGCTGATATGTCGGAATATGGCAAACTCAATAGACGAATCTCTAAATCAATGCGACGTGACCTGCGCTCCTTTAGTGCGGCACGGATCAAAGAGGCAATCGAGCGGAACCAGGGCTCAAAAGTCTTCGCAAAGAATTCGTCTATTGGGCAGAGCCAAATGACTAAGCTGAAGATTAACGACGGCAGCATCATTTCGACGAAACCGGAGATCCTAAGAGAGCTTGAGAGGTTTTACGGACAGTTATACACATCAACACGACAACCCAGTGTCGGTACAGCTCGAGACGCAAGAGCTAAACTGACTCGACACTACACTGAGGATATCCCGGACATCAGCCTGTACGAGATTAGAATGGCTCTTAAACAGCTCAAGAATAACAAGGCGCCGGGTGAGGACGGAATCACAACAGAACTTCTGAGAGCGGGTGGAAAACCGGTACTTCTAGTCCTCCAGAAGTTATTTAATTCCGTCATACTCGAAGGTTCTACGCCAGAAGCATGGCACAGGAGTGTGGTTGTTCTTTTCTTCAAAAAGGGTGACAACACCTTGTTGAAGAACTACAGGCCAATCTCACTTCTGAGCCATGTGTACAAGCTGTTCTCAAGAGTCATTACGAACCGTCTCGAACGCAGGTTTGATGACTTCCAGCCTCCCGAACAAGCCGGTTTCCGAAAAGGTTTTAGTACTATAGACCACATACACACGCTCCGCCAGATTATACAGAAGACAGAGGAGTATAATCGGCCATTGTGTTTAGCGTTTGTGGACTATGAAAAAGCCTTCGATTCAATCGAAACCTGGGCAGTATTGCAGTCCCTCCAACGATGTCATATCGACTATAGGTATATCGAAGTGTTGAAGTGTTTGTATAGGAACGCCACCATGTCCATCCGACTTCAGGAAGAGAGCACGAAACCAATCCAATTGCAGAAAGGCGTGAGACAGGGAGACGTTATTTCTCCGAAACTGTTCACGAACGCGTTGGAGGACGTTTTCAAGCTCTTGGAATGGAACGGACTCGGCATCAACATCAATGGCGAATACATCACTCACCTTCGTTTTGCCGATGATATAGTCATCATGGCAGAATCGTTGGAGCACCTCAATGCTATGCTCAGCGACCTCAGTATCGTTTCCCAACGGGTCGGCCTTAAAATGAACATGGACAAGACGAAAGTCATGTCGAATGTCCATGTGGCACCCGTACCGGTTGTTGTTGGGAACGATACTCTCGAAGTTGTAGACCATTATACTTACCTTGGACAGATTGTTCAGTTAGGTAGGTCCAACTTCGAGAAAGAGGTCGCCCGAAGAATCCAACTCGGATGGGCAGCGTTTGGGAAGCTACGTGATATCTTCTCATCGAGAATCCCACAGTGTCTCAAGACAAGGGTGTTTAACCAGTGTGTGTTGCCAGTGATGATTTATGGCTCTGAAACGTGGTCTCTGACTGCTGGCCTTTTAGAGAGACTGAGAGTCACTCAACGAGCAATGGAAAGAGCTATGCTCGGAGTTTCTTTGCGGGATAAAATCCGGAACATGGATATTCGGCGAAGAACCAGAGTCACCGACATAGCTCATAAAATTTGCAAGTTGAAGTGGCAATGGGCAGGCCACATCGCTCGTAGAACTGACAACCGATGGGGAAGAAAAGTTCTCGAGTGGCGACCACGGACCGGAAGGCGCAGCGTAGGCAGGCCTCCCACTAGGTGGACCGACGACATCGTGAGGGTCGCGGGCAACGGATGGATGCAAGTGGCGAATTGTCGTTCGGCGTGGCGGTCTAAGGGGGAGGCCTATGTTCAGCAGTGGACGTCTTCCGGCTGATGATGATGATGATGAGTGGCATTATTATTAAATAAAATACGATAATCTTGTTTGTTTTGGTAAACAAAACCGCCACAGATTAAAAAAGTATCGCAATACGATCGTTCAGAAACAAACCCCTTTGTGAGAGTTTTATTTAGTACCTATTAAGTTTTTGCATAAAATGACAGTAAATGTTGCTCAATTTGATTGTAAATATTTAAATTGTTATTAAAATACAGTTTAACTCAAATATCTCCTAAATTTACAATGAAAAAGATTTTTTTCACACATATGTAATTTATAAAACCGGTAATCATCGGTAAATTTTCGATTCGATTTTTGAACGAATTCGCTAGTCCGTCGTAATCATCCAGAGACATGTAATCCAGGATGATTCCTTGCAGAATTACGTACGTCATAATACGAAATAAAACAAGCCTTATTAAGGCCGTAAATTCAACTGCCTGAAAACTGCTCGGAATTAAAAAAGGTTGTAATACCCCCCCTGTACTCTTTTTTTTTTAATATCTTTTTGTCTACATGTGGAGGCTTGTAATTAGCGATTTGTTAATATTATACTTTTATAAACATTTTCTGTATTTGTCTGTAAGCCTTCTTTAAAATAAAATAAATAAGATGGACGCCATTAAAGATAAATTATGGTTTAATACAAGGAGAATAATTAAATAAGAATAACAGAGAAGTATATTAAAAGAACAATGACTTAAATAGGAACGAGAAAGTGAGGGTAGTGGTTTCAATAGTGGTAATTTATTGCGATGCACAAATCTCATTTGTAGGTAATTTGTTTCAGATACTATACCAAACTCTGGGAGCTTTCAGTCACAGTCTTGTTAATGTTCAAATTTTAATAGTACATTCCAAACATGAGTTCATATTTACTGACATGGTGAGTAATTGACCGTTTAAAGACTTATTAACTTACTAGCGTGTGCCCGCGACTTCGTTCGCGTGGATGTCGAAACTCAACAAAGTATTTTTTTTTAAGAAAGGATTTCTTCTAAAATAAGAGTTACTCCTTATAACATCAGCTACCTGCCATTCAAAGTCCCGTCAAAATCGGCCCTGCCATTTCAGAGATTAGCCATTACAAACAGACAGACAGACAGACAAAAATTATAAAAATGTTATTTTGGTGTATGTACCGTATATATATTCGTATACATGTAGTAAAAAACGGTTAATTCAATATTACAAACAGACACTCCCATTTTATTTATATGTATAGAAAATAAAATTGTACTTGACGTTATTCAAAATCATGGCATGTACGAGGGAAAATAAATTTTAGATTCTCAGACAGCAGATGGATATCCAAATTGCCGTCTGCTTCGAGGATCCTCCATTTCAATGTAAAATGAGGGATGTTAAATGCTGTTCCTCATAAACTTAGATTAAACAATACTTCTGGAACAAGCTAAAATACTGATGCGTTATTAATTTCTTCCAGCAAAAAAGTATTTTAGTGGCAATATTTGTGTCTTTCTGGTTGATAAAAAGGTTCATAATTCAAATCTCACTCGGCTTGCAACTCCAGGAATTCTATGATGCAGTCCAGTGTGCACAAAACTCGTGTTATTTTGTTCTAACATCAAACTACTCAGGTAAATAACTATCAGGATATAACTATTTAAGAAAACGTTCCAATAAAAGTTCAAGCTATAAATGAAATAACACACGGCAATTGATTTGCGGTACCTAGTCATTTTGCTGAACAATTAATATATTTGTCTTTACTGTAAAGGTTTTAATTAGTCCAACAACCATTTTAAATAATAATTATTTATTTTCACAGACGATGACAAGAAATTGTGCAAAAATAATTTGCGTGTGCATCGTACTTCATTCAGCAAGATGAGTGCTTTGGGCCTGTTCTACATAGATTTCTGTCATCCGTTCCATTTGATGTCAATTTTCACTCACTATACAATTGTGCTTTTACAGTTTGCTTTCTTGTAGTCATTGTTGTATGAAGCACTTATTTTTAATGTTTATCCGATTAGTTGGTTTCGTTTTCATTTTTTTTTACAGACTTGGGCAATTCTTAAGCATTTCTTGAAAAAAACTTATAAATTAATATATGATCATCTGTAATATGGTACTTATAGTTTTAGAATTCCAGTAACAATAATTTCATCAAAATATTCTTTGATTAATTCGGCAACATTCGAATCCATTCTCTGTAATTAAGATTCGGGTATCTAATTGCATTGGACTATCTTAACTATTCAACTACTTTTTCTACTCTCTATCGACCTATTTATAAACGAACACACAACAGACATTGGTTATTGATTAATAAATATATTTGATGTCTAACATAAATCAATCTCTGTCATCAAAATGAAGTCAAAGTTAATGATTTATACAACGTGATACAATTGATACACGAGTGACCTTTTCAAATTCATTAGCTTTCATAACGGTATTATGTTTGTACTCAGACATAGGTACTAACGAATACCAGAATAAGAATACACGTTCTAATTGTGAAGTGAATAAAGATTAAAATGGTAGAACATAGACACGAAATGTTTTATGCTAACAATTTCCTGGATAGAGGGTTTCAAAATATGCTCTTGCCTTTACAGTGTCTGCAACATTTGTTTTTCTTATCCAGTTTCTCCATTAAATCAAATTGTATTAGAATGCCTACGGTCAAGTATTACATCGTGTCGTTCATTGGCACTCTTGGATTCATTTTATTTCATACAATGCTGTACATTGTATCATTTGATGCATTCAGTCGAATCGTCAAGTTCTTTACAATACAATGCTTCTTAGTCTTTTTGACCTCTTATTTTGCCTTTTACTGTATTAACATTCTAATAAGAAAAGATAATATTCAAATGGTTTTAAAGATCCAGAACGCTCTTAGAGTAATCTATTACAAGCATTACACGATGTTTACAATTTGGAACTGGATCGGTTTCTTGTTGCATTTTACTGTATATTTTATAACAATATCGAAAACGCGTAATTTGGTGGAACTATTAATCTTCTATTCGTTGATATACTTTAATGTAAATATTATTTATGGCATAAGAATGATTGCTTTAATAAGAGATGGAATGAAAACCTGGATCACTGAGGCCAAGTACTACAGTAAACTCTGCTTAGAGCTAGAACAACAAAGCTATGATGATAACTTGAAAAAACTGTCGCAAGCGTATATCGATCTTATGGAGGCATTTGGTAATCTCAAGGATATTTGTAAATTTTCGGTAAACTGACTCTTTCTAATTTATTATACTATGGGTAAATCAATACACCTCTACCAGTCTTTGACTGCTGGCCGTTTAGAGAGACTCAGAGTCACTCAACGAGCAATGGAAAGTGCTATACTCGGAGTTTCTTTGCGGGATAAAATCCGGAACATGAATTTTCTGAAGAACCAGAGCCACCGACATAGCTCATAAAATTTGCAAGTTGAAGTGGCAATGGGCAGGCCACATCGCACGTAGAACTGACAACCGATGGGGAAGAAAAGTTCTCGAGTGGCGACCACGGACCGGAAGACGCAGCGTAGGCAGGCCTCCCACTAGGTGGACCGACGACATCGTGAGGGTCGTGGACAACCGATGGATGCAAGTGGCGAATTGTCGATCGGCGTGGCGGTCTAAGGGGGAGGCCTATGTTCAGCAGTGGACGTCTTCCGGCTGATGATGATGATGATGATGAAATCAATACACTGGGCACGCCGCAATGGCGGCGGTAAGACCCCTCTTTGAGGAGTGGCTGGATAGGCGTCACGGCGTCCTAACCTTCCGCTTGACGCAGGTCCTCACCGGACACGGATGTTTCAGGAGGTACCTGTGTCTGATGAGGAAGGAGGAAACGTCTGGGTGTCACCACTGCAAGGATTGCCCGGAGGACATGGTGGAGCATACGATGCAGGACTGCCCCCCTTGGGCAGAGCACCGCCGTGTCCTCACGACGGCGATAAGTGGAGACCTCTCGCGCCCGGCATTGATCGAGGTCATGCTGCGGGGCGAGACGGAGCGGGAAGCGGTCGCCTCCTTCTGCGAAGCAGTAATGCTCGCGAAGGAGGAGGCGCGCCGCATGAGGGAGAAGACAGCGTCCTCCCTCCACCCCAGCCGCAGCGGTAGACGCCCACGGCGACGGACGTCGCAAGACGATTTCCGGCCACTGTAGGGCATGCGGGCGGCGAGTAATGGGCGACTCGCTGTCCGACCATGGACCATGCCCGGATCGCCAGCGCGTTGTGTTCCACGCGCGCCTTAAAGAGTGTCAGCATGATGACTGAGCCATCTAGAGGGCCGAAGCCTGCCGGGGTCGCGGGACTTATCTCATTACCGTGACCCAGGAACATAAAGGGCTACTGAAGGACACCGTGGATTTTAGTCAGTAACAAAATATTGTAATGAATAAACTGTGTGTACACTTGTCGTACTTTTTCAGATTTTGTATCAAATTTTTGACACGTTCACCAATGTATTAATACAACTTCAAATATCAGTAGAGAAAGCAATTACTAAAATGAATACGTCTGATTTTGTAAGTGTTTGTTACATTTTAGCATATTCTTTATCTTAAATGAAATCCGTTGACTGCTAGACATCTGTGGAAGGTTCAACATTGGACATCGTTACAGCAACAGTTTGCTACAGCACGCCACAATTGCAGTCTTTGTGCGATTGACTGCTTTGTTATGTGACTCGATTCTTGCAATGAACAAAAAAATATATGATCTAAGTACAAGTAGTTTTTCTGGGTCTGAATGTTTTTATATTGACTGAATTAAAATGTTTGTAAACGCAAAACGTTATAGAATGTCTAGATTCCTATTTACCCCATAAGTCGTTCCAACCCTGTGTAAAGGCAGATTTACATTGAGTCAGTGACTGTCGTCAGTGCTGGCGCCGAAAACTGACGCATACTGTTTATACGCAGTCAGTATGTCGTCAGTAATCGAGGATATTTCTTTTGGTGTACACACTTTCATAAAGTCAGTGCGGAAAAATGAGTTCTCGAAAACAGCAAAAAAAAAATGTTGCAGAAATGCTGTTTTTTTGCATGCATTTATCTTTTTCTATAATTTTCCGACTTAAGATCCCACAGGCATTCATTACCTCGATATAGTTGAACAAGTTTTACGTTTTCCGTGTCGCTAAGTTTTCGCGTCATTTTGTGATGCGCAGCAACTGACTTGGGCATATTTACATGCTGTCAGTTGCACTGGCGCGTGTGGCGGGGGAGCGAACTGACGCCGAAAATATTGAAGCGCCAATATTGAAGTCAGTACTGATGCGACAGGTACTGTACCCTTAGCACGAATTTTCACTTTTTTACTTTACAGCGTCTTTCCAGTATTTACAGCGTTTCTTGTATGAAAAAATGGAACAGCGTTTCTGGTGTGCGAAGAAGGAACTAATTTTTTCCTTGAAAATTGTCAATTTGAAATTGTCAAAGTTCCAGTTTACTTTACGTCCCAAATACTGAAAACTCGTGCTAAGGGTACTGTACTGACTTGAAATCAATTAACACTATGGCAGTGCCAGGTCAGCACTGACACGTCAGTGAACTGACGTCAGTTACTGACTCAATGTGTATCTGCCTTAAAACAAGTGAAAATCTTCAAGAAAAACTCACTCACACATTTATAAAAAAGTGGCTTCACTAAAAACGTTATGTTTTGTTCCGAACGGAATCTAGACATTAAAATTTTATAATGTAAGCGCACATACAATATAGCAGAAATTCCTATATTAATAGTGGTGGGGCAAAGATTTTCTTATAAAAATATGGTCTTATGACAAGCTTGCTGTAGTGATATTATAATTTGTAATTTTTTGTTTGCAGGGCGACTTGGAACCAACACAAAATGCTTTTAATTTTTGGTTTTTACAAAAAGTGATGTTAATTATTATATTCAGTGTCATCTGTGAGGAGTTCTACATGACTGTGAGTGATGCAGACGCTGCCTGTAGTCACTTGTTAAAGTCTACTCAAAATACTGGTAAATAAAACTCTTTGAAAATTGACGAGGATACTCATCTTCCAAAACGTACAAGTGGCATTGTGATGTGGTCTTTGTTTGCTGGCTTTAACGGCGCTCCCGCACCGCGAGCATTCTCCACAAATTCGAACATATTTATAAGGGTCAACTTACACCGAAAGAGCGGCGAAGGGCAGCGAAGCGGAACGCAGTTTCAGTGTCATATGAATTTTAACTTAATTTTCATTAGTATAATACTTATTATCGCCACAGTTATCGTATGAAAAACTCGAACGAGTCGCGCGGATTCCCGAGGCGCCGCGGGAATTGCAGCGAATTTCATAAATGGAGCCGTGCGACTCCGCGCTTTCGATAATAAGTAATAGAGTAGGTAATAAAATTAAAATTCATAATAATGACACTGAAACTGCGCTCCGATTCGTTGCGCTTCGACGCTCTTTTGGTGTGAGTTGAGCCTAACAGTGACGGAAGACAATCGAGCATCACAATGCGCACCTTGTATCAAATCTATACTAAATATACGCGAATGCTTGTTGGTCAGGGACGTAGTATTGTAATGTAATGCCCAAAGTCGAATCTATAATGTTGTGTGCATCAGCCCAGCAGGAAAATGTCTTTTACAAGGAATTGAGTTTTGCCATTAATTAGTGCGTAATAAGCTGTAAATGTGCGTCACATTAAAAAAATTGTGCGTGCCATGTTTTAGGAATAAATTCGAAAAAACGATTCCTGCTGGGATAACGTTTTTCCAGCAAGAAAATTTTGAACGAGTGACCGGAGCAAAAAAAAAATTATATCGGCATGTAGCTTAAATTAGTGCATAAATGTGCGCTGAAAATATAAATTGTGCGGCTTAAGGCTTCGTAGATATTTCATTTCCTGCTGGGATAACGTTTTGCAAAATCTGGTTTTTTAGGAATCAATGATTGTGCGCCCGTAGAAAAAACGCAAGTTCGTAGATCGTAATTTGTGCGTTATTTGTGAAATAATAGATTTTCAAAAACATCTACCACTTCTAAGTAATCATAAATTTATGAAAAACCGAAAAATTATCTTATCGCTTAAATGAACAAACAAATAAACGTACTGTTAACGGAATTCGGTTTTTCTTGCTGTTTTTAACACTCACCAAAAGTTTAAAGGCAAAGAGCACACACGTTTTTGAATAATACCCCTTTAAGTTAAACTGAAAATGCTTAAGCTTTGACGCGAAAGTGCAAGAAATAGAACCAACCCAAGATAATTATTTATGGACCAAAAATTAGAGCGTTTAATTAAGTAAACATTCCGTAAATTTCAGCTTCAAGCATCTCTTATTTTAGCAGATATAAATCAAGAACCAAAACTATTTCTACATGACTGGTTATCCGACCAAATGTGAATGACAGCAAAAAGGCGACGGTTTCATACATACCGATGACCTTCTATAAATTGCAGTGTTATGTGAAGCTATTGTGTGTACAGTCGCGTCCATCACGTTATTGGCAGTAGTTTTATTATTCTTGTTTGTCGTGTTAATGATTCCTTTTAATTAAACGAGCTTTGATCAAATTAAGTTAAGTATTTGAAAATCATAGGTATATTGTTCTCAAATGAAAAAACAATAAAATCAAAATATGTAGGTTTAAAGAGTGGACTATTGTAATTTCTAAAAGCACAGGTCTATCCTGAAGTAAAAATGCATAATGAAAACAATTTTTTTAGTATTATTTAGAATCATAAATATCTTACGAAGTAGAATAGAGAGAAAAACATTTTTTACACATTATAGAGTTATATACTGACGAAATAATTATATTTCCCGCGTTCTAGACGCGGGAAATATAATTATTTCGTTAGGAACTAAAAGAAGCTATGGTTTTACTTTTTTTTTTGCGCTTTGCTTTCGCCAGGTTGAAGGAGGAGCAAAGGTATAAAGTCGATAAACAGACTAATATGAAAAATAGATTTTTTTTAACTTAGAACACTAATAATAGTTAATATCTATTATAAATAATAATGTTTATCTATGGTATTCCATTTATGAATTAAAAATATAACCAATGCCAAAATTAAAAAAAAAAACACTAAAAACAACTGGACCAATTTTAATGACTTTTGTTACATTATTGATTTTGTCTTCGACCAGAATAGGAGAATAAGTATAGATATCTGAAAATAAATCAAGGGATAATAATATCTAATAATAAGAGATTCTCAGTCAAGTTGGTTTTCATCTTCCGTAATTTACTGGATAGTGTTGGTAGGGTAGGTAGTGTAGGTAGGATAGGGTGGTGAGGGTATTTTGTGTAGGTTCGACTGCAAGTATTACTTTCCTGAATTTGATCCTCATACATAGCGATACTAACGTGGTGTTATAAGGAAAAAAAATGCTATAAACATCAATAATACCGCATGTGGTTTTTGTCCCTAAATCAAGGGTTCAATCCTGGCCAGGAATATCTATTTTTCAAAGAGCCATTGATGCAGTTTGCAGGCAAAAACAGCGCGCGGTGCGCCCTCCCGCGCTTTTTCTCGTCGGCAGTGTGTTGTGCTAGGCGTGATTTCTATATAAATTGAGATACTTGCATACAATGGTGAAATCTGCCATCCCGCGCTACGCGATGAGGCGCGGTGCTGTGGGTGGAGTGCCATAGGATTTTTTCATTCAGTATTTTTCAATATTTCTCATCAACGACGATATAATACTAGACTCCTAATAACAGGCGACCGATGTCTGCCAACACATTAGGCAAAAAAGTCTTATATCCGTCTCATTTCGACCAATCCTGTGAGCCGTAAACATACGTTGAGTCAGAACAGACCTTGAGTTAGCCAATCACAACGCAGTACCCGTCCCCCTCGCTTACGTAGTACCTCAGCGAGTTGGCAGAATAGTTTTGTTCGTTAGATCGTGCAATGCGTAGTCTAGTATTATATCGTCGTTGTTTCTCATAGTTTCGGATTTGATCATCGACACCCAGTTTGAAAATTCAACCTGTATATTTATTAATTACATAATTTATGTTGTTCTGATAAAAAAAAAATATATTTTCAAATACATCCTCAGGCACTGGGTGGAGCGGAAAAAAATTGATTTACTCAAAAAACAACCTGTTTTCTCAGTTGCACTTTGCATTCCAGGGCCATACTGACTTTTGAAGGTATTATTAGTACGTGGTTTGCGAATTCAGGAAAACAAGTATCACATGTCAAGTTTCAAACGCGTGACAGGATAAAAACTGTTCCCAAATAAAAGTATTTAATGAATAAGAACTTTTTATAATTTAATTTTTTTTTAAGATAATTATACTATGTAGGTAACATAGTATAATTATCTTAAAAAAAAAATTAACTATACGTGTTTATTAATTTTCGTTAAGCAATAAAATGCCCGCAGTACCGCACCTTTTTTTTAATATGTATATAAAACCAAATAAAAAAACACTATATTAGTACCCTAAAACTTCTATCTATTATCCTAACACTTTTATTCCTAAGTGTACTCAGGCATAAAATGTATGTAAGAAAATTTAAGAAGGTCATCGGTATGTATGAAACCGTCGCCTTTTTGCTGTCATTCGCATTTGGTCGGATAACCAGTCATGTAGAAATAGTTTTGGTTCTTGATTTATATCTGCTAAAATAAGAGATGCTTGAAGCTGAAATTTACGGAATGTTTACTTAATGAAACGCTCTAATTTTTGGTCCATAAATAATTATCTTGGGTTGGTTCTATTTCTTGCACTTTCGCGTCAAAGCTTAAGCATTTTCAGTTTAACTTAAAGGGGTATTATTCAAAAACGTGTGTGCTCTTTGCCTTTAAACTTTTGGTGGGTGTTAAAAACAGCAAGAAAAACCGAATTCCGTTAACAGTACGTTTATTTGTTTATTCATTTAAGCGATAAGATAATTTTTCGGTTTTTCATAAATTTATGATTACTTAGAAATGGTAGATGTTTTTGAAAATCTATTATTTCACAAATAACGCACAAATTACGATCTACGAACTTGCGTTTTTTCTACGGGCGCACAATCATTGATTCCTAAAAAACCAGATTTTGCAAAACGTTATCCCAGCAGGAAGTGAAATATCTACGAAGCCTTAAGCCGCACAATTTATATTTTCAGCGCACATTTATGCACTAATTTAAGCTACATGCCGATATAATTTTTTTTTGGCTCCGGTCACTCGTTCAAAATTTTCTTGCTGGAAAAACGTTATCCCAGCAGGAATCGTTTTTTCGAATTTATTCCTAAAACATGGCACGCACAATTTTTTTAATGTGACGCACATTTACAGCTTATTACGCACTAATTAATGGCAAAACTCAATTCCTTGTAAAAGACATTTTCTTGCTGGGCTGATGCACACTATAATGTTACATTACATGCGAGTGTTCCCGGTGAGGGAGCGCCTTAATGCCTTTGTCAAACTGAAAAGCGTGCCGAAGCAATTTTGTTTGTAATGTATGGAATTGTTTGAAGCCTGTCACATAGACTATCGGACCGCTTTCGCTTTTTTATATGACAGGATTCGGATTGCATTCGCTTCGCCCTGTCTGTTTGACAATAGCTTTAGAGATACAAAAACTTGCTCAACGAGCCGTGGAAAGAGCCACACTAGAAATTTACTTGCGTGATCGCTGAAGAACCAGAGGCATCCAAATATGTAGCTCTTACAATTTGCAAGTTGAAGTGGCAACGGGGTTGAAATTGGCTTTATATTTTGTCAAGGACAGGAATACATGAAAGAAAATGGAGAAGGCCTTTACCCAATAAGGGGTCTATATTTCAATCAAACAAGACTAATCCTACTAACAATCTACGAACATACGCTTAAAAAAATGTAATTTGAAATATGGAATAAACATAGGCTTTATGTGTTTTAGTTGCAATGTAGCAATGGGTAGGCTACATGTCTCATTAAATTTTCTCCCCCATTGGTTATTACTCGTACTATTAGTTATAATGGATGGGGACAAAAGTTCTCGATCGTAAGATGAATGAGTGATTTGGAGGAGGCTTGTCTTCCGGCTGATGATGACGGTGATGTACAAAATCTTTTCCATTATTACAGTGGAAGCGAAGAAGCTTTGTAAGAACGTGCTGCGACTGAACCGAGCAACGTTCCATAAGATGACTGCTTGTCGAATGTTCACAATCGATGGACGTCTGCCTCAAGAGTTTCTTCATTTGCTGTTGCAGTATTATCTTTTAGTATTACAATTTGCTTATGTACATTAATAACATGTACTTTAAAATAATTATTTAAATAAAACAATATCCGACTCCCGACTTATTCCGACTTTTATTTCATTGACTTAATTTCCTACTTTCAAAATAAAAATTCTTTTATAGGTACTTTTTTGTGTTTCTTTTAGAGACGGTTTTATATTTTTCAAAATAGTTTTATTTTTTAACCATTATTATTTACATCATGTTGACTGAGTAAATAATGCATAGATATGCGATAACAGTAATCGCAGCTGATTTTCGGTCATTCATTGAAGAGTTTCCTCGATTTCTCTGAGATTCCATCTTTACTCAATTTTTTTTTTCAGCAGTTTATGACTATGTAAACAAAGATTACGATGAAAACATTACTCCACCAGCATCGTGGGTGCATTTACAAACATTTAAACCTACATATGAAAAAACAATAACATTATGATAAATATATTATAGTCTTTCGACTAGTATCAGGTGTTCTAGTTGGGACTCTTCGTGCAAATGTAGGAGAGGGATGTAATCTGCATGCGGGGCGTAGGTGATTTGTTGAAGGATTGGTCATCACAGTCATAGGGATATTATAATAGGATTTCTCCTGTAACTATCACTTTTGGAAAATTACGTCCACCGAGTACATGGCCGTGTGCCCTGTGTAACTTACTTCACTGTCAAAAACTGACGTTCTAATAGCTAATGGCCACCTCACCAGTACTTGGAGTTCATTCAAGAAGGTTAAAGCAATGAGGCGCGCCGACATATACATAATCATCAAATGAGTCTTCCCGCCCTTACTGTAAGACTCGTACTTGCTTAAATCCACGGTGATCTTTCAATAGCCCTGTATGTTTCAGGGTCACGGTAACCTGATAGACAGTCCCTTAAATAATTTGCAGGTTGAAGTGGCAATGGGCAGGCCACATCGCTCATAGGACTTATAACCGATGGGGACGATAATTATATCTTGACCACGAACCGGAAGATGAGTTTCATGCAAACCTCCCACTTTGTGGACTAACGACATCGTGATAGTCACGAGAACACGGGCAACCAATAGATGCAAGTAGCGGATTGTCATCTGCGTGGAGAAAGAGGAGGTTTTTCTTCAGCAGTGGACGTATTCCCGCTGATGATGATGAAGTGGAGGTTCTCTAATATTTCACAAATAATGATTTTCTATGTAAGAAGTAAGAATAAATGCCGTCAAACGTGTAGAACCAATCAGTCGAATTCAGCGCTATCTGAAAAAGTTGCGACTAATAGGGTTCCTTGTTCATAAGTTCTTCTTAGCGTGTCAATGGCAAATATTGTTTTTGTATTATGATTGGCCCAATATTCAGCTACGTGAACTCCACTCACTGATGCAGCCACTAAATCATCCAGTGTACACGCAGGGCATGCGGCGCAGGACAAAAGGTAGACTATTGTTTGTGGAGATACGCCACATTACACTTGAGATCCGAACCGTGCTTCTTTAGTTAATAGGAATAATCGTAAAACGAAATGAAGTTATTAGTATTTATTAATTTCCTTAAAATAATTATCGTAATGAATTTATTCCAGCGTTTAATATATTACAGATATTGGTTCCACTTGTGCTTCACCGTGCCGTCATAAAAATGAATATATTACGCAATATTGCACAAAGAAATCCTGATAATTAACAACTCTCTAAACAATTTGGTAGAAAAAGATGTGCAGTCATTACTTTACCCACTGAATGTGATGCAGTATTTTATCTTTTGCCCTAAATATCGCATTCACAACAATTTCATCACTCCTAATACTTTTTAACCGACTTCAAAAAAAGGAGGAGGTTATCAATTCGACTGTATTTTTTTTTTTTTTTTTTTTTTTATGTTTGTTACCTCATAACTTGCGACTGGGTGAACCGATTTTCATGATTCTTTTTTTATTCGAAAGCTGGTGCTTCCCGTGTGGTCCCATTGTCACCATTTCAGGATCTGATGATTGGATCTTGGAGAAATCGAGGGCAACCCTCAATTTTTATTGGCTGACACATACTTTTACGCAAATCTTATGAAGTAATTCAAGTACTTGCGTATGAAAATCATCATCTCATGTAGCTGAGCTGATGATGGAAGGTACAACTCCTCAAGTAAGAAAATTATGTTTGTGTTCGCATATCTCCGGAACTACAAATCTGATTTAAGTAATTGTTTTTTTGTTGTACTAGGTATCGTTCAACTTAGGGAATACTGCAAATTTCATCAAAATCGGTTCAGTAGTTTTTGAGATAGGGAATGAATGAAAGAGATGTTAACGATGTTATTACCGGTGCTACGGATTACAAAATTCTAGTGCACATGTAGGAAAATGATGTATATGACAAGAATTTTGGTTGAATATTTAAACTAAAAAGAGTAAAATAAAAACTTTTTCTAAAAAAAATGTGACCGCCTTCAAAAACAACCACAAAAAAGGGTAAAATAACCTACAAAACTTTTCTTTCGGAAGTCGGTGGCAAAAGAGACAATGAAATTAAAAAAAAAGTCACCGACTTCCGAAAGAAAAGTTTTGTAGGTTATTTTACCCTTTTTTGTGGTTGTTTTTGAAGGCGGTCACATTTTTTTTAGAAAAAGTTTTTTTTTCTAATTTCGTTTCACTAATTGGAGTACTGCTGTTCATAATAATAGACGTCCTACTACTTTGACGCGTTTATGTTAAATTCTAACGCTGATAGTTCAGGGTCTCTAGCTGTCAGGGACATCTTGTATTGTGTTATGGACACAATTTTTTACTGTCCTGGATTCTCTCTAAATTTTGTCTTTGAATTTATTAACTCCAAAAAATATATCAAGTTCGTCCTTACTTTTCAACAAGTGCATCAATTTCTGAACAGTGAAAGTTCTTTTAAACGCTTCATCATTTCGAATAGGATTATCATAACACTGTTTCCGTTGCTTTACATCATTGTTTACACTTATTTTTTTATCAAATTAGAACTACCTATATTTTTATTATATTGTATGTATCTTCTTATTTTTATGAAACACTAGCAAACCCGGCGAACTCCGTTTCGCCACCAGATGGCTTCGTTTTTTTTCCTGAATTTTCTTTGCTATAAACCTCACGGAGCCCGAGAACTTTCCAACGAATGCAAAACCGTGGAAATCGGTTCGTGCGTTCTGGAGTTATAGCGTCAGGAAGGAAAACCCGACTTATTTTTATATAGTAGATAATGTTATTTACGCTACTCGTGTCGTAATATTACTGGAAATTAAAATCATTTTATGGAATAATCAAGCTTTGAGTTGTCAAAACTATGGGGAAATTAATGCTCAGATTATAATATGTAAGAAAATATTTGAGGCTTACGTTACTATACTAGATTGCTATAACATGAACAAAGATTGTTTTCAGTCACTTGTGAGTACCTTATCATTTAGCTTTTCTACAATTTTTTGTTTTTGCACATGTTGGCAACGCACCTTGCTTTTAAAGCTCTTGTCCTTGTCACGTCTTCTTAATTTGTTAGAACTCCCATTCTAGAAATAATTCCTGTTTTTTGGGTGCATTTACAAACAAATACAGGGAAAACGGTGCTTTCTTATATGGCATTTTAATTAAGAAATTTTAAAGTATTATGTCCTCTTAAAAAACTGTAAGTTATAGATCTGTAGTATAGTCCACATCCCTAATCATGACTTTCTTATTTATTACTAGAATGACAATTATTGTTAATTATCTTCATTTCATAATGTCCTTTTCAGATACTTTACCACATTATAGTTGTTTTGCTTCATTCCCTGGCTTATATTCAGATGGCAATCGAAAAATGGAAAAATGATTTTAGGGATATGGTAACTTGTATTTTTTAATATTCCAAAGTTGGTATAATTTTCAATTAGTAGATATATAAATATTAATATTTTATTTAAATGCTCATCAAAAACCTTATTGTAAGTTTTGTAAGTTTACAACACTAGCCTTTGTTATTTATAATTTGATGTAATTGATTTTTAATGTGCATTTTAAATGATTTTAGATGACAAATAATTATGCATGTGTAATACTATAGATTTTCCTTTAAATATAAATCTACCTATATTCCCATTAAATCAGAAGTCGATTTTGTTTTATTAGGATAACACAATTATTATATCAATACCCCTATTTATATGGGTGGTAAAGGATATGACGTGGCAGACCATAGGTACTGAACCGGCAATGCGAGAAGTTTTACTCAGCTCTTCGAAGTGTTCAAGATAGCACAAGTATCTTGAACATCACAGAACAGTCATTTTGAAGTCAAATTGTTCGGATAATGTTAAAAAAATTGTCACAATAATTATGTTTGGAGTTGACGGAAATATAAACCTAAAAAAAAATCAATTAAACATTATTCAAATGTATTGACAGATCAAGAGAAAAAGCTGTGCAAGAACGTACTGCGATTACATCGAGCATCATTCACCAAGATACGTGTGTGTCGACTGTTCTACTTAGATGCTAGGCTACAATTAAGTCTGATGAGGCTTCTTACTAACTATACGGTTGTATTGCTACAGTTTGCATTCTTGTATTAAAGATTTGTTGAATGTATTTTTTTGTTAATGTTGATAATTATACATTATTTTAATCAATAACAGTAAAACACGATGGAGTCCAAGGTCGAATAACAATTTATTCGACCTTGGACTCCATCGTGTTTTACTGTCAATACATTTAGAATAGGACCGGGAATACTTCCTTGTGGTATACCAATAAGTAAAGCATTTTCACAATGAATGACTTTGAGAAGTATTGTGATTTAGAAAAGACTTTATATTTATGGCTTACATAGTTTTTGACTTTAATGAACTAATCGAACTCTATACCAGTTTCAAAAAGGTTGAAAATTCTTTCTTACAAAAAATTCAAGGTTCGCCAATACACACCAGTTTCTTTCATTATAGTTTGGTGGCTATTAATAATGTTACGTCGATCGAATTGCGAGACCTATCTATAAGCTTCTCAAGTCTATGGATGTTTCCAGAACATTCGACCACCTTCTAGAAACATCTAGTGGGTCCGGCCGGGGTATAAAAAGGGCGCCGATCGAGGCAACTCGAAGCGAACTACAAGCGATCTCTAAGTGACTTTTACGTGTGATTAAGAGTGTGTATAAGTGTTTAAGTGTTGAGTAGTGTTTATTGATTGTTTTAATTTGTGATTCGTGTGTGAATAAAGTTTATTTGGTTTTAATTGGTGTTAATTAATTTATACCCAGCTCGTAATAATAATTTAATTCGAGTAAATAATGTAGCGTGAGAAATTTATTTTAAAGTACGATTAATAACTTAAATTCATTTCAGTCATTCAGCAAAGACCTAATGGTCGACACTTGATTAAGATTACAAAATGAGTTAAGTTATAAGTGATAAGTTTTATAAGTTAGTTGAATTTATTTATATTTATAAGCATAGCATTTGAATTTACAAGCACAGGAGACTCAGCAAAAACGTAAAAAAATGACTCTTCTAAATATTAGACAAACGCGAGTGAAAATCATTTTGAAAAATACGATGGATAAAGATGTGCAGTCTATGTTTCTGCCTTTGAATCTAATGCAGTATATTATGTTTTGTCCTAAATATCGCATCAAAAATGATTGTGTAACTACTAACGGTTTTATCTCCAATGTCATTTCAATAATTGTGACACTAGTAACCATTTTGATGTTGATAAGCTGTTTTTATACGCAGATGCATTACTTTGATAATGTTAACGTTTCTATTTCAACTTATTTTGAATTTTGTAATTACATTTTAGGATTTACCATGAATTGCGTATTTGGTATAGTTCATTCTAAAAAGTTTACTAATTTTGTCCTTAAATTACAAAATGCGCACAGATTTTTAAAAAATAAATCGTATATGGACCACTACATTAAATGGAATTGGATTATTGTAATCGTGGTTTGTTGTAGCCATGTCTGTGTTGAAACGATTTTTAGCAAACTGTTAGATTTACCCTTAAGTACGTGCTATGTTAATTTCGTTTTAATATTTTACGATTTTAATATTATTTACGCCGCCCGAGTAATTAAATTGTTGGAAATTCAAGTTCTGCTCTGGAGTATAAAAAGTAGGGAGATAAATTCTGAAAGCGATAAAGCGTTTCAGGCTTACGTTGATATATTAGACTGTTATGACATGTACAAATATTGCTTTCAGCCATTCGTAAGTATGTTCTAATCTCTTAGAATACGGTGGAGGTAAAATAATCAATATCTTATGAAACTTGGTGTCTTTTCAGATACTTTACCTTGCCATAATTCTATACATTGACGCTTTATTTGCCGTCCAAATAGCAGTAGACATGTGCAAATATGGTTTCATAGTGAAGGAAGTAGTAAGTACCTTATTTACCGAAAGCAAAGGAAGGGCTGTTTTTCGCACATATCTTGTATATTATTTGTTTATTTGGACATTATTCTTTATCATCCCGTATCTTCCTAACGGCTGGATAGATTTCGATGGTTAGGTATCTAAGAATATAGGTTGGTGATTGAAAAAAAAGAATTTTTTGGTCTTTGGCGTGAACTTTTTATTTTTGGTATCAAACTAAAAATAACAAGTCGTCAACGTAAGTCAACTTCATGCTGTCTGTCAGTAATCGGAAGAAAATTGTTTGGGCCAGTTTCCATTTACTTAAAAGTAAATGGAATTTAATCTATTGAATTTGAATTTGAAGAACAAGTTGAAGTGGCAATGGGCAGGCCACATCGCTCGTAGAACTGACAACCGATGGGGAAGAAAAGTTCTCGAGTGGCGACCACGGGCCGGAAGGCGCAGCGTAGGCAGGCCTACCACTAGGTGGACCGACGACATCGTGAGGGTCGCGGGCAACGGATGGATGCAAGTGGCGAATTGTCGTTCGGCGTGGCGGTCTAAGGGGGAGGCCTATGTTCAGCAGTGGACGTCTTCCGGCTGATGATGATGATGATGATGATGATGAATCTATTGAATTAAGGTTGTAAATAATAATAATTATGTAGTATGCAAGATGTAACTGCATGCAGCGTGAAGCAATTTGCAGTTGCGTCTGATTTGACCATTACACGAAAATCTGTGTCCTTACCCTATCATAAATTACCCTTAATTAAAGTCAGATTCAAACCGTTTAAAAATAACAGTCAGTTAATTCAATTTGCTGAAAATTGATGCTTATTGCAAAACGAAGTTTCTCTACAAATAATGATGGGCAAATAACTTTAAGCTTCTTTATGTAAGTGTTGTGTGTTTGCAGGATTTAGCATTTGTGGGTACGCTGTCAATACTCGCATGGATTATGAAAACTTTGACGTTACACACAATGCTGACCCAGCAATGCGAGAAATTTTACTCATCTACAAAACAAATTCAAGATTCATGTGCCTTGATTTTAATGACTAATTGTTCAGGTAATATATCTTGGTAAAATAATCACTATCGTCAAAAACGTGCTGCGTATACCCCAAGAAACTTTGGATGGATAGGAAGATTATTTATGGCAATCTCGAAATAACACCTTAATTACATAAATGCGCATTACGCCTCGTGTGATAATAGTATCACATGAGTGTTTTAATACCTAATTATAACAGTTGCATACCAGACTTTATCTACAATCATGATGTGAATCCTCTATAAAAGATTCTCATACCATAGGGTGTTGTACAGTGTAAGTTGTAAGAACTATGTAAATTCAAGAAAAGTCTAATTGCGAAGCATGTAAAATAAACAAACCTTAAGGCTCAGGTCTTGTAAAATTCACTCGCGCCGAATTATTTGCGTAACTTTGTTTGTGATTTTTGAACAAAATAGTGCAATAGCTTGAAATATTATTATTGCACATAAATAACCATAATATAAGTAACAGCTAGTTATTTTTTTTAAGTTGATTTAAGTGGATTATATACGGTAAATCAAGCGTTCAAATCAGCTCTTTCCTGCCCAACGTCATTTCGAGTTACGTTGGTGCACTCAATCTGAGACAATGAAGAATTAATTTAAAAATCTGAGCAGCGCATAATGACCGCAATATCCTCGTCTTCAAACTGCGCTGATTAGTTTTTTATATTTATCTTTCATTTTATAAATTAAGATGGCAGAATATTATCAAAATTCTCGGATTTTATCTCTCAATAAATAGTTTTTTTCATAAGAACTATGCATCGTAGGTATGTAATATTTAGATTATTTTGATGTCGACAGATCAATAAAGCAAATACAAAAAAAAATTGTACCTAAAGCACTTTTTTTCAACAATAAAAAATATCTCAAATAACCTCTCAAAAAGTGTTTATAAACGAGAATTGCAAGAGAAATTCCTTAGTGGCCGGTGGACGGCCGGAGCGATCGGACGTGAGGTCCACGACGAATTTTTATTGGTCCCTCTCGCTCGCACCTTCTCTCGCTCTAACGGTGATTACGCACAGTTACGCATCTCAGGTTGCTCTACTTGATTAAATTAAAATATATTTTTTAACCGACGGAAAAAAAGGGAGGTTCTCAATTCGACATGTATATATATATATATATATATATATATATTATTTATGACCATTCATTACTTTTTCTTACGTGGTCCAATTTCAAAAATTCATTTTTTTTTTGTTGTACGTAGTGTATCTGAAAGTTGGTCCCATTTAAATATCAAAACTAAACGCGGCCTATATGGGTAGAAAAAAAGGAATTAATTGTCAATTTTCCTACAGAATTTTCAGTTGTGAACCGATTCCGTTGAAATAAAGTTAACATAATGTAGTCCTGAGGACATTATAATTATACTATATAGCAGAGATATGGAGAAGTAACTAAACAGATTCGAGCGAATTCCGACCTTAATGACATTTAAAAATTTAGTTTGTTTTTCTCACATTCACGTTTGCTAACATTGCTCCTTCATTAAAATCCGGTTTTTGCATAAATGTCAGTAAGGTCGAAAATCGTTTAAACCTGTTTTTTAAATTGCTTAACGATAGCAAGTTAAAAAAACAGCTTCAAGCGATTTTCGACCTTATTGACATTTAAAATTTAGTTTGTTTTTTCTCACATTCACGTTTGCTAACATTGCTCCTTCATTAAAATCCGGTTTTTGAATAAATGTCAGTAAGGTCGAAAATCGTTTGAACCTGTTTTTTAAATTGCTTAACGATAGCAAGTTAAAAAAACAGCTTCAAGCGATTTTCGACCTTATTAACATTTAAAATTTGGTTTGTTTTTTCTCACATTCACGTTCTCTAACATTGCTCCTTCATTAAAATACGGTTTTTGCATAAATGTCAATAAGGTCGAAAATCGTTTGAACCTGTTTTTTAAATTGCTTAACGATAGCAAGTTATTGTATCACATTCACGTTCGCTAACATTGCTCCTTCATTAAAATCCAGCAATGAACAAAAGCGTTGGTTACTCTGTCTCCAGGTGGTAATGGACTGTGCCTATGACAAGGAGTGCAGTCCTTGGATGTTACTGTGGTACCCCGGCCAGGGCGGGAGGGTCTGTCAGACTTGTACTGACTAAAATCCACGGTGTCCTTCAAATAACCCTTTCATGTTCCGGGGTCACGGTAATGAGATAAGTACCGCGACGCCAGCAGGCTTTAGCCCTCTAGAGGGGGACCCCGTCATCATGCTGACGCTATTTGAGGCGCTCGTAGAACACAACGCGCCGTCGACCCGGGTATGGCCCAGGACTTTTTATACCCGACTGCGCCAGAAGGGTTATGTTTTTCGAGTATATGTATGTATGTATATTTCTTTGTGTTGCTCTGCAGCCTAAACGGCTTGATGGAGTTTAACTTGAGAGGTGTCGTTAGATTCGTCTTAAACGTGAGAGTGTCACTGGGTACATAAAACTGGCCAAGTGCGAGTCGAACTCGCGTGCAAAGGGTTCCTAACTAAAAATATTTTTTTAAGATCTCTCACACTCTATCAAGTGGGTTGTCAAATCAAAGGATTTTAAAAATGGTTTACCAAAATATATACATATATAACATATGTTTCAATTTAATTTGGACTGATAAATGCTAACAAAAACTAAAAAAAGTAAAATAAAATAAATATTTAAAAAAACAAAAAACCCAACTGCGTAAAAAAACTAAAAAGAAAGTAACAAGCCCAGTAGTTTAGAATTCACTCATTCACACTCACAGTCGGGGCCCCTTGGGAAGATTTGATTGGTATAATTTGAATGGGCCCCGACTGTGAGTGTGAATGAGTGAATTCTAAACTACTGGGCTTGTTTCTTTCTTTTTAGTTTTTTTACGCAGTTGGCTTTTTTGTTTTTTTTACATATTTATTTTATTTATCATGGTAAAATTATCAAATGAGTCCTCCCACCCCAGGCCAAGCGGAAGGGACTGTCAGACTTGTACTGACTTAAATTCACGGTGTTCTTCAATAGCCTTTTACGTTCTCGGTTTACAAAGGGTATACAAAGCGCCGTCGACTCGGACATGGCCCATGGTCGGACAGCGAGTCGCCCATTACGCGCTTACGATGGCCAGAGATGACCATGACCGAGTCACCGTGGGCGTCTACCACTGTGGCTGGGATGTAAGGTTTACGCTGTCTTCTCTCTCACGCGTCCCGCCTCTTCCTTCGCCAGCATCACTGCTGCACTGACCTTTTTTTAGGTTTAATTAGTTAAACACGATTGTTATTATTATTATTAAAACACTTGTGTGATACTCGTATTATTACAAACCAAGTCATATTAAAACTACTTATTAAGCAACAATTTCTATAACTCCTTTTAAATAATCCTTAGTAGAGCAATGTTCTTACCGCATCAAAATTGTTTTATAATAATTCAGTAGGCAGGATGTATGCGGGGGGTTGCGGGAAGGGAGCCCGAAATTTGACGTACGATCGACTGGCCGAACGCGATTCTATTTTGTGCAAACCAAGACTGAAGCCTTAATAAGTAAAATAATTATTGTTCTTTTTTCAAAATTTTAGCGATCTGGTGGTGAAAATGTCATAACATGAGAATGTTCTTTCTTTTGAAATTCATAATAACACGCGTTTGGATGATATAATGATCATAATATCATTGAGTGTTTTAATGTTGGCAATAAGCTAATTGTTATAGGTTCTTTTATAGAGGATTAATAGCATGATAGTAGATAAACGTATTTACAGACGTTTGAGTCTTTATAATGGTTAATGTTTTCCACAGATGACAAGAAAAGACTATGCAAGAACATCCTCCGCTTACATCGGACATCATTCAACAAGATACGCGTGTGTGGACTGTTCTACATCGACGCTGGGTTACAGTTGACTCTGATGAGTCTTCTCATTAACTATATCGTTGTATTGCTACAGTTTGCAATCTTGGAATAATAATAGTATATTAATTTAATTGATTTGTGTTTCTTCTTCTACCAGGTACTCTCTTAAACCACCACGCGTAGCATGATTTATTCTCTCTCTTTAATACCAAAGAATTGACTAAGATATCTCACGACCCGTAAACGACTATCTAAGGTCTAAATAATACATGACATCCCGAACGGAACGGCATAAAGTACTTTCAGTGGCACGGAGCATAAATAATAATAATAATATTCCACAATACCTAAATGGTTATTGTTCATCCATTCACTATCTATTATGGCTGATGGCTTATCTCCACTGAGATTGGACACCGTGACCAAAAACTGGTCAGAAGTACTTGTTTTATGTTCAAGAGTAAGATACAGACATTTCATTTGTAAACAAAAACAAATATCTCGACGATACAACACCTCACCGCACAATTTGCCCAATCTAGCCGGTCATTAACCAATTTGTCCGAATCTAAAGCAGATTGAAAAACCTTTCTATTATTGTCGTTGAATAAGTATAGAACAAATATAATTATATCCCCACAAACTTTTACATGTGTATTATATTAGTAGGAATATAGTATCAAGATTGCAACGATACACTAATATTTGCTATGTAAGTCGTGTCTTGTCAGCTATAATAAATGGAGTTTCAAACAAAAGAACTATTAACTTACCAGGAACTTGAAAACTTTCTTTAAATACAGACTGCTGTTTTGCCTGGGGATCTAATCTCTAAGCAGGAAAGGTTTCGGCCTTGGTCACGGGCGCTTTCTACGTCACACGACATCAAGCCTGAACCACGGTAATAATATCTATCAGTACTTGAACTTCATACAAACGGACGAAACGCGAGCTATACCTACGCGCCTCGATGTCGATGTCGGGGCGCGCTCGGGGCGCACACAGTCACGGCCGTACCGCAATGAAGAACGGACGGTGTGTTGTTTTTTTAACAAAATCAGTTCAAGGACATAATTTAATATGACGAGTAGGAAATATTGTGCTGTGTTTGAGTGTATGAATTCGTCAATAACGTATCCAGTCATACGTTTTTTTTAAATACCTGGAAACTCTGAAAAGTACTGACTATAAAATAATTTTACTTAAGTACTAGTAGCTGGTAGGTAGGTACATAATGTGTGACTTTATAATGGATAAATATTTTCTTTTATCTCACGAAAAAAAGGGTATATGGATTAATAAATACAGTGAATAGAGTAAAGGAAAGTTACTGAGACGAGTGAAATAGGTAAGTTATAGGCGGTTCTGAATGAATCATGATACGGTAGGTACTTACGCTTGTGTTAAAATCCTTCCTATTCAATATACAAAGTATTTTATTTGTTTACTGATATAAGAAAAGTATATTTACAATCACAAAACTAAATAGAAACAGAAAGTAGGCAAATGTAATTAAAATGCTGGAGACGGGCAGCCCTAACGCATGTTTACGTACCGCGCGGCTGTAGGCATTTATTTCTATCATGCGGCCGAGTTCCACTACTGATAGATATTTATACTGTGCCTGAACTAAGAATGATAGATAATTACGATTTTACAGATAGCTCCTTATACCTCCTTTGACCGCACCATCACCACTTATGACATGCGGAAATTTCGTGGTACTACCTTTTTTTAATGCAATTTGATGTAATAACATAGACATAAGCGCCACGTCAAAAGGACTTTAGACGTGGCATAGTTTCTATTAGAGCGGGAGCCCGCAACAGATGTCCGTGACCAATTTCTTCTCAAGCGATAATTAGCAGGCTACATGAGGGAGTCGTATCATGAACATTCGTGGAAGTCAGCTGCGATTCCGTTGGTGGGATAAGCAGCAATCGCCGTTCAAACACGTAGAAAAAATATTTTTTTTTAGTCATTTCCTCCCAACTGAAACCTGGTTAATATTGAAGATTACCTTGTATCACGAAGAATAAAACCAATCAGCCGACGATACCATGGTGGAATACACGTCAGCTGGTCACTCGAACATGTAATTTTTTATTTTATTTTCAGTGATTTCCTCTCAACCCAAATTTAACCCAATGAAAGTTTACATGTAGTTATGGCTAAAAACAGACGTCAGCTGGCTGTAGCTCGGTGGAAAGATCGTCAGCTGATGCTTTGAAAATTACAAGTAGGACTACCGCTCTTAGCCTAAATCTGCATTCAGTTCAATGTTTACAATTCCTCCTTACAGAAAACCTGTTTATATTGAGGCTTACTCAATATCACGATGAAAAAATCCATTCATCTTATGTTTACAGACAGTTATGGATCAAAATACAGAGTTGTTCTTATAAAGCTGGGCATCAGGAACATTTGTGATTCCGTAAGAGATACGAAAAAACTTATTTAGATAACTTTAGCTCTTTGTTCAGTATAAACATTTTGGCATTTTTATTTTTTTGGTCAAGTGTGAATAGTCCACTAAAATGAATTCGCTAGGAACAATGTTTGGATTATACAAAATGTGCAATACCTTAAAAACTACTTACCCGATTTTCATGAAACAAACTGTACAATAGTTTTTACAACAAGACCAACACATTAAAATAAAGTCCATTACAATAACCCCATAAACAAAAAACTACATTTTCAAGTTACGTAGTTATGATCAATATAATTAGGTATCATAAGATTTATTTTTTAATGCCTTTCGACTCTGTTTCATGTCAATTATTATTTCGATGTATCGGAAGACAAAAATCAGGAAGGCGGAAATTGGATAAAGGACATAACATTCATCACGCTCCATACATTTTTTGGGCTTTTCTGAAAGTGCTGGCCAAAGTAGTTATTAAAAGTCAGCGATGAGACCACCACCGCCCGTTACGATGAGAGGTGCACGTAGTGGGAGGTGCGACAAGATGTACTTAGGTAAATATTGTTTGTAAGGAGATAAGATTATTTTTTGTAATTGTATTAGAATTTTGTATGTTATTTGTTTGTGCTTAATTCTTATTAGAATACTGTATTTTTCTTATTAGAGTTCATTAAAATACATTTCGTATCGAAACTAACTAGAAAATTGTACTAAAGTTTGATAAATATATTGATCATAATTACGTAACTTGAAAATGTATTTTTTGGTTTATGGGGTTATTGCAATGGAACTAATTTTAATGTGTTGGTCTTGTTTTAAAAACTATTGTACAGTTTGTTTCATGAAAATCGGTTAAGTAGTTTTTAAGGTATTGCACATTTTGTAAAATCCAAATATTGTTCCTAGCGAATTCATTTTAGTGGACAATTCACACTTGACCAAAAAAATAAAAATGCCAAAATGTTTATACTGAAAAAAGAGCTAAAGTTATCTAAATAAGTTTTTTCGTATCTCTTACGGAATCACATATGTTCCTGATGCCCAGCTTTATAAGAATAACTCTGTATTTTGACCCATAACTGTCTGTAAACATAAGATGAATGGATTTTTTCATCGTGATATTGAGTAAGCCTCAATATAAACAGGTTTTCTGTAGGGAGGAATTGAAAACATTGAACTGAATGCAGATTTAGGCTGAGAGCGGTAGTCCTACTTGTAATTTTCAAAGCATCAGCTGACGATCTTTCCACCGAGCTACAGCCAGCTGACGTCTGTTTTTAGCCATAACTACATGTAAACTTTCATTGGGTTAAATTTGGGTTGAGAGGAAATCACTGAAAATAAAATAAAAAATTACATGTTCGAGTGACCAGCTGACGTGTATCCCACCATGGTATCGTCGGCTGATTGGTTTTATTCTTCGTGATACAAGGTAATCTTCAATATTAACCAGGTTTCAGTTGGGAGGAAATGACTAAAAAAAAATATTTTTTCTACGTGTTTGAACGGCGATTGCTGCTTATCCCACCAACGGAACAGCAGCTGACTTCCACGAATCTTTATGATATGACTCCCTTATGTAGTCTACTAAGTATGGCTTGAGAAGAAATCACTAACGATATTTTGGCCTGGCTCCCGCTCTATATGTTCTGGCCGTCCGCAAAGATTTTGACGTTAGTTACCTTCGTTATCTGGCTAGACACAGAGATGGCAGATGGAGTAAGATTTTTGACCGAATGGTGGCCAAGGCTCGGCCAAAGAAACCAGGGCCGACCAAAAGCCCGTTGGGTTGACGATATCGTTAAGATCGTGGAGAATAGATGGACGAGAGACGCACAGAACCGAGAGATATGGCAAAAAAGAGGGAGAACTATACCCAGCAGGCTATATTAAAAAGATTTTGCCCGTCTTGAGGGGCCATCGTTTCAAAAGCCACAGTTTCAGATGGAAGTAAAGCCGCGGGCAGAGGCTAGTATAATTTAAACGTACCATATTCATGAAATCATTTTTATTCTTGAGTGACATAGTGACAAAAAAGCGAAAATTGAAAGAAAGAAAATACAAAGTAAGAATAACAGATATTTTTGTTAAAATAATTATAAGTAGTAAAAAGTGTTGCGTATCTTCCCGCTGAGCCAAATAGGCACAGTTCAGCAAAATGACTCCTAGTGTCTGGCATTGGTTTTCATCATTTGTGAAGGTTAAGGCTACTTGGTTTACAAAAAATTGTATTGCAGCAAGACAACATTAAAGTTAGTGAAAACTTCCATCAATCGTATTGGTAGCGTAGCGTCTACACAAAACAGGCCACATGCAGTCACCTTACTGAACGTTCGTCTTGATTGTAGTACTATCTTGTAAAGATCTTCTTGACTTTCTGTAAATAAGTATAATATCATGAAATCAGTGAAAAATAATATTTTAAGGGAACAAAAAAATGCCCTTGATATTATTTTTTTGGTCAAGCTGGTATTATCCAAAATACTGAATAACGAAACGCTTTTAAAGAAGTGAATATCATTGTAGCAAAATAAAATTCGAAATACGTAAGAAATAACTTAAATTGATTTATACATAACGTGAAAAGATTAAAATAATGTAATCTAGGAACTTGAGACACAAATAACGATAGGCTAAGAATACTTCCCTAAAGTACGCCATTAGCAATACCGCTATTTTTCTTAACCATTTGTTATTTTTTTAAAGGCTGGATACAGAAACAATCGAATCCCTGACCAAGTGACCATTGCATTGATGGGGTATTCTTATATACTTTGTTTATGGGTTTTAATAAATCTTACTTACTTGGACAATTCTTCTTGCTCATCAGTTGTACGCATGCAGATTCAGCATCCTCAACAGTCCTATAGAACTTTTCACAGTAAATACTGTAGATAGTTATAAGAGTTATATTCTTTGATATCCACATGATGGTTGCAAAACAGCGGAACAAAGACTGGAAAGTGATAATTATGGCAGTTAAGAATGACTATAAAGTTGTAATGCTATTCAAATCAATTGACATGACGTAAAGGCAATAAATTTTCTTTGTTGGAATAAAATTATTGTTAAGGGATTGCTGTTGCCTTGAGGTGCAAAAAGGTGAATAAGGACGAGTTTAACTGTCCGACCATGGACCATGTCCGGGTCGACGGCGCGTTGTGTTACACGTGTCCCTCAAAGAGTGTCAGCATGATGACGGCCCCCCCCTCTAGAGGGCCAAAGCCTGCCGGGGTCGCAGGAGTTATCTCATTACCGTGACACCGGAACAGAGTCAGTACGAGTCTGATAGTCCCTCCCGCCCTGCCCTGGGTGGGAGGACTCATTTGATGATTTTACCAAGTAAAAAAAAAACATAGCCCAAAACCAGAAATCGTGGATGTTCCCGCAAAATTGTTCACGGATAAAATTAAATAATACGTAGGTATTCAATTTTACACCTACTTAAATCCAATCCACTATCATAATGTTCAGCTTTAACTCTCGCTAGTGATTTTAAGACAAAAACAAAGCTTATAAATATAAGTTTGCTCACTTTGGATCCCACGCGTACTCTCAATGTGTAAAGCATCAAGTGATTTATTACCAGATTTCGATATATTGCGCCAAATGTCAGATATAAAATCTGTAAAAGATAAAATATTAAACTTTTTTTTAATCAATTATCCCACCCAAGAATGTTTTCCTGTACCTTGGATGCGTTTTTAAATATTTAAATTATTTATTTATTTATTTATTAACACATCATCACTATCATTACAGGATTTTCCTAATTCAATAGTGTGGCCGCAAAATTACAGTTTTAGTTACAACCTATAACATAAAATGTACATTGTATTTTTTATGAACTCACTCAGAGAACAAGTAAAAATATCAATATTTTCTGCTACGTCATTAAGTACACGTAAGGTACGCGTCATTGGGGCTTTACTCAGTAGATTGGTCCTACCACTGGGGACCGCCAGTAGACGTGGTCTCCGTCTTCTCAATACATAGTTGTCGGGCACACACAGGTTTATTTCTTTCAATATACCTGGGTTTGAAGTCTTGCCACGCAATAATTTAAAAACATAAGTAGCAAGAGCTATGCCCCTCCTTGTTTCCAATTTATTGTATCCCACCATGCCTATAACAAACAAAGTTGGATACGACAATGGATAAAATGGATATACACCATACAACCTTAGATACAGAAACCTAGTAAATTTATTTTGTATACGCTCCAGCATGAGACTATATTTAGCTTCATGCGGAGCCCATATGATTGCGTTACACTCGAGCTGACTTCTTACCAAAGCATTGTACAAAGAAGTAAGCGCAGTGATGCTTGTAAAGCCCTCTGCTCTTCTCAGTACAAAACCTAGGCTCCTATAGGCTTTTTTACATACATTAACGATGTGATTACGAAATGCTAGGCCCGAGTCCAGGCGAACTCCTAAATCGCGCACCGTTTCCACTCTATTCAATAACGTGTTGTCCACTCTGTAATCATACTTCTTGGGTATTTTCATCCTACTAAAAGTTATTACTGAACACTTTGTCGTATTGAATACCAACTTATTCTTCTTTCCCCACTCGACTACCCTGTCTATATCTTCCTGCAAGCGCTCAAAGTCGTTTTGTTCCTTCACAGCAAGTAGTAGTTTTAGATCGTCAGCAAACAACAAGCACTTGGCATTCCTGACGACCTCGGGTAAGTCATTTACCACCAGTATAAATTGAAGAGGCCCTAAATTACTGCCCTGACTTACTCCTGACCTCGTAAAATAAGATTCAGATTTGTAACCGGCATATTCCACATACTGCTTTCTGTTACTCATATGATCAGCGAAGAACTTCAGCAATTTAAGAGTGCATCCGAATGCTGCAAGCTTCGTCAACAAAACGTCATTGTCTACCAAATCAAAAGCTTTTTTGAAGTCAAAGTATGCAGCATCGACCTGCACTCCCAAATCAACACTAGGAACCACATATGTCATGAAATTCAGCAGGTTTGTAGTCGTACTACGAGCCGGCCTAAACCCATGCTGTGAATCTGACAAAGTTACTGAAACCTGGTTTAAGACACTATGATGGATTACTGACTCAAACACTTTCGCTGGTACCGACAGCACCGCCACCGGCCTATACCCACTAACTTCACTTCCTGCCTCACCTTTAGGTACTGGTATTACGCGTGTTGTTTTCCAACGTTCCGGAAAGTATGCCTGTTCAAAACATACATTATAGACGTGTGATAGTGGTTTCGCCAAATAATGCCTGCAGTCTCTAATAACAAATGGTGGGATGCCATCAGGTCCCGCCGAACGCTTGGGTTTCAGTTTAGTTAGCGCCTCCATTACCTGACTCCTATCAATGGTCCCTATATGTACTCGGAAACTACTTGCGCTACTCTCAGACACGGCGGCATCCACGTCTAGTTTTGCTTTCCGGGGACTGTATACGGACTTGAAATAATTTGCAAACTCGTGAACACATTCGATTTCCGATAAAATTTTACCATTTTTTGTAATTTTTTTACGGTTACCTGTACCCTTTTTGCTTCTCACATAATCCCAGAAGGATTTAGGATCCTTTGTGAGATTGTATTGCACATTGTCAATGTGTTTTTCGTGTGCCAAACCTATGAGTATTATAACCCTAGCCCTACACTGAGAAAACATTTCGTAATCACTCGTTAATCCGCTAATTTTGTACTTCTTATGAAGCAGTGCTTTTAATTTTATGTCGCGAATAATATCCGCCGTGTACCACTCGGGGTAATGGTACCTAGAATTTACACGGCTGCGTCGCATTTTCCTGGGAACACAATCATCAAAAATACCATTCATTACATAGGCGACCAGTCATGATTCATTATCCTACAATACAACTTACTGTAATCCGCTTTATAAAAATTCCACCGTGGCCAGGAATCGCTCTCTTGCATATTCACAGGTATATCCTTAAAAGTGAAACCGCCAACAGCTGAGCGTTTGCTTATCTGCTGTACAGTAATGTTTAGCGGCGGGTGGTACGCATCTATTGGCACTAAGGCCTCCTGAGCCTCACAGACACACACACTCTCACCCATACTCAATGAACATAGCACCAAATCCAATTGCCTATTATTACAGTTTGGTGGCTATTTTTCTGCGTAAGTTCACAAAAAGATATAAAATACTCGTAATAATTATGTATGTTTACATTACAAGAATATAAATTGAAATCTCCTAATATAACAACCTCTTTATATTTAACACACATTTTTTCTAATAACCCAAACAATAACATATATTCATTCTCATTACTATTAGGAGGTATGTAAAGAACGCAACACAAAAACAAATACTTGTTACCTTTATGTACTGTGGCACAAACCATTTCGAAGGTACATTTATCTATTACTACGACATTCTCAGGTAGCATAACTCGGCGTAGCTCGAGCCAGTGTGCGGCCCCGAGAAGCGCGCCGCCTTGTTTACGCCCATCCGCCCGATCACATCGCAAAATACTATAGTTTTTTGGTACCAACTCCGCGTTATGTATAGAATCATTGCAACCCGTTTCGGTAATTGCAAATAAGTCTGCCTCTGTTGTTTCTATATTTTTACAAAAAATATTTACTTTTGTACGCAGGCCTCTTGCATTTTGATAGTAAATATTCATCGTTTTATTTTCCGTTGTTTCCTTTATTTGTGTATTTCCGAAACCAAATCCATTCGGCAAACTCGGTGTTCACGGGCCATACTTCCGGTTTGTACAATTTTTCATAATCTCCCTCCGTGACTCCGATAATGAAAGACGCATAATCCCTTTCCGTTTTATGCTTGATTTTCTCGACTTTCACATTTTCACCGCTGCCGCAGACATTCTTTACATGCGCTGCTAAATTTTCGATGGAAGTATCAGGATGCAGCCTCCATACATGAAGATGTTTCTTTCGCTCCAAGGCTTGCAGATCCAGGATACTGGTATTTTGACCTTTGTTCACATTTTTGGATAACAGCTTAGATTTTTTTCTTTGTACAGTGGTCCATTCTGAAGCTCCCCGAACAGTTTCATCCCTGCTTCCTGCACTGGTTTCTAAATCCATAGATGTTGCAGATACTGTTTGCTCATTTGCCTCCAATACTTTGCTATATTTCACCGCTCTAGGTTGTAAGGTCCTTAGGTCTCTTACCACCAGCTGCCAGCGTAGATTTTCATGAGACTAATGGGTTCTGTTCGCATGAGGTGTAGATTGAAATAAAAGAGATGCTTGTCTTCTCAGCTATTTAATTTGTTGGTGCACACTTCAATAAGCACAGGATCACAGCACTTGTCAAGTTTCTTTACAATGTTAGGTTATGAATATGACACTTACTTCAGATAGAACTTACTACCATCAATCCAGGTCGAACCGTGGATATGTATCGCAGACAGCATTCGCAGCCTGTGTGATTTGTAGGTTAACATACGTGGCTTGGAACCATCGAGCTTGTCCTAGCTTACTTCATGTCAATGTGCCAATCGTTGGGAAGACGTTTTATAGTTTTCTTTAATTAAAATTAAACTAATGGATGAAACCCTGAGAACAATATCAGAAAGAAATCCGTGAGCATTTCAATACACCATCATAGCGGGTGATGCCATGTGATTGCAACAAAACGAGAAATAATTATGGATACATACGCATATGCGGTTCCTTTATCAGTACACTTTCATCTTAGCCGCTGTTCCACGCCTAGTCCGCGTCATTAATATTTAATTAAAATGATCCTTTTCTATTTTTTAATAGTCAGCGTCGTGTGTCCAGATTCCAAAGAAAAAAGGGAAGCCTAAAGTTTCACGTCATCCTATTCATCACGCTCAGACCAGCTTCTGGGCTTTTGCCCTTTAGACATGCTTTATTTATACTTAAACTTAATTCAACTGAAATCTATCACAATTAATTTTTGAATTTTATCTATGTACTTATTATATTTTATTTAGAATTTAAAGTTTCGAGAAAATAAATATGTTACTCTCTAACGCCATCTATTATCAATCTGTAGCTATTCACTATCAGTTCACGCTTCTGTCACTAGAGAGCGCTACCCGTCTAAAATAATCAATAACTACTTTTATACTTGTTACAAGGTGTCAACGCCTTTTTAGTGGCCACAACTGGATTTGTTATTTTGTGAGTAGTTAGACACTTCGCATTCTCAGTATCACCTCTTTTTTCCGTGGACAATTGTTGCGTTATTGATGTTTGACTAGATTGATATGTATCAACCTGTTTTTCTAACTGTTGATTGCGAGTTTTTATCATATCTAACTCACTGCGTAATTTGTCCAGTGTACCAACTTTATCTTTAAATACCTTCATGTTTGCCTCCCGAAGTTCCTGCAGTTCTTTCTTTGTGCTACAACATACTTCTTCAATCCTTTTAATGTTGTTTCCTTGGATTTCTAAGAGTGATAACACTTCTAAGCGGAACGATCTCAGTTCTTCCAACATACTAGGCTCCTGAGCAGTTTTCGTCACCGTTCCTTCAGATATTTTCGGACGACTGCCGCGCTGTGTATTGACATTGTTGCTGGCAGGTAAGGTGTCCCCCAGCCCTGACACTCCTCGAGCAGGTGTATTCTCGTTGCGCAGAGCTATAGCGTTGAAGAACGACACTCGGGACATACCCACTGGCTTTTTTCTTCTTCATTGACTTGATCCATAGTTATTCCAAGACAATCTAGACCGTAGCTTTTTTTGCAATTTTTATTGCAACACTCCATGAATAACAAGTTAGATATTTCAACATTACAACCACTACATATTCGAAACATTTCGATTAAACACAACTTAATTCGCTGCTGTACGTACACAGACGTCCGCTCAGTTCATTCAATTCTCATAAACAAACAGCCAGACCTCGAATAACTTCATGAAGGTCAACAAAGTTTTTTCCATGAATCGAACCTGTGACACGCAGTGCAGCAATTGCTCAAATGTGCCGTCAACATTATTATTAATGTGCTCCCACACAACAGTTATATAAAGTTAGAGACTGACTTTTTTAAACAAATTATAACAAAAGTTATAAATTGTTACAAATTATAACAAATTGTTATTGATGTTTTACAACTTGTTTAAACAAAATGTTTTACAACTGATTACAATATGATATAACAAAATATAACTTTTGTTGTATAACATCATCATTCCTCGAAAGACAAACCCAAACTGATCGAACATAATGTTATACGATGTTATACAACGAGTTCAACCAATGTGGGAGGGTTTATAACATATAACATTTCTTAACATGTTGTAGAGTATTGTTACACGCTATTATAAATGTTATCGTGTTTCACAATGTTGTATAACGTTTCCTATATAACTGCTGTGTGGGAGCACCTTTAGATGTTCAATTCCGACCAATATTCAAAAGAAAAAAAATCTCATGTCTTGATCAACAGTATTTTGTCATCTTCACGAACATAAAACGAGTATATTTTGGAACCAGCTACGGTAGTCATTTAAGACTCATAAAAATGAATAGCGTAGTTTGGTAACAAGTTGCAAGTTGAAACTGCAATCTTTAAGTAAAATATGGATGATATAAACGAACATCGATGCTCAAGTTTTAAATAAACATCTTCAACATCCCAATACGCTTTCGAAGAACTTACCAATATTTGGATGATTTTCTTATGCAGTTCGTAAACTTTGATGATGTTTTTATATTTTTCAAACATTTTCACACAATGGTCATCGTTTTCGTCTTCATCATTCATCTTGAAAATTTCTTCTATCCACTCATCTAGGTATTTCTTTACTAATATAACGATTCTAATAGCTATAATTAAGTTGATATCCAAAGTTGAATACATTATGTCAACAATGCAGTCGAAAACTATATCAATGACATAGTCGTAAAAGGCTGCTGTATAGTAAATAGCACTTATGAATATGTTGATAACAATAATTGATGTAGTCGTAATCAAATTCCAAGTAATAAAACTCTGGATATTCTTACTGATATCAATACTTCTGTTAACAGTTTGAATCATCATAATAAGTAAGACATAGTTATTCCTGTGAACTAAGTCCAAAATGAACAACGTCGTGAAACCAATCAAATAGGAGACGAAGTAAAAGAAAGCAAAGTATTGCAAGAGGTTCTTCTCCAAATTCGTCATATTAATATCTGTGATGTTTACACTGTAGATCCGATAGATACACATTGAGTTTACAAATATCATACAGCAGAATGAGAATAATTGATAGATTTTTCCTCTTGGATAAATTTGACTATTAAGTACAGAATATTTTGAAGCGAGTAACAGATTAAGTACAAAGTTGAAAGATTGAGCAATTTCTTGGACTTCCTTATCCAGTCGATTTTTTTGTAGAACTCTGATTGAGGACTCAGGAAAGATTTTTCTAATAATGAACATAGTTTAATTATAAACTGTGACTGTGGGTGTTGTACGAGTAGTGCGAGACCTACTAACAATAAAATTCAAAACACAAACGAATTCAAAATTTATTATTTATATTGCTGATTGTATCAATGTTCTTGACACATCTAATGCGATGTAGGAAAGTTTTTGAAGACACAATAATTAATAAATTACATTTGTAATATACTTTGTGGAGCACGAAACCTATTTGATAATAGAGGCGGCAATTCGCAGTGTTAGTGCTGTCACTAATTACTACGACTTATGTGCTATTTTAGCTCGTGGCTAAATAATAACAGCCGCACAGGCCGATCTTCTGGGTTAAGCCGCGCTTGCCGAGGTTGGTCTGTGGATGGGTGACCATCTATCATACCGAGTTTCCTCCGTGCCTCGGAAAGCACGTAAAGCCGTTGGTCCCGGCCGTCATTTGTAGATCTTTGACAGTCGTTACTGTTAGTCAGAAGCTCTAAAGTCTGACAACCAGTCTTACCATGGGGTATCGTATTACCCAGCTACTGGGTTGTGGAGGTCCGACAGGCAGTCGCTCCATGTAAAATACTGATATCCAGCTGAATCTGGTTTGACTGGAAGCCGACCCCAATATAGTTGGGAAAAGGCTAGGCAGAGATGTACTATTACACGACGACTACTTCAGCCATCGATCGATTGTAGGGTCCAGGGATTTATCAACCCAAACGATAAAATGCGCGACGTTTGCGATCGCATAATTATTTTAAAAATAAATACTTAAATTCACACGATATTAATCGACGACTGGGTGATAGTGACTCCATCGCATCGAGATCGCAACGACGTCGTTACGACATCCGCAAACGATACCGCAAAGTAAAGGTGCGTACAGACCATGTAACAATGTTATATAACATTGCAACATAAAACAATACGTACACATTAGTGTAACAATGTTATATAACAATTGTCGTTTGTCGTTCTTCAGTGCTATCCACAATGTTATATAACATTCTGTGTCCACATCTTCTGTAACATGTTGTATAGCAATGTTATATAACATTTTGTGTCCACATCATCTGAAACATGTTATATAACAATGTTATATAACAATGTTACCATAGTCTGTACACACATTTACAGTCGGCCACATCGCAGAAACAAAGTTACAACGACTAACGTCAATTCGACCGCATAATGTCACATCACAATCGTTTATGTGAACGAATTAAAGCAGTTAGTTCTTATAGCATGCAGGCAGATAGTTGAGAGCATGTTCAAGGGACTACAGAGTGTATAGAATATCACAAAGGAACATCTCTGTGTCTTATGACGCGTTTCCAGTATACAACTGAGTTGTATACAAGTTACAAATTGTATACAACTCGTATATAAGTTGAACAAACCTGCATGACAGCTACAAGTTACAAAGAGGTAGTTTGAATGGATTGTTCTGTATTATGTTCGGGTAGCTCTGAATAAGATATTGTTGTTTGTAATCCCGATTAAGACATATTGGATATATTATCATTATAGTACAGGACTGACATTGATTTCTATTGCATTCTATTACAATCTTAATTTATTTTCTGAAACTATTTGCATACCCATGTGATGGTAAAATATGGAATGAACTTTATTTTATGTAAAACATCTAGGTAAACCCACCCATGTTTGCAAAGAAATAAATGATTTGATTTGATTTGTTGTAAGTTCACCACAAAAACAATCCCCCACGAAAAAAAGTATGATGGTATAAATTAGCCAAAGCTTTCTCTTTTTTTAATTTTGATAATTGTACATTCAACCCCTTTTTTTCCACACGGGGATAGAACAATTGAATTATAAAAACCAGCACAAATTACCGAAAACGAGGGTACAATGTGAAATCTGAACAAAAAGTACTAGGAGAACAGGATCAAAACTTTTTTTCGAGGGGAATAATTTTTGTGGCGAACTTACCCGTTTGAAAATTGTACATTTTGTTTCAAGTAACTGTCAACCTATACTCAATTGGGAACTATGCAAGTAAAACCTGCAAGCAATATGCACACTCTCGAAAACATTCTTTCCAATTAATGCTTCTTTTATGCAAATGTTACGTCATACTTTTATGCAAAACTTGCCTAATGAAAAACCGCCTTTAATACCATTAACATAATCTTTTATCTGACGGGGCCTCCGGTGGCCCCTTCAGGCCCGTTAGAGGGCCAAAGCCTGAAGAGGTCACGGGACTGTCTTATCAAGTAACCGTGACCCTGAAACGTAAAGGGCTATTGAAGGAACACCGTGGATTTTAGTCAGTACGAGTTTGACAGTCCCTCCCGTCGCGCCCTAGGATGGAGGATTCATTTGATGATTTTACCAAGATTAAAAAAAAAGACTCACTTTTGTGTAGTTATGACAATGACACCTCTAGCCCACTGAGTAGTATCTATGCTCTGTGGTGTTCTAAGTGTTCAATAACGAATGCCTGGCCTTGACATGTTTACAATGACTTGAGCAAAGACAGTCCAACGGAACAAGAAAAATAAAATTAACGTTCCTTTAGGAAACATGACTCTTATGACTTTGTTAGTATAAGCATAAATCCTTGTGAAAATATTATGTATGAAATGAAACTCCAAACGTATTTTTTTAATGTACCTAGCTTGTATTGGACCAAACATGAATCTTATGACTTTGTTAGTAAGCATAAACCCTTGTATAACAATATATGTATGAAATGAAACTCCAAACGTATTTTTTTTAATGTAGCTTGTATTGGTCCATAGAAATAATGTGGTGCACTTGCATGATTTATTAATTCGTCACCTTATTAGTAAGTATTCATTATTTTATGTAACGTTTATCTGGTGAAGCTAAACGCAAACTCAAAACTAGTCTTTAGTGACGAATACATAATTATGTGTATTATTCCAGTTAAAGAATGCTCAAAACAAGGTATAGAAGGAAATTCTTGGAACACAATTTATGATTCTAAATGACAGAAAACTTCCTTTATTAATTTGAATTTGAAACACTTCTTTAATTGTACAGTTGAATTAATTATAGTCTTAACTCGCTCGTCATTATAATATTATAATAATATAAATAGGAAGCGGTGTCCTCCTTCTGCGAAGCAGTCATGCTAGCAAAAGAAGGAGGCGGGACGCGTGAGGGAGAAGACAGCGTCCTCCCTCCGCCCGAGCCGCAGTGCCCTGGTTGACGGCGCGTTGTGTTCCACGGGCGCCTCATAGAGTGTCAGCACAATGACGAAACGACGAATGAAGCGTGTGTGTGTGTTGTGTAAGTGAGGGTGTGTGTGTGTGTAACGTGTGTGTGTGTTTTGCGTATGTGTGTATGTTTACCGTAATTATGATACCATAAGCTGCTCAGTCCCTTCATACGACAGAGAATAAAGCCAGTCCCAAGTAACACATCAAAGCATTATAACGGCAGTCTTACAGCATTGCTGTAGCGTTTAAGCATTTTGAAGGTAGCCCTATAATTTAGCCCTACAGACGTTTATACGGCTGATATAACTCTTATTTGGGCACAAATTATACGGCTTTAGATCCTAAATGGGTTCACTTAGTTGTTTAATTGCATTATAAGCGCATTATATTAGCATTATTGTGGTCAAGGAGTTGCCAATCGCATTATAGAAGCATTATTATGGTTAAGGAAGATGCCAATCGCATTGTAAAAGCATTATTATGGTCACTGAAGATGCCAATCGCATTGTAAAAGCATTATACTATCATTATTTTTGATAGTGAAGATGTTAATAGCATTACAAATGAATTAGAGGAGCATAAAAGAGAAGTATGATTTTTATTATGGACGAACATGGACAAACTAGAGTAACTGATGACACCATATTTGTTTACATTAAATGAAAATTTATATAAGTTTTAGACTCTGAAGTTACTTTCTGCCTTCAAATATTACTGCGCAGTGTGGTTTACTGTTAATATCTATATAAGTTTTATGGATATTTTTCACGCGCCTTCGATATTTTGTGATTTAGATAAAAATGTTGTTTAAAGATATGTGTGAAATAACCAAAACAATAATGTATTTCTAATATAGAACAAATTTTGAATAATTAACATTATTTTAGTTTTGTTTGGGCAGTATTAAATTAAGTTGTATTACTATTATAAAGAGTTATTTCTTTTATAAATAGGTCCGAATGATAATATTTTAGGTTAGAAAATATTTCCAAAATGGTGTCGGTCTATAGCAGCCGTAATGTGAATGTTTATACAGCTTTACGCGTTACAATAACTCACGTGAGAGCTGCCAGCCATACAATAGAACTCAGTTGATCTTTAAAAATGCAGGCATTACATTGATTCAGGTTGACATCTTTCACAGGCCCTAGGCTTTTACTTAGCATTTATAAATGCCATTATAGACCCTAAGGCACTTTAAATACCCAAAAGCTGTATAACTGATTTAAGGCCAGGTATCTTGGAATCGACCTATTTTTGATTCAACGGTAAACAATCAAATATACCTTTTTTATCTGAAAAAAATATATGTTATAGTTCAATAAATTGTCTATGTTATTTCCTGGTTGAAAACGTATTTATAACTTGACTCGATCAAAAAAAATCTCGATCGAAATAGAGATTTTTTAACGTTTTTTGAGTGGTACTTGAAGTAGATCAAACTTTTGGTCCTGAAGAATATATCAATAAATAGGTAATGATGTTTGTCAGAACTTTACCTGGTTACTTTTTCATTTAATAACAATTTTAATTTATAAAAAGACGTCAATGTTTTTGGGCACATACGCCGTTTTATTCTAAGCACACATTCACTATCGTCCTCTCATCTTTTGCCTTTCAAAAGTAGTGTCATCACTGTCGTTCGTTGACGAATCAGTCAGCCAGCGTGGCTCTTACAGACTAGACCTATGACACTTTTTTTCTGATCGGGGCTGTCAGATTTTCGTAATAGGAAAATTGGAAATTGAGAAAAAGATCGAGAAAATAAAAACGAATGATGCGTAGGCTTATAGATTATTCAAAATATGTTTAGGCATATATACGCTGTGTTTAATGGGACCTGATTAAACGAACATGGCTGTAAAAAAGACATATAAACTTTCTATTTTCAATAACATATACCTAATTATTTTCATTAATAAATAAGAAAAAGAAACCGAACTTACTGAATTTCATCGCAGGAAATTCCTGACGACCCCTACAGAGCAAATAATGGATTTGAGAGAATGAGAATTTTAGAATACGTATCGTATATATACACACATCAAAAGTGTCTAGGGATCAAGCATTTTTATGCGGATTTCTTGAGATTGAGATGTGGCTTTATAATAAATTTATGATTTTATAAATTTATATGGATCCTTTTTGGTGTATTTCATAATTTGAATCAGGAACTGTAAATCAAATTCGAGTAAAAGATGAAAATCAGCTGTCAATATTTTCCCTATAAAAACATACAACGCATTGAAGACATTATTAGTGCTACTGTTTCCCTACTACTGATTAAAACCAACGTTATTATGGAGCGGCGACGTCATTTAAGCAGGGAAGAAATGCTCAGAGCCGTGGGAATGATAGAAGCTGGTTCCCGGCAACGTACTGTGGCTTTAGCTCTGAATACAAGTCAGAGTGTTATCAGTCGACTTTGGACACGTTACCGAAGCACTGGTACCGTGGCTGAGCGCCATGGAGGACGGTATCGCTGCACCACACGGAGACAAGACCGATACATTCAAATCTTAACTCGAAGAGCTCCAACAATAACCGCCATGATGTTAGCCGTGAGGCTTCATCACTCTTCAGGGAACTTAATTAGCGACCAAACAGTCAGAAACCGCTTGCATGAAGTGAACCTTCATTCCCGAAGACCGCTACGGGTACCACCTATAGCAATGCACAATCGTAGGATTCGATATCAATGGGCTCTTGAACACAGAAATTGGGCAGAAGAACAATGGCGTTTCGTGTGCTTTTCTGATGAGTCTCGTTTTGGTATGAGACCGGATACAAGACGTATACGACACTGGAGAACCCCTGGACGCCAACAGCGATTAAAATCCTGCCAGGAAGTCCATCCTTATAGTGGTGGAACCATCATGGTATGGGCGGGTATTTGGATCGGCGGAAGAACTGAGTTGATTTGGATCAGAGGCAACCTCAACGCTCAAATTTATGCTGAGACGATTGTATCAGACGTCATCGTTCCTCTACAAGTGCAAATCGGTCCCTTATTTCAGTTAATGCATGATAATGCACGACCGCACACCGCAAGAGTTGTAAGACAGACTCTCGCCGCAGCTAACATCAATGCCCTGCCCTGGCCTGCTCAGTCGCCAGACTTGAACCCGATTGAGCATGCATGGGATATGCTACAGAGAAGAGCTCTGCCGAATATGGAGGGTATCCAGTCGCAAGAAGACCTTTTTTTGTTGTTGCAACGAACATGGGCGGCCATTCCACAGCGTGATTTGGATGAACTCATTTTGAGTATGCCAAACCGATGTTCTTGTGTTGTTAGTGTTCGCGGTAGAAACACGGATTATTAATTGTTTAAGTTACCCAATAAAATTTTAAAGAAAACTGTTATTTCAGTCTTTTTTTCGAACTTTAATGTTAGTGGTTCAAATGTCAAAAATCCCTTTATTAGGAAAATGGCAAATTTCTTTATGAATGCAAAGGTGACTTGGTTTATCGTTACTGTAACAAACGATAACACTTTATTTGATGAATCCTTATAGAACATTTTAATTAATATCAATCAGGAGAAAAGTTATTGCAAAAATATATGTTGATCCCTAGACACTTTTGATGTGTGTATATATCCATTACGAATTGTTTCTATCAATATAGTAAATTACTCACAGATACCTATAACAATGTTATCGTGATATCTTGATACGGTTCTTGTTCATCGTTCTGCAATATTTTGCATTATCCATCGTCCAATACTTTTGGATCTTTATAACATTTCATTGAACTAAGATAATAGCACTGAATTTCAGTCAACAATAATTTGTGACAATAAATGTAAATGAAAACAACCACTAATCGTATCGAATTGCAATATAGGATAAGAAGCACTTCACTTTTATTATTATTTATTTCATTTCGTCACAGATTTATAACAATTTCGAAAAACAGAATTAAAATAAATTAAATGAAAACTGCTTGTCAATATTTTGAATACTTCAAAATTACATGTCACCTACAAATAAGGCGTAGCACCCACCATGCGAATGACCACAAAGTACACTGCGACTGCGATGATAAATCGGTGGTTGTTGTTGTCTCACCATATTGTGTTCAGTACAAGTTGTTTGTCGCTCTATTTGAAAAAAATTACGACGTGGTTGAAAATCATATCTTAAACCAAACATATAATACAGTTTTTTTTTAAAGAAGGTAGACGTACTTGTCTAGTATATAAACATAAAATTTAAAAAAAATAGTTCTTGATCGTTATTCTAAGTTTTGTGGCGCGTCCACAATCTGTTTTACTAGGAATTAGCATCGCTTAAACGAAACTATAATAGTTTGATAGAAATTCTTCTTCTTCTCGTTCCTCTCCAATCACTGGAGGTTGGTCATCAGACTTGAAAACCTCTCTTTATCCCTGGCGAGGTGGAACAGCTCTGCAGCACTCTTAATTCCGGTCCATTCCCGAATGTTGCGGAGCCAGGACTTTTTTCTTCGGCCAACTCCTCGTTTTCCCGCAATTTTGCCCATCATTATGAGTTGCAGCAGTTCGTACCGGTCATTTCTAAAGACATGACCAAGGTAAGCCACTTTTCTCTTCTTGATGGTCTGCATTAAGTTGCGCGTTTGACCTACTCGCTTCAGTACTTCAGCGTTAGTAATTTTTTGAGTCCAGCTAATAGAAAGCATGCGCCGGAATGTCCACATTTCGAAGGCTTCCAATCGTTTTCGAAGGTCCTCTTTGATGGTCCAAGCCTCACACCCATAAAGGACTATTGGCCAAATATAGCACTGAAGGAGGCGAGTGCGCAAAGGTATGCTTATGTTTCGACTGGATAGTATTGATCGCATTTTATTAAAGGTACTACGGGCGATTTCTATGCGTGTCTTAATCTCTGTTTCACTTTCCCAGTCATCTGTTAGCCAAGTGCCTAGGTATTTGTATTTACGCACTACGTCTAGCCTTTTGCTGGAAACACTAATATTAGGACTCAAAGTACCTTTTGATATGACCATAACTTTTGTCTTATGTGCATTCATTTTAAGTCCTGCCCTCAAACTGCACTCATTTAACCTATCCACTATTTTTTGTAGATCCGACTCAGTTGACGCCATAAGAACAGTATCATCGGCATATCTTAGATTGTTGACGATACGGCCATTGACTTTGATGCCACAATGTAGGTCTGTTAGAGCTTCGGATATAATAGCTTCGGAATACAGGTTAAACAGTGTGGGCGATAGAATGCAACCTTGTCTGACCCCCCTTCTGATAACTATGTCTTCAGTTTCTTCGCCTTCCACGCGGACTGCCGCACGTTGGTTCCAATACAGGTTCTGTATAACTCTGATGTCTTTACCGTCGAGACCAATGTCATGTAGAATGGATGTTAAGCGATCGTGTAAAACCCGATCGAAGGCTTTCTCGTAATCGACAAAACAGAGATAAACGTCTTGTTGCATATCCTTACATTTCTGTACCAGAACCTGTAAAGCGAACAAGGCCTCTCGCGTTCCTACCCCTGCTCTGAATCCAAATTGGTTATCACCTAATTGTTCATCACATTTTACCCTTATGCGTTCATGTATGATAGTGAGGAATAACTTGAGCACTTGACTCATGAGGCTGATGGTTCGATATTCCTCACATTTCTTAGCATTAGGCTTTTTAGGCAGGGTAACAAAAACTGATTTGAGCCAGTCATCAGGGAATGAGCCGGTGTCGTACACGAGGTTCATTAATTTTGTCAGGGAGCTAATGTGTACTGGTTCTATTAATTTCAGTATCTCGATGTGGACTTCATCTGGTCCTGGTGATTTGTCTGTCTTAGCTCTTCGCAGGGCCTTGATGACTTCGTCCTCAAGGATGGTGTATCCATCTGTGTCACAAGTTTGTGGTGTGCTGCTCCTTGTGTCATCAGCAAACATGTTAGCGATGTATTGTTTCCACATTAGTTTTTTCTTAGCTGTATCTACCACCGGCTGGTTTTTTTCGTCCCACAGTTGGTGAGTAGGAATTTTGTGACCATGATAGAAATTACTATTTTTAATTGTATTATGTAATAGTTTTTCTAAATAATGACAATTTTATTTTTACATTTAGTGTGATATTTATTCCTAGAAAAGATGAGAAAGGCGCGTTCGCGGGAAATTTATAATTTTGGTTGCTCTAATAGAACGAACAGAGGAGGATGGCACTACCATCGTTCACTTCATTTAGTCAGCAGCTGCTAAAGTGCTGAAGTAACAGAAGTAAGTTCTCCATCTTGTTCTGATTTCCCACCAGAAACGTTAGGAAGTCTTTTTTTGGCAATCGGACAAAAAACCTGCAATTTTGGTGTTTATATTTGAATTATTTGGTGTTGTAATTTAAATGCATAATAGAACTTAGAATGTTTTCAAAATTATACAAATATAAATTCCATATTCTTTGTAGTTTTTTTTTAATAAATTTATTTATCTTTTAATGTTTTTCCATGCATCAGTGAAAAAATTGTACTTAAATTATACAAAAAACATCGTATGATCATGATGGTGATGAATTGATGATAAAAGAGATGAAAAATATGTTTTTAAATTCAAATCAGTAAATGTTTTATTATTATTTTTTAGCATTTTTTTATTTATTAATTACTACTACTGATGTCCCTTTTACACGGTGCTAGTGTCCGTCATTTATATCAAAATGCATCAAAAATTTGTACTGGTACACACCACCAGATGCTGAAGGGCGACCCGCTTTGTATACGCATGTTAATAAAACGCTTGTGTGCTTGGGGCTTAATAGATAATTGGGTATTGTCATTTTGGCACGGTATGCCAATGCTAATGAATTTTCTACAAATTAGTAGTTTTTTTTGTTAACTGGGGACGTCAGAATCTGTGTCAAAATGTTATAAAATATATTTAGGTCTCTGAATGGAAAAAAAAATATTTGTAAAACATTTGTCTGCATCAACAGGTATTTATATCTTTTTTTATTCGTAAATGTATTGACATCCTTGTGATAAAATATTTCTACTAGAGTAATAAATATATTTTGCGTAAAGGGAACACTGTAAGAAATATTGAAGTCGAAGAAATGAAATACATAAAACTTTGGTTTCCGCGATAGTGGCGCCAGTTGCGGCGAAGTCGTCAAACTTTCACCGCTCATCGAACGACGATTTTGCATAATATGGGAGCCATATGTAGCATTAAAATGGTTCACGTTGATGCTATAAAAAAGCATATTATAAGGCCTTTATTTACTTCACGAAATGCCATTGTAGACCCTAAGGCACTAAAAACAGCCAAAAGCTGTATATAAATATCTAAATTACATCATTTACATAGTCAGCAACATTATAGTAACCTTTATTAATGAAAAAATTCTTCACGCTTTTATTAAAATAGTCAATATCTAAATCTTTGTTTGCCATCAATGAGTCATCAATTAGCGTCTTTAATTCAAAGAATATGGTATTGCAAAATTAAAACGATGTAATTAGTGATATATCCCACACAAGACATTGGTAGCGAAGCGTCGACGTAGAACAGGCCACATGCGGTCATCTTACTGAATCTCTGATTAGCCCGAATCACATTCTTGCAAAGGTTTTCTTGAGTCTCTGTGAAGCAAATAATTATCATTGATAGGAACAAAAAAACATATTTTTATGAAATTTAAAATGGATTTACTCCTAATTTTAAGGTGCCAGCGAGCTCATCCAGAAAGAGTTGGAACTGTTGGAACTCCTGCGAAACAATATACGCGAGCAAACCGAGCAAAACAAAGAGCCGATACTGGATGGCTCGGGCGCTCGGTCGCTCGTCCGCGGAGCGCGCGCGCTCGCCTCGGCCGAGACACGTCCCGCGTCCTCACACCGAGCTGCTTCGCGCGGCAAATGCCTCGCGAGGCTGCTCGCTCTGTGTGGACGCACCTATTGGTTATTCTGCTATTAATATTCATTCACGAAGTGAATCATTAGAAATATCGCTAATTGACCATTTTAGATCCGCTGGACCCCGACAGGATACATAAAGGTTTTTGAAATACTTAACACAAAGTGATGTGAGTGACATTATTTTTATCATGATTTCTTTTTTAAACATTGACCCACATTAGGAATTTCTTCCTGTATCATGGGTGCGTTTACAAAAATAGAAACTCACATATACACAAACACCTAGATCCGGAACAACTACTTGCAGATCATAGAAATATTTGTTCCATGCGGGGATCGAACCCGCGACGCGCTGTGTAGCAGGGAATCGCTCAGCCACTGCGCCAACCGTGTCGCCAAATTTTGAGAAGCCGTAAGCTATCCCCAGTCGCAAGTTATGAGGTAACAAACATAAAAAAAAATACAGTCGAATTGATAACCTCCTCCTTTTTTTGAAGTCGGTTAAAAATAAAAGTGAGTCGGTTTCCACGATCATCATCACCATCAGCTGCTAGACGTCCACTGCTGGACATAGGCCTCCCCCTTAGACGGATTGTTGTAAGTTCGCCACAAAAATCATTCCCCCAGAAAAAAGAAGGTATGTATAAATTAGCCAAAGGCTTTTGTTTTTCTTAATTTTTATTACTGTACATGAACCATTTTTTCAGCACGGGGATAGTAGAACAATCTTCTTAATATATATAAATCTCGTGTCACAATGTTTGTCCTCAATGGACTCCTAAACCACTTAACCGATTATAATAAAATTCGCACACCATGTGCAGTTCGATCCAACTTGAGCGATAGGATAGTTTAAATCTCAAATTATAGTCGCAATTTTAATAATATTATAAAGATTGCACCCGTGCGGAGCCGGGGCGGGTCGCTAGTTAAATTATAAAAATCCAGCACAAAACTACCGAAAACGAGGACACAATGTGGAATCTGAATAGAAAGTACTAGGAGAACAGGATCAAAACTTCTTTTCAAGGGAAATCATTTTTGTGGCGAACTTACAACAAGCCCCTTAGAACACCACGACGAACGACAATTCACTAATTGCATCCATCGGTTCCATTATCGACGATTAGTAAAAGGCGGTAATAGTAGGGTATACCTATAGTTACAAATTATAAGGTACTTACTTGGACAGTTCCTGTTTTTCCTAAGCTGTATACATGCGATCTTAGCTTTTTCAACGGCAATGTAAAACTCCTCACAGTATGTACTATTCATAATGACAAGTACAAAATTCTTTCCGAACCACAGGATTAGCCCAAAAATGTTCAAGAATGTCTGTAAGATGAATATAGTCAATTTTACACACCGTGACTTTTTAGTCGTCTTACAAAAATGGTCCACTTAATGGGTAGCTCAATGTTTGATCAAGGAACAACCAAGTCGAAGGCGCATCTTGTTCTACGCGCGTCTAAAGGAGCTTTTAGCAAACTGAGGGTGTGCTATTGAGCATTCAATATCATGAACACATTCAAAAAATGTTTTGTTACAAAAGAACATAAAACTTACTTCAGTTCCCAAACGTGTGGAATGTCTCAGTGTAGACGACAGTAACTCAACGCAATAAAGACAACGGTAGAAGTCGCAAATTACAATTTGCAATATCTGTAAGACACAAAAGCAATCAATCTTATTGAGTAGCTGTTATCGAACCACTGGTGGCCTTCTATGACGTCGTGGTTCCGCTCAGGGAACGAAATGGCGCTAGACGGCTTGTATAGCTCTCTCTCTTTCCCACAGCCTAAAGACTCACGCTTTAAGTCGTCATGGTAGGCCACTTGGTCCTTACTCCTAACCTTTCCTTTATCCGACTTCAAAAGAAGAAGGGAGTTATCAAATAGTTTTATTAGGGTCCCGTACGCAAAAGGTTAAACAAGATCCTATTACCAAGACTTCTTGTCGAACAATTTTTTTAGAAAATATTTTTCTGTTATCCCCAAAAGCTATACAGAGGCATACATCGTCATCAACCAAGCACAATGCTAGACTTCATGGCTGCTACTGCCAAATTCACAAAGGAAAAATTCAGTGACACTGCCCGACTACGGATTGGAAAAAAAATATATTTTAATGCCTCATGGAAAAAGAAAAGAATTTTAATAATCGACGAATCATCGAATTAAGTTGATCAAGTCAAAACATAAATTATGTCGTAGACTGGATGAAAGATGGGGCAGGATAGTGTTGGAGTGGAGACCACGAACGGGAAAGAGGAATGTAGGGAGACAACCAACAAGGTGGACAGACGATCTTGTTAAACTGGCCGGAAGAAACTGGATAGCCATGACACAAAACCGCCAGAAGTGGAAAGATTTATAAGAGACCTACACTCAGCATTGGGTGACTAAGGCCACGTTCACACGGCGATTATTTTCCCGTATACCGTATACGAGATTTTATCGAATAGAGTAGTGACAACAGAATATACAACATGTAACATAATTAACGCACATCCTGAAATTAGTTTGTTCAGAATCGTTTACTGAATCGATTTCTATCATTTTTAATGTGGGTAATATTTTATCAAAAATAATTAATTTACGGAAATTATTTTCACATTACCCCTGTACAGTCAAAACAAACTAAGATAGACCGTAAATCAAGGCAACAAGACTTAAAAGTGCAATTTTATTTGTATTAATACAAATTTCGTCATTCAATACAAAATAAAGAAAAATAAACCTTACTGCAAAATAACTAATTTAGTTAATAACAATGCATTTACATGTTAAATTAAAAATTCAATATTATGTATTATGATTATAACATAATATTCTAATTGGGGTGTCTGAGGGTGTGCGTTAATTACGTTACATGTTGTTTATACACAACAAATAATACACTAACAATACATAAAACACTGAACTTAATCTAGTAATATAAGTATATCACTAAACTTGGTCCGTTTTATAACTATATCCCTAGTGAGATAGTAATGAATCGCTTTCGTATAACTATGTCCCGGTATATAATTATATCCCTAGGGATATAACTATATTACGGCTTTATCTATCTTCCTGCGACATATACATGAGAAAATCTAATCGAATGGTTGCCGTGTGAACGTGGCCTAAAGGTTCAAGAAGAGAAGTTAAGTCAAAACAAACCCGATAATAAATAAAATAAACTTACCGATGCTTGAAAAATTGTCTTATATAGATCATAAGTATTTAGAATGTTTTGATAAATTTCGAACAGTTTGGGGTAATCGTCATCTTTAGGTTCATTACTCGTCTTTTGGATATCTCCAATCCATTCATCGAGATATTTTCTTAACAGTATTATGATTCGTGTTGCTATTACTACATTGATGTCCGAAGCCATGATAAAAATATCAGTTATTGCGTCAAGTATTATGTCATTGACGCAAACATAATCAAAAGTCTCATAGTACAAAGCGCTAATGAACAAATTAATGACAATAGTAGTAACTATTGCGATCCAATTCCAAATAATGAAACTTCGGTAGCCATTTTTTAAACCAATATTCCTATGTATAGTTTGGATCTTCAGAATCAAGGAGACGTTGTTGTTTTTGTTAACTACATTCTGAATGAACGTCATTGTGAATCCAATCATAAAGCTGATGTCATAAAAAATGTCGCATAGTCCCAAGATATCTTTTTCAATATTTGTTTCGTGTTTACTCATCAGAATTATTTTTGAAGTAAATATCTGACAAAGACACAAGCCATTCATCAGTAACATGTGACAAAACGCGATTAAATTGTAACGTCTCCCGTTTGGAAAAATACTATTATTTCGTATTTTATATTTTAATGCGAAAAAAGGATGAAGACAAAAGCTGAATGAATAGCTTATTTGTTGGATTTCTTTGTCTAAATGATTTTGGAGTGACGCTTGGCGTGAAATGGGAATGATTTTTTGGATGCAGGACATATTTTTCAACGTTTTTATCTTCTTCCCTACGTTGTTTGATGACTAATGTTTGACGTAAACGTAACGTGTAACGTTTTAAGTTAACATGGAATTATAATGTAAACACAAAGATCGATCGTAACGGCAGCTAATGTTATTGCAATCATTTAAGTAATTGCCTGAAACTTTATTTTCGTGTTGGTAAAATCATCACATTATTATAAGTCTCTCGAACTGAGTGGGACGGGAGGGACTGTCAGACTTGTACTGATTAACATCCACGGTGATCCTTCAATTGTCCTTTACGCTCCATGGTCGGTCGATTGCCCTTGCAGACAGTACCGCGATCAAATTTCCAGAGGCCTTGCCTATTTTGTTAGTGAGTTAAAATGGCTTCTTTAGACCCTCTTTTTATCGTGGTAAAATCATCAAATGAGTCCTGATCGATAGGTCTGTTAACCTTGCCAAGGTTGGAACACATTTAATTAAAAACAAAACTGTTCAGTTCATTAAGACTGACATTTATTAAAGTAATTGAGTGTCGTTTCTGTCTATAGTTTCTACACGTTGGGAATACTATTATGCTTTCACCATAACAACATCAATGCTATTAAAAGTAACAACTGTAAATGCTCTGTTTAAATAGAAAGAAAATCCTCGAAGTTATCCGGTGAATTTGGTTTTAGACAATATTATTATGTTGGACAAAGATGTGCAGTCAATGATATTTCCTTTAAATCTGATGCAGTATATGACGTTTTGCCCAAAATATCGCATCAAAAAAGATTTGATAACTCCAAACAGTTTTATCTCCAATTTTGTTTCAATGATCGCCACACTATTTTTTATGTTTTTGTTCCTATATCGCAACTTAATGATGTACTTTTTTGAAGATTTTATGGGAAATACTAAGTTTACATACTTCATCGTATATTTCGACTGCGTTTTCTATAGTTCTGGATTCATCATGAATTTATTCGCCGGGATTACTCATACTAGAAAATGCATCAAGTTTGTTAGAACTTTTCAAAATTTACATATATTTCTCAACAATGAAACTGATACTAGGCACTCTGTCATTTGGAATTGGATCACCGTAGTCGTGTATATTTGTACTTACACCGTTGCTTTTGTTCCAATTAACGTATTTATCTATCTGTATGCATCTATACCTTTCTATAATTTTCTTCTTTTATACATTTTTACGTGTTTCGATATAAATGTAATTTACGCCATTAGACTTTTGAAAATGTTGGAATATAAAGTTAATTTGTGGAATTTCCAAGCATTAAAAAGTCGGAGAGAAGACAAGTACAGAGGAAACTATATAAGACGCATGTTTCAGGCTTACGTTGATATATTAGAGTGCTATAATATCCAAAAAGCTTGTTCTCAGCAATACGTGAGTATTTAATTTATGTGAATATACTATTTTAATTATAATAATAATAATAATATTCCACAACTGCAAACTTTTTGAACAAAAATGTCTTCAAAATACCTTTTCAATAATTTTCAGATACTTTATTACATCGCGGAAACATTCATTCACGCACTGCTATATATCCAAATGACAATAGAAATATTAAAAAGAAGCATCGTGATTGAAGAATTTGTAAGTTTATTTATTCTTTTAAAACACACTTCTCCCTCCTGGATATGAGCTGCCGTGGCCGACCTGAAAGTCGATAGACAGACTCCGTACCCAGGTAGGCCGAAGCAAAAAATCTGCTGAGGTAGAGGTAATATATTCAGTGTGACACTTGACTGCTCCACAAACGATGAGGCACTTAAGGCAGTGATCCGACCGGCGGCGAGAAAACGAGTAACTATCGGCGATTTTCTCTCTCAAGAAACGCACAATAAATGTACATTCCGTGTAAACGGCTGTTCACACTGCCGGCGACGACTCGCTTTACTAGTTTTGTCGCTGAGCGACGAGCTTTCAAAAATAAACTCTCTCAGCGATACTCGTTCAGCGATGCTCGCTCGGCTCGCTTGATCAGGTTTGCACAGGACTGAGCGACCGTGGGCGAGTGGCGCGACGCGCGACTAATCGCTCGTCGCTCTTGCACACTCGCTTATAGCGCGGCGACAAAAATATCGCAACTACACCCGCATCCCGCTGATCGCCAACTCTTTTATAGTTTCTAGTTCTACTTGTTACTCGTTCATTGTCGGCGGTCGGACCACTGCCTAATATGGTGCCTCTGTGTCTTGCTGATTATTCGTGCCCTCTGTGTATTCGTAACATGAGATGACGTTTGTGAGAGCGGTAAGCTTGTGGCCCAATTCTGGGCCAAAACAATATAGATTGTCAACGACACTCTAAGAAGAAGAAATTTAAGTATTTTTACTCTTGGTCATGTCGTTTAAAATGTATTCAGACAGCTTTAAGCTACTGTGTTACACTAGTGGGTGTATGTCACTATAACTTGGTAATGATAATTTAAGTAAAATCATTAGCTATTTCTTGGTGGAAGGTACCCCATCGTGGTCTTTCTGGTGTTTGGGGTCCAGTACTGCATAAGTCTGGCGTCAAGTAGATTTATGTATTTGCGTTCAAGGTCGGAAACGCAAAGACTGTACCTCTGGTATTGCACGTATCCATAGGGTAGGGTCCCTACTTACCATCAGGCGGCCCGTAAGATTATTTGGCCTCTTTATGGAATTAATTGTTTAATTTACAGAATGGAGCATCTGTGGCGTCACTTTCTATATACATTTGGATACTAAAAGATTTGATTGGGCTAGCAATGTATAGCGTGCAATGCGAAAGATTCTACATTGCTATTCAAAATGTTCAAGATACTTGTTCACTCATTTTGCAGTCGAATCGATCAGGTAAATAATAATACTAATATTCCACAACTATCACACAACGTCATCTAGTCCCAAGCTAAGCAGTTCTTATGTTATCGGTACTAGATAACTGATAAACATACTTATATATTTCTAAATACAATAAAATGATCGTGCTCATCACATAAACATTGTTCTGAACCCACGACCTCCGGCATAGCAGCCAGGGTCACTAACCACTACACCAACAGGCCTTTTTTTTTATTCATGGGACAAACCCACCACACTATTCCCAAACCACTGCAACTCCTGAAAGCCAGAATCAACAGTGGCAACTACCAGAAAAGCGCTGAGACAATGAAGCTCGACGTGTCCCGGAGAATGAATGTGCCAACCAACAGGCCTGTGTGTAAATGGTTGGAAATAAGCTCTGTTGAACATTATTGTGTTATATAAATTATATCTGTTAATAAACATTGACTACCACATACGATTTAACATTGATTCAAATGTAGAGACTTATGTTGATGATTGATGACTTATGTTAACACATTGGACACTTTTTAGACAATAATTTTCAACTTATAAGATACGACCTAGGTATTTCTTGAAACTAGAGAAAGTAAACTCGTAGTTGCAATCACGCGTAAAGAAGCTCCACTGTCTGAAAGCATATTAATCGAAAGCAAACCGATATGTCCGCGGCAAACCGAAAGCTGCGGGACGCCAAGACAAAACAAAAGCCAGCATAGCGAAGAAGCGGAGACACTTCGTTTCGCATTCGGTTCGGTTCGCTAATTAGGTTTTTACTATAGCTTAAATCCATTACCTAGCTTTATTATACACAGGTCATCTATTTTGACTAGTACGTCCATTCCTTTTTTCAAAACTGCGGGTCTTAAATAGCCACTTAGCAATATTTCGATTGATTCATTTCGTGAACTTCCAACAATATCACTTGCATTCTTCTAAAATTCGTTAAATGGTTAAACTCAACACGGATAAACATTTAGATTTATAGCGTGAACTATATGAATTAGCTGCACTAGAATTACCATATTCTGTAGAAAGAGCAAAGCACAATATTGTAGGACAGTCTATATCTTTCTTGTACGATATAGTTAATGTCTTTGGCAATGTAATAGAATCACAAACAATTTATTTGAATATTTGGCTAAGAAAGATTCAGTCCATGCTTTAGGTCTATGTTCAGTTATAACATACAATTTTATTCTACTTGTGCCATTTTATGAATATTAGAATAAATACTCATAAAATTTCTGGAAATTCACGAAGTGGATCACCCACTGTTTAAGACTATCGTCTACCGAGCGCTCGTCCATACTAAAAGAGAAAACGTTTTCCTGCTCCTAAATGTTATCCTATCTCAATGATTTTTTAGAATACTTCTGACACTGTAAAAAACTAGGTTTATAAGTTTTATTTTTTTCAAAATTTATAATAGTTTGAAAGTAACAGGCCCCTAAAAGTTACTATTTTTATGACAAAATCTTCATTGAAGTAAAACCTTTGTATTTTAAAAACAAAGAAGTTTTAGAAAAAAAGCAAAACCTACAAACCTAGAATATAATAATTATGCTGAAACGATTGACACCAAAATCTAAGAGATTGGACGTGATTTAGTATGTGAAAAACGTTTTCTCCCGAGAGACAAATTTCATATAAAAAATACTCACAGTCAGTCGCGAGCTGCAACGCTCTCTATCGCACGATCGGAGGTTTTTCAACGCGCGAGAGGGACAGCACGAGTTTTTCTAAATACCTATTTTTTGAAAAGGCAGCTGCTATACAATCCTCATAAGACATGACAAAAAAGTGTTGTTTTGCTGCTGTCTTTTATAGATAATCTTTTATCAACTTTTACCTGTTTCTAGACGATGAGAAAAAACTCTGCAAGAACATACTGCGCCTACATCGAGCATCATTTAGCAAAATACGTCTGTGTGGTTTGTTCTACGTAGACGTTCAGTTACAATTGAGTCTAATGGAAAATTTTGCCAGCTACACGATTGTTTTGTTACAATTTGCTATTTCTTAAAAATTGCTAATAAATTTATTCAATTAGAAGGTGCTTTTTACTTTTTTTTCATTAGCTTTCTAATTTAAACTTTAAACATTGACCCTTGAATACCTAAATTGTCTAAAGTATGGAACTTAAGAATACCTAAATTGTCTAAATTGTCTTATTTGGATTGAGACTGTGTAAGATGACAGTCAATAGCTCTACATGTTGGGGATCAAGTACAACGATCCCCTAAGGGCTCATGTTCACGACGCCGCGATGCGCTAGTGTTTGATTTATTTTTATTTAACCGACTTCTAAAAAAAGAAGTTTCTCAATTCGACCGTATAAATGTTTTTTTTAATGTTTGTTCGCGTATAACTTCGTCGTTTATGAACCAGTTAGCTACGTATAACCAACAAATGTCTAGTGGTATGGTAAAATCAAGCAGCGCAGCGAAGGCGCGGCGGCGATGCGGTTGCGAACGTATACACAGCCTAAAGCTATTGTCAAACAGACAGGCGTGGCGAACGCGAAGCGAGGTGTTTTTGTTTGTAATGTATGAAATTGTTTGAAGCCAGTCACATAGACCATTGGATCGCTTTCAATGCATGCTTTTTCTATGTGACAGGATTCAAACAATTATTCCATAATACAAATAAAACGCATTCGCTTCGCCTGTCTGTTTGACAATAGCTTAAAGGCGCGGTAGCGGCACGGCGGCGCGATGGCGGTGTCGTGTACACGAGCGCTAAAGGAATAGTAATAATTTTTTTCTCTTTCCTAAACTGAATAGGTATGCTAATGCTTCGCCAGCTTTCAATTATTTATGTTTGTGAAAATAATCTGCTTTACAGATAAATAAAACTAAACGTATTACAGTGTTTTTAGTCAAAAGTTAAATTTTTCAAAAACCATGTATGGTGTTCCATCATAAAAAGATCTCTCTGAGTCAATAAACCTAATTATTGTTAATAATATGACATACAATGTTATTTAATGGTTGCTTAAATTTTAGCAAAATACCTAAATAATTTTAATTAATAACACTTCTCAAAATACTGTTAAGATCTTGTTCTTAAACAAGTGAACAGATGGCGCTGGTCTCAATGCGTAGCATTATGGTATTATTAACACAAGCTCTGCTTAGCTTATCTGGAGGCGACTGCCCTCCAGCGCGTCTATGAGTGGCGCGTGGAGGCGCAGCGCCGGGGCGTGACCCCGCTGCCTCGCGAAGTCGAGGCGCGGCGCGAAGACCTCCGGCGCGATCTCAGGGCAGTATGGAAGGAACGACTGTCGCGACCGACGGCCGGGCACGCTGCAATTGCGGCGGTAAGACCCCTCTTTGAGGAGTGGCTGGAGAGAAGTCATGGCGTCCTGACCTACCGCTTGACGCAGGTCCTCACCGGTCACGGAAGTTTCGGGAGGTACCTGTGTCTGATGCGAAAGGAGGAGACGCCTGGGTGTCACCACTGCGAAGATCGCCCGGAGGACACGGTGGAGCATACGGTGCAAGACTGCCCAGCTTGGGCGGAGCACCGACGTGTCCTCACGGCTGCGATAGGCGGAGACCTCTCGCGCCCGGCATTGGTTGCGGCCATGCTGCGGGGCGAGACGGAGTGGGAAGCGGTCGGCTCCTTCTGCGAGGCAGTAATGCTCGTAAAGGAGGAGGCAGGCCGCGAGCGAGAGAGGACAGCGTCCTCCCTCCGCCCCAGCCGCAGTGGTAGGCGCCCACGGCGACGGACGTCGCTTGATGATCTCCGGCCACCGTAGGCGCGGGCATGCGGGCAGCGAGTAAAGGGCAACTCGCTGCCCGACCAAGGACCATGCCCGGGTCGACGGCGCGTTGTGTCCCACGCGCGCCTCAAAGAGCGTCAGCATAATGACGGGGCCGTCTCAGAGGGCCAAAGCCTGCCGGGGTCGCGGGATTATTCCCTTACCGTAACCCCGGAACTTAACAGGCTATGAAGGACACCGTGGATTTTAGTCAGTAGAAGTCTGACAGTCCCTCCCGCCCTGCCCGGGGTTGGAGGACTCATTTGATGATTTTACCACGCTAAAAAAAAAAAAAAAAAAAAAGCTCTGCTTAGCTTGGGACTAGATGGCGTTGTGTGATAGTTGTGGAATATTATTTTATTATTATAGTGTTTGTATCAACATTCCACAGAGGGCAGTCAGTGTTAACAATATCGGTTCTACTTCTATTAAGAAAAAAAGGACAAAATCTGGCGAGGATTAGGCAGAAATAGAAACACCATTCTCTTCTTCCCAATCAAAGGCTTATTTTATTACATCTTACTTCTTAAAAACTATTAAAAATGTGAAAGTTCATGAGGATAGATGGATAAAAGCTCACAAAAGCTGAATGGATCGGATGGAATAGTTTATAACCTAGAGTCATAGATTAACTCATTGGATACTTTTTATCCGGGTTTCAGACCCGGCTCCTGTGAGATTTTTACCAAACTCCACGTAGCAGTATACTAAATAGTATTCTAAATAGTACGAAACGCTCTCGGCGACACCAATTTATCTAAGGTTTCAAGAATGTAAACTGCAAGAGCACAACAATGTAGTTAGTGAGGACCCCCAGCAAACTTAGAGGCAAAGTGGAATCGACGAAACCCAGGCCACACAACTCAACCTTTCTGAAATTAGCTTCGTGTAAGCGTTGAATATTTTTGCATGTTTTCTTCTCCTCCTCTGCAAATTTAACAATATTATTCAAAAAATTAAAAAGCCTGCTATATTTGTAAGTATAATACTTACAAAATAATATAGCAAGCTTTTTATTTATTTTTTTGTTTTTTGTGACTGCAGTGTTTATTAATTGGATATGAGGTCATCTTTATAAAATTAAACTATATCAAACATAGACTTTGGCAAAGAAAAGGAAATGATTGTGAATCAATTGTACCTACAGATAACCTCTTCTAGATTCTGCTTAGAAAATAACCTCCACACGTCAATGCATTTGATCTTACTTAATTTTTCTTGTGTTGTCTACACAGAATGTCTTTTATCACTTATGTTTTTATTCCCAAGTCAAGTTGAAGTCTAAAGTTTTCTAGACACTGTTAGCGTTACCACACCATGGCTTAAGTGTCTGGCCGTCACTGAGGGAATCAATAACGAACATCAACAACGTGTGGCGCCAGTAGGTTACCTTCTGAGCTGAATCTAGAGAAGGTTATCTGTGATTGTACCTGAACAGTTTGAACTCAAGGTAAGTGTACAGGAGTCTTGAAATAAATCCAGAGCTGAGTAGAACATCTCACAACGCCAGCTGAACAGTGTTTGCAAATACAGATTCTTTAAAATATATAGAAGATTGAGAAGCAACACCAGTGGAATATACTGAAATAAAAAATTTAGTTGATAATTTAAACGTGTAATCATTATTGACGAAACGGAATACTTAAAAATGCATACTACAAGGGTCCAGGGTTCATGACCCTGTTTGGGCGCCATTTGCCGCCAAATGGCGCCCAAACAGGGACCTATTCCCCAGTATGTCATTACAGTTCCAATAGCGCACTGTCGCAGAAATAAATGGATAGAATATGTATATATAAAATACTAGCTGACCCGTGCGCACTTCGTTGGGCGGTGAAATATACCATGATATCGTTATAATTTATAGCACTCACGAATAATGTAGCTTTCGACCAGTGAAACAATTTTTAAAATCGGTTCATTACTTCCGGAGATTAACCATCATCATCATCATCAGCCGGAAGACGTCCACTGCTGAACATAGGCCTCCCCCTTAGACCGCCACGCCGAACGACAATTCGCCACTTGCATCCATCGGTTGCCCGCGACCCTCACGATGTCGTCGGTCCACCTAGTGGGAGGCCTGCATACGCTGCGTCTTCCGGTCCGTGGTCGCCACTCGAGAACTTTTCTTCCCCATCGGTTGTCAGTTCTACGAGCGATGTGGCCTGCCCATTGCCACTTCAACTTGAAAATTTTATGAGCTATGTCGGTGACTCTGGTTCTTCGCCGAATATCCATGTTCCGGATTTTATCCCGCAAAGAAACTCCTAGCATAGCTCTTTCCATTGCTCGTTGAGTGAGTCTTAGTCTCTCTAAAAGGCCAGCAGTCAAAGACCACGTTTCAGAGCCATAATATGTTATCACTGGCAACACACACTGGTTAAACACCCTTGTCTTGAGACACTGTGGAATTCTCGATGAGAAGATATCACGTAGCTTCCCAAACGCTGCCCATCCGAGTTGGATTCTTCGGGCGACCTCTTTCTCGAAGTTGGACATGCCTAACTGAACAATCTGTCCAAGGTAAGTATACCTAATGGTCTACAACTTCGAGAGTATCATTCCCAACAACAACCGGTACGGTACATACGGTACTTGTCCATGTTCATTTTAAGGCCGACCCGTTGGGAAACGATACTGAGGTGGCTGAGCATAGCATTGAGGTGCTCCAACGATTCTGCCATGATGACTATATCATCGGCAAAAAGAAGATGAGTGATGTATTCGCCATTGATGTTGATGCCGAGTCCGTTCCATTCCAAGAGCTTGAAAACGTCCAACAACGCGTTCGTGAACAGTTTCGGAGAAATAACGTCTCCCTGTCTCACGCCTTTCTGCAATTGGATTGGTCTCGTGCTCTCTTCCTGAAGTCGGATGGACATGGTGGCGTTCCTATACAAACACTTCAACACTTCGATATACCTATACGTACAAACACATACCTCTTTATAATATTAGTATAGAAGTATAGATAGGACACGTCAAATAAGAATCGGTACAGATAAATAGTTTTAACAAGCCCCGAGGGTGGACAAAATTTAAGAACAAGATTATAGAGTAAGGTAATAATTATGTGAAGGTCCACATCTAAGAATTAAGTATTTTAATAAGTTCATAACAAACCTTAACATTTCAAAATAATAACGTGACAAATTATACGAAGCACGTTACGGGACCTCTGATGGAGATTTAAATTACCTCGTACCTACCCTCGAGAGCCGCGATCGAAAATAAAGTGTGATCGAAAATGAGTTTAATGAATTAGAATAAATAATAATAATATCAGGAACACTGAAAGTCTGACGACCAGTCTTACCAAGGGATATTGTATTAATAATGTGGTAGATGAGGTTGGATAAGCTGTCACACTCCATGTACAGTACTGATTTTTTTCTTTCAACTGCATTGATATTATAAATGAATAGATACGTTACCCACACGAGAATCTATCTTTAAAAACGGCACACTAATGCAAACATGAATAACTAAATATTGCAATAGTACACTACATCACAATTAGTCGCTAAAGTAGGATGGCATCGCTAGTGAAAAAGAGACAAATATAATTCTACGCGATGTTCGGTAATGACATCTATCTCTGTTGCACTCTTTCTTTTTTGACGCCATATTTTAGAAACGTAAAGTTTGATTTGTGAAAATAATATTAAGATAAATAGTATATTTACGAATTACATAATATGTGATTCCTTGACTTTTAGAAGTTTTGCTTGTATAATTTGTACAATATCTCATAACAAACGACGGCATTTTCGGTGGTTTTGGGTCACTTTTACTTTGTATGTACTTCGTGACGGGGCCGGGGGCGTCTGTTGTCGTTGTCGCCGGCAACGTCGCACTGAGGTCAAGGTTTGCTCATTAGCCACATTTGAGCGCGTCACTTTCTGAGCGCGTATATCGTATCTACACCTTTTTACTTATAATATCATTGTTCAACTGTATTCGAAAAGGCTGGAAGCCGATTCAGACAGACAATTATATTGTTTTTTTTTTTTAAATTTAAGTATAGGTCATCTACTTAAACAATAATATGAAAATAAAATACTTACTGATTCATTGCTAGCTATCGTAATCATAAATTCAACATCAACAAGTGCGTGTATACAGGTCTCTATGGTGTGAATTAATACCTGAAAGATGATGAGAAAATTTTTTAAGCTTTATCACAAAAACACATCATGTTGCCATGTAAGTGGTATAATTGATTTTTTTAATTTATTTTAGTCATTATTTTTTAATCTTTAAAAACCTTTTCAAGATCGGTTGCTTACCTACAGTCACATTTTTATAAAAGAGAAGAAGTGATTCCAAAACAGATTTAGTACCAAAATCTATAACTAGACCTCAGAACATAAAAAGAACTTACGAATGGTTCATACGTAACTTTGAAGAGATTATAACATTCCAATATTTTGCTATAAGCATCAAACTTGCAAATGTGTTTATTCCCATAATCATGTAATTTGAAAACTTGGTTAAAACATGATACAACATAACTTTCTAGGCCACAAATGAGTCTAATTGCGTATATTACATTTGCATCAAAGCAAAGTAAAAATAAATTACAAATAATCATGAACCATGGTGTCCCAAGTTTTAAATTAATTATTGAACATACTAAATTGAAGAATAAAATAAGTGTTACTGCGATCCAGTTCCATTTGGCTATGTTTTTGATGATTTCCGAGTCATTCAGCAGCCTATGAAGATTTTGAATTGCAAGGACCGTGGCTATATTGAATTTCGCATGGACGATGTTAAGAATAAAAAAACTCATAAAAGAAATATTGTAGAAAAATATGTCCCAGAAACAGAGACCTAGCAAAAAAATGTTACGCCTCTGAAAACTTGCTCTCAATGTAGAACGAGTTGAAAACGGAATAATTCGCAATATTATCCAACAAAATGACAATAATATATTTTTGGGTTTATTCGGAGTTATAAAGTCATTTTTTATCAAATATTTTGATAAGAAATTAATATGTTGCATTAAATTTAAAGGAAAAAGCATAGACTGAACATCTTTATCAACTTGATGATAAAGAAATACTTTAACTCGATCGTTGTGGTATGATTCCTTCTTGAATAACTTATAGTAGAATTCTTTTAGACCCATTACAGAAACGTTCGAATTTTTAGGAGGCCACTTATACAATAATTATGGAAGAAGGCCAGACATTTATGGAATGAAGAATTAATAGTGATGTTTGCATAACTAATGAAGGGTAATTTATTATAAGCGATGTCCCAATGGTTTTTTAATAAATGATTCTCTTCAATTATTTTTTACTTATAAATGACAATTATCCATTACGAGGGCTGTTTATAAAGAACTAGCTTCCGCCCGCGGCTTCGCCCGCGTGGTGTTTTGATAAAAAGTAGCTTATGTTGTTTTTCAGATTTCAGACTATCCATATCCAATTTTGTAACAAACGGCTCAGCAAATTAGCCGTGAAACAAACATTTACACAGTTATAGTAAATTAATTTGAATATTAAGGATTATATTAAGAGGATTGTATAGCGGCTGCCTTTTCAAAGAATAGGTATTTTGAAAAACTCGTGCTGTCCCTCTCGCGCGTTGAAAAACCTCCGATCGTGCGATAGAGAGCGTTGCAGCTCGCGACTGATTGTGAGTATTTTTTATATGAAATTTGTCTCTCGGGAGAAAACGTTTTTCACATACTAAATCACGTCCAATCTCTTAGATTCTGGTGTCAATCGTTTCAGCATATTATATTCTAGGTTTGTATGTTTTGCTTTTTTTCTAAAACTTCTTTGTTTTTAAAATACGAAGGTTTTACTTCAATGAAGATTTTGTCATAAAAATAGTGACTTTTAGGCGCCTGTTACTTTCAAACTATTATAATTTTTGAAAAAAAGAAAACCTATAAACCTAGTTTTTTACTGTGTCAGTAGCATTCTAAAAAATCATTGAGATAGGATAACATTTAGGGGCAGAAAAACGTTTTCTCTTTTAGTATGGACGAGCGGTCGGTAGACAATAGTCTTAATAGAACGGTATAGATTTGGGTATAGCATTTGGTTAAAGGAGAGTAGGTATGTTTAAAAAAATTATAAAATATCTGTTTACAGTAGGTATAAGGTACCTATGTATTCCATTAAGTGGCAGAAAGTACACAGGAAAATTTATTGGTCCCTTATGTCCAAGAGACACTTCCAGGGGTCAGCATCACGTTGTGTACAAAAATATTTTAAAATGACCTAATTTAAAACATTTTTGTAGACAACGTTTGCTGTTTTGTTATTATTTGTTAAAATGTGGAGATTGTTTGGACTCGACATTCTCTGATCGCATGCGCCCGACAATGATGTCTGCCCTCACGTGTCTGCCTGTTCGGGTAGGCATAGTTAGATTCGTGCGCTCCCCTACCACACGACAGCGCCGTTGCCTGCCGCCACACTTCGGCGAATGTGCGCGACGGCGACCGACGACCGACGGCAGCGGCGGCGATGCAGAGTACCTATTCGTTAGAAGGAACTTTAACTTCAAAAGACAATTTTTTTTTTAACTTGATACACCCAAAACTTCTAAATATGATGTTCCTAGGTTCAGTGGTTAGTATACAAAAAGTTTGGCTTCGTAGTTCCCGTTCCGAATCCGTTCCGTTCCGTTCGAATTTCGGGAATTCCGTTTGTAGAATTTCACCCCCACGGTGGTAAAAATTTCAAAATGCTAGAACAAACGATTTTAAATTTCAAAAACTCTAGAACAAATTGTTATTTATTTCTTATCATGTTCCTAAATATAAAGTTTCATGGTTTTATCCCCAGAAATAACAAAATCCCATACAAACTTTCAACCCTTATTTCACCCCCTCACTGGTCGAAATTTCAAAAACGCTAGAAAAAATGTTTAAATATATCTTATCAAGTGCTTAAATATAAAGTTTCATGGTTTTATCTTTTAAAATTTAGAAATCCCATACAAACTTTCAACCCCTATTTAAACCTCTTCATCCCCTTTTTCGCAATAAAAGGTAGCCTATGTTCTTTCTCAGGGTCTAAAGATTGTCTGTGCCAAATTTCATCAAAATCGGTTGAGAGGTTTAAGCGGGAAAGCGTAACAGACAGACAGACAGACAGAGTTACTTTCGCATTTATAATATTAGTTTGGATCATGTTCCTAAATATAAAGTTTCATGGTTTTATCCCCAGAAATGACAAAATCCCATACAAACTTTCAACCCTTATTTCACCCCCTCACTGGTCGAAATTTCAAAAACGCTAGAACAAATGTTTAAATATATCTTATCAAGTGCTTAAATATAAAGTTTCATGGTTTTATCTTTTAAAATTTAGAAATCCCATACAAACTTTCAACCCCTATTTCAACCTCTTCATCCCCTTTTTCGCAATAAAAGGTAGCCTATGTTCTTTCTCAGGGTCTAAAGATTGTCTGTGCCAAATTTCATCAAAATCGGTTGAGAGGTTTAAGCGGGAAAGCGTAACAGACAGACAGACAGACAGAGTTACTTTCGCATTTATAATATTAGTTTGGATAGTTTGGATTAAGTACGCATCTTTATTATCTAATATCTTTAAACGAGCAATTTTTGTATATTTATATATTTATGTATATCAGGATCTCGGAAACGGCTCCAAGGATTTTCATGAAAGTTACAGATTAGGGGTTTTTCGGCTCAAGGAATCGATTTATCAAGGTCCCAGGTTCGAGAAAAGCTCGCTTCCCAAGATATAGACAATTTAAAAACCGAGCGAAGCTTGGTCAACCAGATATTGTATGTACAGCTCAAAGGTTAGTTCAAAACCCATATATATATCGTACTAGAAAGAGATGAACGGTCCTACAACATTGTTTATCGTTCTTTCTACAGAGTATGGCAAATAATACTTATCTCATACCTATGAAATACCGAATTCAGAGCACTCCATCATTTAAAAAAAGTCCAGTGAAACTTTACTAACTTGGTTAATAATATTTTAAAGCAAGTTGATGATGATACTCATCAAAGACTGAAACGATATTTTAGAAAACATCAAAACATTCCAATATTGTCTGGTAAGCGAAACTTAAGGTTTGAACTACATCTGGCAGCACGGAATCGCCTTTTTCCGTCGCCCTTTCTCTTTCAGTCGCTTAGAACTGCCATTTGCTAGACCGAGACAGAAAGCATAATGCGATAGCACGCGGCGGAATCCCCGAGGCGGCCGCGTGCTATCGCATTGTCTCTGTCTAGCAAATGGCAGTTCTAAGCGACAGAAAGAGAAAGGGCGACGGAAAAAGGCGATTTCGTGCTGCCAGATGTGGTTCAACCCTAAATGTGTTGAAACTTCCAAATATGGTCTATCTCAGGTTTGGAAAAATCCGTTTCACGTACATTTTCTAGGGACCCTACGACTCTAACTACATAATAAAAGCAAATTACAAATAATCATAATCCATGATTACCCAAGGAAAAGATCAGTGATTGTACTAAGTAAATCAGGATAATCAGAATAACTGAAATCCAGTTCCATTCAACAAAGCTCCTGAATACTCCTGATGATGTCCAAAAGATTGAAGAGTTTATAACATTTCAGCCCCTGCAGTCTCGACAAAATATAACGTCAAAAATCGGTCGTTAAGTCTAATCGATGTCAAATTTCTTTAATAGATTTTCACCCTTACGCTTTCGAAATAAAGTTGAAAATTTATTAAAGGAATTTGTTAACGATACGACTTAGCGACCGATTTTTGTCGCTGTCTAATGTCGAGACTGCAGGGGCTTAATGCTAAATAATATTGCTATATCGATTTTAGCGTTGACATTATTGAGATTAAAAATTATGATATAAAGAGTAGAATATAAGATAGTATTTATGAAAAAGCCCCATGGTAATAGTTGACCGACTTAAAAATTGGATAACGCATAAGATTGTCGTGTGTTGTGTTGTATATTAATTTAGTTCTCGGACCATTTGTTCACACATCTTCACGTATGATCGAAAATTTGGATGAGAAAATTATAATTTGCATAAGGTTCAAAAAAGAATGGACTACACTTCCTCATTTAAAGCTTAATGTATTGGAATTTCTACATCTTTATGGTTCTCGATCGCACAAGTTTTCTTGTTGAATACTTTTTTGTAGAAATATTTAAGCTTCATAACGTTTGAACTAAAAGAATGAGTACATTTGAAAATGATAGTTTTATTTTGTACAGATAGTATTGGATTATGTGTTATTTTGACCTTGACCAAAATAGAAAGGTAATCAATTTAATTATAGGAAAGGTTCTATGCATGTCTTGTTAATATTAGTTAAGTTCAGGGTATTTTCTAGAAGGTTTAAACTTCTGAGCGTATATTAGAGGGCTGCCTCGCTGCCTGTATCCAGTAGAAAACCTAAAAGTCAAAATATAATGGAATTCCTGCCTAATTCATAGATCAACGGAGATTTGGAGTTAATGGTAAAAGCTATTCCCAGCAGTGGGACAATATGGGTTAAATTAAATAATAACAGATCAATTTTAATAAAGTCGCATAATTATTTTCTTTGTTTTCAACTTCGACATTGAGACAATAGACTAACCACAGATAAATCTCCGGTAAAAGGTGCTTATCGAAAGCGCTTATCGGTGCGAATGGGATTTACTTGGAATATCTGAATTTGTCAACCTAACCTAGCCCTTGGCGAAAAGCGATAGGAGGTATCCAACAGATTTAAAACAGATGTCATTCGAAGCATCTGGTATAGACGGTTTTTTTTTTACTATGGCGACATTCTTCAAACATGTACAGCCTTACTACAAAAACTTAAACATCTGTTGAACACTACTTGTCTAAAAAAAGTGTGACTGCAAAACGGACCTTATTTCAACGTCATAATCTGACATTTTTTTAGACAAGTGTTCAACAGACGTTTAAAAGTTTTTGTGGTACACGGGAAGGGGTTTAGTTGGAATTACAATATCTAACTAACCTAACCTAACTTGGGTGATGTCATTCAATAGATTTAAAACAGATGTCATTCGAAGCATTTCGACGCTTGAAAGGCAAAAGTTACCAAACGACATTTTGGGCGATATTGAGTTATACAGCGTGAAATTCTAATGGTTGTTCTACCGAAGCGAAATGAGTTTGTATCGGTAATACAATCGATTCATATTTATAAAAAAAATTAGACTCAATAAATGGCAGATTTACAATTGTGATAAACAAAACTCGAAAGTGACTTGAACCAACAGTAGGGCATCGCGCGATATGATACGCGGAACGCGAGCGGGCGCGTGGTTGGCCCGGTCGTTGCACTTTTAAATCAGCTGATCATACGCCTGAGTCCTGACTTAATCAAACACAAAACCCAATAAGTTATTCCAATTTTCCCTTCATACTTTTACGGATTTAGGACCGTCATAAATAATTATCTTTAAAAAAGTCTGATTTAGATAATTAAGTATTTGAGGCGTATTAAAAAAATGGAATCAACTTAATATTTACAATGATTTTGATTACCTAACCTACTTTTAAATGTTTATTTACGAGGTACGAGTGAGTAGGTACTTACATTTCCCGGTAGCGGAGTTATTGTTCGAAATGCAAACCACTATTTTCAATGCACAAACGAGCACGTTTTAACCAATGATATTATAAAGTCATAGATATGTTATCACGTACAAAAACAACGGAAAAAAGTGTTCCGAGCACACATACACACTTTTTATTTACACACATTACATTTCACGACAAGTAAAAAGGATAGCTTGATAAAACCAATAAGAAAAAAAGTGACAGCTAGATCGCCACGCGTCATCAACCCCCCCGCACGTCAGCGTCTCCTCTCACTCGCACCCGTGCTCGCACTCTTTCTTTTACGACGCCATATTTATAAAAACGTAATGTTTTATTTGTGAAAATATTAAAGTTATATAGTATATTTACGAATGTTATGTGATTCCTTGACTTTTAGAAGTCTTGCATGTTTAATTTGTACAATATCTCATCACACACGACGGCATTTTCGGTAGTTTTGAGTCACTTTTACTTTTGATTCAGTCTGTGGTACGTGAAGTGCCGCTGGCAACGTCGCACTGAGATCAAGATGTGTGAATCAGCCTCATTTGACCGCATACGTTATTGAGCGCGTATGACGTATCTACACCTTTTTTACTTATAATATCATTGGTTTTAACTGGTTGTCTTTCAGTTTGATAAGAGTGTCTCTATCACGTCTCACGATATTGAAAGCGTCCACTATCGCACATAACAACACGTCACGAGTTTGATTTATACCTCACAATACACCAGGCGTTTGAGCTCAGACCACAAATAAAGGTCAAAAGTCACAAAAATTGTAATGACGATTCAGTTTTGAAAAGATGTCGATAACGTATTACACTTATGACGTTCGCGGAAGGACTAAACTAAACGTAAACGCAGAGGCGCGGGCGCGGGTGAGGGAGGCCGCGGCCCCCCCTCACCGCCGCGTTCGTGCAGGCTCGAGAGAGCTTATTTTGCTCTGAACATTTATTTTATTATTCACTCTTCTTTTGTAGTTTGCCGCGTCGTGAGTTTCGTGAAGGTACCTACCTACGTCATACTGACTACTATCGATTCTCGCTCTTTCGAGTTTATGAATACTTTTTTAAAGATTTGAAAAAAAAAAGAACTTTTTTTTTAAAGTTTAACTTTGTGTTTCGATAGTACTACTGATGGGTAATCGTCCTGCCGCGGGAGAACAACCATGAAAATTTCACCCTGTATATATCATTGAAATCAGAAAAAAATTCTGCGTCGATTGGTCCTACTCTCGTGCCGCTAGGATGAGTTTTGCTGTCGCTTGGTAACTAAAAAAAATGAATTTTTTCACAGTTTTCGGCGACCAAGCGACTAAAATTTTATCATTTTTTTAATAAGCTTCACTTGGTAGATATTCTAATATAAGTTTTTACACTTAGTAATTTTTACCTTGAGTTGAATTTATGCGTTTAAACATTAAGTAATTTTTTCTTTACTGTATCTAGGGTATGAGCATTGCTTAAGTAATTTTACCTGATAATTATTTATTTATTTTCTTCATTTAAGACTTTTTAACAAACCTTAATTATGTTTTCATTTTCATTTAGTATTTTCTTCCTAAACACGATGTAATTTAAAACGTAATATAGTACTATTTTTCCTGCCGAAAAATGATAAGTTTTGTCGTTTGGTAATATTTTACCTGCCGATTTTTTTACTGTTTTTGTGACTTAGATAACTATTTCCGACATGAAATTTGTATAAAACTCAGTTTATCCCCTTGCTCCTATTAAGTTTTGCCGCATCACCGCGTTGTAACGCAGAACTTGAATGGTGGTTGGTAATATAATAATCGGTTAGTCTTCACGGAACTGTCGTGTAGGCAACCCGCGTGCTCGCGCGCATCGTACCTAGGTACGTCGCGAAGTTCGAGATATTGATGTGCCTACTCGGTAAGTGTTTTCATTTTATAGATGTATGAGTGTTCTTAGCAACTTATTTAACACACATTTTATTAATTGTTTTAATATTTTATTGTTTTAGTTACATAATGAAGCGTAATAAGCGAATAGACAACATCATCAAGCAAGCTATGTCAAACGCGGGTGTGGATAGCAGGGATTCGACCTTGGTAATGTACCTAATTAAATACTAAATTATTAATTATGCTCTTGATAGTAACTATTAGAAGCAACTACATTTAACTTTATTTCTAGGGGCCGAGATATCGAGAAAATGCTCGTACTTACAAAGACAAAAATCTGCAACAATTGGAACAAGTTCGCAAAAAACTCTTGTTTATTGAGCCGGTATGTTTTTAATTTATTAAATTTACTTGTAACGCATAGTAAGCGTGTGTGAGTTAAATACATTTTAGATTCGATGATTTTGACATCCCTTTTTTGTCCAGTATGAATGAATATCTGACTGGCCTGTTGGTCTAGTGGTTAGTGACCCTGACTGCTATGCCGGAGGTCGTGGGTTCGATTCCCACCCAGGACAAATGTTTGTATGATGAGCACGATCATTTGTTCTGTGTCTGGGTGTAATTTATCTATAATATGTATGTATTTAGAAACATATTATAAGTTTGTTTATCAGTTGTCTAGTACCCATAACACAAGCTCTGCTTAGCTTGGGACTAGATGGCATTGTGTGATAGTTGTGGAATATTATTATATCGAATGAAGGTTCAAAATCTTTGCGTAAAAAAAGCGTGCGATGTTTTTGTGTGCTCTTGTTTGTGTGTGTTTACGACGGCAGAGAGCGCAATTCGCGACCGGCCGAATGCCGAAGTTCGGTTCAAGCTGCCGAAATTCGGTTGAACCGAATGTGAACCGAATTTCAGCCCATCTCTAGTATTTATGTATGTATGTGGTGCAGAATAATGCTCTATTTTCTCTTGCTCTACCTCTTACGTTTAAGTGATTTTTACTGAATGAACTAAACAACTATTTATTTATTTTCAGGATGAAACACTTTCAGAGGAAGCCCCTGCAAAGACATCCTTTCAAAGTACTTCTGAGACTGCTACAGTTGGAAATAACATGGAAATAACTGGCCCACCAAATGATGATCAACACCAGGAAAATTGTAGTGAAGCATTGATGGATCAAATTTTCAGTGGCCCGTCAGGCCCCACATTAGAAGTTGTACCTACACATCTATCTGAAGAACAGAGTACAGTCCCAATTGATAATTCTTCAGACTATTCTGTACTTCAAATCGGCATACCAGAAAAAGAAACAGCACAAGAACCAGAAAAAGAACCTACAAACTTTGAGATTGAATTAAATATACCAGAAACGTCCTCTGCAAGCAACGCTGAAGAACAAACAGTTAAAAACACTAAGGGTGGATTGACTTCACCAGAAATGTATATTGCAAGCTATTTCCAAGCAAGAGCCAATTCTATAAATTCTCCTATAGCGGAATGCTCTCAATCAGGTGAACCAAAAACTATAAAGCCTCAAAAAGTCCGTAAGCGTACGTGTAAAACTGATAAAATGTACATTGATTATTTATCAGATGAAGATTACTCAACTTTTATCGATTGTGATGAAGCTGCATTTTCTGATGAATGGTTGGGATCTACATCTTCTTCGAATGATGATGAAGTAGTTACAAAAACAGCAAAAACAAAAAAATCTAAAACGTCTAGGAAGAAAAACTCTAAAAAGCAAAATAACACTTTGGATGACTTAAATGAAGAAATAGTTGGGGAAAAAGGCTTGAGAAAGCGAACAATAAACTTGAGAAAGGCACAGTCACAGAAAAAAAATGCTGGACAAGAAAATGTACGAAAAGATGGCAAAATGATAAAAGCTAAATCTATTCAACCTAACCCATGCATTGGAAAAAAATGTGGAAATAACTGTGAAAATATTGATATTGAAAGAAGACAGAAGGTATTTGATCATTTTTGGGGACTCTCAGGAGATCGTCGAAGAGACTGGCTAGTAAGTATTACACAGAGAGAAGAGATTAAGCGTAAGCGAGTTGATTCGGGAAAACGCTCGGCAAGCTATAAGTATCATATTAATGAAGGAGAGGGAAGGAGACCAGTGTGTTTGCAGTTTTTATCAGCTACTCTAGATATATCGACGAAATCGATATATCATACTATCAAAAACTCTAGTTGGGGCTGCGCTAAAGAGGATTTACGTGGCAAACACGTACCGCATAATAAAACCAAACCAGCTACAATAGAATCAGTAATAAATTTCCTAAAAAGTTTACCTGCTGTACCGTCGCATTATTGCCGACAAGATTCCACTAGAGTCTACTTAACACAGGAATACAAAAATGTTGCTAATCTTTACAGCACTTACAAAAAACAATCTCAAGATAATGGTGTAGATTTCGTTAGTGAGAGAGTGTTTCGTAAAATATTTTCTGATGATTTCAATATAGGGTTCCACGTACCTAAGAAAGATAAATGTTTAAAATGCTTAAAATTCGAACATAGTACAGATATGTCAGATCCCGAAAAGGCTAAAGAAAAGGCTGAACATGAAGCTGAGAAAACTGAAAGTTATAACAGGTTTAATACTCATAAGAATATTCACAAAAGTGACCCTAACACTCTTTGTGTAAGTTTTGATTTAGAGAAGGTTTTAAACACCCCACATGGTGAGTCAATGCTATTATATTATTCGCGCAAATTGGCTGTGTATAATTTATGCTTTTACGAAAACGGGACGCGTAAAGTTTTTTGCTATTACTGGGATGAAAGTGATGGCAAAAGAGGTGCGAACGAAATTTCTAGTATCCTGCATAAATATATACTATCGGTTGACGAAAGGGGTAATGTTAAAAACTTACTTTTGTATTGTGACTGCTGCCCTGGGCAAAATCGGAATCGGACTGTGTTGGCAATGATACACTCGACGTTACAGCAATGCAAAAATTTAGAAAACATTCAAATAAATTATCTACTAACTGGACATACATATATGCCGGTCGACAGTGTTCATGCTGTTATTGAAGCTAATCTACGTAAGACAATTATTTATGCACCATCTCAATGGTATACTGTTTTCACCACAGCTAGAAAGGACCCCTTCCCCTACGAGGTTGAAAAACAGACTTTTGAAGATTTTTATAAGTGGGATTCTATTGCTGAAAAGTACTTCAAAGGTAACCTTACAGGAAAAATAAGCAAAATCAGAATAGCAACATTCAAAAAAAGTAATCTTTCAAATGTTACCGTCAAGTATTCCATGGACAAATCTGCTAAGTCAAGCGTGGTTGAAATTCAATCTAAAACCAGACTACCTCTTATTTCATGTTACCATTCACGTCTGCCGATAGCAAAGGCAAAATATAATGACCTTGCTAAACTTTGCAAGGACAAAGTAATTCCTGCTCAATTCCATAGGGAATTCAGTGACATACCTTGTTCTGCATCTGCGAAAGATACTTTGCCGGAATCAGATGTCGAAGACACGGTGGCTACTGATGACCACTAAATTTTTGAAAAAAGCTTTTTCTTAATTGTCTTTATAACACTGTGAAACGAGAATTTTATAATTATATTAAATAGTACCTACTTTCTGTACTTCCTAGTACGTTAAGGAACGTCTATGTAGATTATAAGTTACCCAAATTTTGTGATTTTAAAAGTCGATGGTTGGATCTCCATCTTTAATTATTGAGTTCGTAACCTACATCTACCTCGCTCATTAAAGTTTCATTTGAACTTAGTTCCAATAAGTTAATCAGTATTTAATTGTGATTTAATTGTGATAATTAAGTGCAATGTTATACGTGCCATTAGGCCGCTATCCCACAGGCGTTTTACGAGCGTTGGCGTCTCTTTAAGTTTACGTATGGAGAGGCCGGACGCTTGTAAAACGCCAGTGGGATAGCGGACTTATTATTATTATGACTTGTTAAAATTTTATTGATAGGCTTACTTAGTATGCCAAATATACCTCATAAGTAGCAATTAAAACTACAGACTTGCTTGCCTTGACTTGCTCTTAATAGTGTTGTTTGATTGATAGTTTACGTAAATATTTTCACTCATGTTGTTTTGGTTGTGAAATATTGTATCTCAAAATTGTATCTTTTATATGTGATTTATAATAAACGGTTATGTTCCTTGAAAAGAGTTTCTGAGAAAATCTATTATAAGTATTGTAGTTCTAAGTAAGACTGCTGAAAAAGACTGATTTGAAACTAAAAACTTAAATTTAAATAATAAAGAATTTAATACTGATTTGTGAAATTACTAATAAACACCTTTTTAAATTTAAATGCCTTTTTTATTTTAATATATTTAATGGCAGCCCGTCCACATTCTTTATAAAATCCGTATTAAAGGGGCGGTCTGTCATAATGGTGAAGAAAACCTTGGTATAAAATTTTTGATTTTGTGTATTAAAACCTTAATTTATTGTTACTTATTCAATAAAAGCCTACACTGACCTTCTTTAATTTGTACCATGGTTAAAATTAGCTAGAAGAGAAGTGTTTTTGTTTTCTATTTAGATAATTCTACCTATGAGTCAAACATACGCCCCTACAGGTTGCGTAATTTTTCCTTAAACACGATAATAAAATAATTGTGTTTAGTTAATTTTACTTGTTCTATAAATAAATTTTGACGTCGGTAAGTAACTTTTACCTGTTTGTGATTTTGATAAAAAAAATTACCAACCGACACTATTTCATAACTTAGTGAGAAAATCCATAATCTTTAAATGCCAGTTTATTAAGCCTAAAAACAGCATTTAAAATTCGTTGGAATTACGTAGTTATGATAAACAGGTGATTTTTTACGATGTTTTTTCCAAAAAAAAAAAATTTAAAATGCTCTCCTGTAAAGTTGGCTACATGTCGCTTGGTAATTTTTGCCTTTCAAGCGTCGATTTGTTATAGACGACATTTTTTTACTACGGCGACTTTCTTCTAAGGAATGGGGTTTACCTGGAATATCTGAATTTGTCAACCTAACCTAATCCATGGCGAAAAGCGGTTGGAGGTATCCAAAAGATTTAAAACAGATGTCATTTGAAGCATCTGGTAGAGACGAATTTTTTTTACTCGGGCGACATTCTTCAATTATGTAGGGTTTACTTGGAATACTAATATCAAACCTAACCTGACCTAACTTGGGTGCTATCATCTAATACATTTAAAACATTTACCATTTACCATTCGAAACATTTGGTAGAGACGACATTTTTTTTTAATTTGTCAACCCTTCCTAGCCTAACTTACATACTTACTTTTGAAAATAAAAGAAAATCCCCATCGATTTTCTTATTGAATATTACATTCAGTCTCTTTGTGGACCATTTTAAGCATAATAGCCAGTGTTCTATGACTGTTGGAGGGTGAGGACGCAGTCCATACCAAATCGCCTATGGTCCTTTGTTTCGTTACAATTCACGAAATCACTCCCACAGAAAAGACAGAAAAGATGATACACATTAAAAAACTAAATAGTGTTAAACTTTATAGTAAAGCAAACTGCAATAGTACAACAGTGTAGTGAGTTATAAGTGAAAATAGACGTAATAGATGACAAGTATCTATGAAGAACAAGCCACAAGCACTCATCTTGTTGAATGATGCACGATGCAGGCGCAAGATATTCTTGCACAACTTCTTTTGATCATCTGTATAAACAAATAAATTTGGTTAAAGTTATCGTGTTAAGGAAGATGATACGTGTAAGAAAGAAAATGATTAAGAAGAAAGTTCTGAGTATTGATCTGGATAGATATAATTTTGTGAAAAAGTGGTTTTATGAAGGAATAGCTGTTGCTAGCGGCTTCACCCGCTACAACACGAAAATTATCCCACGGAAACATAAAATCGGGATAAAAACTATCCTATGTGTTAATACAGGTTATAAACTATCTGTGTACCAAATTTTAGCCAAATCTGTTCAGTGGTTTTTACGTGAAAGAGTAACAAACATACCTACATACACATACACAACACATACATACATCCTCGCATTTATAATATTAGAGGATGATAGTGCTTGAAAGGAGAGGAATATTGAGATGATGATAAGTAGACAATTAGTGTAAAAAAAGAAAACATGAAACAAAGAAAGAGAAGATTTTTTTACATTGAAGAAGCCTGTTCGCTGTAAACAGTTTAGGGTTGTATGCGTTGGGAAACACAGGTGCAGATAGAGAGGTCAAATCTTCGCTGTGCGCATTACGAAAACGTTTGGAAACGCTTAGTGAAAATTGGTGGAATAACAACAAGGTACTCGAAGGCGACTGATGAGATGAGGTACAAATGATTATGAAATCTAATTTACCTGAACAGTCTGATGCTAAAACAAATTCACATGAATCTTGGGCACGCTTGACAGCATCATAGTATGCCTCGAACTTTAAACTGAGAGAGATTTGTATAACATAATATTTCAACACCCAGTAAATTAATAAAAACGCTAGGGACGCATTTTCTTGCTATAAAGAAGAAATAAGAGAAGTATTACATGAATCTATGCTATATTAAGGGAATATTTTCTCAAGAGTCTCAAAACTTACCTTCTTAGCTTCAAACTCAATTTTGCTGTAGTCAATCACAATTTGAATATCTATCAAACTTGTGCAGAAGGATTCTATAGTGTTATACAGTATCTGTAATTATAACCATGATATAGAAAAATAATCACTGTTTGGAAAACTGGAAGACCAACATTTGAATAAGACTAAGTCAAAATAAATTTAATTCAGTAAATGACATCCAATTTTCCGGTATAGTAAATCACGCTGAAATGTATTCTTGGTACTATCTTGGACATTTTTGACCACCACCATCACTTCAATAATTTTTGCTTGCACTCAAAAAACAGAAGCGCTCTTTAGCCCCGCCCCGTTGACCTTTAATAATCCAATGAGAAACAAGACTGCCGCCGTCGGTCTTGTTTGCGAAGAGGAATAAAACATCTAAGTTGCCAGGCGGAAATATCTGCGATAGCAAGTACCTAAATATTAAGGCTAGTCGGTAGTGTTAGAAAAATAAATTGAACAATGAAAAACCTAAAATTTTCGAATGATAGGTACGTTAAAAATACAGGTCTCAAAAATAATAGCATACGAAGCAATTGGTACTAGTACAGTAGCCGAGGTGTATGCTGTATTCCACATAAAGTTTTCCAAATTATGAAATCAGCAGCTGTACTTACTGGTAGTTGAAAGAGGGTTACAAAAATCTTGTAACACTTTAATATTTGATCATAAGTTTGAAACATTCTTGCAATTTTTTGTTTACTACATCCATTCTCCTGTATCAGTAACAACTGAATATTCCACTGCTTAACTTTATCAGTTAGTGACGAAACTAAACTTATTGCGTAAATCATATTTGAATCAAGCGTCACCATAATACATTTGTAAAACGTGACAGTCCACGGAGGATTGAGGAAATAGAAGAAATCATGGATTGCTACCGAGATGTAATATAGGAAAATTAAAACGACGATAATCCAATTTCTAATTATGGCACGTTTAAATCCAGAGTCATTCCTCGAAAATCTGTGCACTTCTTGAAAGTACAGAACAAATAAAACACTTTTCTTCGAATGAATGAAGTTAGTTATCATGTTCATGATGAATCCCAGACATTTGTAAATAAATTCAAAAATAGATGCAAACATCAAGAAGTTTACCGTACTGTATCGTCTGAAATTTTCATCTAGTAATATTTCAAGAATTCGATAGAAATACATAGTTAAAAATAATGCCGCACCACATATTAATATGAACTTGTTAGAACAGTTGTTTGGATTTATGACATTGTTTTTGATGTTATGTTTGGGATTGAGCAGTACAATCTGCATCAAATTCAGAGGCAGAAAGAAAAGTTGAACTTCTTTATCAACCCTGTTATTCAAGCTATTACGAGTATTAGCACTTATTCCAACTTCGTTATCAAAGTTCCTGCTCAGTGTCTCCATTTTGTGTGAATTGGTCCGCAGCAAATGTGAAATTATAAACTCACGTTGTAGGAACGAGGCGGTTAGAATTTAATATTTGTTTAAATATTACGTTAATACGTTCACTATCGCATTGACGGAAGGTTCTTGTAACTTTAAAGTTCTTAATTGGAAAGGGGTCGTTGACTATTGAAATAGGAAATAATGTAAAAGCTATCGATTCAATTATGATAATTGTTCTTTGCTTACTTATTAAGATATGAAGAACAATTGTCAACAAAAATATTTAATGAAAACAGAATTATATCAAGGATAATCTCGCCAGTGTTCTTTATTGTTTGATGCCCTCTTTCGTTCTTTATAGAAGTTGATCTCATTCTTTCTAGAAATTGATGAATGAACAGCGTTATAGATTGATGTACTGCATCGAGGTTTATCACGGCATAGATTTTATGCTGACACAGGGACAGTAATCTGCTAAACCTGAATGCAAACAACCAAAAAAGATTTAAATAACCTTTGACTTTGTTTTGAAAAAGTTTGTTATTTTATCCTTTTTAGTTTAAATGTTCAACCCAAAGATACTAGAAGTTTGTAATCCGTAGCAATGGTAATAACATCGCCCATGTACACAATGAGCTAAAAATGCTCATTTGACCCTAGATAGATAACCATAATTCCACTACACACTAAAGAAAACCTACGAGTACGTCGTCGATACAGTTTTGTTATTTGATATAGTTAAATTTGAATCTACCAGCCGTTTCCATTCATCAGCTTTTTTGTAAATATTATGTATAATTTTGGGATAGAATGTAAGAAAATACAAAATAATTTCCCCAAAATTTCTAGTGTGAGTTTACCGTTCCTGTCCTTTGTCCACAGAACTGAAACCTTAACCAGGAAGATTTTGAATCTATCCCTGGTTGACTCTGAAATGCCGTGCTTGACCGATGCGGAGAACGCCTGGAAAATGACTTGCCCGGATTCAGATCGACCCGTGAACCCATCTTCCCAGGGGCAGTGGGATGAGCCGCTCTGCAGGTTGGTACGGTATAATCTTATTAATACGTCAACCAATTCTGTGGCTGTGGGCGAATGGGAGTCGGGTCTATGGCTTCAGGCACTACCGTCACCCAACATAGGCACTATGCTGGGTGACGAAACCTTCCGGATCGCTACATGTCTGCGTCTTGGCGCTCCTTGTGGGGCTCCACATCGTTGTCAGTGTGGCGAAGGCGTCGACTGCCTCGGGCACCATGGCCTTTCCTGCAGCAAGAGTGCAGGTCGGCTAGCACGGCACGCAAGTTTAAATGACATTATCCGTCGTGCTCTTGTCACCGCCGGTGTGCCAGCCGTTTTAGAACCCAGTGGCTTGGCACGCGACGATGGGAAGAGACCAGATGGGATGACTATAATGCCATGGAAGTTGGGTAGACCTTTGGTGTGGGATGCAACCTGTGTCGACACCCTTGCGCCATCCCATCTTCCTGGTACGGCATGCTGTGCTGGTGCGGCTGCTGCAAGTGCCGAAAACCTCAAACGGCGCAAATACAATGGCTTGACTACTAGCTATGTATTTGAGCCGTTTGGGGTTGAAACACTAGGGCCATGGGGTCCGAGTGCTCATCGAGTTTTCAAAGGCATCACCAAGCGTATAGTCGATGCCTCGCGTGACCAGAGGGCTGGCATATTTCTTGGCCAAAGGATCAGCATTGCCATCCAACGTGGCAATGCTGCCAGTGTTCTGGGCACTTTCCCCATTGACAACGATTTGGATGAGTTTTTTGACGCCCTTTAAATTTTAGTTTTAGTTTAGGTATTTCTGTAAATATTTTACTCTTAATTTTAGTTTTTATATGATATGTAGGTATTTTTTTTATAAAATAATCTTGTTATAGTTGTATATGTATAAATAAATAAACATACCTATATAGATAAAAAAATTAATAAAAAACATAAATAATGTAGAGCACAATTTAAATAATTATATGTTTTCATAATTTAAATATTATGTTTTTGCGGCACGACTTTAACAAGGTGAATAACCTTGTAGTTGAATAATGTTCTTTTTTTTTTACAAAATTGAGAACTGTAGCAACACAATCGTGTATCTTGTAAAATTCTCTATCATACTTAATTGTAACGCAGCGTCTATAAAGAACAGTCCACACACACGTATCTTGCTGAATGATGCTCGATGTAAGCGCAGTACGTTCTTGCAGAGTTTTTTCTCATCGTCTATGGACAAGCAAAGGTTAAACAGAACGTTAGTAACAATAATAAAAAATAATGTGAAGTAATCATACTAAGTGACACCCAAGGATGGAAAATTCCACACACGAGAAAGAAAGACTTTTTTTATCGTAGTAAAATCATCAAACGATTCCACCCAGAGCAGAACGGGATGGGACTGTCAGATTTGTACTGACTATAATCCACGGTGTCCTTCAATAGCCCTTTACCTACGCTCCGGGGTCACGGTATACGATAGTCCCACGACCCCGGCATGCTCTGGCCCTCTAAGGGGGGGGGGGGGAGAGGGGAAGGTGCGTCATCGTGCTGACACTCTTTGAGGCGCGCGTGGAACAACAACGCGCCGTCGACCCGGGCATGGTGCATGTTCGGACAGCAAGTCGCCCATTACTCGCCGAGAAAGAAAGATTTTGGTATTATGACTGAGTTAACTAAGTTTCCACTTTTTCTTTCTGGCAATAAGGACGTTAACCGCTAAATTACTTTTTGCAATGATTGTTTCCAAAACCATAACTCGAACTTACTGTGAAAATTAAGATCTTTTTGCTAAGCGACTTTTGACTAAACTCTAAACGCTTTTTAACCGTAGCCTAACACATTTAAATTATATAAGATAAAACATCTGAATTCAGAAACTCTGCTCAAATTACCTTTTTTTTTTTTTAGCGTGGTAAAATCATCAAATCCTCCTCCAACCCCGGGCAGGGCGGGAGGGACTGTCAGACTTCTACTGACTAAAATCCACGGTGTCCTTCAGTAGCCTGTTATGTTCCGGGGTCACGGTAAGGAAATAATCCCGCGACCCCGGCAGGCTTTGGCCCTCTGAGAGGGGGGCCCCGTCATTATGCTGACGCTCTTTGAGGCGCGCGTGGGACACAACGCGCCGTCGACCCGGGCATGGTCCTTGGTCGGGCAGCGAGTTGCCCTTTACTCGCTGCCCGCATGCCCGCGCCTACGGTGGCCGGAGATCATCAAGCGACGTCCGTCGCCGTGGGCGTCTACTACCGCCCGTGGGCGTCTACTACCGCTCTCTTATTACCTAATCGATTCGACTGCAAAATGAGTGAGCAGGTATCTTGAACATTCTGAATAGCTAAGTAGAATCTCTCGCACTGAACGATCAACATTACTTGCCAATATAAACCTTTTAACATCCAAAAGTATATAGAATGTGACGCCACTGATGCCGCGTTCTGTAAAATAAACAATCAATATTAAAGTCCGCGCCACACTAGTGTAGATCATCATAATATATGTCATTACATCAAACTGCATTATAAAAATGTAGTACCACGAATTTTCCACAAGTCATGCATGAGTCTATAGTGGTGCGAATTACTCAACTGAAAAATTGCTTCTGTAGCATTTTTTCATTTAATTAATTTTACTCATAAAAATTGCGTTACAAGTCTTTAAAATAAAATAAAAAAGTAACCTGCCGAGCCTATTTTTAATATTTCTATGACCACTTGGGTGTAAATCAGTCCGTGAATGAAAGCTTCCAAGATGTAATAGAGTATCTGAAAAGAAAAATCAGTGAAACAGGAATTATTTAAGGTAGTTTCTTGCAAATGACTCAAAGAGTTTCCGATTACTCAGCATTTAAAACGGTATTTTGGTATCACGCGATTTTTTTTAGTACTCACGTATTGCTGAGAACAAGTTTGTTGGATATTATAACACTGCAATATATCAACGTAAGACTGAAACATGCGTCTAATATAGTTTCCTCTGTACCTGTCTTCTTTTCTACCATTTAAAGCTTGATTATTCCACAAAACAACCTTATTTTCCAAAGCTTTTAACAGTTGAATGGCATAAATAACATTAAAATCGAAGAACATAAAGATGTATTTGATAAAAAGGTGATACAGAGGTCTGTTAGTAGAAACAAATATTAATACAGCTATTGGAATGAAAATAGCGAAATAAACACAAATATAGGTACATGATTACAATAATCCAGTTCCAGATGATGAAGCGTCTCGTATTAATTTCATTGTTGAGGAACCTGTGCACATTTTGAAAAATTAAAACGAACTTAATGTATTTTCTGGTTTGAATAATTCCAATCACGTAGTTCTTAATGAATCCAGCACTATAGAAAACGCAGTCAAAATAGGCGATGAAATATGTAAACGTAGTGTTTCCCATAAAATCTTTAAAAAAGTAAAGCATTACATTACGATACAGGAACAAAAGTGTAAAGAGAAGTGTGGCGATTATTGAAATAAAATAGTAGATGAAACTATTTGGAGTTATCAAATCGTTTTTGATGCGATATTTGGGACAAAACATCATGTACTGCGTCAGATTTAAAGGAAACATCATTGATTGAACATCTTCGTCCACGATGTTCTCTAAAATGAAATTCACAGGATAGTTTTCTTCCACATTTCGAAATTTCTTCATATTTACACAAATCATTTACAGATATTCCTTTAACTACAACGACATTGTTATGGAAAATTACCGGTCACGTTTAACATATTACGATAAAAAAGTAGAATAAAACCATTACTTTAATGAAAGTAAGACGTAACAAGCTAATTACAGTTTCATAATAAACAAGTCATCCTTGTCCGATCTATCGATCAGGGGAGCTTTCCATAACTTATCATTCCAGAGACTAAAGTAAAATAATATTTATTCAACTTCACATATGAAATTGTTAGTTATGTTGAATGAAACTCCAAAACAAATAGCTAGTAAAATAACAAATACCAATATACATACTTTTATTCAGAATATTTAAAAGTACGTATTACATGGATTTGAAGATTAATTACTGCATTTAGAATGCTACTCATTGGAATTCAATGATAGCATGAATATTACCAATATGCATGATGATAGCATCAAAAATGGCGTACATCTGAGCTCACTCAAAATTCGGAATTTCCAGTAACAGTTTAAATTTATTCATAGGCCCCATTAAATTATGACCTTTATGTTAAAACTGATAAGGATTTAACATAAAGGTTATGAAACAATATGCATGATGATAGCATCAAAAATGGCGTACATTTGAGCTCACTCAAAATTCGGAATTTCCAGTAACAGTTTAAATTTATTCATAGGCCCCATTAAATTATGACCTTTATGTTAAAACTGATAAGGATTTAACATAAAGGTTATGAAACATAACATTTTAGTGAATTACAAGTTTTAACCGACATCACTATTGATTGCCTTGACAGTCCTTAGTCATTCGTTAACAACTGAACTACTCGTATTAAACATGTTTTCATCGATCAAAAATTTTCTGTTAAAAAGAAAATCAAACATAATTTTTTCCAACGAAACTTCTCAAAACAACGTTGTAGAAAAAGATTTACAATCGATACTGCGACCTTTGAATTTAATGAACGCTCCTTTTCTTTACTCAAAGTATACAATCCGTGATAGCCGTATCTTACCCAATACTTGTCTGTACAATTTATTTGGAGTCAGTTGCATGTTAACGTTGAGAATAGCCAATTTGGTTAAAGTATTAATCAATAAATCTTTATTCAATGTCTGGACAGCTGTGACCACCTTTCTTTATGTGAGTAACGTTTGTGACGTTCTCTTTAACTCCACTGGCCACATATTAAACCATTGCATCAATTTGATTCTGAGCGATGACAACATTTTGTTGGTCCTCAAAATTCAGCACGCTTTCAGAGTTCTCAGGGTTAGTAATTTAAACCTCAGAAGTTTGATCTTCTGGAACTGGTTTTCCGTCATCTCTATATACAGTTTCTTTGTTTTCCTAACTATCTACATGTGTATTGAATATATTGTCATCAGTACTCTAGGAGTTATATTAACGTTTTCAACAATAACTTTCGATATGAATATTATTTATGCCATGCATCTTATGAGACTACTAGAGCAGATGTTAAAGATATGGATTGTAGAAATACAAGAATCAAAAAACGTAGAAGCATACCCGTATAATGAATCCTACTGGGATATGATGTTTGATGTATATCAGATCTTTTTGGAGGCATATAGGATTATAGAGAAGTTATTCAAATTAATGGTGAGTTTCAAGGAAACGTAAGACTAAAAAGCACCAAGCATACCGTTGGTACAAGATGAAAGCAAAATTTGGATATTATGTAATTTATTTTCTAACATATTTACAGATTGTAAACTATGTGATCAACACGGCCTTTCATAGTTTGTTAAACATAAATGGAATATTGATGATTAAGGACACCATAGCAAGGGGTGGCACAAAAGTAAGTGGTTTTAACAGAAAACAAATTTAAGACGATAGAGCCGGGTGATGGCACCGTCAAGGCAGGCCTAGTAAGTCATGGGTAATTCCATAGTAACAATGATGGTCTTATTATTAATATAATGAAGTTTCTTACTCATTCTTCTCCATACAAACCTACCCTTGCGAATGGGAGTAGAATCAATCCCTGGTAAAAGGACCCTGTCCTCTCCCTCATACGGCGCGCCTCCTCCTTCGCTAGCATGACTGCTTTGTAGAAGGAGGCAACCGCTTCCCACTCCGTCTCCGGGCCTCGACCAACGCCGGGCACGAGAGGTCTCCGTCTATCGCCGTCATGAGGACACGGCGGTGCTCTGCCCAAGCGGGGCAGTCCTGCACTGTATGCCCTACCGTGTCCTCCGGGTGATCCTCGCAGTGGTGACAACCAGGCGTTTTTTCCTTCCTCATCGGACACAGGTACCTGACGAAACATCCGTGTCCGGTGAGGACCTGCGTCAGACGGTAGGTCAGGACGCCGTGACGCCTTTCCAGCCATTCCTCAAAGAGAGGGCTTACCGCCGCGATTGCGGCGTGACCAGCCTTTACGATGGCCTACTTAATAAACTTATATATGTATGTATACTTAAACTTAATATGATCTGACTTTGAATGGAACTGGGCTATGTCTGAAATACAAAAAAAGGAAAATATTTTATGTTTTAGTTCATCATAATGACAATAGTGTCTCAATTTTGGATAGTCAAGAACGTGTTCCTACTTCTATGTTTGAGCGTGCAATGTGAAAGATTTTATACAGCTACAAGAGATGTCAGCACTACTTGTGTTTTGCTGCTGAAGTCAAAAAAGTGTGCAGGTAATGTTTTTTTTTCTACAACAATAAAGGCCCCCTCTCCACAGCCTACTTTTTCGTATGAAGATGGGGTCAGCTCCTGATTTTTTTTTTGTGGCGAAATTATCTTGAGGGTCCAAGATCGAACGTCAAGTCACCCATTATTCGCTGTCCGCATACCCGCGTCTACGGTGGCAAGAAATAGCTTCGCGAAATCCGTTGCCGTGGGTGTCTGAAAAAATAGGGGTCGATAGCCGGGCTCAGTCGCAAACTGTCCTTTTCGCAAAATGTACCTTTTACAGAATGTACCCTTCCTCAAACACGGTAATTTACTGTCTAAAAAAAAAAAGAAGAATTATGCTCCATACATGGAGCATAATTCTTCTTTTTTTTCCATAACTCTTTTGAAATCAAACTTATTGTTTTCTCGTTTGTCACAGGTGCTGAAAGAAGGTTCTGTAAGAACATCCAACGTTTGCAAGAGACAACGTTTACAAAGATATCTGGTTGTGGCTTGTTCCTCATTGACGCGCAGCTTCCTCTTGGATTGACAGATTTTATCGTTACTTACACCATTGTTCTATTACAGTTTGCATTTCTATAAAACAATTTAGGTTTCTTTTTTTTTTATTTAACATCTGTTTGAAATAACACTAAAATATTACAAAGCTTCGCAAAATCAGTCAGCTGGTAATGTCCCCAAGATCCAAATTACAAAATTGTTATGTTAAGCATGACCTACTTTAAGACTAAGACGTGTCCACACTGGAAGCTTAGCGCGACGGCGGCGGCGGGCGCGACGGCGGGCGCGATCTGTGTCCATACTGCCGATCAAGCATTTGTTTTTGTAGAGGCAATTTCAGGTGTTGCAAACCCGGGGTGGAAATCAATACACTTTAATCAGCGGCCTCTGTCTACCAGCAGGGCTCACATGCGCAAGTCGACATATCTCTTAAACGAGAAGGCAAAATTTGTCGTTCTCGATTCGTTTGTCACTTTTCGTAACATGCGCACCACGCTCGAGAAGATATCTCGTCGTGACTTCGCCTTCTCGACGCGAGATAACCGATGTTACCATTTCACGAAAACACACCATAATATAATTTAGTATCGCCGGTTTCATTCATTAATTCGGTCTATTATTGGTGGGAATTGCGTGAACGCTACCATTTTTGTGAACGCGACCGTACAAATTGTCTCTTTGACATTTTGTCAATTCAAAATTGCTTAGCTGTGGTTCGCTCGTGCTAAATATTTTCGAATTTGAAATAATTATTGAATTGTTTTATAGAAGATGGCTTTGGCATCAAAGAAATTGTAAGTATTTGATCAAAATCCCGTTACAGATGGCGGAGATGCATATTAGTTTATTATCACCTATTCAATGTTGTAATTGATTTACAAAACAAACCGTATAAAGCAGTGCCGGTTTTAGCACTACCAGCGCCCTTGGGCGAGATTTTCTACGGCGCCCCCTAACTGCAAGGGCGGATCCAGCTTTTACATCAGGGGGGTGGTCACCATGTCGCAGGCAGCTTGTCTCCGTAGTCTAGTTCGGATAGATATTAGCTGTACTTTGTTTGTCGTGGTAAAATCATCAAATGAAGGACTCATTTGATGATTTTACCCGCTCAAGGCAGGGCGGGAGAGACTGTCCTTCAATAGCCCTTTACGTGCCGGGATCACGGTAATTCGTGAGTCCTGCGACCCCGGCAGGCTGTGGCCCCGTCATTGTGCTGACACACTGGCATGGTCCATAGTCGGACAGCGAGTCAACAACGCCCACATGCCCGCGCCTAGAGTGGCCAGAGACCGTCTGCCGACGTCCAAGAAAGTTTCCCATTCCTTCTCGCCCTGCAGCATGGCCTCGACCAATGCCGGGCACGAGAGGTCTCCACCTATCGCCGTCGTGACGCACCACCGCAGCGGTGCTCTGCTCAACGTGCTCGTTTAACGGCAGATCCTGGCAGAAGTAAGATTAGCATCTACCAGAAATAATCTACATAGTTTTCTTTTTTCGATCTTTTTTTACTACAAGCTTCTTTTTACACGTGCAGCCTGTGGGCTAGGTATACGCAAAGATCGTACAGCGCTCTCCGCGTTCCAATAATATAACAATGTGTTTAGGATACTGGTGGGGGGCTGCCCCGTTTCTGTAGTGCGTCAGGGATGTTCGCAGATGCGCATGTAGATTGCTTTTACGCAGCAATGCGTAAAAGGTGCGCTTCCCTGGTGCGCCACAGCCGTTTTGAGGCTCCAAATCGGCTTGGCGCTTATCTAAAACATAAATAGCCATAGGCTTTGTAATTCGCCAAAGGGACTGGAACTCGTTATCCCTTAGGTCAAATGGGTTGCAGACGTCGCGAATCACCTTCCTCTGTATTTTTCTTGCTTCCCTCTAATCATACACAGTTAAAAGATAATGTAGTATGGCACCGCCATTATACTTAAAAGTTTACAGAACACTGTTACGCCTTTTCAGTTTTTAGTCACTGTTGTCGCGATTTCTCGTCTTCGAAAACCATCGACGAGAAACTTGTCATAGGAAAATGTCAAAATTCGACTAAATATAGCGCGCATGTTAGAGCCTGACGACAAAAACAGGTTTGACAGAACGACATGAGTTCTATGTCAGAACGACACGACATATAAGTGTCACCATGTTAGCTCCCAACGACAAACAGACATATGTCGTCTCAGCACGAGATAATGTGTCGACAAAATTTTGTCGACTTGCGCATGTTAGCCCTGCTGGACATAAAAACACATACAGTCTTGCTACTTCATATCCAGATTAGTAGAATTAAGAAATATGAAATGACTTTACAGATCACGGCATATCTGCTGCACTTGCTTATTTATTTTTGAAATATTGCAGATTTTGATTGTAATAGTACTTGTAATTTCACGTGGTTTTGTTTGCTATGCCATATTTACTAAATCTCTTGGAAGATAAACGTTCATATCGTTTGTAATTGGTTGAGCCCCCACAGAAAAGTTGTAAGAAGCAGACGAGGCGCGGACATTTTTCTCCATGGTGTCCCTTTCATACACCGTGTATAGAAGCGTCACACAGAACTTTTACGTATGCGCCTGTCCGCAACGCGTCCTCGTCTTATGGGCCTACCACACGCTCAAGCTTCACCACAGTTTTGCCTGCGCAAGCCAGTTTGTACACGGAACATCGTGCGTGTGGTTGGTAAAACTGTATCATCAAATATGGCCGGGTGGCTGACTGTCCCAAGTCAGCTGCGCGCAGGCTATTTCTCATTAGAGAATGCAGATTGGTTTGTGCCTATTGACGTTCGGTGCATCTGATACGCGAACTGAGAGGTGTGGAAAGTTTCCACTCGCTCTTCGCCATCTCCTTATCGAGCATATTAACGCCTCAAACCATCGCTGGAAATGCTTCCTTCGTACACAACTCTCACTTCCGACCATGGCCGTAACAACAGCTGGAAGCGAGGGATCGCTCCAATTCACGGCGCTGTATAAATTCAGGTTTTTCTAACCAACAACAGACTAATGTGTTCCTGGGAAGTTGGCTCCGCAGCAGCAGAGCAACTACTTATTTGTACTGTGAATAGGTTGCGAATGATGGGCAGTTTAAAAGACCTATCAGCCTACTTTGAAAAATAAATTAAAAACTTTGAAAAAATAATACATTTATTGATTTTAACTAACACCGAAATGGTTTGATACTCCTGCCACCCGCCCGTTGTATCGGTTGTTGCCTAGCAACGCCGAGGCTTGCAAAATCGCTTGTAGCCATCGCGCCTACTAAGGCGCACTTTAGTATGGTGCACTTTAGTATGGCCACGAGCGGCGATTTCATACATTCAATATTATCGCGCCCGCCGCCGCCACCGCGTTAGGCTCGCAGTCTGTTTGAGCACTATGGATGACTTGCATGTCTAAAACTATCTCATTTTGATCACTTCAGGCTTCACGAGCAGAATTCTGTATTGATTTCGATTCTACGAGTACAACCTTCTACTAAGTACAATCAATGCTAGGAAGAAGAAGATAGGTAAAAAAGGATTGAAACGAAAAAACAATAAAGTAAAAGTTTATTACAAAATTGCAAACTGAAGCAACACAATAATATAGTTAGTAAGAAGACTCATTAAGCTTAATTGTAACACAGCGTCCAAATAGAACAGTCCACATACGCGTATCTTGCTGAATGATGCTCGATACAAGCGTATAGCATTTTTGCATGGCTTTTTCAAATCATCTGTAAAAAATATTACTTTGTTAAGCTAGCTTGTCACGGTGCATGATATCCCGAGTTGCATCAAGCCATGACCTTGATAATATGGCACGTTGCACAAACGGAAAGTGGCGCGTGTGAAGTCAGCATTGGACAGAATTATCAATGGAGAATTATTTAATTGGAGTGGATTCGTCCGGAGAGTGGTCGAGAGTAGACGTGTTAACATTTTTTTCTAAATTATTATAAAATTGATTAAAACTTGTCAATTGATTATAAGCTCAAAGTCAACGAGTAAAACTCCAGTTTTCCTCGACCCAACGTGTGAGTGCTACATCAACAAACAAGACGCCGGCGCAAGACAGAAGCGAGCGTACCCCCCTCATACCTGCGGTGTGAAAGAGACGGGCTCTAATAATTCATCCTACTCTGCGTGGACACCGTGTTCATCGTAGCTCGGCTAATTAGTAGACTACGACAATCAAGTACGTGGAATCGCAAGGGCGGCTACACACTAGTTGAATTTACATTAATATTTTTTCTGATCCACGATGAATTTTATGCGATCACCAGACAAACAACACTCCCGTGGAGGATCTCAGCCGGATCTTTCCAAACTCAATACTGAAGAAACTGTGATGCCACAGGTAACTTGTCGAAAAAGGAAACAACCTGAAATGGAGGACCTAAAAGCTGATATTGCCGATTTCCGGAAAGAGATAATGAATGCTCTTAATGGTTTTGTTGAGACGCAAAGGGCAATGTTCATGAAAATATCGGACGACGTATCAGTCATTAAGGATGACTTAAAAAACCTCCAGTTCACAACGAAAGGACTTGTAGCAGAACAAAACCAGATAAAATCAGATATAGTTGAACTGAAACTTGCACGTGATGCAACTAATGCAAAACTTGATACCATGGAAATAGACATAAAAAACCTAAAGATAGCACCATCAGTCCAGCTGGAATCCGTGAACCTTACCTGTGAGGATGTCGTTTCTGAGCTGCATGAAAGAGACCTCAGAAGCAAAAATATAATCATAGTGGGTATACCTGAAGCAAAAAATAACAGCAAAGAAGAACGAATTGCTTTTGACAGTGGAGAGGTCAACAAAATTATTAAAACAGTTTTTCCTGAGTGCCCTGATCCCATTAAGATTCATCGCCTCGGTTATTTTAAACCAGAAAAAACTCGACCTATTAAAGTATATTTACCATCTCAAGAAAATGTGAAAATGATTCTCCGTAATAAATCAACGAACAAGAACGAAACTGTTAAAATATACTCGGATCAAACCCCATATCAACAAAAAATTATGAAAAATTTAACAACAGAGCTACAACAGCGAACACAAAACGGTGAGAAAGATCTGATCATAAAATACGTTAATAATACCCCCAAAATAATGCATCAGTCATCAAAAAACTAATAAGAAAAATACAACTACAACCGAACACTAGCCATAATAAAATAACATACGAAATCGCTAGCAAGTACAATAACCTAGGCTCAAATCGAAAATCGTTACGATTTCTATATGCCAACATCCGTAGCTTGGTAAGACCTGGTAAAATAGACGAACTTAACTGCATCCTGGCAAAAATCAAAAACATTCATGTAGTGGTTTTAGTAGAAACCTGGATTAAAAACGAAACAGAAGCTAAAAGCTTACGATTACCTAATTATAAACACTACTATAACTTCCGAACACAGTCAAGAGGAGGCGGAGTCTCAATATTTGTCAACAAAACTATAAAACATGAGTTTATAAATGACAAATGCGAAGATGATAACCACTTTCTATGGGTGCATTTGGAAAAATTTTCTCTCGACATTGGCGCCATTTATAAACCAGAAAGAACCAATTCTAAAAAGTTCCTCGAGACCTTTTCGGAAGAACTTCAGAAACGCAAACGATCAATCTTATTTGGTGATTTTAACTACAATTTACTTGTGCCGAACCGATCTACCTCAGATTACACTGATGTGCTCATAGAACAGGGATACGCCGTGTTGAATAAAATTGAAGATAAATACTGCACTAGGGAAACCTCAACCACCAAGAGTATCTTGGATCATGTATGCACTAGCCTTCAAGATCACAAATTACATCTAGCTATTATAGAATCTGCGATGTCTGACCACAAACAGATCTTCTTGCAAGTCGAGAAGTATCAGCCCGAGCCCATTAGAAAAATGAAATTTCATGCTATATCATACCCAAATTTATATAAAACTGTAGAAAACATGAATTTTGATACCATCGGTGAGGAGTACGCTTTATTAGAAGAGGCAATTCAGTCAGCAATTGAAAGAAATAAAACTGTTAAAACTAAGATACTAAATCCTCCGACGACAGATTGGATAAATAAGGACATAGTTAGTCAAATAGACAAAAGGAATGAACTGTGGAAAAATTATAAAAATAATCCAAATCAAGAATCAGAAGAAGAATTTAAAAAGGCAAGAAATAGAGTTTTTGAAAATATTCAAGCAACAAAAAGTAATTATTATCATAAATCTTTCAAAGAATGTGAGGGTAAACCCCTTAAGATGTGGCAATTGATAAATAGCTTGTCTAATAATAAAGTAAAGAAAAGTGTTGCTCCTTCTAAACTAGAGTCACCTACAGGGCTGATCACTGATGAAAAGGAAATATGTGAGTGTTTTAACAACTACTTCTCCAGTATAGGTACACTTCTAGCGAATCAGATACCTGTAAAATATCATATTAATCAGACTAACACTATCTCGTCAAACAAAACCGTAAATACAACTACACTTTCTCAAATAGAACCAGCAACGCAAGAAGAAATTACGAACATTATTGATAACCTAAATGCAAACACCAGCACAGGTATAGATGGTATCAGTGTCAAATCGCTCAAATGTATAAAGAATCTCATATTGCCTAGTCTAACTCAATGCATAAATAAATGTTTGAGCGAAGGTCACTTCCCTGACACTTTAAAGTACGCCAAAGTTACCCCTATTTTTAAAACTGGTTCGAAACTATCCCCGGGAAATTATAGACCTATCTCAGTTTTGCCCGTATTGTCTAAAATTTTTGAAAAGCTATTGCACAACCGGCTCACTCTATATTTAAATTCTTTTAACTATCTTTCACAAAGACAGTATGGCTTTAGATCAAAATCCAACACTCTTTCTGCATCAACAGACTTAATCACAACTATTAAGACTAACATAGACAAAAAACACGTTGCTCTAGGGATTTTCATCGACCTGCAAAAGGCGTTTGATACCGTTAGTCATAGCTTGCTCATGAATAAACTTGCATCCATCGGCGTAACCGGATGTGCTTACAAAATTTTTGAATCATACCTTCAGGGTCGCCGGCAGGTCGTCAAGATTGGTGACAATGTTAGTACACCGAGGGTAATTACCTGCGGCGTGCCCCAGGGCTCAATCTGCGGACCACTTTTATTTTTAATCTACATTAACAACATAGACAAGATAGGCCTAAAGGGACATATTTCCTTATATGCAGATGACACTTGCCTTTTTTATTTTGGTCACTCAATTGACTCAATTATTCAGGATGCACAAGAGGATCTCATTATACTAGAAAGATGGTTTCAAAATAACCTATTGACTATCAATGCATCCAAAACGAACTATATAATATTTGCAGCTAAAAACAAAAAAATCTCAAACCATAAGCCTCTTAGTATTAATGGAGTAAATTTAAATAAAGTTAATAAAGAGAAATACCTTGGACTAATTTTGGATAATCAACTTACATGGAAACCACACATAGAGAAAATCTATTCTAAAATATCAAGCCTAATGGGGGCATTACGTCGAATTGTCAGATGTTTTCCTCTTAAAGTCCGCCAAACTATATATAACTCATTGGTAAAACCTCATATTGATTATCTTATAGAAGTGTGGGGTTCAGCAGCTAAAACCAACCTAGAAAAGCTACAAAGAGCGCAGAACAAAATTATCAAAATGTTATTTCACTACCACTATATGACCCCCACACACCAAATTTACAAACAAACAAAATTATTTCACATCTCCGATATATATGTATATAACACATGTATATTAGTTCGTAAAATTCTTTCCAAAGACATACATACACAAATCACATTCACTAAAAACATACATGTACACAAACGTCTTCTGAGAAGTGCTCAAGACCTACACATACCTAGCACTAGAACTAACTATGAAAAGAAAACAATAATATATGAGGGAGCAAAACTATATAACTCACTACCAAAAGATATAAAAAATACCAAATCATTATTTCTATTTAAAAAATTATTAAAATGCCACATCTTAAAAGGTCATAACAACAAATAACTAATTTAATTAAAAGTAATATTTTCACCTAGTGTAAATCAGCCCTACAAACCAAGATGAGCCGCACGGCGGTAGACAGTACAATGTTATCAACTTTTAACTTGAAGAACTTTGAACTACTACCTTCATAATAATTGTGTATTATTAATTTTGTATGTTGACAGTTTATATTCTCGCTACTCCTGGACAACACAAATGTATTTTCAATAAGTAACTTTAAGTATTTATTTCTGCTTAAGTGATTTGTAATCTTTTGGAAATAAATGAATTCAAACCGTAATTATCAAATTTTAAACACATTCGTAAATATGTTTATGGGTGAACGCGCTTGATACACGTTATTAGGTGCATCCACACAAAGCGAGCAGCCTCGCGAGGCATTGGCCGTGCGAAGCAGCAGCTCGGTTACGCGAGCGCTGGCGGCGGTCGCGTAGCATCGTTCAACCATTCGGCCAGGAGCAGCGTTGCATACACACCAATCTTTAATATCTCGATAACTCGTTCACCATTTACTGTAACCTAGTTTCTTCCCTTTTAATATAATTTAATTGAAAGTTAAAAAGCCGTTATTCTTTTCTACAACCTCATCGATGGGCATTCAACAAAGAGATATTCTGTTAGCGCTTTAAGAGAAGACGAGTGCCTAATACACCTTTCGACAGTTAATTTAGGTGTTATGTAATGAGCGGGCCTATTGCCACGAACCAGGCTCAAATCCACACACCGTGCCAGATACTGAGATTTCTAAAAAAAAAACTCATCCTCAGCTTACTCGCTTGCGATATATCAACGAAGTAGGTAGTCATAAAGACAAGCATTTGTCAGCCGGAAGACTCTGTCTACTGCTGAACAAAGGCTTCCCCCTTACAGTCGCCGCACACGAGCCACTCGCGACAGCCACAAACGCCGCCACGAGAAGCGCGCGACAGCCATTTTTGGCCGGTAGTCGACACTTGCAGTTGTTGTCTGCTACTTTTTTAAACCAATGAATGCAGTCAGGTTTACTGAGGTTAGGGAGAGAGGGGTGCGGAATTGCGCGAGTAGCGTGAGGCGGCGGCGGCGTTTTGTGTCGGCGTTTAGTGGTCGGTGCGGGCCACAAGAAACGAACAGCGACGATTGTAGCGTGCGTACAGGCGTCAACCGTGTGCGGCGAGTCCATATATTAAAATGTATGAATACTACAGGATTTATGCGCCGGTAGCGGCGTTTTGTGGTTGTGGCCGGTGAGCCGTGTGCGGAAGCCCTTAGATAACCTCCCTTGCTTTCTTGCGATGTCGTCTTCCCACCTAGATGGAGGTCTACCATAGGCTCGAATTTGACCACTACCTCACCTGTACGCTGGGACTATAGTTTGCTATGCCCTAAGCTACTGATAGCGACACTATCCAATCGAGCGTCGCGAACGATGAGTGCTCGCGCTGCGCGAAGATCTCAAAGCCGTCGCGTCGAAGAGTACATCGTAGAATCCAGCGATGAAATTTCTTATGGAGAATAGCATAACGTCGAATCACGGTTATCGTCGATCGACGGTGACGCACGCTTACTTTTTTTTATTGTGGTAAAATCATCAAATGAGTCCTCTCCCACCCAGGGTAGAGCGGGAGGTCAGACTCGTACTGTCTAAAATTCACGGTGTCCTTCAATAGCCCTTTACGTTCCAGGGTCACGGTAATTCGGTTAGTCCTGCGACCCCGGCAGGCTTTGGCCCTCTAAAGGGGGGCCCCGTCGTCGTTATGCTGACACTCTTTGAGGCGTGCGAGGAACACAACGCACCGTCGACCCGGGCATGGTCCATGTTCGGACAGCGAGTCGCCCATTACTCGCCGCCCGCGCCTCCGGTGGCCGGAGAGAAGCACGCTTACTTAGAAGTGTGTTGTTACTAATTTATTGGTTGATAATAGTGAAGTCTAAAGTAGTTTAGAATATTGAAAAAGATGTTACCTGAACAATTTGACATTAAAATCAATGCGCATGTATCTTGGGTTCTTTCAATAGATATGTAGAATTGCTCACATTGATGGATCAGTGTTGTTAAATAGATCAAATCCTTCGTAAACCAAAGTATTACGGCAAAAGCATCGTAGAATGATGAATTCTGGAACAAAACATTTGGTTGTGTTCAACTAGGTAGGTACCTGCTGGTGTTCAAGTATGATAATCCACTACTATCAATTCCGTGACACATACCCTAACACCATCTATTGTCATAAGAATTAAGAGTTATTTTACTTGCCAACAGTTCTTTTTTCGATATAAAGTTACTACCTATATGTCCGTTTTTGTACACCTGACAATGCAAACTCTGCCATGGAAACTGCTTACCAAATTCCTTACGTTTTACAAAGTGATTACAACAATACCTAGTTTGATAATTTAAAAACGAAATTGTAGGTACTTACCATTTGATTCATCATGACTCCAATTTTCATCGATACAATTAAAACTTGGCAGTACATCAGAGCGTGACTAAATATTTCTATAATATAATAAAGTATCTGAAAAATAATGATTAGAAAAGCATAACCAATTCTATCTCTATTGTATAAAAAATAAAGAAAAAGTTTGTAGTATTTCTACACAATTACAACCCTTTTTGGACCAAGCATGGCACGACCCATAGACGACTAAAAAAATGATTGTATATTTTTTTTTTCTACATTAAATACATCGCCGCTCTTTGGAGGACAGAAATTTCTATCATATTGTATATTCTTCCGTCAACAAAACCAGTGTCTACTGGGAAATTATTGGGCATGCTACGCCTGCAGCAAGACATTGAAATAAACAAAGGACATGGCCAGTTTTTGTATGGACGTTTGCATAGTTATTGAATTCAATGTACACTAATGATTTTTGGTGTTTTATATTCGTGAATATTGGTACATTAAATTGCAGTAAATAAAATACATAAAGAACTTGTCATTACAACAGACTAGACGAAAACAGTTTGACTAAACCTTCGTGGTAAAATCATCTAATGATTCCTCCCACCCCGGGCAGGGTGGGAGGGACTGTCAGACTCGTACTGACTAAAATCCACGGTGTCCTTCAGTAGCCCTTTATGTTTCGGGGTCACGGTAATGAGAAAAGTCCCGCGACCCCGGCAGGCTTTGGCCCTCTAGAGGCTCCGTCATCATGCTGACGCTCTTTGAGGCGCGCGTGGAACACAACGCGCCGTCGACTCGGGCATGGTCCATGGTCGGACAGCGAGTTGCCCTTTACTCGCCGCCCGCATGCCCGCGCCTACGGTGGTAGGAGATCGTCTGCCGACGTCCGACGCCGTGGGCGTCCACCACTGCGGCTGGGGTGGAGTGAGGACTCTGTCCTCTCCCTCACGCGGTGCGCCTCCTCCTTCGCATGCATTACTGCTACGCAGAAGGAGGCGACCGCTTCCCACTCCGTCTCGCCCCGCAGCATGGCCTCGACCAATGACGGGCGCGAGAGGTCTCCGCCTATAGCCGTCGTGAGGACACGGCGGTGCTCTGCCCAAGCGGGGCAGTCCTGCACCGTATGCTCCACCATGTCCTCCGGGCGATCCTCGCAGTGGTGACACCCAGACGTTTCCTCCTACCTCATCAGACACAGGTACCTCCCGAAGCATCTGTGTCCGGTGAGGAACTGCGTCAGGCGGAAGGTTAGGACGCCGTGACGTCTATCCAGCAATAATTACATAGACTAGGATTTGCTATAATAAAAACGCGCTTTAATGAATTATTTATTAAAATCTGACAATAATAACAAAGTACCAATAATAGAAATTCATGTTTTTCTTTAAAGTGTATTTTATGGGTCGCCTTATTGAATGAATTTAGAATTCATCTTGCATCACTCAATAATTTTTGAAATAAAAAAAGTCTTTTATTTTACCCTTTTTAGGTTAGTTAATCAACAAAAATCCTTCCATAGAATGTAACAAATACTTTTTTTGGAAGCCGCATCAAAATTCGTTCAGCCAAACGCGAGATAATTGCGGACACACATGCAATGGTCACTGAAAACCTACAATCCAAGTAAGCAAAAACGGATCTATGCGGGCCATTTTACGAGATATTCATTATTGTTATATACCAAAACCTTCCATAGAATGTAACAAATACTTTTTTTGGAAACCGCATCAAAATCCGTTCAGCCAAACGCGAGATAATTGCGGACACACATGCAATGGTCACTGAAAATCTACAATCCAAGTAAGCAAAAACGGATCCACGCGGGCAACGTCACGGGATATGCATTAGTGTTATATATCAAAACTTTTTCCAGAATATAATGAACACTTTTCTGAAAATTGTATCAAAATCGGTTCAGCCAAACGCGAGATAATCGCGGACAAACCTACAATGGGCGCTGAAAATCTACAATCCAAGTAAGCAAAAACGGATCCACGCGGGCAACGTCACGGGATATCCATTAGTGTTATATATTAAAACTTTTTCAAGAATGTAATGAACACTTTCTTAAAAAATGGCATCAAAATCGGTTCAGCCAAACGCGAAATAATCGCAGACAAACATACATATAGGTTGAACTGAGAACCTACTTTTTTTTTGAAGTTAGTTAAAAACTGACAAGTTCAGAGAGGCTAAAACCTACGCAGTAATTCATTTTTATATATTTATTTTATAATGGTATTTACTACGTACGTGTACATGGAATTGTGATGGAATGCAATTTTTGGCCATGTCCTTTATCATAATATAGAATAAGAGGTACTTACGAATAGTTGAAAACAACGTCTATGGATGACATTACACTCTAATAAATCAACGTAAGCCTGAAACGCTTTCAAACTATCACTTTCTTGTTGCGAATTTAGAACGTAAATACTCCACAGAACAAGTTTAGTCTCCAACAATTTAATTACTCGAATAGAATAAAGAATATTAACGTCAAAAACAATACCAATGTAGCAAATAATTAATGAACCCAAAGATATACCACACAGTTTGCAGAAAACAGTTACAACGAAGACATAACAACCCAGAGCCATGATAACATTGATCCAATTCCAAATGATGAAGCGGTTGAAACTAGCTTCACAGTTAAGAATTCTATGCATTTTTTGGAAAATTAAAACAAATTTAATGAAATTTTCAGCTTGAACAACGCCAATTACAAAATTGATCGTGAAGCCCAAGAAATAGAAGAGAAAGTCATATATAGAGCTGACATACAAAAAAAGAGGGGTGTCTGTAAAATCTTCGCAATAATAAGTAATGAATGTAATGTAAACGAAAGCAGTCATTAAAACTACTATTGCTATTATTGAAGCCAAATTAGTGGTAAATTTGTTAGGAATAATAACATCATTTTTAATGCGATATTTCGGAAAGAACACGATGTTTTGCATTAGATTTAAAGGCAATAGCATAGATTGTACATCTTTATCCACTGTGTTGTTCACATTCATCTTTACAGAACATTGATGTATTTTATTTCTCAATATCTTCATTATATAGGTTCACTTTGATAGCCTCCTTGTTCAAAACTAATAGAACTATCAATACTATCGGTAACGGCGTCAATCAAGCTGATCACCTAAATATCATTAATATTAAATACTCCATTAAATTTAAATGATGCGTGCAGCTATTTACTTAATCCATTTTCATAAACATAAAAAAAACTTTATGCATAAACTGCCTTACTCTCTTTTACCTACACAAGAATTTGAAAATAGAGTGAGGCCAAAAAGTTTGGCATTTTGTACAATATGTCTGGTTTCTGTTTGTACGACTACAAACTTAGAGATAGCTTGCTCAATTTTTTCAACGCGCGGGGCAAAGCTCAACCCCCTCTGAATGGTAACAATTTTAGCTTTTGATCGCTTTTGCATATTTAAGATTTAACATCCAACGGTTGAAAAGAATGTGGATACGTTCCAGAGCGTCGAGTACACAAAATCAAAGTTATATTAGGTTTGTTGATGTGCCAAAAGAAAGTGTTCTCCAAAAATAAATTTCGAACAACATTATTAATATAATATTAATTATAATATCTCTACCGCACATCAACCTCGAAAAGTTCTAGAATAAAATAGATATTAACCAAAACTGTTATGGAAAGTAAATCATAAAGTAAATGTATTCGACTAAAAGTAGCCATACACCATAATGCCTATCGTACGATCGATTTGACGTTTGCAATTGTTTCAAATCGGCAGTTCGTCCAAATACACCATACACCATACTGCTTATCGTAAGATCGATTTGACACAACTTCAAATCTGCAGCAGTGATGCCAACTCAGCATTTTTACAGCTAGATCTGGCTATTATTCGGTGACGACAGCTACCATTTTATTTTATGGCTAAACTTTTTAGCTACTTTTTCCAGCACCTTTTCATTTCATCATGAGACTTTCGAAATTAGTCAAGTAGTGTCCCGAGTGGGAAGACAAGATAATGCAAGAGTGGCTCATTCTACATGTAAATAAGTGGCATTCTGAAAAAATATTTCAGTTAAAATAAAATAAAAAAATTCTTCCGGTTACAAAATATATTATTTAAATATACAAGGTGTTAAAAATTTAACTGCAGGAATTTCGTGTGCGTACTCGGTATCAAAAACGACGATATTTTTTTTTTCAAGCACATTATTATTTTAATGAATTTGATTGCTCTTTGAGGTCGTTCACCATCGTTTGTAGCGTTCTCAGATATATTTTGTAACCGGAAGAATTTCATTTTTTTTATTACAACCCAAAACTGAACAATTTTTTTGTTCAGAATGCCACTTATTTATATGCATAATGAACCACTGTTGCATTATCTTGTCTTTCCACTTGGGACACTAATACTTGACTAATTTTGAAAGTATCATGATGAAATGAAAAGGTGCTAGAAAAGTAGCTAAAAAGTTTAGCCACAAGTTACACTTTTTATGTACTTTTCTAGCACCTTTATAAAATTGTAGCTATCGGTCACCAAATAATAGCTAGATCTAGCTATAAAGTTGCTAAGTTGGCATCACTGCTGCTGATTTGAAGTTGTGTCAAATCGATCGGATCACCTATCAAATTGGCATATCATGCCAATGGGAGGTTTCACGCAAAGCTCGGCTCAGATGGCGCCACCAGCACTTAATTTCGTCAACGAAAACTTCAATGCCGCCAATTTTGACATACGTGTTTACTATTATAGAACAAATAAGTTATGTTTTGTAAAATCAAATAAAAGATGGAAAAGTACGATGTTTTAACTATCGTTTAATTAAAAAATATATTGCGAGTTCGTGGTGCTTCGCTACAAGGGAACAAACAGTGAGAAATGAGAATGACATTCTCAGATTACTTTGAAAAAAAAAATATTGCCATAACGATGATAACATGATAAATACCAGTATTTATTCATATAAAATTATCGTTTCAGGCTGATTTCATATGAGAAAAATTATAGTTTTTGTGTAAAACCTAATCTTTCGACAGAAGATGAAGACAGTGAAACGAAATCTTTATTTATGCTCGAAAAATCCCGATTTAAAGATATCAACGCGGATACAAATTTACCATCTGTAACTTTAACTAAGTATAATACATAAAAAACTATTTGCTAAGGTACTATTTTTATAAATGTTATATTAATAATACTTGAACTTTTATTGTACAATAATTTGTACTCACCTATTCATGATTTTGTGAATTTTCCAATCATACTTGTTGAGGATGTAGTATTTAATAGAATTGAATGATTTTCTAAGATGTTACTTCGTGATTTACATACTATATAATTTGAATTGATCAGTATAAAAATTCAATAATTTATGTTTTAGATTCGATGCAAATATCGTAAAAGGAATGAAATTAAATTTAAACATGGATGGCCATTCAAGATTACATTATTATTTTCTTATTTATGGGTCTTTAAGGAATAAAATGAACCCCTTTATTATTACAAGCAACTTGTTTTTGTTACAACACTGCATTATTAAATAAAAACATTTTTTGTATGATTTACTGTATGAATAACTTGAAATACACAACAAAGCGCTTGTGGCGCCCCTGGCGGCGAAAACTCGCAGTGGAACCTCCTATTTTATGGATTCCACGCCCACACACGGTCAATTCTAACTGATCAAATTAATAGTATCATGCCGATTTGACAAGTAGGCAGTATGGTGTATAGCTACCATAAGTATTGACTTTGGTATTCCAAAAATTTTAAGACCTGACTTAATGCTTAGTGAATTACCTTTTGAAAGACATAATAATGATTAATAATATGTAGCCCATGTTGTAGCAATAAGATCTTTATACTGATATGCTATCAATTACGTTGTATCATCACGGCTGACCGTAATCGACTTAGCAATAGTTATCTGCACCGCCATTTAGTTTAAACAAAGCCAAGTGAGCAGATAACTACTTACTATATTTACAGCACTAAAAGAAATCGTAAGAAATTGAATTTAAGATAGTAGCTAGACGTAGCAAAATAGTTGTCTAATCTAAATTGTGTGTGATTCGTGCACGCCGCAATCGTGGCGGTAAGACCCTTCTTTGAGGAGTTGCTGGATAGGCGTCACGGCGTCCTGACCTGCCGCATGACGCAGGTCCTCGCCGGACATGAAAGTTTCGGGAGGTACCTGTGCCTGACAAGGAGGGAAGATACGCCTGGGAGTCACGGGGATCCCCCGGAGGACACGGTGGAGCATACGGTGCAGGACTGCTCCGCTTGGGCAAAGCACCGCCGTGTCCTCACAGCGGCGGCCTTAGAGGGCCAAAGCCTGCCGGAGTCGCGGGACTTATCGCATTACTGTGAGCCTGGAACGTAAAAGGCTATTGAAGGATACCGTGAATTTTAGTCAGTACGAGTCTGACAGTGAGAGGACACATTTGATGATTTTACCACGATAAAAAAAAAGTTTACACTCTGATTGGTTGAAAATTCATTAGATGTCTTTGAATTAAATAAGCATGTTAAAGGAAGGAAAAAAATATATAACCCGTTATCCCTATAGGTATACACTATAAATAGCACATTACACACTCGAGGCAGCGCATCCGTTAGTACATAGCCGATGATTGCATTGTGGTCTTTATTAGAGAGACATTTGAAGAACAGGTTGTTATTGCCAAGAATTCAGTAACCGTTTAATAGTTAAGTTTTCGCGATGAAAGTGGTCATCATCATTATAGTGATCTTGACAGTTCTGGTGCACGTGAGGGAGAATAGTTTTATAAATACTGGCCACTATCCTAGTTTTTTTGGTCGTGATATTTACGATCGTCCATTTAGAAGACACAAACATGTGAAGGAAAATAAAGAACCAAAGGTTGCACAGAAGAAAGACGGAGAATGCAGTTACAAAACTAAAATCATTTACCACTTGGATGCAAGTAAGTTTAAAGATGGGTTACCCAAAGAGAGCGAAGCCGACGATTAATCAATGGGTAAAATAGGCGAAATTAAAGCTTAATTCACGTGGTGGATAAACGATTGCAACAGACATGGGGATATATTCCAGCAAGACGTATCCTGATGACTCTTTTATTATATCAGTGTGTATTGTGGTGCTTTAAGAGATTTTTTGTCATGGAGTGTTTTTGTTTCTTTGTCAAATGTACCGGTCTAGAAAGTATATTTGTCACCATGATTATTGCAATCCCATAAATCTGCATAGCACTGGATAGGGAGACAAAAGTCTCCTCGACAAAAAGACAACAGTAAGCGGCTGGCCTAACTTTTAGACAGTATCCGTCGTAGAAAAAGTTAAACATCTGTTAAACACTTGTCTAAAGAAAGTGTAATTGCAAAACGACCCTTATAATAAACAACAAATGCCGTTTTGACGTTGTCAGCTTTTTAAGACAAGTGTTCAACAGATGTTCAACTTTTTAGTAGTAGACTTGTCTCTAATGAATTTTCAACTTAATTCTCTACAGCGTCAAGTTGAAAATCTATTACAAGCTCATCTAGCTCGAATAGCATTGTTTATCTCCAAGTGATGAATTATATATAGAATATGATTGTATGTCTGTATCTGTTGAATAAAAAGTGATGAACTACTGAATGTTCTGCTGAAAATATTTTGTTATAAAGATGAATAGAAAAATCAGTTTAGTTGCAAGTGGGATTTGAACGTTTGGAAGTAGTTAGTAATTACTCCAAGAGATGGCGCTACGTTACCATAAAACGTTCACACGCGGGTATAGAAGATTCAGCATCCAAATGTGAGTTGCAATAGCCTAACTGGTAAGGCGTCTGGAGTACTTATCCAGAAGACGCGGGGGTTCAAACCTTTGCAACTGAATTGTTCTTGCCTCAAAATTCATCTTTACCATGCGCGTCGCATTCGTTATTGCGTTTAAAAAATAATGGGTAGTATTTAAACGCAAATCAAAAAATATCCTTTTTCTATGCAATAAGATTCCGAATTCCCATCAAAATAACTGATTGCACAGCAAAAATATATTCAACCCAAAATATCACTAAACACACTACAATTTATTTTCAATTCAATGTCAAATGACAAATTTCAGAAAATGTCGACGGAGCACCGCCTCGCGGTGCTCCTATTTCTGGGTGGTTTAAAAAAAATAACCACGAACCTAACCTATCCGTGTCGGGGTTGCCCACAATCGTTTCTACGACATTTTTATTTGTCAGTGTCTTGGAAATTTGCTGTGCAGTCAGTATTTATGCTATGTTATGTAGTATTTTTTTACAATAAAAACTTTTTCTAAAAAAAATGTGACCGCCTTCAAAAACAACCACAAAAAAGGGTAAAATAACCCACAAAACTTTTCTTTCGGAAGTCGGTGACTTTTTTTATTAATTTCATTGTCTCTTTTGCCACCGACTTCCGAAAGAAAAGTTTTGTGGGTTATTTTACCCTTTTTTGTGGTTGTTTTTGAAGGCGGTCACATTTTTTTTAGAAAAAGTTTTTATTTTACTCTTTTTAGTTTAAATATTCAACCAAAATTCTTGTCAAATACATCATTTTCTTACATGTGCACTAGAATTTTGTAATATGTAGCACCGGTAATAACATCGTTAACATCTCTTTAATTCATTCCCTATCTCAAAAACTACTGAACCGATTTTGATGAAATTTGCAGTATTCCCTAAGTTGAATGATACCTAGTACAACAAAAAAAGAATTACTTAAATCGGACTTGTAGTTCCGGAGATATGCGAACACAAATATAGTTTTCTTACTTGAGGAGTTTTACCTTCCATCATCAGCTCAGGTACATGAGATGATGATTTCCATACGCAAATACTTGAATTACTTCATAAGATTTGCGAAAAACTATGTGTCAGCCAATAAAATTTGAGGGTTGCCCTCGATTTCTCCAAGATCCAATCATCAGATCCTGAAATGGTGACAATGGGACCACACGGGAAGCACCAGCTTTCGAATAAAAAAAGAATCATGAAAATCGGTTCACCCAGTCGCAAGTTATGAGGTAACAAACATAAAAAAAAAAAAAAAAAAAAAAAAATACAGTCGAATTGATAACCTCCTCCTTTTTTTGAAGTCGGTTAAAAATACATTTAACTGTATTGCATTATGAGGAAAAAAGGTAATGTCATATTGATGTTTAATTTCGAATTATATGCAGTTTGAGTTTTGTTAAACATTTAGTTTATTTGTAGTGAAGTAAGTTATTTGATGTAAAAAAGAATATAAATGATGAGTATGTATTGATAGGCGATTATTTATTTGATATGCAATTTATAATATCCCAAAAAGAATTAACATTTTGTAATATTCTGAAACAAAAATTCAGTTTTTTATCAATTGCAGATATAATTTATTTTAATTTAGGTAATGTTGTCGATACTTTTGTGACTGCCCACGGAAAACTGTGAAGTTGACCTGTGGGCAGAGTTAGATCATATTATTTTTAAGCTAAGTACTTAGGTATGAATTGGTCGCGGGACTTATCTCATTACCGTGAACCCGGAACGTAAAGGGCTATTGAAGGACACCGTGGATTTTAGTCAGTACGAGTCTGACAGTCCGTCCCGCCCTGCCCTGGGTGAGGATTCTACAGCTATAAAAAAAGTAGGTATGAATTAGACTAAATATTTTAGTTATTGTAAACGAATGATTTTGTAATCAATAAGTAAATGTATCAATAATGTATTACCTAATTTGTTTTATTATGTTTAAGCATACAGGTAAGTAGTTTGCACAGTGATGTTTTTCCTTCTTCAAATATAATAAGTATTTATCCTCTTACAGTACTTAGTATTCAATTATTTACCTCATAAGTCTTTTGGAAATACAGTTATTTTTTGTAATGTAATGAAACAGTAATATTAAATTGTTAGGTATAGTTTTCATTTCATTTAAAATTACGGATTCCTTTGCAATGTTTCGCGTTCAGTAGTAAATAAGAAATTATTTGTGAATTCATTGGCAAGAAAATGGATAAAGTAAGGAATGAGTTTATAAGGGGAAGTTTGAAAGAGGCGCCTGTTACAGAAAAAATTAAAGCGAATCGTCTATCCTGATATGGACATGTGATGAGGAGGGATGACGCCCATGTGACGAAGAGAGTGATGAGTATGAATGTTGATGGATGGAGAGGAAGAGGAAGGTCAAAGAAAAGATGGACGGATTGTCTAAGGAATGATTTGAAAGAAAAAGAAGTAAATGATGCTTTGACGTCTGATAGGGGAGAATGGAAGAAGGAAACGTATTGCGCCGACCACAAGTAGAATGGGATAAGGGCAGGATGAAGAAGAAGATTGGCAAGAAATACATTATTTATAGAAAAATGAAAGTAATGGGGAAGAACATCGTTAGACTACACAAAAAAAAAGATACACAAATGTTTATTGTTTATTTACAGAATCCGGCCATTTTCTAGTGTATGTTGGGTGCATTTACAAACATTTGAACTCACACACACAATAACGCTAAACCCCATATTTAGTAAAGTCATTAAAATAGGATATTTGATAGAAATAATATAATTAGTCCATCAGCTGGAGTAACAAAAAATATTTGACAATATTGTATTTTTTCTTGTACGACGACTACCTACAGATACGACCAATGATATTATAAACTCAGATTAAAAAAATTGATTTTGTAGTAACTTTGGTGGACCCACTCGCGTGTTCTGAGCGCTCTATCTGCCTATTTTTTTTTTCTTTCATCTGAGATTATAAATGAATAGATACGTTACCTACACGACAATCTATCTTCAAAAACGGCACACTAATGCACACATGAATAACTAAATATTGCAATAGCACACTACATCACGATTAGTCGCTAAAGTAGGATGGCATCGCAAGTGAAAAAGAGACAAATATAATTCTACGCGATGTTCGGTAATGACATCTATCTCTGTTGCACTCTTTCTTTTTTGACGCCATATTTTAGAAACGTAAAGTTTGATTTGTGAAAATATTAAGATAAATAGTATAATATTTACGAATTATAATATGTGATTCCTTGACTTTTAGAAGTTTTGCTTGTGTAATTTGTACAATATCTCATAAAAAACGACGGCATTTTCGGTGGTTTTGGGTCACTTTTACTTTGTACTTCGTGACGGGCGTCTGTTGTCGTTGTCGCCGACATCGTCGCACTGAGGTTAAGGTTTGCCCATTAGCCACATTTGAGCGCGTCACTTTCTGAGCGCGTATAACGTATCTACACCTTTTTACTTATAATATCATTGGATACGACACATTTAAATTTGCCAATACATCACAAGCAAGTACAGTTGTTACTTAATTATGACGTCACTAGACCACACTCTTGAATTTTGATGCGTTATAATTACCTATGTTGTATTGTTTTTTTTTAGCGTGGTAAAATCATCAAATGAGTCCTCCCACTCAGGGCAGAGCGAGAGGGACTGTCAGATTCGTATTGACTAAATGAGTGATGCGATGCAATTCGACCGTGAACTTCAAAAATCCACCTTACTACTACGACATAAAGGCGCTGCAAACCAAAGACTAAAGATGTCGCCAGCGACGAGTAGTTACGCAATCGAATTTCAATCAGTGAATCATGTGCATTGTCATTAAGTACGTACATGCAATTCGATATCAAGCAGATCTGTGAGCGATATCGTCAATACGTGCGACTCCATTAGCAAACACTAGCGATTGTCCATACATTTTCTTCGGCCGGACGCTTGTGTGATATGATATCTGACCGATATCGTCAATTGATGCAATTCGATATCGCGTCGGACCATGGTTCCCTCATCCCTAAGTGAATTTTACCAGGCAACACAACAACGCCACCAGTGGCAGAAAATATAAAAATAACTTAGACGTTTATAAGGACTGTTAACAACAGAGTTTACAAAGACACTTATGAAGTAGGAACTTAATTTTACTTATTTAACAAAACTGTAGTCCAATAAAAAAAAAATAAGATATGATTCGATTTTTTCACCTGTGTGGGCTACCAAAAGTGGGTGATGGAGCAGGTATGTGTTAGAGTGGAGACTGAATATTAATAGTTTGACCCCCTGAGGCACAATGTGTGTGTCCACACTGGAAGCCTAGCGCGACGGCGGCGGCGGGCGCGGCTGCGGGCGCGATCTGTGTCTACACTGCCGATCAAGCATTTGTTTTTGTAGAGGCGATTTCAGGTGTTGCAAACCCGGGGTGGACCTTCTATACACTTTTAAACACATACAGTCTTGCTACTTCATATCCAGATTAATAGTATTAAGAAATAATTATGAAAGCCACAGTCGTCGTTCGGTAAAGGTATGCATGGACATTATTGGACATCCGTCAGTCAAAATGGCAGATTTACGAACATGCAATCGCGAATTCGTGATAGAATTTATAAATCTGTGTAAATCTCTTCCTACAATGTGGACAGGAAGATTAAATCAAGGGATTATTCTGACTGAAACAAAAAGAAATAAAAACTTTAAAAAATAATACATTTATTGATTCTAACTAACACCGAAATGGTTTGATACTCCTGCCACCCGCCCGTTGTATCGGTTGTTGCCTAGCAACGCCTAGGCTTGCAAAATTGCTTGTAGCCATCGCGCTAGGCTCCCGCCTTAGTCACTTCAGTATGGCCACGAGCGGCGATTTCATACATTCAATATTATCGCGCCGACCGCCGCCACCGCGTTAGGCTCGCAGTCTGTTTGAGCACAATGGATCGATGATTTGAAAAAGGTGGCTGGCAGTGGATAAATGAGATTATCTCAGATCAGGGATAGTTTTTGTTATTTGTGGGAGGCTTACTAATTTACGGCAATTGACTGAAGAGAGAGGAAGATTGAGACAGTGTAGGCCGTTTATAAAGGTATTTTACAAAAAAGCAAACTGCAAAATAACAATGACGTAGTGCGTGATAAGTTTCGTCAAACGTATCGGCAGCGTGGCGTCGACATAGAACAGGCCACACGCGCTCATCTTACTGAACGATTGACTTGTCCGTAACACTTTTTTGTAGAGATGCTTTTGGGTCTCTGAAAAGAAAAATGCAATAGAATGGTGTGTTTATGAATAAAAAAAACTTGAATATTATTCAGCTCTATCCGTCAGGAAACTATATTATATTTTACGCATGATACAAAGATTTCACAAAACTTTACCTTTTGACTGTTCCAAACTTAGCAAAAGACGGTCAGATTTAGTAGCCCCTACATACTCCACTCGTACTGTCTTTGCTGGTCGACAAAATTTAGCTCAGGCCCCCCGCGTTTATAATAAAATTAATCGTATTCTTAATATTTACTCAATGTCATCATATGAGTGTAAGAAAAAACTGACTGAATGGCTATTTACTCTTTGTTATGAAGACGTGGAGGAGATCTTGCTTACATTATCATGAATTTGATTCATGCTTAATGTACTCACATAGTAATAATATTCAACAAAGTTAGTATATGGGACATGCGAACATTAAAACAACCTTCCACACACACACACACACACAAACACACACACACACACACACACACACACAGACGCATGCATTCACAAACACAACTCAAGCAAACTACTCTTTTTCTATTATTGTTAGTTTTTAAGGTACTTACTGTAATATTATTTTAAGCCATACTGTTAGCCTAGTAAGTCTAAATTATTGTTACATCGGAAGAGCAAGGCTTTCCCAACACAAGTATCTTCTGATTACTTCCTGGGAAGCCCCGGCAACGTACTTGTAAAGACTTATTGAAATAAATTCATTTTTATTTATTTATTTAATTCAGAAACGTTACTACAACAACCAAATATTCGAAGACATGTGATATCTACCAAACCGCACTAGGCCCTCGTGGTGGATTACGGCCAACTACTGAGAACAGGCCTATGTCTCAGTAGCAGTATCATTATAGGTCTATTATGATATCTTTAAAATTTTCAAAATCGTCGTTTTATTTATAAGCTATCTTTTAATAATTCAAAATTGCTGTTTTGATATTTTTTTATTATACTCACTTGGACAGTTCCATTGATTTACAAGCTGCATACACGTTGTGTTTGCTTTATCTACAGCTCCATAAAATTTCACACAGTGAAAACTTTGTATAATTAACAGCATCATATTCTTGAAGAGACCTAACAACGTATAAATGCTGATAATAAACTGAAAAGATACAATAATTTAATATTTATAAAGCTGAATTACACAGATTCAATAGCAGTTTGCAGTGTCACTGCAAATGTATTAATATAATATTTATATTAAAATGATCATTTATTATAATTTAAAAATGGGACATCCCTTTTTAAATTATTAAAAAAAAATATGCATATAAATATAATTTTTTTAAACATTATTATATTTACCCCATTCCTGTCGAAGACTTTGAGAGCCCTGAACAATTCCAATATCGACGCACAATTATATACAGTGCGGTAAAATGTGTCGATCGTGAAGTACAAAAACTGTAAAAAAACCATACACAGAACAAGATCAATACTCATCAAATAAGATCAGTCGAAAGCTGACCTAGACTCCACCAGAGGAAGTGTAACTTGGAAGAAGAAACGTTAAGACAAAAGGGATCCATTCCATCCAATTAAGTAAGCGTGCATCACCGTCGACCACATGATCATCGCTCATTATCAGGAGGAAAATAGTGATCAAACACGAGCCTAGGGGTCTTTTGCTTTCAGCAGACTAAAGTTGTCTTTTATATTTTTTCTATTAAGTACCTAATTTAATCGGCAGACGATCTCCGGCCACCGTAGGCGTGGGCATGTGGACAGCGAGTTAAGGGCAACTCGCTGTCCGACCATGGACCATGCCCGGGTCGACGGCGCTTCGTGTTTCACGCGGGCACAAAGAGCGTCAGCAAAAATGACGGGGCCCCCTCTCAGAGGGCCAAAGCCTGCCGGGGTCGCGGGATTTATCCTCAACGTGACCCCGGAACATAAAGGGCTATTGAAGAATACCGTGGATTTTAGTCAGTACAAGTCTGACAGTCCCTCCCGCCCTGCCCGGGGTGGGAGGACTCATTTCATGATTTTACCACGCTAAAAAAAAGCACCTAATTTAATGGTACATATTATTTTCAATCAATTCAGACTCACCAATACTTGAAAAATGTGTGTATACAGTTTGTAAGCTTCCAAAATATTTTTGTATGTCTCAAATAATTTTACACAAGACTCGTAGCTTTCCTCCTCGTTACTCAGAATTAAAATACTTTCGATCCACTCATGAAGATATTTTTTTAACAATATTAAAACACGAATACCATAAACTAAATTCAAATCTATTGTCATATACATAATATCACTAACCACATCTAACCAAATGAAGGCATCAGCGGTTATAATATAAGCCATAATGAAGATATTAATACAAACAATGGACAGAACAGAGATCCAATTCCAAACAATAAAACAATGAATATACTCGTATTTACTGAAATCGATACTCCTGTGGATCATCTGGATCGTGACGATGAGCACTATATTATTATACTTATGCACGATATTGAGAACATTACTCATTAAAATGCCACAATAATAATAAAAAGCAAAGAGGAAAGTCAAGAGAACACTCACAATACGATGTCTGACTTGGAAAAAGTCTGTAGTGTTATTTATAAACATACGAAATACTAAAATCGCTATTGTTAAACACACAACTAAAACGAAAAGAAGTATCGATAACTTTCCATTTGGAGAAATTGTATTCTTCTTTATAGTAAATTTTGAAGAACCAAGTAGAAGAAGGGGATAATTTAGAGAAGTAACGATTGTTTTCACATCTTTTTGTAGACGATAGTTGAAAAATTGTTCTTGTCTGAACGATGCCATTTTTTAAATGTTATTACTACAGTTTTAAACTAATAACGCAGCATGTTTCTTGTCACCTTTTATTTGTAATACAACTTGTCTTTAACTGTTAAATATTTTTTGACCTCCAGACACATTTATGTCTTGTACCAAAGTAATTAAATGGAGTTCAACAACATTTATCATCATCGTCACTGCGATCCAGCCTTGAAGTTGACATTGTTGAATAACAACAAGTTTTGTTATTTTTCTTTCATTTGTTAATGTGTTGTTACAGTTCATAAGACGTGTATCAACACGTAATTTAAGTGACTTCAGACTAACTTACTAAACCATGTTTATTCTTCTTTTTTTAACTTCTTCATTCTTCAAGAAATACCATACAACATTATTTTTTGTCTATGCGAAACCCGATACACCTGTCCAATATTTTTGTGTAAAGAATCTATGTACAAAATTTTAAAACCGTATCATAAAAAATCACAAAGTTATAAGCTTGTATATTACATGGTTTTTCGTTTGAAAAACATGCTCATTTCGCGGTACCGCCGCGTAAATCGCGTCTCCTGTGTTATACACTCGTGATAATAGTTTGGCAATAGGTCCCTAACCGTACGGTGATTGTATTGTAATTAACTGGTCATAAAATTTTATTAAAATATTTTTGAAAAAAATATAACATGGTGTAAAAACTATTAGAATCGAATCAGTTACTGATTCTGAAAAAACTCAGATTTCGCATATAATAAAAATAATGTTGTATACGAGTATCATTTCAATTAATTTTGATAAGCAGTCATGCTAAGGTAGGAGGAGGCTGGCGCCGTGAGGGAAAAGACAGCGTCCTCTTCACAAACCAGCCGTGCCGCGGGAGACGCTCACGGCATCAGACGTTGCCAGGCGATTTCCGTCCACCCGTAGCACGGGCATGCGGACCGTCAGAAAATAGGTGACTCGCCGTCCCATCATAGCCTATGCCCGTGCACACGTTGCCATTCAGTGTCAATTGACCCTTATATAGTACTTATAACAACAGACCTAACTAATATAAAATTTATACACGTGAGTTTCTTTGAAGCTCTAAAGCCTTAAACACTGAATCGATTTTGATGACTCCTGTAATCTAAATTTAAAATGTCACTTACAGGATATCTTCCGTGATTATTTTGTTTGAGTTCCCGATATTTCGACCCGATATTTATTTTATCGGGAAATCAAACAAATATAATATTATAATCACGGAAGATATCCCGTAAGTGATATTTTAAATTTAGAGACAAACCGTGAAAGCTTAAAACAGTGTTTATTTGTAATCATCATCATCAGCTGGAAGACGTCCACTACTGAACATAGGCCTCCCCCTTAGACCGCCACGCCGAACGACAATTCGCCACTTGCATCCGTCGGTTGCCCGCGACTCTCATGATGTCGTCGGTCCACCTAGTGGGAGGCATGCTTACGCTGCGTCTTCCGGTCCGTTGTCGCCACTCAAGAACTTTTCTTCCCCATCAATTATCAGTTCTGGTTCTGGTTATCCACACTAATATTAAAAAGAGGAAAAACTTGTTTGTTTGTAATGGATAAACTCAAAAACTACTAGCCCGATTTTAAAAATTCTTTCACCCTTAGAAAACTACATTATCTGCGAGTAACAAATGCTATGTTTTTATACGCGTGGACGAAGTCGCGGGCGAAGTGCTAGTTGGTAATAAAATAACTTTATAATTGTGGAAACTTTTTAATAGTACTAGGATTAGAGAAATGCAAACTGCAACAACATAACAGTATAGTTAGTGAGTAGGGCCATCAAATGTAATAGTAGACCTATGTCGACATAGAAGAAACCGCATGCACTCATCTTGCTAAATGATGCACGGTACACCCGCAGAACATTCTTGCATAACTTACTTTGGTCATCTGGAAACAGGATTTTACAAGTAAGAAAGATAGTCGTCGGGTCGTCGGGTTCTATTTTTCCCACTTTTTTTTCCCACGTTTTTTTCCCACGTTTTTATACCTACACTTTTCTTGTTTTTTTGTTTGTTTGTCGTTCCGGTTGGACTTTTGCAACTCAATTTTGAGGCACTTTCCGATAAGCTAGCAGGCTGAAATTTTGCACACGCTCTGAGTTCTGATGACAATATACGACTAGCTAAGAAACGTCATAACAAATCCAATATGGCGACCTCCCCAAGATGGCGGACGGGCTGTTAGAAATCCAACCCCATGATATGGGTATCAAATGAAAGGGTTTGCTGTCAGGAATATGAAAAAAATAGTCACGTGACTTAAATCCAATATGGCGGATGTCCAAGATGGCGGACAGGCTATTTGAAATGCACCCCCATGATATGGGTATCAAATGAAAGGGTTTGCTGTCAGGAATATGAAAAAATAGTCACGTGCCTTAAATCCAACATGGCGGGCATCCAAGATGGCGGATTGGCTATTTGAAATGAACCCCCATGATATGGGTATTAAATGAAAGCGTTTGCTGTCAGAAATACGAAAAAAATAGTCACGTGACTTAAATCCAATATGGCGGAAGTCCAAAATGGCGGACAAGCTATTTGAAATATGAAAGGGTTTGCTGTCGGGAATATGAAAAAAAATAGCCACGTGTCTTAAATCCGACATGAAATGCACCCCCATGGTGTATTAAATGATTAAGATACGCCCCCACTCTGAACGTGGGGCGTAACTTAAAAAAAAAGAACTTTTTTTAAATAGAACCCGACAAAACAAACACAAAAGCAAGCAGCAACCTCAGCAAAAAGTGTCGTTACAACTTTTCGTCTTAATTTTTCCCGTCTAGCCCCCTTTCGCAACGCGCGATAAGGAATTTCGTTCCAAATTTTTCTTTCGGAAGTCGGTGGTTTTGGTGATTTCATTGACTATTGCCAATTTGCCACCGACTTCCGAAAGTATATATATCTAAAGCTATTGTCAAACAGACCAGGCGTGACGAACGCGAAGCGAGGCGTTTTTGTTTGTAATGTATGCAAATTGTTTGAAGCCCGTCACGTCATAGACTATCGGATCGCTTTCGCTTTTCTATGTGACCGGATTCAAACAATTGCATACATTACAAACAAAAACACCTCGCTTCGCGTTCGTCACGCCTGTCTGTTTGACAATAGCTTTATACTTTTATAAAATATATATACTTTTAGCTTTTTGAGATCCAAGGTCACGGTTATCGTTACAGACTTTCTACAACCCTGAGAAGCGTTTGGCTCTATCGCGTCTCGATCAGTTCGCTGAGCATGGAGAGAGCGCTGCGGCCGCGCCGTCACAAGGCAGTGTTTACAGAGGGCACCACAGCTTCTGTTTTAAGCGACACGGAAATAACACGGTCTGTGAATGGCGGTTACCCATCTTTAAATCGACCGAAGCAAGCAAGGCTCCACTTTTGGGATTAATTGTAAAAGATTTTTGTTTCACCTGAACATTCCGATACCAATACTCGTTCACTTATTTGTCTGCCTTGCTTCAGGGCGCTATATAAAGCTTCAAGTTGCAAACTGATCGTGATTTGTATTATCATGGTCCTGATCATACCGGAGTACAAGAACAGCGACACGTACGGAGTTTTTAGCTAAAAAAGAAAATAAAATAATAATAGGTTTATTGAAGAAAGGAATCTTAAATGGCGGCGCTTATCGTGTTCTCTCGCTCGCACACTAGTGCCGTCTAAACTCACTACCGCACGTAGCGTAAGCAGAAAAAACATTAGTCTTGATGTCTTGACGCGCTCAGTGATCTTTTTTAAGAATATTTACTATAGTTTTCTGTTATTTTTCCGTTGTTACCTGTTAATTATTGTTGTTGAATTTTGTTTTATTGTTAGGTTCAGTTTGAGAAATTATTGTGATCTAGTCTTGTTTTTATTATTTTTGATTTGAAAAATCTTTAACTTAAAATCTTATTTGCTGACTGTACTATCTGTCAACGCAAGTACAAGCCGCCATTTTAGAATCCTTTCTTCAAAGTTCCGGGTTAAACTATTCAAATTTTGGAATCAGTGAGACCCACCTCCAAGCGACCAATAATAGCAACGGTCGATACCACAGGTTACCTGTGATCTGCGGTGATCCAGGGTTAATTTAACTACTGTAATCTGTGGTGACGTCTGAGCGATCATCTAAGGCCTTTGTCAAACAGACAGGCGATAGCGAACCGAACCGAATCATGTCATATAAAAATGCGAAAGAGATCCGATACTCTATGTGCCAGGCTTCAAACAATTCCATACATTACAAACAAAAACGCTACGCCACGCATTCGGTTCGTCTGTCAGTTTGACAATAGCTTCAGCGGTGGTAGGCCTCTCTAGAGACACCTGGTTAGCGCAACGGCACAACTATTTGGCGTCGGACTCTGACTGGTCATCCTGCCAGCTTAGGATGCAAGAGTGAGCGAAGCGATCTCTTGGTTATTTTTCCGGTTGAAAATTTGCTTTCAAACGAACGGATTCAGAGAAAAAACTGATCAACAGCAGCTGTTGACCAGTTTTTTCTCTGAATCTGTTCCGGCTAGGAGGTGTAGGTCACTAAAATCGGTACTGTTGTGATGTTTAATTAGGAAAATGGTAATTTACTATCTCAAATTAAAAAAAAAATCAAGTTCATAGAAAATGTATGAAAAAATAGTAAGGTAAAAGAATATAATACTGTATGTTAGACATGTTTTTGTGTTATACACCTCCTGGCTCTTGACTAGTTTTTGTTCTCTCTTCAAAATTCCTCTGAATGTTTGAAGAAGGGTAAATTCTGCGAAAGTCCCCATTTTGCGAAAGGAACATTTTGCGAAATGGGACATTCCGCGAAAGGTACATTTTGCGAAAGGGACATTATGCGAAAGAGACATTTTGCTACCGGTGGACATTTTGCGAAAGGGACATTTTGCGCCTGAGCCTTATGAAACAAGTTCCCTTGATACTTGGCGCACAGGCAATATCGTAACCAATGAGGTTAATCCGAGTTGCGATTATTGTTAGTTGAAAACTTTACCCTTGATACTTACCAAAAATAAATTACGAAATTCGATCATGACTTGAACGTTAATCAGGCAACGGAAGAAAGTCTCGATAGTTTTATAAAGAATCTGAAATCAAATCGCAAATCAAAAATATTACTAATGTAATTATGGACACCTTTAAAAATGTAGTATGTCACACTGCAAAGGCTTATTATTGCAAACAAACACGTAAAATTAATAAAAAATAAATCATAAACCCGAAAAGTCGTAAAACATCAAAATTTTAAAGCGCAATACACTGCGCGCGGAACGAAAGGTAAACAAAATCAAATAATATTAGGCGAAGATACGAGTTCCGTATTAGTACGATTAGTATCGTTAGTAATGCCCGAGTTTAAAATATTGCTCATTAATAAAATTTCACCCTGTATACAATTTCTGCTCGAAAGCTGTGGTTCAAAAGGAAGAAGCAACTCAAACACAAGACTCACCGGTTGTTCAAAAACGTTTTTAATTATCTTGTAGCATTCTAACAAGTCGACGTAAACTTCAAACATTTTTCTGCTATGCCTATCATTGGAAACATCTGTTGGCAAATTCTTTACTTCTAAATTCCAAAGTTTAACTTTGTCTCTTATTAGAGCAATCAAAACAATAGCATAGATCGAATTACTATCAAGACTCAAGATTATCAACAAATTGAAAACAATATGCCATGGAGCAAGGCACATGAAAATAAGAGTTAAAATATAGAAGCTCCAAATTAATGCGACATGGATCCAACTTCTAATAACAGACCATCTATAGTAGTCCTCGTTATTAATAAATCTGTGTACTTCTTGAAAAGTCAAAACGAATTTGACCATGTCCTTTGTTTTGCTAATGTTAATAATACAGTTCAAGATGAATCCGGTGCAGTAGAAGGCAAAATCAAAGTAAGACGCCGAATACAAGAAAGTAATAGTGACATATCGCTTGAAATTTGGATCAAAAGATATTTCCAATACTCGGTAGACGTAAGCCGACAAATATGTGACCATTGCACAGAAGATTATTGTTTTATTAAAGCAGTTATTCGGACCGATGAAATTGTTCCTGATACGATATTTTGGATTCAAAACTAGTATTTGCATCAGATTCAGAGGAAAAAACAAAGAATGCACGTCTTTATCAACCTTTTCTCTAAAAACAGTCGCAAATGGTATGTTTTCTTTAAAACGGTGCTTACTATTTCGTTTTACAGACTTCATTATTGTACTTTTTCAAACGCAAACTCACGTGACAAAATTTATTAACACATAGAAAAGTACTGGAAAAACTGATCGTAGTTAAGTGAATTGCGTTTTTGCTTTTATATGCATTCCTAATAAAAATAATCATTATAGAAATGAGTAAATATTTATTTATTAAGTATAAGGCTCTAATGTAATCTTCATTGACATTTAGCATCCTGCTTAATCATCATCATCAGCCGGAAGACGTCCACTGCTGAACATAGGCCTCCCCCTTAGACCGCCACGCCGAACGACAATTCGCCACTTGCATCCATCGATCCTTCCTTGCATCCTGCTTAATGCTTTAACATTATTAAATGTTGCTTTCCACTTGCGACTTAATGTAATAACTTTTAAGTATACAAAACTGAGATGATCTCACAAAAAGTCTCAAATCATAAATCCTACATAAAATAATGTAGTTCCATAACTAGGGCATTCGGGCGGCGAGTAAAGGGCGACTCGCTGTCCGACCATGGACCATGCCCGAGTCGACGGCGCGTTGTATTCACGCGCACCTCAAAGAGTGTCAGCATTGTGACGTGGCCTAGAGGGCCAAAGCCTGTCGGGGTCGCGAGACTTATCTCATTTCCGTGACCCCGGAACATAAAGGGCTATTGAAGGACACCGTGGATTTGTAGCGATGTAGTCGATTTTCTAAAAAATCAACTAAACGCGCCTCACTAGTAACGTGCCCCATCCCTAATCTTCCACATACGAACGCGTCATCGCTTGGCGGCGTTCGTGTGTGGCTATATAAACTCACGCGGTTCAGTAAACGGCCCCTTTCTTTTACGAAGCCTCAATACAACAACCCCAACCTAAACGGGTAAGTGCTCATGTGATTTCAATTGTTCACTATCCTGCCAGATCGCATTTCTATGTATTTCTTTGTCTGCGCGGTCTGGCAGCCATTCTATTGTATCAGCGTCCTAACCATCACTGTCGAAAAGCTATATGTAAATCATCACCTTTTCTTCTTGATTGCACCTCACTGTGAATGCGCCCACATGCTTCTCGCATCCTACGCTATGCTTGCCTCGCCACGCTGTGCCTAGCTGCTAGCTTAAATCGCCTGGCCACGCGGCGGGGAACTTTCCTGCCTGGAGCATGTGCGCGCATACCTACCTTTAATTGTAAGCCACCGCGATGGGTGAGTCTTCCACCAATCCCCTTGCTTTGGGCTTGCGGCTGAGGGACCCACACATCGACGGAGGTTTGCAGAGCTACGGCACGACGCTTACCTACGCACCCTTCTTCGCACTGCTTCCAGGGTTCAAGACTACGGCTGGAATTCCAGGCTACGGCTAACATCCTGACTTACGGCTCCACATTAAACCGTCAGGCGTCCCGCTGCCTCCCTGCCTACCGCGGGAGAAAGACGCCTAACAAGCCACGCGGCCGCTAACGCCGTCGGACGTCTCGTGGGTGAGACCCACGCCACCACGTGCAGGCTTACCTCGCTGGCACTTCGCCACGCGCTCGGCACCAACTGCCCGTGAGCCCGCCTACCTGCCTGCCGGCCACCCACGCGGCGCGTGAGTACCGAGACCTCACGCCAGCCGCGTGTGGAGGTCCCTGCCTGAGCGGGCCACGTGCCTTGCTGTGATCTGCCTGCGCGGGCCACGTGCCTAGCAGAAGGCACTCCCTGCCTACCTGCCTGCCGGCCACCCACGCGGCGCGTGAGTACCGAGACCTCACGCCAGCCGCGTGTGGAGGTCCCTGCCTGAGCGGGCCACGTGCCCTGCTGTGCCCTGCCTGCGCGGGCCACGTGCTTAGCGGAAGGCACTGCCTGCCTGCCTACCAACCTGCCTGCTTCTCTGCTGGCGGACGCGTCTGCCACGCGCTCGCCTCCTGCCCTGCACCGTCGTCTTCGGCGTTCTAAAGCCCAGGGCAGTACCCTTCTTTTACAAAGTGACCAGTGACAGTGCTTAGAGACCCTAGAACCACTTCCCTGATTCTGTGTGCTCGTGCTCTTCTAAAAATATATGTATTAAGTGACTTCTGGTTTTATTATCTATCCTACTAGAAACCCGCTTGCCACAGATTTTAGTCAGTACGAGTCTGACAGTCCCTCCCGCCCTGCCCTGGGTGGGAGGAATCATTTGATGATTTTACCACGATAAAAAAAAAGTTCCACAACTAGGTCGCAGGACTAACGAACTACCGTGACCCCGGAACATAAAGGGCTATTGAAGGACATAGTCTGACAGTCCCTCCTGCCCTGCCCTGGGTGGGATGACCATTTGATGATTTTAAGTTTAAAAAAAGTTCCTATACCTATTTTACCTATGCAATTATGACCGCCCCCACCTGTCAAACATCCGATGTATTCCGACTTCCCCCGATGTATTCCGACTTCCCCCGATGTATTCCGACCTCCCCCGATCCAATGGTAGTTAGGTATAAAACAGCGAGACCTATTGAGAACGTGCACGACATCAGCGCCACCTAGCGTTCGCAACTTTAGGGGCTCTGACCGTTCTAATTGAAATCAGATTCTTTTACAAATCACTTGGTTTTGGATTCCATGGCGATTCAATGGCACTGAACAAAATTAAATAAGCATAGGCAAATTGTATTCTATAATAGTAGCCATACACCATCCTGCCTATCGACGATCGATTTGACGCTTGCAATGGGGAAGGCAAGTGTCAAAGTGAAAATGACAGTTTGGTCCCCAAAGAACTGTAAAATCAAAGGAATTTTCAGAAAAAAAAAACATTTATTGATGTAAAATGACTAGATGTTGTGTAATAAGCTGTAAAAATGATGGAATACACTTTTCAAAATAATATCTACTTTTCTTTTGGAGGTTATGTACCAGTATTGCATCGCTCGAAAATCGAAGAATTATCACCTGGAACGAGTTTTGTAATAGTTGTGGTGTTAAGAAATTAAATATATTGTGATATTTCTCGAATCTAAATAGAAAAAAAGGTTAAAATTACTGACTTAAAACATTATGATATTTTATCAAAATAGAAAGTCAAAAGCAGCATTATATTCTTGATAAAGGAGAGGACAGGTAAAACATACCTAAACTCAAAAATTGAAACCTCAACTACAAGTAATTGTGGATTTATTACGGTAAAATCAAATGTATAACCACTCAATTAAATCACTTTTTTTCTCTTGTAGATGCGCCGCGGCGTCTTAATTCTTCTTTTAGTATATAGTACTTGCATGGACGAATAATTTTCCATATTTGTTTTGTATTTATACTCAATTTTTATAACAAATAATCTTGTTTGTTTTTTTGTACAAGGTAGACGTGGGGACCAACTATCGCAGCGCCATCTACGATTAGCTTTGAGTTGCCATCCCCATTGTTTTGTTGTATTTGATGGCATGACATGCCAATTTGATAGGTCATCAAATCGATTTGACACAACGTCAAATCGGCAGCAGTGATGCATTTGGCTATTATTCGGTGACGACAGCTACAATTTTATAAATTTGTAGATATCGTCACCGAATAATAGCTAGATCTAGCTATAAAGTTGCTAAGTTGGCATCGCTGCTGCAGATTTGAAGTTGTGTCAAAACGATCGTACGATAGGCAGTATGGTGTATGGTGTATATGGACGAACTGCCAATTTGAAACAATTGCAAGCGTCATACGATAGGCAGGATGGTGTATGGCTACTGTAAGAAAAATCCCACCAAAAACATTAAATGTAAAAAATGCCAAGTCTCTCGATGCAGTTTTTCCATCGTAAAAAGTTTTGAGATCTCACAGAAGCCAAGTCCTATTCAAATTATTTTGTAGTTATAAATCAACATTTAGTAATTATATCAATAGTTTTCTTTATATTATAACTATAGTGACTTGGCAATGAGCACAAGTAAAAACAAATAAAACGGCATATTTGGAGGTTACACACACCGCATGCGTAAACATTCTCTTTTACTTTAATTCTCTTAACATTCATCATTTACTTTCATAAAGCGATGGCCCGTAAGGTATTTTTAATTATTGTATTGGAACATGTAGTCGGTAGTGACCATCATGATTCACACATAACAAATAATCTGATCACAGGTCTCGTCAGTAACATTTGCACATAATTCCAGGCAGCAAGTTAATTTGTGCTCATTGCCAAGTCACTATAGTTATAATATAAAGAAAACTATTGATATAATTACTAAATGTTGATTTATAACTACAAAATAATTTGAATAGGACTTGGCTTCTGTGAGATCTCAAAACTTTTTACGATGGAAAAACTGCATCGAGAGACTTGGCATTTTTTACATTTAATGTTTTTGGTGGGATCTCATTTATTTTTTGTAAGTGTATTTCTTTCTTTTTTTAGGTGTCCTCATAATTTCTTGGACTTCAGCTACTTTTTTGCTTAGGACCCATTCTCTATCTAATAAACGAAATAGAACTAAACTAACTAACAAATAACTAAATAAATATATATCTGCTAACTTACAAACTAAAAATATAACTAAACTAAATAACACGTAAACAACTAGATATGTAGGTAACTATGTCTATGTTATATTAAAAAACGATTTTCCTAAATAACTGTTTCAGTAACAACAATAAATCTACTCCGAATATCGCTACAATATTTTTTTAGTTTCGAAATGGTTGTTCATAGATAGATGGCGCTATCAAATGAAAATTATTGAATTATTTTAAAGTACTACTTAGACTGCGCTCTGTAACGAAACCATAGCGCGATTCAGACAGGTACAACGCCATCTATCGAGCGTGCATAAAATATTTATCGCAATACAATGGAGTTTTAGCTTTATTAATTTAATGAATTATGAACTTTATGTATTAATTTATATTAATTATAGTCTATGTATTACATTTATTCCTTTCTATTCTATGTATGTATTCATCCAATTGAATACTAACTTAAACAACGAACAAAGTTAACAATGCAGTCAAAATCCATACACAATGTTCTTGCCAAACCGCAAATATAAAATTGTTTTTTAAGGTATATTATTTTTTAATGTTTTTATAATTTTTCCTTTATATGTGGCTAATGACCTATCTTGGTGCAAAATTTGAAGTTTCTAAGTCTGCTAGAAGTACCTTAGATTTTTGATGATCGGTCAGTGAGTGAGTGACAAAATGGTGTAACTTTGATCGACCGTAACTCCTAAACTATTCATTCAATTGGCATGTAATTTCGAACTTAAGCTTGTTCTAATGCCTACTATTATTCACCGAAAACCTAAACTCCTAGCTTTGTCCACGTCGAAGTTATAGGGGGGGCGAAACAGCCGCGAATCGCTTCGAGAAAAGGTGGTACGGCCGTGCCCTTTTGCTCGAGACTTGGCGGGGCACTGCCGTGCCCCCAGATATCAATTAAAGGATTAAAATTAGGGTTATGATGTTATTCACTTTTTCTCTTCACGGCAGCTAACCATCTCCTGCATTGTTCATCTTTCCAAGAACCGCTTGGGAATCAATAAAACTTAAATTTACTATTTCTGCTAGTATTCTTGCAGTTTACAACACAACAACTATTTTTTCCAGCGGAATAATGCGATTATAAAAAATTACGTACAGACGACAGAGCTGAATGTCAGAGCCGTTGTATTCCGACTGCGCCCCAACACCTGCCGTTGAAGAAACTACGATATCTCGTCAGATATTCATTGAAATCAAATGATGTCCAGGGCAATTTTGTTTAAAATTAAATGCTTGTAATGATTAACGCATTTTTTTGGATATGGATTAATACTACATTCATTAAAACATTGTCGCAAGAAATGTATTATTTTAAAACCAATTTGATTTCCAAAAGAAAGGTTATGGTGAGTTAATCTTAAAAGATAGACATATGCTGTCGCGGACTTTATTTTAGAACGTTTCATGAGGAACAATTCCGTCATATTTCATTTTTGCGTAATATAAACCGTTTACGCAGCGTACGCAAGGGAAGCTCTCAAGAAGAATTTCCCGATTTGACAACATTTTTCATTGCTGCTCTGCTCCTATTGGTCATAGTGTGATGCTAAATAGGCTATAGCCTTCCTCGATAAATGAGCTATCTAACACAAAAATAATTATTCAATTCGAACCAGAAGTTCCTGAGATTAGCGCGTTTTTAGCAGTTGGCAAAACTGAATGTCCTCTGAGATTATCCCCTTTTAGTTCTACTATTTGCCACCTTGAGCGCTGCAATCGAATAGTACTACTCCCACCGCCGTCGTGCACGTTCTCAATAGCTTTCCTCGATAAATGAACTATCTAACACAAAAAGAATTATTCAATTCGAACCAGAAGTTCCTGAGATTAGCGCGTTTTTAGCAGTTGGCAAAACTGAATGTCCTCTGAGATAATCCCTCATTAGTTCTACTATTCGCCACCTTGCGCGGCAATCGAATAGTACTACTCCCACCGCCGCCGTCGTGCACGTTCTCAATATGTAGCATAATATGAGTATGCAGCTTCCTACAGGTGCAACGACCGTAGCACGCATGATTCAGAAACGTCAAATGCAAAATATTTATTGATTTCTTTGACATTTCTGCTAATTTCTTTTTATTCACACAACCTTAAATAAGCTTAATTAAAAAGAAGATTCTTAGAAATAATACGGAGGTAATAACATTAATTTATTTCTACTAAAAAGAATCAGAGTTCAGTTATTCGGGAAAGTCCTGCATCGCGCTATTAAAGTTTTCCTTCCCGTAGCATATGGACCGAAGGGGGGTTATTTCTGTGGGGTGGACCCCATCTATATGGTAAGCCGGGTGCAGCCGTGCCGGTTTAGCTCGGCTGGATGTACAGTGCAATCAAACAACACAAACGCAAAATAGCTAGATGGATCTAGACCCTGCAGGGTCGAGTACTCGGCTGTCTAATGCTCCTAAGGCAAACACCACCACAATAGATACTTTGGTCCACTCCACCCTTTAATTCTTAGTGTTAAGAAATACTTTACAGCAAAAAAAACTAGTTTTGTACATTTAAGTATTTTTCGGCAGGCAACAAGCTGAGATGAAAGACACAAAATGATAAACATCTGTTGAACACTTGTCTAAAAAAACTGTCAAAGTCAAAACGACAATTTCACTTTGATATTCGCTTTGCAGTTTAAATTTTTTAGACAACCGTTCAACAGAATGTTTATCTTTTTGTAGTAAGGCGGTACTTTTCCAAACGCATACAACCCTAATCTCTTCCAAGTTAGAGTGAACTGGATAAGCTTTTTCTGGATAAGCTCGCTCCATCGTTGACCTTGTCTCTGTCACCCCTAGATTAAGGTCAAGAGCAATACTATCTTACATAAAAAATAATAATTATATATATTAGATTAAATTACGCAAACGCAGGACCGCATTAAAACACAAATAAATAATTAAAATTAAAACACAATTAGCCGATGTTGGCCTAACAGCTGCGAGGTTGAAGTGGAACTGGGCTGGTCATATCTGCCGTATGTCGGAGGAGCATTGGACAAAAATAACTACCTACTCAGTGGATCCCAAATGGCGGTAAACGACAACGTGGCAGGTCCAGAAGGAGATGGCGGGATGAGCTGGACTGTGGAAGGAGGGAAGGGAGGCCTTTGCCCTGCAGTGGGACGACACGGGCTTATAATAATAATAATAATGTATATTATGCAAATAAGTACCTACTAATACAGATACATTTGGCGTATTCTTAATAGTGAAAACGTTTAATGTACAGGGTTAAATGTTCAAAGATTTTGTTCCAATATATTTATAAAAGCTCCGTTCGAATGTTGTACATAAACAGATCAATAGTTTTATATTGGTTGAAACATAAAACGGTTCCTGTGTCGACTAAGAAAACAAAAACCTTTCAGTTGATTAGAAACATACAATTCCAAAAGTTTATGAAACAAAATTACTTCATAATAATTATAAAGTATTAGTAAGGTTTCTCAGTAATAGGTATATCTACTACGCATTAACACGGGTGTTACTGAAAAGAAATGAAAATACAGATTTGTATTGATCCTATTACAAATAATTTTTTGGAAAGACAATTTCAAAAGTTACTGTTACCTATCCGTTTGTTTCAGCACATAGTGTTTTCATCATCTTTTTCCATTGAGTACAATTGTATCAGACCTCATCGTATCTCTTACTATATCTTTTCAATCATCGGTACTCTTGGGTTCATAACTATTCATTTAAAACCCTTATTTACAAAAGACTTTGATTATATAGTCAATAAATTCATCATCTACTTCATGAAATTAAATGTCTTGTTTTTGGTGCTTCCTTTCATTTCATTTTACGTACTCAATGTTATTCTAAGGGAGGATCACGTCCAACTGATTCTGAAGATCCAAAAATCTTTTAGATTGAGCAATTTTAACGCTTACAAAAAGTCCGTTGTTAGAAACTGGTGTGCAATATTGAGTTATGGTCTAGGTTTTGCTATTTGTATAGCAATCACTCGTGATTTAACGTTTGCTGTACATTTATACACATTTATTTATTTTGACATGAGCTTAACCTATGGAGTTTCGGTAATCGCCTTGTTAAGAGATGGAATGGATTCGTGGATTTCTGAGGTCGAGATCTATAGTAAACTGAGTCCGGTGTTCGGAGAGGAAAAATATAATGATAAATTGGGGAAACTTTTCGAATCATATCTCAGTTTAATGGAAGCATTTGATATGTTCAAGAGAATATTTAAGTATATGGTACGTATATAAGTTTTCAATGTTTTTGACTTCATAATTTTTTTTCAAATATTCATCACTGTTTTAAGCTTTGAATAATATGTAATGATTTTTTAGGCTTTGTTTCAACCATTGGACACATTTTTCCATTGTTTACTGTACCTTCAATCACTTTTAGAAGCAATTAAAGCAGGCGAAACACATTATGGCACGGTGAGCTTATTAAAAATATTAAACTCGTACATAGTATGTTTAGCAAATCCATTGTCAATGCAATTCAATTTAATGCCCTTACAAAGCAACAGATAGAACCCATGTATAAATACAACTATTGTGTACATATACCCACAGCATAGCTGCCATCAAGTTAAAGACATCAAGCCCAAAATTCGATATTCTCAAGGGAGTCAAACAGGGCGACCCACTGTCTCCAAAATTGTTCACCAATAACCTGAAAGAAGTATTTTAGACGGTGACAGCCAGGTGGAAAGAGAGAGGAATTATCGTTAGTGATGCCAAATTAACTAATCCTCGTTTTGCTAATGAAATCTGTCTTGTTCTCTTCTTCCCCCCAGCCACAGGACTAGAACAATTGCTAAAAGACCTTAGCTTTGCAATCCTTGAGGTTGGACTGAAGATGAATATTATGTCAAAGACCAAGCTGATGATCAACAGTTCCAAACGGAGCTTTTCCAGGGCATCACTGTGTATACTCCCCATATTTACCTATAGTGCACACACCTGGTCTTTGACAAACAGGCTTCAAGCTTGCCAACGTGCAATGGAGCACAGTATCTTAGGAAACGGATCATGTGAGAAACACTAAACTGCGCTCCCAAACACGAATCATTGACTTGACTCAATTAAAATGGGACTGGGTAGGACATGTTTTGCGCATGCCAAAGGAGCTGTGGGCTCCAAAGTTCAAGATTGGTGCCCTGACATAGCGGCACAGAGACAGATAGACCAGATTGAGACCACGGGATAAACTGGATGTCTTCTTTGAGAATAGGGGTTGCACTGCGAGTTTTTGCCGTCAGTGGCGCTGCAAGCGCATAACGTAAACAAAGTTCAAGTGTAGCTTCGAGTGTATAGTTATATATAATCTGTGGTGTAGTTTATGTCAAGTTACTCATACGGTAAATGACATCATGCGCTGGTAGCGCCACCTGAACCGAGCTTTGCGTGAAACCTTCCATTGGAAGGACCTAGCCCACTATCCTGAAAGGTTGAAGGAATGGAGGGAGGCATTTGCCCAGGAGCAGGACAACACTGGCTAGGAACAATAATAATAAATAAATAATACATTTTTACCTTACTCTTATTAACCATTTATATCAAAATAGTTAGATCTATTTAGGTTCATTGACCACAAACATTGATGTTAACATGGATGTTCCACGGGTTTGAGACGCGTAATGTCGCCGCATTATGAAAAAAAAAGTAAACTGTAGCGGGGTATTTCTGTCGCTACTGTGACGTATCTGTTTGTCTCTTTCTGCGCCACTAGAATTCAATTCTTTACCAACAGTAACTGGTTGTCTTACTTAAAATCATCAGGACTCGAGGAATATCCATATCATTCTTTCCTATGGCAAGTTCATAAAACAGCTCGGCTTATTCCGATCTATCTTCACAACTCTCGTCCACTGCCCCGCGCTATGCCAATACTCACAACGACGAGGGGTTGTTGTTAGCTAGTTTATTGTAATGTATTTTTACCTGTTGTTTCAGCGCCACATCAACAAATTTGAACAGCTCTTCTGCCTTTGGGTAGTGAAAAATGTTGCATTCATCATTACGTTCAGCTTTCATTGTGAAAGGTTCTACATGTGCGTATCTGCCGTAGACTCTGCTTGCAGTAGGTTGCTGAGAAGTCTGCAAAGTACTGGTAAGACTAGACCTACATTTACTACATCCTCATCACCATCATCAGCCGGAAGACGTCCACTGTTGAACATAGGCCTACCCCTTAGACCGCCACGCCGAACGACAATTCGCCACTTGAATCCATCTATTAACTTAGTACATTAACATTAACTTATGAACCGAATTTCTGACAAAAAACAAATTAGAGTCGGTTTTTGTCCTTAAGGCGCTTCCCTCAGCAAATAAACTTGAGTCCACGCGCATTTAGTATTAAATTGTCTAGCCATTGATGTCAGTAGCAAAATTATAACAAAATATCCCTTAAAAACTAAGTCTACCATTATAGAATCAAGATTATAAAGAAATTTTATGTTTTTTTTTGGTTGGTGTCTCTTTTCAATAACAAGTAGATAGCCCTATAAAACTACCCAAAAAAACGGCTCGGTGTTTTGGTACATGCGCCTTAAAAAACTCTTTTGTATGTTTCAGAGGAAGCCAAGAGGCTTTGCAAGAACGTGCATCGATTCAACCGTGTGGCGTACCATAAAATGACTGCTTGTGAGGTCTTCACCATCGATGGACGTCTAACTCAGAAGTTTCTAAGCCTTATTTTGGAGTATACTATTGTTATACTACAGTTTGCTGTTGTAACATTGGTGAACACAAACAGTCTTTCTAATCTAAGTATATAACTTTAATATTAACATTGGAACTTAAGGATGTGTTACGTTCTGATGACATAAAATAAAATATTTTTGTTTCTGGTAGTGAACATAATTATGCGTTTACATTTTCACGCACATTGGCAACATGAATGTTATAAATAAACTAGCTGACCCCGCAATCGTTGTGTTGCCACATAAAAAAAAAATAGATAGTAGCCGATTCTCAGACCTACTGAATACGCATATAAAATTTGGTAAAAATCGGTAGAGCCGTTTCGGAGGAGTACGGTAACTAACATTGTGACACGGAAATTTTATTATAAGATACGAGTTCTACATACTTATCGTCATTAACAGCAATTATTGTACGGGATACAGCAGTTACAATACCGATTACTTGATAATATCATATCACACACCCTCGTTTATGTCGACATTAATTTAATACAACATTGCCACATACAAACATAGAAATTCACAAACACCCATACTCGGAACAACTACTTTCAAATATTTATTCCGTGCGGGAAGCGAACCTGCAACACGCTATCCCACGCTTCCCCTAATAATTTAATTATTCAATTTGTTACTTTAAGGTCAAACAAGTCAACATTTTTTTCCATAGAAACTTCGTTGGGGTTTTACTCCACTATTTGACAAGGTACATCCAAAATTAAACATGGTATCGTTTTGTCTCATTATTAATTTTGTCTGTACGGAAGCAGAATTGTAAAATATGAAGCTATTAAAAAGTTACGAGCTTCTAAAGATTCGTTTTTTTTGCTAATTTTAACACAACTTTAGGTGTAAATTAGAAGCTAAAGAAGCATCAAATTTCCAAAACGAAGTCCGTACCGACACTGCAAATTTTTCCAAGAATTTAATAAATTTTATTTGAAATTAATTGGTGCAGTGGATTTTTCATAAAACCCCTTCTTCCTGTGATATATTGTAAATAGTGGGTATTTTAGCATTAAGATCGTTGTACGTTTCATGTCGCGCCAGTCCTCGATTATACGCTGAACAGTGAAGTCTGTATTCATTTGTGCTCCCAAAAGTCCCAGTAGTTCCCATATCCTTCAGTGGCGACGAGAACAGACGATTCTACGCGTGATCGGTGTGATATTAAAAGCTTAAACCGTATTATACCAGTGAGAACAATAAGAATGTCGATCGGTAAAATTGCCGAGTTCAAAGTTCACAGTGACGATTGGCGGTTGTACGTGGAACGTTTAGAACAATACTTTTTAGTCAATAAGATTCCTGACGAATTGCAAGTGCCTACATTAATAACAGTGATGGGAGCGGAGTGCTACGAACTTTTGGTTAATTTGTGCACGCCGGCTAAACCAAAAAATAAAACGTTAGCACAAATCGTTGACGTCATGGAAAAACACTTGCAACCAAAACCAAGTGAGTTGGCAGAACGATACAAGTTTCGACATCGAAAACAGAAAGAAGGTGAAACTATATCGGAATACGCGGCTATCTTGAAGAAAATGTCGAAAACATGTAATTTTGGGTCCTGGCTGGAAGAGAGCTTGAGAGATCAGCTAGTGTGTGGCGTCACAAATGAAACCATACGACAACGATTGTTCGCCGAAAGTAAATTGGACTTCGGGACGGCGTATAAGTTAGCGGTTAGCATGGAGGCAGCGGAAAAAGATGCTGCGGCCGTTGAGGGACAGAGCGGGAGAAGCGAGGGTGCATCCACGACATCGGTGACGTGTCAAGCAGTGTCAACGGGCTCCCGGTGCAGCGGTACGGCGGCGGCGGCGCGGGCGGCGGCCGCGCGTGACGGCCGCGGAGCGAGGGCTCGGTTCGATACTGCGTCGCTCAGCGAACGAAGTCGCGGAGCGCGCGCAGTGGCAGCGCCCGCACCTGTGAAGCTGGGTGAGCGTGCGCAGCAACAACAGTGTCGAGTGTGTGGTGCGCACCACGACGCAAGCAAGTGCAAGTTCGTGCGTTATGTGTGCCGAGTTTGCAACCAAGTGGGACATTTACGTCGTATGTGTCCGAATTTATCGGAACACCACAACGTGGATATAGAATCGCTTCAAATAAGACGTTCAAATGAAAGTGAGGGCGAGAGCGATGAGGTAATATATGTCGATGTTTGTAAATTGTCAGCGACACAGTGTAGTCCTATCTATGTCGAACTGAATGTAAATGATAGGAACATTAAAATGGAATGTGACACTGGCAGTGCCGTGTCATGCATTAGTTGGAAGTGTTATTGTAAATTGTTTTATGATGTTAAACTTAAACCTAGTAATTTAACACTAAGGTATTATACTGGCGAGTTAGTAAAACCCCTTGGAGTTATACAACCATTAGTGAAATATAAAAATAGACATAAGCAATTAGATTTATATGTTGTTGAGAATGGTAAAACACTGTTATTAGGTCGTCAGTGGATGGCAGAACTAAAAATACAATTACCCATCGTAGCCTATGATTGTAATAGTAATGATGTTATGATGTACAAAAACGATGTATTTGATATGACTGCTTTCAGTACCAAATACTGTGAAGTGTTCGCGGACGGGCTGGGGCGATTCACCGGCGGTAAGGTGAGCGTGTGCGTGCGCGAGGGGGCGCGACCGGTGTTCATGCGCGCGCGTCCGCTGGCGTACGCGCTGCGCGAGCCTGTGGAGCGCGCTTTGGACCAGTTGCAGCGAGACGGCATTCTCTCTCCTGTGGAGCGTTCTGACTGGGCTACACCCATCGTGCCGGTCGTCAAAAAGGACGGTAACATCAGAATTTGCGCAGATTATAAATTAACCTTAAACAAAATTATAGAAGTTGACCGTTATCCGTTGCCTAGAGTAGAGGAAGTACTAATTCGTTTGAAGGGTGGCCAGCATTTCAGTAAAATTGACCTGTCACAAGCGTATGCTCAGTTTGAGTTGGATGAAACAAAAAAGTATACAGTGATTAACACTCATAAAGGATTGTTTATGTATAATAGGCTGGTTTACGGGTTAGCATCCAGTCCGGGCATTTTTCAAAGACATTTGGAACAGTTATTTGCAGAATTACCACATGTTGGGGTGTTTTTGGATGACATTATAATAACAGGATCCACTAACGAAGCACACATGTGCAACTTATGCAAAGTATTTGATCGTTTGAACAAATACGGGCTTAAAGTGAAAAAAGATAAATGTGTATTTTTTTCTGAATCGGTAAACTATCTTGGTCACAAAATTAGTAAAGAAGGGATTCATACGTGTCCAGACAAAGTGAAGGCTATAGTGAAAACTCCAGCTCCAACGAATGTTTCAGAACTAAGAGCTTTTATTGGTATGGTGATGTACTATGGCAAATTCATAAGAAATGTTAGTACAATCTTAGCGCCCTTATATAAGTTACTCAAAGCTGGTACCCCATTTAGCTGGAACAGGGAATGCGAAACTGCGTTCAGTAAAGTGAAACATTTATTAACATGTAGTGAAGTATTAATGCACTATACACCGGAGTTACCTATAATATTAACCACAGACGCCAGCAGTGTAGGAGTAGGAGCGGTTATATCATACATAACAGCAAGAGGCGAGCGGCCCGTGGCGTTTGCATCGCGCGCGCTTACTCAAGCCGAGCAGGCCTACTCTCAAATAGACCGAGAGGCACTAGCTATTGTGTTCGGAGTTCGTAAATTTCATCAGTATCTTTATGGTCGTAAATTTAAATTAAGGACCGATCACAAGCCACTCACTTATATTTTTGGCGATAAAGTCGGTATTCCAGTGATGGCCGCGTCCAGGTTACAACGTTGGGCAGTTTTATTGACTGGGTATACCTATGACATTGAATATGTGTCGTCGAGTAAGAATTGTGCTGACGCATTATCACGACTACCGTACAAAGGTTGTCAAGAAAAGGAAACATCACAGAAAGAAAATACTTATGTTAATTTTGTTGAAAATTTTTTACCCGTTACGAGCCAAGACGTTAAGAAAGCGACGGCTGTAGATAAAGTGTTAAGTAGGGTTTTAGTTTACATACAATCTGGGTGGCCTTCTACCTGTGTAGATGCAGAAATTATTAAACCATATTTTATGAGTCGTAATGAATTATATACGGAGGGGGGTTGTATTATGTGGGGTTACCGTATGGTTATACCACTTGCGTTGCGGAATAGTGTTTTAAAACAACTTCATAGCAGTCACATGGGGATCGTAAAAACAAAAAGCTTAGCTCGTAGCTACGTATGGTGGCCTAATGTTGACGCTGCCGTGGAAGCATTGTGTAAGCAGTGCGAAACTTGTGCGGCGGAGGCGGACGCACCGCCGCGTGCTCCGATACAGCCGTGGCCGTATCACGAACGACCCTGGACAAGGGTTCATATCGATTTCCTAGGGCCATACAAGGGTCTTACATACTTGGTTCTTATTGATTCCTCGTCGAAGTGGCTTGAAGTGTTTGAGATGACGCGAACTAATGCATCTAACGTTATAAAGGTTTTAAGAGTTACATTTGCACGGTTTGGGTTGCCGGAGGAATTAGTATCTGATCAGGGCCCACCATTCACGAGTATTGAGTTTAAAACCTTCTTAAAAAACAATGGCATTAAACAAAATTTCTCACCAGCATATCACCCATCATCAAACGGGGCTGCAGAAAATGCAGTAAAGCTATGCAAGCGGGCTATTAAGAAGGCATATAGGGATTGTGTGGATATCGACACCGCACTACAAACGTTTCTTTTAGCATACCGGAACACCGTGCATAGTACTACGGGGGAAACCCCAGCTATGCTCTTACAGAGACGTCCATTACGCTCCAGACTTGATTTACTCCGTACGAACCAGGTCACCAAAGACAGAGTACAGCAAGTCCAGAGGCGGCAAATGGAAATAGCGGGGGGAACAGACCGCAGTTTCAGGGAGGGTGATCCAGTTTGGGCTCGGGAGTATGGAGCTAGTGATAGGTGGGTAAAAGGTACCGTAGAACGGGTAGACAGTGCTCGTAGATACTCCGTGGTGAAGGATAATGGTCAATCGCTAAAAGGACATGTAGATCAAATGCGCCGAAGGTCACGGTTATCCGATGTTACCTGTCCTGAGAGTGAGGGTAATACAGATCATGGGGGAGAGAGTGTGGTCGAGCCACGTGAGGGCTTACAACGGGTAGTACAGGTAGCCTCACCAGAGCCAACTATCAGGAATAAAGAGGGAAGTTCGAAACCGGAGATTGTTACTCCTGAAGATTCCCCGGTTAAAGTACATCCACCATCTCCGCCGCCGGAGAATTGTTACCCTAAGCGTACACGAAAGCCAGTAGATAGATTCAAAATTGTGTAACTAGTTAAGGATAATAATAATTATTTAGGTATTTATGTATATTGTTCTTATAAAAATGTTATATTATTTGTGTTATTTGTTGTATTGTGGTGGAGGTGTGATATATTGTAAATAGTGGGTATTTTAGCATTAAGATCGTTGTACGTTTCATGTCGCGCCAGTCCTCGATTATACGCTGAACAGTGAAGTCTGTATTTCCCCTTCCTCCCGGACCGCGAAAGCGAAAAGACGTGTTGTGCTTTTTTAAATTTTATATTTTAATTCATAATTATCGAAAAAAACATTTTAAATAATAGACGAAAAGTACCAGGAGCTCATATTACCGCGGATATTATGTGAACGCGGAGTCCGTGAAGGAGAAGGACAGCAACACTTGAGACGGTGATACCTGAACTGCGCCGCGTCACTGTCATTCATACTGCGCGGACCACGAGTGCTGCGCATCATAGCAGCCCGTGTAGAAAAAGGACAGCAACACCCGAGACGGCGATAACTGAGCTACACTGCGCCTGCGTCACTGTGATTCATACTGCGCGGACTACGAGTACATACCTACGCGTCATCGCAGTCCAGGTAAAAAAAAAAGGACAGCAACACCTGAGACGGTTATAATACGGAGCTCCGCTGCGCCCGAGTCACCGTGCGTCACACTGTTCGCATCACGAGTATCTACGTCATCCCAACGCCCCGTACGTGCTGCCGCCGGCGCCGACGCGCTTCGCTACTATAGTCTACATTCTTCGTTCGTGGTTCAAATAGAGAATTTCTGTAGCACTACATTATTACTGGATATTTGAGGTACCAATAGTTTTTAGTCACTAAAAAAAAAAGATAATGTTCGTTAAACGATCTCCTACAAAAAAACAGGTAGACAAGGAGACAGCGGGTTCTATTTCCTCTGCTACCTCTGGCACCCGACTATTCCAGCAGTCTGGATCCTCTCCTGATCTCTCAACATTGGGTCAGGATACAAATATAACAAACCGTAAGCGGAAGCGCAGCGGCTGTGACTGCCTCGATCGTCTGGAAGAAATTCGAGCTTTGTTGTCGGAGTCCTCGGCTAAGTCTGAAGAGAAGTTTGCGGCTTTACAGGCCTCCATTTCTGAAATTAGTGCCCGGAGTGTAAAAATACAGACGTCAATGGAATTTATATCGGGTGAATACGACGACTTAAAAGTTAAACTTGCGAGCCTGGAGAATGAACGTGAAACTGACCGCCGCCGTATCCTCGAGTTGGAGGAAAAGATGGACTTACTAGAGCGACAACAGTGCTCGACCAGGATCGAGATCAGGAACGTGCCCGAGAAGCAAGGGGAGGGTAAGGAAAGCCTCCGCGCCATTGTAACAGAGGCCGCCAGCGTACTCGGTACACCGATGAGTGTTAACGAAATAAAAGACGTTTACCGTACCAAAACTAAAAACAACACCTCCACTATTACTGTTGACTTCATAAGTGCAATAACGAAGGACACTATCGTTAAAAAAGCTCGAAATTTCAATAGCGCTAACAAACAAAACAAGTTGAGCACAACCCACTTAAAAATCGATGGACCGAGCAAACCTATATACATATCCGAAAAACTTACACCCAAAACTCAAAGAATTTATTATCTAGCCCGACGCTTCGCCGAAGATAATAATTACAAATACTGCTGGACCTCTTACGGTAAAGTTTTGTTGCGAAAAATGGATGGTGAGCAACATGTTATAATAAAAAGCGAGGCAGACCTAGACATCCTACGGCTAAAGGCGTGACTAAATCTCGGGTCTTGTTGTGTACCTAATATGTTTAAAATGTCTTGCTTGTTGTTCACACACTGTTACTCTTTTAAAATGTACACTTTTCCTATTTTTAAGTCTAACCTACACACAAATACGGTTACTCACACATACTTATCTGCAATCAAACATCACAAAAACTCAATTACACACACACACTCATCAGGAATTGAACTATACTCAAGTACAATCACACACACATACACATCAGGAAAAGAACAATACCCCAAACGACTTAATTTTCCCCTCTCAAACTTACCTCATAATAACTGGAAAATATTATATATTGCTTTCAGTAACGGCTTACTCCCCGCGTTTGAACACCTCGGTCTACTAGCAGTGACTAAATTATTAATTATTAAAAATGATGAATATTGATCAAATATCCCAGGAAATAGACAATGTTTCTATTGCTGACTCCTACAAATGTTCTCCTGAATTATGCCAAAATGTTGTGGTGCAGAGTGTCTGGGGTTATCGTATTATACATATTAACATTAGGAGTATAAAAAAGAATCTAGATCAATTTATTGCCATGATATCACTAACGAAAGTTAAATTTGACTTTATTATATTGACAGAGTGTTGGCTGCAGGTTGCGGGTTACATCCCTGTCTTACAGGGCTATAACTCGCACTCAACAAACAACAACCCAAAAAAAAATGATGGCGTCGTAATTTACGTTAAAGACTCACTCAACTGTACCACACATGAACCATCGATTTCAGAAGCTAACTGTCTGGTCACAAGCTGTCATAACACCGCTATAATTTCAATATATCGCTCTCCATCCTACTCAAATCTATCTAATTTCCTGTCCAGTTTAAATGATATCATAACATCCGTAAAATCTCAAAAAAACATCTTGCTTATCGGTGACATCAATATTGATATTAAGCCTGGCAACACTGACAGTAATTCGGATGACTATTTGACTTTAGCTGCAATGCATGGGTTATTACCTGCCCACACTATACCGACAAGACTAAACAACTGTCTGGATCATGTCCTGGTGAAAACTAAATCGCCTGCCAATGTACTCGTACTGGACACCCACGTTACCGATCACCTTCCTGTTGCTATATTCCTAGGGACTGCAAAATCTACAGTATCTCAACAAAAGAAAAGAACCTCACTCCGATACGACTACGACGAAATAAAAAAGGAACTCAATAACCATGACTTTACCAACATTATCAGCACTTCAGACCCAGACCTAGCAACAAATACTTTAATAGCTGATATTCAAGCTATTATATCAAAAAATTCTAAAATAGTTCATACTCCTAATAGAAAATCGGTGGTAAAACCTTGGATGACTGCTGGTTTATTACGATGTCTCCGAAATCGAGACAAAATGCACCGTCAGGTCAGTAAGTCACTGAACAATACAATATTAAAAACTTCATACACGCGGTACCGCAATTTTTGTAATTCCCTACTGAAAAAATTAAAACGAGCCTATGAAAAAACGGAACTTAAAAAAGCGAGTAACAACCCGAGAGCAACTTGGAAAATAATTAAATCAATTACGCACAGTAACCAGCAAAGACATTCTCCTAATGCCCTGCTTCAATCTTCCGTCGACCCTATTGTATCTGTTAATAACGCCAATAATTTTTTCGTTAACGTTGGATCAAACCTTGCCTCGAAATTCGCCACTACCTCATCGTCCGTATATTCACCTTCCTCCCCAACTCCAGTTAACTCTCTGGCTATACCATTGGTTGATGAAACACTTGTAATTAGCACCATTAATAAATTACGTAGTGATTGTGCAGTTGGGTGGGATAACATCCCATCACTTGTAATAAAACAATCTAGTTGCAGTCTGGCTCTTCCCATTGCTCATATCTGTAATTGCGCCATTAACTCAGGAGTTTTCCCCAAAGCTTTTAAGCGTGCTATTGTTCATCCAATATACAAAGGCAAAGCTAAGGATGAAGTTTCCAACTATCGTCCTATCTCAGTCCTTACCTCTTTATCTAAAATACTCGAACGAATCCTTAACACCAATCTGACCAAATTTCTATCAATAAATAATCTAATTGCTCAAAACCAGTACGGATTTCGTTCAGGAATTTCCACAGAAGATGCTGTCTCTGATTTTACCAATACCCTGGTCGATAAATTGGACAGTCGCCTCAGGTGCTATGGCATTTTCTTAGATTTAACGAAGGCCTTTGATACAGTGTCAATTCCCAGACTTTTGGCCAAAATGGAGCATATGGGAGTGCGGGGTGTGGTCCTAGATATTTACAAAGATTACCTTAAGGGGCGTAGTCAATGCGTTAAAATCGACTCCGTTCTTAGTGACGTAGAGTTTATAAGCTACGGTATACCCCAGGGCAGTATCTTGGGACCCACACTTTTTCAGATATATATTAATGACCTCTGTCAACTCTCTCTCTCTCATTGTAACATATTCACTTACGCCGACGACACAGCTCTATTGATATCTGGTGAGACCTGGGACAGAGCCAAACAAAGCACTGAACTGGCGTTGCGAACCATTATGGGCTGGCTTTCCAGTAACCTTTTGACGCTTAATATATCGAAGACCAAAGTAATCCAGTTTAAGCCACCAAATTCAGTTAAACCATCACCGAACTCTGATAAAATTATAGCACATACTTGTGACGGCAACTCCTCATGCAACTGCAATTGTCTTGATATGGTAAGCAACATAAAATATTTGGGTGTCTACATCGATGAGAGACTAGATTGGCGCTCCCATGCGGATACTCTATGCACCCGCCTTCGTAAATTGATTTATTTATTTAAAGAGCTCAGACATGCGGCTGACACTGAAACAGCTTCACTAGTGTACCGTTCACTATGCGAGTCAATCATCTCTTACTGCATCCCGGTCTGGGGCGGGACTTTCAAAACCGTAATGCTTCGTGTGGAACGAGCTCAGCGGGCAGTTCTCAAAGTTATTTATTTTAAAAGAGACTACTCTACGGCCCTGCTGTACTCAGAAGCTCAAGTACTTACGGTTAGACAATTCTACATCCTTCGCACTGTCTTGCGCCGGCATTCAACAATGCCTCTAGATGCTAATCTATGCAATCGGCGGACCGGCTTCCCAATATGTGAATCTGTCCATTGTCGTACAGCACTTGCACGACGACACTATCGTGCTCAAAGCTCACTGATGTACAATAAAATTCACAAAATATTATGTATTTATAAATTGACCCCGCATAAAATCAAGCAAATCCTCAAGCCTTGGCTACTGTTGCTGAACTATGACGACACAGAGAAAGTTATCATATCTACTTCGTAAGTTAAAAAAAATAAATAAAAAAACCTTCCTGATCTTTCAATCCACAATCATTCACTCACTCATACACACAGACTAACACACACATACCTATACACATAGCGCACACACACACACACACTTACCTATACACATAGCGCACACACACACAGTCACACACAACTTCTAATCTAACCGTTTCTTATTTTAAATTTTGTTCTTTTTTACTTTTTAGTGTCGTTATATTGGGCTTTAATTTTAAATTTCTTAATTATTATTTTTTGTTTAAATAATCTTATTGCATAAGACCCATTCATGTTACCTCCTGGGAGAGGGCACTGGCTCTTGTAACACAGGTTTATGGCCTAGCACAAGAGTCAGGGACTTCTATAATTGTAAACACTTTCTTGTGAAATAAAGATTATTATTATTATTATTATTATTCATTTGTGCTCCCAAAAGTCCCAGTAGTTCCCATATCCTTCACTTCCAAAGGCTTTTTCGTATTTTTTTACGCGCGCCTTTTACTCTGAATGATCGTGCATCTCACTGAATAATGTTTTCCCCTGTTTTCTCCACGGGGGATGACGCCGCCTTAAGCGACAGAAGTTTTCAAACACGTCTTAACAGATTATCCGAAAAAAATCCTAGTAAACATATTTTAAACAAGAATATAAACTGAGGCCTTATCACTATATTTCTGTATTTTATTTACAGCTTACTTACTGCGTTTATTGTAAAAACACCTCCAGTGTACGAACGAGGTTTTTTTTTTTTCTTTCAAATTAACGTCAAAGTTTCAGTTAACGCCACAAATGTCATGATAGGGCCTCGGTTCACACTATTTATGAGCCTACCACACGCAAGCTTCACCACATCATTATTGTCACCAGTGGTGAAAAAAACCAGTGGGGACAAATACGAATAGACGTACTCGTATCTATTGATTCCTACTAAAGGGATGCTCCGTTATACATTTGTAAAAATTTATTTTCTCAATTTTTCATTTTGATGAATGAAAAAACTTTTTGAAAAAAAGGGAACCGACTTCAAAACCAAACACAAAAAAACTATAAAATAAATTTTCTTTCGGAAGTCGGTGGCTTTGTTTTTTTTTATTTCAATGACTTAAGGCCACCGACTTCCGAAAAAAAAGTTATTTTATAGTTTTTTTGTGTTTGGTTTTGAAGTCGGTTCCCTTTTTTTTTTTTTTTTCCCTTTTTAGTTAAGATAATCAACAAAAATCTTCATAAATCGTCTTTGAAAATCTACAATCCTATTAAGCAAAACGGATCTATGTGAGCAACTTCACGGGATATCTATTAGTGTTATATACTTAAACCTTCTCCAGAATGTAATGAACACTTTCCTGAAAACTGCATCAAAATCCGTTCAACCAAACGCGAGATAATCGCGGACAAACATACATACATACATACAGGTCGAACTGAGAACCTACTTTTTTTTGAAGTCGGTTAAAAATTTATGCTAGTGACGACAAACTTTTTTTTGTGTGCACGCTTAAAATGTCTTTATTGCCTACAAATTATTAAAAAACATTTTGGTTATTGACAGGCATTATATCAGTCGTTTACAATGTTTTACCGTAATCTTATTATTTTGTGCCCACATAATTTATGCACGGTAATAAAAATATCTACAGTGTTGGATGACCGAGTAAGTACAAACAAACTACAGTTGTTATAGTCTTTATTTATTTTATTTAAAAATATATATGGAAAAGTTTAGTTAGTTATAAGTATATCTAAAAAATGACAGCCGCACAGCCGTTCTTCCGGGTTAAGCCGCGCTTGCTGAGGTTGGTCTGTGGATGGGTGACCATCTATCATACCAAGTTTCCTCCGTGCCTCGGACAGCACGTAAATCCGTTGGTCCCGGCTGTCATTTGCAGATCTTTGACAGACGTTACTGATAGACAGAAGGTCTAAAGTCTGACAACCAGTCTTACCACGGGCACAGATTACCATGGGGTATCGTATTACCCAGTTAATGGGTTGTGCAAGGTATCCAGCTGCATCTGGTTCGACTGGAAGCTAACCCCAATATAGTTGGGAAAAGGCTAGGCAGATGATGCTGAGCTTTAACCTAAGAACTCCTGCATGTGTATAAGCATGAGGGCGGAAGGGTGGGACTGCATCCTGCATCCAATCCTAACTCCTGCATGTGTATAAGCATGAGAGCGGAAGGGTGGAACTGCATCCTGCATCCAAGCCTGGATTTTGTCGCGGATTTAAAACTACATATTTTTCATAAGATTAATATTCCTAGTTTTATATAGTTGCATAACAGTTGAAAACATGGTAGTGATGCTTTTATGGATAACAAAGAACACATCTCTATAATTTACGCACAGTTTTACTGTGAGAAGTTCTACGCTACCGTTGAAGATGCAGAAACAACGTGTGTGCAGTTGTTGAAGAACAGAACTGTACAAGTAAGAATATTTCTGTAGTGTCAGATATATTTGAACCGTATTTTAGGCAAAAATAGAGTTCGTATTTGTCAAAGCGCCGTCTGTTGCGACGAAATCAATAGATAGTAAAAAACCCACAATATAACGTTTTTTTTTTTTTTCAGTAAGTCTAAAGCGTATGTGTAAGAACATCGAACTGACGAAGAAAACATTCAATAAAATAAAATGACTGCGGCTTATTCAACATAGACGCAGCGCTAGCAATATCATTCGGAAAAGTGAGCTGCCAGTATTTTGTTTTACTCCTACAGTGTAATTTTTTGTAAATATAAATTATCAGCTGGTCTACCGAGCTCTAATTGGGTGCAGCAAATAGAAGAAATACTTAAAACAAAAATGAAAACCCTGAAAAAAAAATCATGAAACATAATTATTGGGCCGTGTGCGTATAAATCCTTATGCGTGAAAATTTTGAGAAAACAATTTTGTCTTAGACATGGGACCTAGCCTGGCTATTGACATATTGCAAATTTTTATAAATTATAGGTACGTATTGATTTTATTGGTATTTTTTTATGTGACTAACGATAAATTTGGAATTTCTTCATTCTTAACAGATAATGACCTTACTGCTTATCAAGTACCAGTACACAAATCGATAGTATTGACAGAGTAGGCAGACACATTATGTAGATCACGTTAAGTAGTTCGAAAACTCTTCATTTTAAATACCAGCTAAGTGGTACCATTACTTGATGAGAATATAATTTTATGTGTCGATAGCAAACTAAATTGAATTGGTCTAGAACAGGGCTAATAATTTTTCACATTCGTTAACTTCTATCAGTTTAAAACACTGTTTGAATAATCCATAACAGTACTAAAGAATTTAATGTTAAAAACGAAAGTTATAGTTAACACTTGAAGTAATGTCACAGACTCGAAATCTCATATTTTATAATCGTTTGGAAAAAGACGTAGAGAGAATCGCTTTTTCTTTAAATTTCCCTCTCAATCTTTTATTTACAACAAAATTTCGTATCCACAATAGTCATATTTATCCAAGTGGACTAAAATATTGCAAATTTGCGTTTTGTGTACTGATCTTTGTAAATGTATTGTACATGTACAGGATTTTCACCTTACACAATGCTAAAGTGGACAAGACACAGTTTAAGTATGATCTCTTCTCGCCTTCTTTTGTTGTCCATTTCATTAATAATTTAGTTGCCTTCTGGCTAATGTTCATCCTGGACATTGTGCATAAAGGGAACAACGTTTTACTTATTTTGAAGATCCAAGCTATACACAAAAGCATTGACTTCAGTAAGAGTACTCGAAGTTTTATTATTTGGTCCTGGATATCAACTCTAACAATTATCATTATGCATCTTGGGTGGACTCTCATGAGGTTTATAGACCCCAGGTATATTGAAATTGGTTATATTATTGACAATATTGTCGACGTCAAGTGTATCGCCCTGGATAACAATCTTGTTATAGCCATACGATATACAATTCTGTTAAGGAAATACCTTAATACGTGGATCCAAGCAGTCGTTGCAATGAAAGATGAGATGAATGATGCGCAAAGCCTCAAATTGGTCAAGATTTACCAAAGTATTATAGAAACTTATAATCTGTTCAAAAAAATATATCAGGTTATGGTATGTATGAGAATTTGTTCGAATAAAGTCTTAATTATAACTGTTTTATGGACAGAAACACTGGAGACTAAATAACATCATTCACACCATTCGATGTTACGAGTACGTTTTACACTTGACAAATTTGCGGTCAATACGCAAAAGCACTGGTGTAAAGATTATAATAGATTTCATTGGTTTTGTTACCCGCCAAACTCAATTTCATTCAGATCAAACTCAAATTGAGGCCGCATAGTTTGTCACAGGCCATTCGGTTTCCTTGATGAAACAAATGCAGAAACGAACTAAAGATACAAACATTTAAAAACATTCAAACTAACATTTCCAATCATTTCCTTTAGAATCATGACGATTCACTGTCTGTACCGCGCGATATTTCTCTGCTATTTTTTTACCACACAAAATAAGTAAACTACTTAACATTTTTATTTATTTGCAGATTCTATTTCGCACATTTTGCACATTTCAACGAGCGTTATGTTATGTCAATTTCATAATTTATGACTACAGTAATTTCGATGAAAAGGGAAATGGGGTAAGTGGCAAACGTTTTTAAATATCATTAAAGATTTGTTCAGAGGGAGATCGTTCACAGCAGAGTCAAAATAACTTATTGTAGAGCGTCATAACATATAAGAATTTCATAATAATATGGCCAACATGTGCGTGATATCGCGCCCGGGTGTCGGGAGCCGGTATGCGGTATCTTTTTATTCCTTACCAAAGCTTTCAATACCCCTGCCCAGGAATTACATAGGGAAGGCACACCGGTATCTCCGAATGCCGAACTATCTCTGCTGTCTAACCGAGGCTTATTTGACAGGGCTGTGATCTGCCACAGTCCCGCGCCGTACAGTGAAACTACCGCGGAATATCTTGCGGTGTTCCACAGGGTTCGATTCCGGTACCGCTCCTGTGATTAATAGGATACGATTGAATACTACTAAAAATAAAGTATTGAAAATGACGTTGTGTGAAGAGGGCTAATAAATGTGTTAAGAGCTTAATCTAGCTTAATCCTACTTGTGACATTTTTCAGTATAGTGATAATTATTTAAACTATCTATTCATGTTTGCCATCTTTGAGTGTTTTCTACTGTTTGTAGCTCTTTGCTTTCCTGCCTCTCCTGCCTATTTAAAAATAATGCATTATACATTTTCCAGCCATGGCTAGTTACTCTTGGGCAAATCATCTTCCTAACAAAAGATATAGTTTTAGTAATTCTACAAAGTATTCACTGTGAGATGTTTTACATAACTGTGGAAGAAGCTAAGACGACCTGTATACAGCTTATAAAGAATGGAGATTATTCAAGTAAGACCTTATCCATAATCATTATTGCCCTAGTCAAAGACTTCCACTACTCATCCAAGCTTTGCATGATCGAATAGAGCATTTATACTCGGTGATTATGCGACAAATTGAGAAAGTTTCTGTAGTTTCAATAGAAAGACGATTATCATCTGTCTAGATCTAGCCACGCAACACATGTCTTGCGTGGCTAGATCTAGACAGATGATAATCGTCTTTTGGATTAGGATAATGCTTTCATTTATTATCGTCATAGTAACCATTCATACGCTTTTGGTGCGCAACCACATCCCACCGACAAAAAGTGGCTGTCAACCCGTGGCTTTTGCAGTGGCTGCGTGTTGTTATCTGCACAACAACTCACTTAACAAATGTAGCGTTCCGTCAAAGCAACGTTGGTGGCGATGCGGTTAGTATTCTGTTGACAATGGGAGCAATATGCGGTTCATGGAAATGAAAGTATTTATTTTTACAATACAAAATATACGCCACATCGGCTTCGTGTGGTTTTCATCTGGTGTGATCTTAGACAATAATTAAACTTCCTGAAAATTAAATGTAAGGTTTTCAAAGCTCCATTTTGTATGTAGATGCATATAAGCGAAAAAGTATGTTAAGCCTTTTTGTACTGAACTCCATAATGTTTTCTTTCTTCTGCAGAGTCTCAAGCACATCTGTGCAAGAACGTGATACAATCTAATCAGTCGTTCAGTAAGATGACCGCGTGTGGCCTCTTCAATGTCGACGCAACGCTGCCGATGTATCTCCTTGAAGTTATCTGTCATTATGTTGTAACACATCTGCAATTCTATTTCTTATAAAACACATAGCATTATTTCGAAAAAATGTGTATTTTTTATGTTTGCTCCGTCAACCGTGCTGTCAAAATTATTTTCTTTTTTCTTTAAAATTAGTTTACCATTGGCCTCAATCTAGTCCAGAAGCAAAGAAAAGACATAAGATGAGTAAGCTAGCCAGCAGGAACTGGAATTGCTTTTTCACTGGAATACAGTACAAACTGTTTGGCGTCGGACTCGAACAGAATCGTAATGGCGAACCAGGGGGGATATTACGGTGCGTACAGACTATGTAACATAACATGTCGTATAACATTGTTATATAACATGTTATATAACATTGTTATATAACATTTTTCATGGTGTGGTCTTGTTATATAACATTGTTATATAACATTTTACCTACATTTGTAGTGTTATATAACATTGTTACATGGTCTGTACGCACATTTACAATGTCTTAAAACCAGGCTTATTCCGGCGAGTGAAAGTGACAGAGCTATACAAGTCGTCTAGCGCCATCTCGTTCACTCACTGGAACAAGCCTGGTTATAAGACGTTGTAATACCCCCCCTGGTGGCCGACCATGACGTAATAAAGCGTGAGTAGTTCCGCTCAGGGAACGAGATGGCGCTAGACGACTTGTATAGTTCTGTCTCTTTCCCACAGCCTAACTAAACACGCCTTAAGACGTTATTGGTAGGCCACCAGGTGGGTGTACTCTCTAAGCTACTCTCTACGTCCTTCAACTAAGTTAATTTTGACAACACACCGAGATTAAAGATTTTCTTAGGAAAGAAAAATTCGATCCGCGGGCAGGATTCGAACCTGCGGCCTTCGGATTCAGTACATCCAACGCTCATTTCCAACCGAGCTACCGTGGATCGTACCCGCCACGGCGAATTCTTCCTTCCATTTCTAACGTCTCATGGTGACGTTTAGCGCCATCTATTGTAGAGTATTCGAACTACTAATCCTGCCCGCGGATCGAATTTTTCTTTCCTAAGAAAATCTTTGAAATTCGCTACGCATGCGTTAATGCGTTTAATATTATTTTATAAAACACCGAGATTAGTATTAGGGACTGTCCATTTGTCTTCTCCCAATTTTTTAGTGTCCAGAGTAAAAAATGGTGAGTCTTAGCACTACCGATCGGATCGCTCAGCCTTCATCGGAGGACTTAGGCATGCAGGTAGTCTTTGACACCGTTGCGTTGCCCAGGCTGGACCTCTAAAAGGTAGATCCCATCCACGATGAAAGAATGAAGTATGATGTCCCATTCATCTTCTGTCTTACCGAATGCAACTGAGCGAGCACTGGTATATGCGTAAAGCGACTGTCTACCTGACCTCGACAACCAAATTGATAGTGCGTTCTGTAGTCCTCTTGACCAATTTAGGCCACGGTAGCCAATATCAGCAGAGTCATCGGTGCAGGAGATATTTATGGGGCACAAGTGTGTGCGAAGGGACAGTCACCTGTCTGTTCCTTTATTATCATTATGCGATACGACAGAAATCCAACACGACCTGATAAGATCAAGCGCAGGACAAGCAGCTTAAGGGTATCATACCGCTAACTTCCAAACTCCAAGCTGCAGAACCATATTAAGGCTTTTATTATCGTGGTAAAATCATCAAATGAGTCCTCTCACCCAGGGTAGGGAGGGACTGTCAGACTCGTACTGACTAAAATCCACGGTTTCCTTAGATAGCCCTTTACGTTCCAGGGTTACGGTAAATTGGATAAGTCTGGCCCTCTAGAGGCCCTCCCCGTCATTATGCTGACAATCTTTGAGGCGCGCGTGGAACACAACACGCCGCCGACCCGGGACCATATTAAGACTTAGACAATTAGCCATTATGAGAATTGGACTACTGGAAAATATTCCATTTTACGAATAAAAACGGCTTTTAGAGAATTTGCCATTTTGATAATATAATTATCTTTTTCCGACTCAGTGTCTATTTTGAGTGGCTAATCCAACATTCGTTGACCTCAAAAACTTCAAGTAAGCAATGTAACATTTGTCAAATTAATACTACTGCTTCAAATGACATTTAAGGTACTAAACATTAATATGACTAATGTATCGTCTATTTATAATATGTATTAACATCGGTATAAACATTGATCCAACACTCATGTTTTATGTCTTTATAGTTTATTTCCTCATAACAAAATTATTCTCTCACACTAGGTCGTCAAATGATAGAAAATTAATATTACTAACAATGCCTGCAAAAAAAGATATGGTAACCGTATTAAAAGTACAAGTGCCACTCAAAAATCGTTTGGATAAAGAAATACTCAGAACAGTTTATTCTTTTAACCTTCCACTCAATCTTTTTTTGTCTTCAAAGTTTTGCGCACGAAATAATCACATTTACCCAAATTCTTTAAAGTATCGTGTTTTTGCGTTCGGCTGTATGTTAGGCATGAATGCCCTGTGTTTCAATCAAATGTTGGATATTGGGTTTCCATTCATAACTAGTAATTTAAACTATGGCCTCTTTGACTTCCTTTCTTTTATCAATTATAACATTTATGCCATCGGATTTACGGTCATGTTCATTTTGGACTTTGTACACAAGAACAATTACATCTTACTTGTTTTGAAGATCCAGCGTATTTATAGAAGCATCAATTTTTGTAAGAATATCCGCAGTGTTATCATTTGGAACTGGATTTCATTAGCTACCGTTATATGCATTAACATTGTTCTTGATATCATTTTTTATGTTAACTGTGAGAGTTATGATATCGGTTTGATACTTGACATCATTTGTGACATTATGTGGATTGCATTAGATCTCAATTTTGCAATAGCCATCCGAATCATAATATTGCTAAGAAAATATCTTGAAAAATGGATTAAATACGCATTGATGATAAATAATGAAGAAGAAAATTACGATTATACAGTTCAATTACTCAAAGTATACAAAAATATTATGAAAACTTACAATCTGTACAAGAAAATTTTTCAAATATTGGTAAGTCCATAATCTTTTGCATTTATACTATACAGATATTTTGGTAGTCAAATGAATACTATTATGAACGGACCTTCAACGAAGATACTAACTATATTGTATAAGTACCAAATTAAGAAAAAATGTAAAACTTATAAGCAAGTTCCAAGGATTAGGTCCGGAACAGAGTCTTCGCATTTTAATGTATTGACACAAAAAAAAATATTTTTGCAAATCACCGAACATAATTCTGGTCTGAGTAACGCTGATTTGTTTGATTGCTCTTAAATTTAAAACGTACCACTTTTTTTCGTAGGCCTTATTTCACACGTTCAGTGCATTTTTCCGCACTCTATGCTACGTCAACAGTATGGTATACATGATCAAACTATGTAAAACAATGGGCTACACAATGGACTTCGAAGTAAGTTTCTTTCATTTTTCAATAAATTCATAATTTCAATTTCTAAGTATTTACTCTCGTTTAACCACCATCTCGCCTGATAAGCAACGATGCATGCTTGCCTACAAGTAACCTATTGCCTATTGACTTAAAGATCCCAAGGGAACAGTATCAGTGCCGAATTTATTCAATGTCTTCAAATAACTACCAACCCAGTCAGCAACCCAGACACGAGACCGTCGAACATTCTTTAATCAGTCATGTATCTCGTTTCCAGGCTTGGATTAGAGCTTCTGGAACCATCTTATGGCTTACAAAGGATTTAACTCTGGTCACTATACATAGTATATACTGTGAGAAGTTTTACATAACTGTTGAAGAAGCTGAAACTGCGAGTATGCAGATTATAAAGAAAAGGAACTGTTCAAGTAAGAATGAACTCAAATCAGATTTGGAAAGGTTTTTTATTTTTATTTAGGATGAATTTGCGCTGGGCTTTCATTCAGTCTAGGAGCATATTTCCAATATTTGCACTCCTGTATTTTCTTCACTTAAATCAATTGATAGGTAACTTAGAATGACGAACCAAGTAGTATTCCAGTGGTTTATTTAAGGATTGAAAAAACGAATTCAATCTGTATGATCATTCTTCGAAGAGACTGTGATCAAGCGTATCATACGAATAAGAAGTTTTCAGTTCTAATTCAAGTCTGACAATAAATATTGAATCTAATTTCGTTGTTACAGAGAGTCAAAAACGGTTTAGCAAGACGTTGATGCTGTCAAATCAAACATTCAGTAAGATGACTGCGTGTGGCCTGTTTGATGTTGATGGCATACTACCATTGTCTTTGGTTGGGGTTATCAGTCATTACGTTATTGTCGAGTTTCAATTTGCTTTTCTGTAAAGTCGTTAATAAAAGAATGTGACAAATTAACTGTATGCGTATGATATAACGGCACAGCAGGGTGACGGGATAAGTGCATTTAAACACAAATATTAATAAAAAATATGGCAACTTTTATCGAAAGATCGATGACTGTGTAGCAGACAAGTCCTGGAGTGAAGACCGTGCATTGGCAAACATAGTGTGAGATAGCTAGCTAAGGTAATCTAGCTAGCTAGCTAGATTACCTTAAAGGCACTCTATCACCGGGAGCATTCACGTGTAATGTAACATTATAGATTCGACGTTGAGCATTACATTACAATACTTCCTCCCTGACTAACGTGCATTCGCGTACATTTAGTATAGTCATGAAGACGTGGTCAGTCATGTTAGCAAACAAGGAGGCGGGCGTCGTGAAGGACGGAGCAGTCCGTACCTCACCACCCAGCCGACGCGAGAGATGTCCATGGCAACTGACGTCGCGAGACTATTAATCCGGCCATCGTAGGCAAGGGCATACGCACGGCGAGTAATGGGTGATTTACCGTCTGATCATAGACATGCCCAGGTCGCGTAGTATTCCAGGCGCGCCTCAAAGAGCTGTCAGCAGTCTGGAAGGGCCAAAGCCTGCCGAGGTCGAGGAACTGTCTCATCAGGTAACCATGACCCTGGAACGTAGAAAGCGATTGAAGGATCACCGTGGATTTTAGTCAGTACGAGTCTGATGGATCCTCTCGTCTTTTACCACGATAAAATAAAGTTGTTACATACTGGGAATAATCCCTGTATCATGGTAATGCTTATGGATAAGAATGATGAAACCCGCCAAAGAAAAAATGAAAGGATTGCGTAAGGAATGGATTATAAGGAGAAGGAATGTAAAATGAAGTTGTAATGTTCGACAGGGAGTAATCTAAGGTGAAAACGTGTTTTTCCGTAAAAGTAAAATAAGGTATATCAGGAAGATGAAGATAGGTGCGAAATGAATAAACAGAAAATTAGGTAGGAAGTAGTAGGACTCAAATTGGGATGGCTTGTAGTACTTGGAGGAGGATGACGCATAATCGGAAGGAGTGGCAAGTTCCAGGGGAGGCCTTTGCGAAGTTGGGAGATTGTACCGGCGTCGAATAATATAGGCATAAAAAATGTGTATCTACTTTTAATATTTTCATGTTTTAAAGATTGTTAAATAAAAGCTACAATAAGTAGTACTAGGACTGCAACAATGCAGACTGCATCAGAACAACAGTGTAGTTAGTGAGAAGTCCGAGCAGTCCAAGAGGTAACATAGCGTCAACGGTAACCATTCCATATAAGGACATCTTACTAAACTTGGCTTCGTGTAACCGCCGAATATTTCTGCATAATTTTCTTTCTTCGTCTGCAAATAACATAAAATTTATTTAATCGTTATCTACATCAGCTGGAAGACACTAAAATAAATAAAAAAAGACGTGTGGCACTCGGGGACTGCCGCGGTAAAGCTATTGCATAGCATTTTGTATCAACTTATGCAATTATAATTTTATTTATTTATTTTATTCATGCAGTATTGCTTTTTCTTTGATATTAATTCAAGTTACACTTTTTGAGCGTGGTGACCGATAAGAAAACAAATTTTTCTATTATTAAATAAATAACAAAAGTTAATATTGTTTAAGAAAACCATGAAAACGACACCCATGATGAAAACTTCGATAATTTATGCAGCGGCCATCTTGGATTTACATTTTGACTGTACCATCGGTTTCAACACTCTCGAAAACCATGAAAACGACACCCATGACGAAAACCTCGATATTTTTTGCAGCCGCCATCTTGGATTTACATTTTGACTGCAACATCGGTTTCAACACCCTCGAAAACTATGAAAACGACACCCATGACGAAAACTTCGATATTTTTTGCAGCCGCCATCTTGGATTTACATTTTGACTGCACCATCGGTTTCAACACCCTCGAAAACCGTGAAAACGACACCCATGACGAAAACCTCGATATTTTTTGCAGCCGCCATCTTGGATTTACATTTTGACTGCACCATCGGTTTCAACACCCTCGAAAACCATGAAAACGACACCCATGACGAAAACCTCGATATTTTTTGCAGCCGCCATCTTGGATTTACTTTTTGACTGCAACATCGGTTTCAACACCCTCGAAAACCATGAAAACGACACCCATGACGAAAACCTCGATATTTTTTGCAGCCGCCATCTTTGATTAACATTTTGACTGCAACATCGGTTTCAACACCCTCGAAAACCATGAAAACGACACCCATGACGAAAACTTCGATAATTTATGCTGCCGCCATCTTGGATTTACATTTTGACTGCACCATCGGTTTAAACACCCTGGAAAACCATGAAAACGACACACATAACGAAAACCTCGATATTTTTTCATTAAGAATTGATTTTTATTATTATTTTTTATTATTTACAAAAAACCTTTAAACACTCAACAAAAATAATCGTCGCGACTCCACTCCACTCCACTCCGCTCCGCTCCGCTCCGCTCAGCTCCACTCCACTCCGCTCCGCTCAGCTCCGCTCCGCTCAGCTCCGCTCAGAACACCGTGTCGAAGACTGCCGAACTGAAACGACGTTAGACGATGCACGGCCTTCAAGCCACACCTCCTTGCCCGTCGGAGTGGGGAGCGTGAGGTTTTTTCGTTACGGAATTTTTATATTCGGTCCCCGCGCTCAAGGCCCGCGATAGAAGCTATGCAATAGCTTAATAAATAGAAATAGAAAATAATTATTTATTTGGTTTTTGACACAAAGAACAAAAATATTTAAAAAAACATGACCAGAAATTATTCTGAGCATGTCCACACTAAAAGGGTTACCAATTTAGCATTTGCTGGGTGAATGGCACCTAGTTGAACAAATGCCTTCCCTTTAGAACACCATAATGAACGAAAATCCGTCACTTATATCCATTAGTTGCCCGCGACTCGTTTACGATGTCGTCAGTACACTTAGCGGGTGGCCTGTTTTATGTGTTTAACCAGGGTGTGTTGCCCGTGATAATAATGATGATATAAAATATGTCTTTATACGTGATCTTTCACTGCCACTCCCTGAGATTCTTGTTGTCAAAATATATTTCTTCATCAAAATTATGACATGACAATGGGATCGGTAATAAGCTCGTCAGAAGCGTCGTTAGTATGCTCGCTAAAGGTAAGCGTCCACAGGCCCTCATCGCACGTATCGGACGCATCGTACATAACGGATTTCTGGACGATGATCAGATGATCAGTGGACGCTGTTGTATGAGTTTTAATACGAGGCAAACTAAAATCCGTTACGTACGAATGTACGATACGTCCCATACGTGCGATGCGGACCTGTGGACGCTTACCTTAAAACGCTCCCGCTTATTTTTCTGATATGTAACTTTCGCAAGAATGCACATTTCAAGTTAATACTCAAGTTTATCAGCACCTTAAGAATTTTACAGTTTTATATTAATACCTGTGCACTCCGAATTCATAATAAGTGTACACGAATCTTGGCATTTTCCCAAAGCTGAGTAAAATATCTCGCATCTTATGCAAAATAGCGTCTGCAAGAATATGTTCTTGGCGATCCATACAACACTGGTTACCATAGTTGGAGCTGTGTGCTGAAACACAATAGTTTTTTCTTCATCTTCATTATTAGTAGCCTTGTCTTAAGCATTTTAAGTCATATTAAAAGTCAAGTTTTCTAAATAGACTTCGACGGTTAAAAAGTAACATACGTAAAATCAAATATATCGATAGCTACAATCTTGGGGTCTATAAGTCAAACGCAAATAGGTTACGGTTTAGGAAAGTGTGCTTCCCAGTCCACACCATCGCCACAATCTGGCAAGATAGATCAAAAGCGAGCCTAATAGCTAAAAGTTACGAATGTCATTGTAATGAAAATTTTCCACTTTCCAAATGCACTTATGGCTGATTTACATTGAGTCAGTAACTGACGCCAGTCCACTGACGAGTCAGTGCTGACCTGGCACTCCTATAGTGTAAATTGATTTCAAGTCAGTACAGTACTGTCGCGTCAGTACTGACTTCAATATTCGCGCTGCATATTTTTCGGCATCAGTGCGCTCCCCCGCCACCCGCGCCAGTGCAACTGACCGCGTGTAAATATGCCCAAGTCAGTCGCTGCCGCTCTGTTGTATGGTGACCACGCTTCCTCGCACCGCAACACAAAATTACGCGAAAACTGAACGACTCGGAAAACTTAAAACTTGTTCAACTATACCGCATTAATGAATGCCTGTGAGATCTCAAATCGTAAAATTATAGAAATAGAGAAATGCGTGCAACAGCATTGCTGCAACTTTGATTTTTTGCTGTTTTCGAGAATTCATTTTTCCGCACTGACTTTATGAACGTGTGTACACCAAATAAATATCATCGTCTACTGACGATATACTGACTCCTTATAAATAGCACGAGTTAGTTTTCGGCGCCAGCACTGACGTCAGTTACTGACTCAATGTAAATCTGCCATTACTCTCATGATTATACAATAACTTTTTTGTCACTTATACCCAAGCAAAAACTGTGGATTGATGTCCTGCATTTTCGAACTTTTAAAAAGCTCTCCTAAACTATAACACTTTATGAAGATATTTTTTACAGAAATCAGTCCCCAATGCGTCTGCCATTAGTATATGCCTTCTTTTACCCTTTTGTGCCAATACTCTCTATTCTATGCGAAGTTCTATCGGTAAAAACTTACAGGGTTGCCAATTAATACTTCTAAAAACATTTTTATATCCACGAGTCCGTGAAAACATGTCTCCAACGTGTGAAATAGGACCTGAAATGTGAAAGAAAAGAATTCAGAAACGCAAGTGTTACAGTCCTGAAAATAAAGATTCAGGATATTGAAATAAGAAAAAGAATGACATCAGAAAAAAATATTAAAAACCAAGGCAATGCGAAACCGATAGCTAAAAGTAAGAAATAACGTTTATTGTCACATACGTGTGACACATGTCTGTGCCAAATATACCTTACCTTAATAATGTGGTACCTATGTGCCTTTCTTACCTTTGTTTACTTGTTATTTATTTGGTAAATGCTGTTCCATTCTGGGCAAAAGTCATCCCCTATTCTTACCATTGCTCTCGTAAATAATCTTACTAAATGATATAAACATTATTTTGATACTTACCCAATACTGATATGATTTTTTGAAAACCCAATAACATTCCAATATTTTATTATAAACATGAAGCATTTCCATCAAATTGGCTTTCTTTTCAACACTATTTCGGCGTTGTAAAACTTGATCATTCCATAAAACGACATAGGTCTCTAGCCACGATATGATTCTAATTGCATACACCATGTTTGCGTCAAAGCAAAACAATGCCAAACCGCATATAAATACAGGCCAAGCAACTCCAACAAAAAAATTACAAATACAAAATATAATATGAAATGTAACAATCAACAAGAATCCAATCCAGTTCCCTTTAGCAAAAACTTTGAAAGTGATCCTACTGTTGAAAAATCTTTGAATGTCTTGAAAGGCCAGGACGCAAGCAATATTATCCTTTGTGTGGATGATATTAAGAATGTAAACGATGATGAATGCAAAACAGTAAAGGAAGAGGTCGCAAAAGAGTAGGATGTACGTGAAAAAGCCGGGATTTAAATAAACGAAGCCCAAAAAAGTACGGGCTATAAAAGGAAATATACACAATATAACCCAACATAACGAGACAATGTTAGTTGTTATGTTGTTAGGAGTCAAGTAGTTATTTTTAATCGAATATTTGGGTAGAAAGCGTATTTTTTGCATAATATTCAATGGCAGAAGCATTGATTGTAGTTCTTTATCAACTGCCGAATTTAATATTATCTGAACTTGATTTTTCTTTGGGTATATTTTTTCTCCATGAACATCTTTTGATATTAAACGATATTTAGTTTCATAAAATACTGTGTCTCTACGAAAAAGACTTCTGTTAACAACTTTCGGCATCACAAATATTATCTAGTCATTATTATAAAAGTTCCCTTTTGACATTGTATTAACTATGTTTTCCTTTACAGTAATTATTATTATTGACAGTAATTTGTCAATGTCAACAATTTAATCGACACCATCTTGTCTTGGCTAATTGCTATTCCATTGTACCTAATACATTTTTAACTTTTTCTTTTCAGTTGTTCAAAATGATCTACTTCTGCAAATTGCATTCAACAATAGTAACCTAAGAAATGCATACTTGAAAGTCGTCTGAAAATGCTGTAAAAACTTTAATCTTCTTCCTCTTTTGCAGAGTGCTCCTAATAAAGTTTTTTAGTGCCCCTAAAATCAGCCATATTAATTTATATTAGGCGACGAGATCGAGGGTGGACTTTCTTCTTGACGGAAATCTCTTTTCGCGATGTTCGACGTCGCGGGCGTCGCCTCCCGTAACAGCTGGGTCGTGAGGTGGATGATGTCCCGTCACTCACGTATCCCGCTTCATGGTTGTTAACAAGGCGACGCTGACATCCATTGACGCGTGCCCGTGTATGAACCTCTTTGGATTTTTATTGCGATAGTCATCTGGATACTGAAGTCGTAAGGTAACAGAGACTTGCGTCGCCTAGTGTACAAAGGGGCTAAGATGCAGATCTTATATTTATTCTTTTATTGTGCACAAAAAGTTTCAATATAAGCAATTATACATTTAGTTCACAAAGGTGAGCTTATCTCTTTAAAGAGATCTCTTCCAGCCAACCTTTAAAACTGATATCGAGATAAATAATACGGGGACAAGAAGATTGTACACACAAATAATTACATTTATTTATATAAAAAAAAGCATCCAAAAAGCAAATCATATAAAAATACCTACACATAAAAATAATATATAAAATATATATTATACATAAACAAATAATATATACATAAATATATATATACATAAATAAATATATATACATAAATATCAAGGTTGTTGCGAAAGGAAGTGCTCTTTCAATTTAAGTTTAAAAGATGTTACAGAGGGTGAGTTTTGGATAACCTGTGGTAGACTGTTCCATAGTTTCGTAGCTCGATAAGTAAAGGAGTTCAGAAAAAATTTAGTATTCGCTCTAGGACACTCAAGTACCTTGGTGTTACATGCGCGCCTAGGCCGTGGATTAGGAGGTAGTAAGCGGAAGCGGGAGCGGAGATAGTCAGGAGTGGACGGGTCTTTGAGGATTTTGTAGAGAACAGATAGGATGTGCACATCACGACGAAGTCGGATTGGGAGCCATTTTAACTGAGCACGAAATTCAGAGATGTGGTCATATTTGCGAAGTCCGAAAATAAACCGAATAGCAAGATTTTGTAGACGCTCAAGCTTATTTAGTTGCTCCTCAGTCACATCCAAGTAACACACATCAGCATAATCAAGAGTAGGAAGGAGAAGTGCTTGTGCAAGCATGATTTTAGTTTGGAAAGGAAGGAAGGTCTGGAGTCGTTTGAGAGAATGAAAAGAATAGTGCATGCGCCTGCTCACCTCACTAATCTGGGCTGACCAGGACAAGTGACTGTCAAATATTACTCCCAAATTTTTTGCTTTATCCGTGTAAGGGATACAGGTATCATTAAAATAAATTTTGTTGCTGTCAATACTTACAAGCCTACTCCTAAGTCTACTGCTACCTATAATCACAGCCTGTGACTTAGTGGGATTCACCAATAAGCCAAAGCTATTTGCCCATGTTTGTATGGCTGAAAGATCAGAGTTCATTGCTTTAACCGCATCAGGGAATTCATCCACAGAAAAATGTCGGTAAATTTGTAAGTCATCTGCATACAAATGGAAGGGAGAAGAAATTATTTGAGAAATATTATTTATGAAAATGGAAAAGAGCAATGGAGAAAGAACGCCGCCTTGTGGGACACCAGCAGTGAGATTCACCCAGTCCGATATTGAGTCGTCGGTTTTCACACACTGCTGGCGACCATGAAGATAAGACCGGAACCAATCGATCACAGAAGGAGCAATGTTAAGTGAGCTTAGGGTACCAAGGAGCATATCGAGGTCAACTGAATTAAATGCGCTACTGAAATCAAGCAGAGTCATAACAGTCAGCTTGGTGTTATCCATTGCATGACGAATATCCTCCGTGACATTCAGTAACGCACTAACCGTACTATGAGAAGGACGGAAACCGGACTGGAAAGGACAGAGTAGGTTACTGGAAGTAAGATAGGAGTAGAGTTGTTTGTGAACTACACTTTCAAGAACTTTCGAAAGTACAGGAAGGATTGAGATTGGACGGTATTGAGAAAAAGAAGTTGGATTGGAGGTTTTGGGAAGAGGGATAACAAATGCCTTTTTCCACGCAGAAGGAAAGACATTAGCCCACAATGAAAAATTTATAATGTGTGTGATAGTAGGCGTAATGCTTCCTAACACTGGAAGGAGCATGTCGAGACTGAGATCGTCACTGCCCACGGCCTTCGTTGAGATAGAAAGGATACTCTTCTTAACATTGTCCTCAGTGACCGGATGAAATGTAAATTGAGGGCAGTCAGGGGGGTCAAGGCTGGAAAGATAGGAAAGAGCTGATGTTTTAGTAGTAGTATCGAGCGAAACTGGAGGAGTAGAAAAGAAATTGTTGAGTGCATTTAGATCCATGGTACCACTAGTGGCATCCATGGCCTTGCCCACGCCCAATGACTTTAAGAATCTCCAGGACTGAGCCTGAGAAAGATTTTCTAATTTAGAGTGAATAAAGCGACGTTTAGTATCCCTACACAATCTGTTGCAGATGTTACGCAATTTCCCAACCAACATTTTGACGCTAATTTCCACCTCTGTTATAGTTTGTATTGGTTTAACGGGTGTATAAAAGCGCCGAGTAAAACTTTTGTTTATTCAATGGTTATGACTATAACTAAATAACTCATCAAGATGAGTAACAGTAACAAGAATACATAATATGACTAGGGTAGGTATAAAAGATAAAAGCTGAACCACAGTAACACTAGGGGTAGTAACTTCAAGTAACAATAAGTACCTAAGGTAATAGTTAGATTTCTAATAAGTCTCACTATTTTCAAGTGTTCTTAAAGAGTGCTAAGTAAATGTTTTATACCACCTAACTTGCCTAGGAAACGTATTATTACTTAAGGAGGTATAAACGGTACAGTCGCAACCATCATAGCACCTGCTTTTATAAATTCAAGTAACAGAAATGACTAAAAGTAATATTATAGTTTGTTATAACTCTTCCTACCGACAAGAGCTCTTGAAAATAGTTAGCAAAATATTTTTACCACCTACGTTGCTATAAAAGTATTAATTGCAACTTATTTACAGCTACTTAATTGAGTAATCAGAAACCCCTATTTATGATAGCAATTGGTATTATGGAGTTATTTTTAGAGCCCTAATCGTTACAGTGGGGTTCAAATTTACTTTTATGTTATTCTAAGCCATAATAACACGGAATTTAAACATTGTAACTCTTTAGCATTTAATCTCAATTTTACATATTTATTCCCTTTTTTGATGGAAGGTTTTTATCGATTGAAAAACGTAACCCTAAAATACCACTACTTTTGCATCTAAGTCGAACCATTATAGAACCAAACCTCTTAAACTTGTACTCTTATTACCTTTAAAACCCTATTCTGGTATAACAAGTGCTACAATAGTTCTAACTACAGCCCATCCAGTACTTCTTGTTCATTAATAGTAATAATAGGAACCTAGGATAATAAGGAGTAGACACCATTTTCTAAATCAAACATAACCTAAAAATAAATAAAAAATAAATTGTTTAAAACCCATATTTTGTTTAATTTTCTCATTTTAAAACGCAACATATTTACTACAATACACAATGAATGTAAAAGACACAGCCAATATCCTGTTTTTATCTAAATTTAGATTGAGTGTATGCCCCGCATGATAAAATGCAATTTATTTTTACTTTAAATATCACTTATTTTTAAGGCCCTGCAAAATTGAGATGCAAAACATATATTATTTTCTCAATAAAGTAACCCTCGCAATAAATTTTAGCCATGTGATAAAGAAATCAAACTTGATTCACCGAGTTATTGACAATCCGTAACTTGAAGTTCACTTAATTTCACCTCCTTATTACCATCATTTTTGAGAAATAAAGTAACACTTTTGGAACTAATGTATATGCAAAACAATAGAAAAAGAAAACACGCTACAGCCCTGAGTTGCTAGTCAACTCTGATCAAGATACATAAAGCAAATCCAAGAAAAAAATGGACCTAAAAAAGAACTAATATGTTACTACATATTTTATACCAGTAGATTTCAGAACTTGTGTACCACCTATAGTTTTTATTATAACCATAATACAGACTTTAAAGTGCTTGAGGTAGCTAGATTTATATTATACCACCATTATAGATACAAGAAATTGTTTGCCACTAACGCCACCCTATAACTATTATGTAACTCTCAGTGTTAAAAGAGTGAGCATTAAAATCATTATATTACTTATAGCGCTATAAGACGTGGGCCCAATCGAGAGTTTGTAAGGGGTTAGAGCGTGCTCTAACTCCAATTGCTAAAACCATTGTATGACTCTTGCTTGCCAAATGCACTTTTAAATAACTCTTTTATCACCAATTCTTATTACCAAAATGCTAGTTGGGTTCTTATAGGCAGCTTTATTTCCGTCAGAAGGATCCTTCCTAAGTTTACACTTAGCTTTGTCCCTTCTTGCCATAGCCCTCTTAATATCAGGAGTTAGCCAGGGAGCAGGAGCATGCTTCACACGCACTGGTCTAACCGGTGCATGAGTATCATACAACCTAGTTATTATTAAATTAAAAGCAGCAACTTTGGCATCAATGTTGTCAGCTGTCAATACGGGCGACCAATCGATACCCTCAGCATCTTCTCTCAAACGATCCAGATCCATGTTACGAAAATTACGTTGAAGAATTACTTTACTCTTGATTTTAGGAGATCGCACTTTATATGCAAGAAATATTAAGTCATGATATGAGAAAGGGGCCACCATTTGTCCGTGCGTGATGACAGCCTCCGGCTTGGAGACGATCATAACGTCGAGTAATGATGGCCTGCAATTGGGAAGATGATGTGTTGCTAGGCTGGGAGAATGTTTAAATTAAATGAAGAGGTTAAGGAAATAAGCTTCTGTGACCTGGAATCATCCTTCAAGATACATGTATTCAAGTCACCCATAATGATAATATGTTCATATAGAGTAGTAAATTGTTCCAAAAGGGACTCTAATGCAGAGAAGTAAACCACCTTATCATTAGGGCTGTATACACAACCAAGTAAGACTTTTTTATGGTTAACGATGATTTCAAGAAAAAGATGTTCAAGAGATCCAGAATATTGAGGGGGAGAATTACTAATAAGCGTGGCTGGGATGTCACCGCGGAGGTAGATACCTACCCCGCCGCCACCCGCATCGACACGGTCATTCCGAAAAAGCCGAAAACCTGGCAGACCAAAAGAAGTTGAGGGAAGAGAAGGCTTGAGCCATGTTTCTGAGATTAAAATTGCATCAACTACCGTGTTACTAAAGGATGTGAGAAGATCATTGTAATGAGCTGGAACACTCTGTGCATTGATGTGCACCAAGGATAGGAATTTCGAGCTACGATGAAAAACAGAAGAGAGTTTTTCCTCTAAAGGTTCAAAATCTGAAAGAGACGAGCTAGAAATATTATGAGCACTGAGATATTCCTCATCAGAGGACGAGCAAGACAAATATTCATTGTTCAACATATAAATAAACTACTATACATACAATAAATCTAGGTATATAAATTTACTTATGCTAAGAATATTATAAATACCTTTTAAGTATCATTTACCAGCTACAAGTTGACTGAAAGAGATATTATTGAAATCACACAGCTTTGTAAAAAATAACAATAACAAAAATAACATTAAAAACAGAAAAAAATAAAACAATACTTAAGACGGAACGTTAAAAAAACTCAATAATAATGCGTTCCGAAAATCTATGCTAGAAAAGTGACACAAAGAGTAATTTAACTGCAAACAAAACAAGCAATTGAAATGGAACGTCAATCTCAAACTGTCAAACAACGCTAATACGACATGTCTGATGTCATTTCTGACATCACTGACATTTGACATTAGCAGCAAGAAAGTAAACATATAAGAAAGAAATTGTTGTACCCCGAATATTGTTCACAACTTTGAGTCTAGCCTACCTCATTATAAATTATTAAATAAGTAACGAGAACACAGCATATTAAGAACTACATTGCAGCGAGAAAAACAGTACTAGTGAACAACATTCCGACAAGAAAACACCAGATAAATATCACTTTCCAGTTTCCTTCACGTACTTCTCTGGATATTGCTTGATTAGCTGCTGAAGCTCAGAGTTCGTTACTATCTTTTTACGTGTCTTGTCTGGCAGCAAAATCACTATAACACCGTCCGACGACCAGCAGTTCTTCATGCCAAAATGATCTCTGGCCGCGGAGAAAACGTCTTGTCGCGGCTTTGTAAGAAACTCCGATATAGACATTTTGGAGCCCTTCAACTTCGTTTTGGCATTCCATACGGCTGAACGTTGTGTAGCTGTGGAGAAGCGGACCAGAATAGGACGATTTTTGCCTTTTTTAACACCCAAACGATGAGTTGTTTCAATCGCATCAGGACTGACGGACGATATCTTCAGTTGGTCACGTAGAATGGTAAAGACTTTTTGCGAAAGATCCTCAGCATCCACCTCTGAAACCCCATGAAGGAGCAGGACCTTTCTTCGGGAGTGAGTTTCCAAGCGGTCCAATCCATTCGCCAACAATTCTAGTTGTGATCTCAACATGGACAAAGTTGTCAACACTATGGACTTAAAACTGAGGTAGTCTGCTGAGAGTACCTTCACAGTAGGAGTACTTGTTGAAGATACCGCCTGCTGATTCTTCTCAAACTCTGTCATTCGGGAATCCATCCACTCAGCAAGCTCGTCCATACTTTTTGCAAGTAATGCAGTGTTATCCATTGTGAATAATTGAAGTGCAGATAGTTAAAAAAAACAGTGTGATGATTGGTGAAAATAGCGGTGACAAGTCAACTTGTAAACTTGGTAAGCTTTTATGACATTAATATTAAGTTTACTATTTTATTTTAATTAAAAACAGAGAGAGCTCAAATTTGCTGTTTTCACTTTCCTGTCTACCCGGATCTCAGACCCAATTCACAACAGTTTTTGAATATGAGGGTTCGTTTAAGGACATGCGGTACGTCGCGCGGCGTGTCGGGCAGTGCGTCGGGTGGAGCGTCTTGCGTGGCGTGCAACGCGGCTTTCAGTCATTCAGTTTTGTTAGAATACTTTCTATTTTTTTCAACGGAAATGACATGAAGCATCTTTGACCGCCGCGGTGCACGCCACGTTGACGCCTCGATGGACGCCTGACGGAACGCAGCTTAAAAGAGCTCTTACTGCAGAATAAGGATAAAACACAGTTTCTGTTAAACACAATCTGACTTATTACAAAAACTTAAACATCTGTCGAACACGTCTTGTCTAAAAAAAGTGTGACTGCATAACGGACCTTATTTCGACGTCATAATCTGACATTTTTTTAGACAAGTTTTCAACAGACGTTTAAAAGTTTTTGTGTGTTTTTGAGGTTATTAGACTTTACGTTTATTTTCAAGTTGTGTTTTATATTAATATGGAAAAGCATAAAAAATAAAAGGCATAATGAAAGCTATGTAAAGTAATGGACAACACTTGATTTTATTTTAAGTTATCATCAACGATAAAACGTATCAGAATCATGTATAATAGCGAATTTTCAGTATTTGAGACGTAAAGTAAACTGGAACTTTGACAATTTCAAACTGACAATTTTTAAGGGAATTATTAGTTCTGGCTTCGCACACCAGAGGCGCTGTTCCATTTTTTCATACAAAAACACTGTAAATACTGGAAAGACGCTGTAAAGTAAAAGAGTGAAAATTCGTGCTAAGGGTACTGGAATTGACGTACCTATTTTGAATTACAAAAACGCCAATTTCGGATAACGTAACAAGTGAAAAAATGCGGTTCAAATGCAATACGTATTGAAAATGACATGGCCAGTTTCTGCCTAGTTACTCAGTGACATGTACATTTTACATGTTTAGTTATAAATACATAAAAAATAAGAATATAAATAACTAAATGATTTACGTTTCCGTACAACTTCCGAAAAAATATTTCGACATAAATAGTTGTTTTACGTTTCCGGCGCGGCGTACCGGGGTAGCACGCTATTTCGGATAAACGTTCCATTCCCTGTTAAGCTATAATATGAATGCCTTGTCAGACTAATATTTAACATTATTCTGACTTAAAATGATTATTCACTTTTGCAATTATAATAAAAACACTTTTGTAAGTTATTCGAATGCTATGAAACATTTATTTTAAATTACTGAAATAATAACTTTTTCCTGCAACTACGAAACGAAACGACATGACAGGTTCGACAATCGCTTGACATCCGTCATATTTTTTGTTTGACATTCATACTATTTTTTTCATTTGTGTTCGCAGCTTGTGCGGGGGCTTATTTTTGTTTGTAAACTGTGCGATTATCTTTTCTCTATACCGACCATTGCTATTCTACACGGACTGATTCCATTGCCCAACGATTAGCTAGTGCTTTTCATACGGATTTGATTGTGCTTACGTTTTGGACACTGTCAACAATAATACAACAATGAGGTGTATTAACTGCGGTATAGCTACGGGACGGCTAAGAAAACATGTTGTATCTTCGTTAGACATGCCTTTCCAAACGATGCTTGTGCATTTACTAACAATTCAGGCATGTACTTAAAACTTATTATGAAAGCCTACAAATAAAACATACTATACACACACTCTATACTTGGTAATACTTGGTTTAAACTGTAGAATTTAATGGATATCCATCCAGTGACAAGGGTCTCTTTATATCCACGCAAAATAATCTGGATAATATTGAGGTAAGAGCCCGACTAGGTTCATGACCAATTGATGCTTTTTGTTAATTACTAAGAAATCTGAAGTTACTGGATTATGTAACTTTCACAGTTAATTTAACAGCATATTATGTTTAAAATAAACCAAAATTGATCACTGTACATGATTTTTTTTTGCTAGGCAGAGTGCCCTAAGAAAATGGGCCATCTCCTTTAACTTACGGTCAATTCACACTGATACGCGACGTTGCGCGCACATTACAATAGAGCGGCTCAAATTTTAACTTTATTTACTACACGAAAAGACACATAATATTATCAGTATCGTCCCATCACGTTGCGTTGCGTCTCGTTTGGGTATGATGGCCCTTAGTCCCTTCGTACACAAGGCGACGCAAGTCTCCGATACCTTACGACTTTGGTATCCAGGCGACTATCCCAATTCAAATCCATAGAGGCTCGTACAAAGGCACGCGTCAATTGATGCCAAAGTCGTAAGGTATTGGAGCTTAGAATTAGATTTTTGCGATCATCTTGCCAATTATACATCAAATATATTTTATAAGTCAGATTAATTTATTTTTCTTCATCCATGATAAGAAAGCGAACTGCAGAATAACAATAAAATACTCGAATATAAGACTTATAAACTTCTCGGGTAAACGACCATCGATGGTGAAGACCCTACAAGCTGTCATTTTATGATAGGCCGCACGATTCAGCCGCTGCACGTTCTTACAAAGTCTTTTAGCTTCCTCTGTAACATAGACAAAGAATTTTCAAAAAAGGTTCTCATACATACTTAAGCTAATTTATTGAAAAATAAACATCCAACCACTTCGGTGTCTCTACGATCTGGCCCTATAGCCAAATGGCAAGCGACATTCGCTAACGTTCAGCAGTCGCTAATACATTTTCAACTTTATACTCCATTGCATAAAGTTGAAAATCTATCAAAGATTACAGATCGTTTTCGTTTGTTTCGTTCGCTATCGCTCAGCAGTCTTTACGAGGTATTCCAGGAAGGGCACCCACTGAAATGGCACCTCAGCGAATGGCTCCTAAGCTATTCCACGAACGGCACCTATCAAATTTTTTTGCAGGTGCCCTTAGTGGAATAGTTTTTCATCAAGCATTTTATTCCACATAGGGCACCCACGAATCGTACTAGTGCTGGGACATTTTTTGAAGGACAAGAAAATGAAAAAAAAACCGTTACTGACTTGAATCGATTTTTCATTTTCTTGTTTTCGAGTTTAGAGTAACCAACAAATGTACTAGGCATGCATAAATTCGAGGTGGTACTTACAAATTAGAGAGCGTATTTAAGTATGTATAATAAAACGTAAAAATACCTTACTTAAGTATTTTCGTTTTGTGACCAACTTTTTTTTAATTGCTTATTGATTCGCATTTGACTACGACGTCTACGGCGACGATATACGATTGCCTTCAAAGACCCAACATTGTAGCTATCAGGAAATACAGACCCCCGCGGGGAATTCATTGCACTCCTAGCCGTACGTACAACAAAAATATTGGCAAAACGATTTGTACGTATGCGTGTGGAATGTCCACCTACCTATGGCGCATTGCCGTACGTCTATCAAAATATGCACTTCCATCGCACATTCCGAAGTGTTACCGACAAAAACGACAATGATGAAAACGACGTGGGTGCGCATACAAACATAGAAACTTACATTAACTGTCTGTCACGCTGTCTGGGTGTTTACCCAGATCCGGAACAAATATTTGTAGGTCATACAAATATTTATTCCGTACAGGAATCGAAACCGCGACACGCTGCGCGGCAGTCCAATCGCTCAGCCACTATGCTAACCGTGCCGTCAAAGCCTGGCGCGAGAGGTCGACGCTGACGCGCCAAGCGGGGAGATCACCACCGTATGGTCCATCGCGTCCCGTGTCGGGCGAACCGCATAGTGGTGACAGCCTGACTGACAGCCCAGGTGTTTCTTACCGCCCAATCCGACACAGGCACCTCCCGAAAAATCTGTGATCGGTAAGGACCTGCGTCAGACTGTAGGTGAGGACACTGTGGCGCCTCGTAGAGTGCCATGAATCGCGTGCAGCCTCCGGCAGGCGGTGTCCGTTTTTCCGTCCGTAAGAGCCGCTTGAAGGTGGTCTCAGCCCGATCCAGCTTAGGAAGATATCAACGATCTAATAAACTAACAGGACAAGTTTATAATATAGTTTGTAATAAAGAAGATTTTTTAAATAAGCAGATTTATTTCTAAATAATTATTGTAAAAGTTAAATTTTGTGTGTTTAATAATGAAATGAAAAAAAGTAAAAAAAAAAACATTTTTCATTTCATTGTTTCTAAATATTGTAAAAGTTAAGTGTTGTGTGTTTTATGTGTTTAATAACGGATAAATGTCATCACCCAAAATAACAATACATATCAGTCTGATGACTTACGTTCTCTATTACCGAATACTTACATTGGTGCCACTTTGAATTTATGCAAGCCTAGTAAATTTCACGGATTTTTGACCACAGACGAACACCTTCTCCTTGATCCTGTTCTCCTAGTATGTATTTACTTTTTAGAACACACTTAGTACTCTCATACAAATCTTACTAACTGAGATAGGGCTAAAAACAATAACGCCAACAACGTGAAGATTTTTTTTAACCTCGATAAAAATGTCACTTATTAGTAAATTATAAAGAAATAATTTTATAATGCTAGTAGTAAACTGCCTACTAGTTTTAATGGATTATTTTGAGTTCCTAAAAAATAAACGTCCCAACACTAGTACGTATTACTCCACAGGTGCCCTATGTGGAATAAAATCCTAGATGAAAAACTATTGCACTAAGGGCACCTGCAAAAAAATTTGATAGGTGCCGTTCGTGGAATAGCTTAGGAGCCATTCGCTCAGGTGCCATTTTAGCGGGTGCCCTTCCTGGAATACCTCGTCTTTACTAGATTTTCAACTTTATGAGATGGGGTATAAAGTTGAAAATGTATTAGCGACTGCTGAACGTTAACGATTGTCGCTTTGCCGTTTGGCTACAGGCTCTGAGATGGCCTACCATGACGAACAAAGCGAAAGTAATTTCATTGTGGGAACGAGGTGGCGCTACACGACTTGTATATAATAGCTCTTTCTCTTTCCCACAATGGACGTTCTCGCTTCAAGATATCATGGTAGGCCACCTGTGCTTCGAGACGCGCTAGATCATAAATTATGAAATGCAGAAAAAAATCAGTCATTTGCGAGTAATGGTTATACGGTTCCGTATCATCTACAATAACATTAGAGGAAAAACGACTGGACCGATTTCAAATTCATTCACCAATTGAAAGCTGCTTTGCTCCTGAGTGACATGGGACGTACACGTTTGTTGTATCAGAGCCCCCTTGAGTTAAAAAAAAAAAAACTGTATTGACGCAGTAAAGGTAAACAAAAGTCTTGTCTCACCAGTATTTTGAAGCCTTCTCAGCAATCTACTGCAAGAGGCGTCTACTAAAGATACGCACATGTAGAATCTTTCGCAATACAAACTGAATACAGTGACGAACGCAACATTTTTCATTACCCAAAGGCAGAAAACCTGTTCAAATGACTTGACTTGGTGCTGCAAGAGTTTTTTAATAAATTAACAGCAATAATTTTATTTCTTTTTTCGGGATGAGAATAATAATAAAGAAGAAAAATAATGTTGTAAGGAAAATTTGAAAGTGTCGCTCGTTCAGAAAAAATGAAAGGGAATCGTTTGTTCTGCTATGGACATGTGTGATTAGGAGGGATGACAATCATTTATGATTAAGTGTGTGTGTGTGTGTGAGTGTGTGTGAGTGTGTGTGTGTGTGTATTTGTGTGTGTGTGTGTGTGTGTGTGTGTGTGTGTGTATGTGTGTGTGTGTGTGAGAGAGAGAGAGAAAGTTTGCATTTTAATGGATGTAGAGGAAGAGGAAGGCTAAATAAAGACAAGATGGGTAGATTGTGTGAAGAATGATATGAGTGTAAAAGAAGTAAATGATGCTTTGACGTCTGATAGGGGAGAATTGAAGAAGAAAACGTATTGCGCCGACCACAAATATAATGAGATAAGGCCAGGATGAAGATGATGAGAACTTTAATTAGGATTAGGATGAACTCACCGAGCCATAATGAGTAACACCTGAATTTGTTGCTTCTACAATTGTTTGAAGGTACAGTAAACTATGGAAAAATGTGTCTAATGCTTGAAATAAAGTCTGGAAACAAAAATCATTCCACAGTTTTTCGAGTAAAAAGGGATGAATGCTTGAAAATAATGTCGCTCACTTAAAAATGCCCCTTACCGTAAACTTAAAAATGTTTTTAAACATATCAAATGCTTCCATTAAATTGACATACGATTCGAAAAGCTTCTTCAATTTTTCGTTATATTTTTCTTCCCCAAATTCCGAATCAAGTTTACTATAGTACTCGACTTCAGAGATCCAAGAATCCATTCCATCTCTTATTAAAGCGATTATAGAAACACCATAGGTTAAGTTTACATCGAAATAAATTAGAGTGTAAAAATATCCTGCGATTAATAAATTACGAGTGATTGCTACACTAACAGCGAAATCAAGGCTATGGCGCAGTATGCCACTCCAGTTTCTAATTATAGGCTTTTTAAAAGCTTTAAAATTGCTCAACCTAAAAGCCTTTTGTATCTTTAGAATCAGTTGGACGTGATCCTCTCTCAGAATTATATTGAGTACGTAAAACGAAACGAAAGGAATCACCAACAAGAAGAAATTTAATTTCAAAAAGACGAAGATGAATTTATTGTCTACGTTATCAAAGTCTCTCGTCATGAAGGGTTCCATATGGAAAATTATGAACCCAAGAGTACCGATGAGTGAAAAGATATAGTATGAGATACGATGAGGTCTGATACAGTTGTACTCAATGGAGAAAGATGATAAGAACACTATGTGTTGGAAACAACGGAAAGGGAACAGTAACTTTTGAAAATTTTTGTCCAAGAAATTGTTTGTAATAGGGTCTATAGAAATCTGCGTCTTCATAATTATCTAAGTTTTTATAATAGCCGAGTCAGACAAGTGTGTAGGATAAAACTATGGACTGATACTAAGAAATAATTTAAATTCAATTTTATGAATTGTTTGTTTAAATTTTAATTAAGTAAAAGGGCTTTGTTTGCCTAGTCTAAAAAAAGAAACGTTTATTGTTTTAACAAATAGAATAATTATTATTGACCTGTTTATTCACATCATTTTCACATTCGAATGTACAGACGCCAGCTGGTCAACCTACCCAATCTTTAAAATTTTACTTAACTAATTAACTTTCCACTATTGTGATAAAGTTGAAAATCTATTAAAGAAATTTGACAGATTGAGGTAGGTTGATGTGATGGCGTTTGTACTTATAGAGCTTTTAAAACATTAGGTTTATTGGAATATTCGTAAATACAATTAAAATAATGAAGTATTTCATATTGATTGTATTTCTCAAAATTATAATTATGTTATGTAGATATGGATTACACAAACGTTTAATATAATATATTGCATATCGATGTTGGTTCCACTTGTATTTCTTGTGATCTTCTTTTACTGTTAGTTTTAAATATGAAGAAATTGTGGAATATAGCGACAGGGAATCCTGGGAATTTATCTTTAAATAATTTGGTGGATGAAGATTTACAGTCATTATTATTCCCATTGAATCTGATGCAATATCTTATGTTTTTTCCTAAATATCGCATTCACAATCATTTTATAACTCCTAATACTTTAACTTCCTATTTTTTTCCATTAATTGGAGTATTTCTATTCATAATTATATACCTTTACTACACATATTTGTTATACTTTCTCCCAGAGAGTTCAGGATTTCCGGTTTACGCAGATACCATGTCATTTTTTTTTGACTCCCTATTTTACTGTATCGGGGTCATTTTGAATTTTGGATTAGGCATTACTAACTCTAAAAGAAATATCAATTTTGTCCTTACATTTCAACTGGTTCATCGATTCTTAAAAAGTGAATCTTCCACCAAACATCTCATGATCTGGAATTGGATTATAGTAACCCCGACTACATTGCTTTACGTCTTTTTATACACTTATTTCTTTATCAAATTAGGATTACCTACACCTTTATATTACTGTATGTATGTTATTATGTTTATTCATTATAATGTCATTTACGCCACATGTGTCTTAAAATTACTGGAAGTTAAACTCGATTTATGGAAAGAAATAGCTTTGAATTTGAAAAACATTGCGGTAACAGTCAAACCGGGATATTGTGACAGGTTATTTCAGGCTTACGTGACTTTATTAGATTGCTACAACATTAATAACTGTTGTTTTCAGCAACTTGTGAGTACCATATACAGGGTGTTTGGTCCATCGTGTGCCAAATTGAAATGGTCGATAGAAGGGGTCATCTGCTATCCTTTCAGACCCCCTAACACCCCTCATGCCCTGCGGATTTTTTTTAATCGACTTTTTATTGTTTTACTACTTATGACCCAAATTTTACATTCAAATACAATTTTCTTTTTAAATATGGGGCGTAGACTCTGTATTTTAATTTTATTTCGATGTGTACTGTTTAAGAGTACTTTTAAATACAAAATTAGTGACATTAGTCACCTAGTTTTTTTTTAATTCACTCGCAAAGGTAAAACATAAATTAAAGCTGTACATGTTATAGCTGTTTATATGGCTACAGAAAAAAAACTAGAAGCGACCGGGATCTTCCAACTCCCTCATTAATTCTCCAGTCTATCCCCTTGCTAATGATGTGCCACATGCCATAAAAATCTTTTAACAACTAAAACACTACTCTTAAACAGTACACATCGAAATAAAATTAAAATACAGAATCTAGGCCCCATATTTAAAAAGAAAATTGCATTTGAATTTAAAATTTCGGCCTTTTTTAGTAAAACAATAAAAAGTCGATTAAAAAAAATCCACAGGGCATGAGGGGTGTTAAGAGGTCTGAAAGGATAGCAGATGACCCCTTCTATCGACCATTACAATTTGGCACACGATGGACCAAACACCCTGTATATCTCCAAATTCTTCATTAATTTTCAAACTACCTATTTGTATTTTGTTTAAAGATTTTACTGTCAACGCTACTACTGTCAACTTCGGTGTTGCGATGCTATAAGCCGATGCATTGAAGAAAGGATTCTAAAATGGCGGCTTGTACTTGTGTTGACAGATAGTACAGTCAGCATTTAGGATTTCAAATTAAAGTTTTTTTTCAAATTAAAAAAATAAAAACAAGACTGGATTACAATAATTTCCCAAACCAACGGAAAAATAACAGAAAACTATAGTAGATATTCTTAAAAAAATGAGCGCGTCAAGACATCAAGACTATTTTTTTTTCTGCTTACGCTACGCGCGGGAGTGAGTATAGACGGTACTAGTGTGCGAGCGAGAGAACACGATAAGCGCCGCCATTTAAGATTCCTTTCTTTAATGAACCGGGTTATACGTAAAAACAAGTCTTTCCCAAACAGTTTTGCAAGTTTAGTTCTTGTATTCTAGAACATTAATTTTGTCTCGTCAGTATGTTCGTCTACTTTTTTTCATGGAAAATCATCAAATGTGTCCTCCCTCTCTAGGCAGATCGGAAGGTACTGTCTGACTTAGTAAAATCCACGGTGTTGTTACAATAGCCCTTTACGTTTCAAAATCACGGTTACCCGCAAGACAATCATTTGGTCCTATAAAGGGTCTCTGTCAAATTCACAGGTCAAATTGATGATAGCTCTATAACGCGTTCGTGGATAACGACGTCGTCCGTTGCCGAGGGCGTCTCACACTGCAGCTGGGTCGAGAGGTGGAGGCTGTCCTCTCCCTCAGGCATTTGACATCCTCTTTTGCTAACTCACTTTTCTTCAATGGCACTATCCGATTCAGTGCTACAATAATCTTTTAAAACGTCTCAGTGAATCCTGATCTTAGTTATTCCCTTTCAGATTCTTTACCACATTATAACAGCATTGCTACACTCTCTGGGTTATATTCAGATGGCAATCGGACAATGGAAATTAAAAGTTTTTGGCAGTATGGTAAGATAATGTAATAGTGTTATACAAAACTAGCACTCAACACAACTTTGTACGCGTGATTTTCGAACATTGCTTTTGTGAATTTCTATTCCTGACCACCCTCTTATGGGATACTTTGGAAAATCTAAATCAATATCCAAAAAAAAATCTTTCAACCCGCAATATCTTAGGTAGCTCCTGCGCCCTGAAAATAACCCGAAACGAAGTTTCATCTAAATTATCAACCTCCAAAAATTATTTCTTAGGGGTCGAATTAAACAAGAAATCGAGTCGAATTAAAAACGTTAAACTAATCCTATTTCTTGTTTAATGTAAAAGTAATCTTTTATTTGTGTAATTTTTTGTACATTTTGCTGATCAATCAATTAAGTAATATTGTGGCCAATGGTTTTTGTGGATAATAATGCTGTTAAATACAAGCCGCTATAAATAGCACTCTTTTCTAAGTGCTTTGAACATTATTAAAAATAATTTAATAATAAACATGGTGTATCGCAAATTGAACTTTGTTTTAGTATGAAACAATTTTTGCTGCAATGCCCTTACTAATATGGGTGACAAAGGATATGATGTGGCAGACCATACTCAACCGGCAATGCGAAAAATTTTACTCAGCTCTTCGAAGTGTTCAAGATACTTGTGCAATCATCTTGAAATCAAATTGTTCAGGTTAATTAAAATTCAAACTTTACTTATTCATAGTTACAACTATGTATGTATTTGTAGTTACGAAAAATACAGCGATAATATGAATGAAATTTAAGACGCCCTGTAACTTTTATACTTTCTCCTTTTAAGGATTTAATTTTATTCATGTTTTAGTAATTAGTTGGCATTGAAATATACTGTTACTGTGTTACTACAAAAAGTTTAACATCTGTGGCACACTGAACTGAAAAAGTTGTAACTGCAAAACGACCCTTTTAACAACGTCACCGTTCTGCAGTTGACACTCTATTTAGACAAGTGTTCAACAGATGTCTAACTTTTTCTTAGTAAGACAGTAAGTGTTAAAATAAACTGTAAGGACTGTACCTATTTGCTGACAGATGAAGAGAAAAGACTCTGCAAGAACGTACTGCGCTTCCATCGAGCATCATTCAGCAAGATACGTGTGTGTAACCTGATCTACTTAGACGCTGTGTTACAATTAAATCTGATGAGCCTTCTTACTAACTACACCGTTGTATTGTTACAGTTTGCATTTTTGTAATTATGTTTTAATGTTTATGGACGCGGGACCATATGTGAGTCTGACAGTCCCTTTTGCTCTAACTAGAGCTAGCAAACTCATTTGATGATTTTACCACAAAAAAAAAGCTTACCGCCTTACCACAAAAAGGCAAACATCATCTGTTGAACGTTTGTCTAAAAAAAGTGTAACTGTAAGACGACCCTTATTTATTATCAACGTGAAATGTCGTTTTGACGTTGACAGTATTTAGACAAGTGTTCAACAGATGTTTATCTTTCTTGTGATCTAGTAAGACTGTCTCTGTTTAAATTAAGTTGTGAAATCTTTCTTGTTTTTGTAATTTCTTTGTTTATTTTTCTTATTGACTTTGTACATTTTTAAATTCTTTAAAATAGTTAAAATTAAAAATAAAACATGTAAATAGGTATTTGTTTAATTATATGACTGGCCTGTTGGTCTAGTGGTTAGTGACCCTGACTGCTATGCTGGAGGTCGTGGGTTCGATTCCCACCCAGGACAAATGTTTGTGTGATGAGCACGATCATTTGTTCTGTGTCTGGGTGTATTTTATCTATTATAAGTATGTATTTAGAAATATATATGTATGTTTATCAGTTGTCTAGTACCCTTAACACAAGCTCTGCTTAGCTTGGGACTAGATGGCGTTGTGTGATAGTTGTGGAATTTTATTATTTATTATTATTTTATATAATAAAAAAATGGTATGGATTGGTTCATCGTGAACTTAAATAAAATTATAATTTTCTAAACCTACTTATTTGTTTAATTCGACGCCATTCCATTTATCCTGTGTCCTTTTAGTAAGTTCATTTATCATTGATGTACCAGGTACCTATCTAACCGAAAACTTCGACTACCTCATAACGTCACTAAATCACCTATGCGATAGTTTATACAATACAATACTATAATTTTATTATGCTTCTACTCAGTTCCAAACTTCTAAAGTCCAGAATCAAGAGTGACGACTATCAGAAAAGCGCTGAGACAATGAAGCTTAATGAAGACTCAGAGAATGTATTTAACTATCTCGGTGGCCTACCATGACGACGTCTTAAAGCGTTAATAATTACAGTGTGCGAACGAGTTGGCGCTAGACAACTTGTATAGCTCTGTCACTTTCCCACACTGGAATTAGTGTCGCTGGTGGCGCCATCTCTTTTTATTCCCACAAACCCTTTTTGATTTTGATGCAAGTATCAGAACGGGCGATGAAAGCGCCCTCTTCCCCACCTTTTACCGCACGCCCGACGCCCAGACGTGGTCGTCGAAGAGTCCAGAAAGAATCGTGCTCCCGGAAGGCCGCGCGCGCACCGCTCCGCGTTCGCGCCGTATCTGTACCGCGCCGCAAAGTTACTGCTTATTCCTAATATTGGATAGCATAATATCATGATATAAACTGTTGTGAAGCCACCCGCGGGTGTGATCGTGTGATTGTGAGCAAGGAACTCTGGGAATCCTGTGCTGTAGCGTGAAGACGCCATCCTTTTCACTATACAGTCCACTTAAAATAAAACCTAATTTCGCAAATCGCCTCACATGGTGTTTTACGCAACAGTCGCATTAAGACGCCATGATAGGCGAACAGAAAGTGGATGTGAGCCGATCCTCGCTGGGAGTCGTCAGCTAAATTAAACGGGTAGTGATTGCTGTAGACCAGACTCAGGCCCTATAGACAAACAGACGACGACAACCGACAACAATCGTTATCGCTCAGCAGTCACTAATACATTTTCAACTTTATACCCCAGCGCGTAAAGTTGAAAATCTATTGAAGTTCACAGATCATTTTCGTTTGTTTCGTTCGTTATCGCGCTGCAGTCTTTAACCGATTTTTAACTTTATACGCTGGGGTATAAAGTTGAAAATTATTAGTGACTGCTGAGCGATAACGGTTGTCGTCTGCAGCTGTCGTCGTCTGTTTGTCTATAGGGCCAGGTACTGCATCGATTACGCGCCAAGCAGATCAACATCCCTTACACTTGTTACCCGAAGTACGGGTTTGTCCGAATAGGAGCGTACTCGAACTTGTTCAATTTCCATTTGATCGATTGCCCGAATTCTATTTATAATGCTGTAATTGTAACAGTATATTACCAACAGAACATAAGGTAGCAATAAAAAGGCAATACACAAATTACAATAATTTTAATAAGTCTTAATTACATGAGCTGGATGAGAGTAGACGGTGATCGAGTGAAATGGCGGCCTATGTCCAATAGTAAACTGCTATATCCTGATGGTGATGTTGAATATGATTACAAGAAAGCAAATTGCAGCAACACAGCAGTATAGTTAGTAAGAAGACCTATCAGATTTAATTGTAACGCAGCGTCAACGTAGAACAGTCCACACACACGTATCTTGCTGAATGATGCTCGATGTAAGCGAAGCACGTTCTTGAACAGTTTCTTTTCTTCTTCTGTAAGTTGACAAAAATTGGGCACTTAATTTCTCGTTTCGTCAGAAACATAACTTGAAGTGAATTTACATCATTCTGTACTTTATGAAGAGCTAGTGTGGATAGATGGAAGCAGTAATGACCCAGTGGTAACGGTCCCAACATATTGCTCAAATACCCTGCGAGCCTAGCGCGATGTCGCCGGGCAGGCAATCAAACATATGAAACCGCCGCTCGTGGCCATACCGAAGTGACTAAACCGGCGCCAAGCGCGGTGGCTATAATGAGCGAGATCATGCGCGGATGTTCTAAACGTTCCTATCCACCCATTGTGGCCACACTCCAAAAATGTTTTCAATATTGGGAAGCACAATATTAATATTGAAGTGGCCAAAATCTAGTTTGTTTTAAAGTAAATACTCCTTAGATATACAAACGATGACGATATGGGAAGCTGTAGTATTCTCGTCTTGGCTTTATGACCAAGAACATAAGGTAGAATGCCAAGCTAAGATCAAGCCAAATGCTAAACACTGCGCTACCACTCATGACCTGCGGAAAATTCAAGGCAATTTGATGTAATGACATAGATTCTAGTGCTGCACAAAAAGGTCATGAGAGGTGGCGTGGACTCTATAGAAAATTACCTGTGCCATTTGACTGCAAAATGAGTGCGCAAGAATCTTGAATATTTTCAACAGTTAGGTAAAATTTCTCGCATTGCACGCTTAGCATTATTTGCAGCATCATATTCTTTATCATCCAAACTAATACATACGTGGACTCTGTAATAGCTTTTTCCTGTAATATGATAAATAAGCAATAATTAAATTATATTGTTAAACGGACTCAACTGATGATTTTCACGTACACAAAAAAAATACGTTAAAGAAATCCCAAATGAAAAGGGCACTTACCATTTTATCCTTCATGTGTCCTATTTGACACATTTGTATTATTACTTGAACGTAAAATAAACTATGAACAAATATTTGTACGATGTAATAAAGTACCTGAAAAGCAATTACTTAAATTGAATACGAAAACACATTTGTTTTCTCAAAAAAGGGAAAATACTTAAAAATAATAAATAAAAAGCCATCGTTAGGCCTTTCATACAAAATCTTCAAACCCTTTTAGTATACTTACGAATTGTTGAAAACAATATTTATGTATATCATAACACTTTAATATATCAACGTAAGCTTGAGACACTTTCAAGCAGTAATTTTGTCTCAGCTGTTCTTCGACATTTTGAAGATTTAAAGCTTGAATATTCCATTGAACAATTTTATTTTCCAACAGTTTCACGACGCGAATGAAATATAGTATATTAATATCAAAAAGAGCTACAAGATAGCCCAAGTACATATAAAAGACAGGGACACCAAGATGAATGCCAATACATGTATACATAAATGCATAGACAAAGATAACAATGAAACCCAACAGCCAATTCCATATGACAATCTGTCTAGAACTGTATTTGTCGTTCAAAAATCTATGAACTCTTTGAAAAGTCAAAACAAATTTTGCATATTTCTTGGTTTGAACTAACCCAACTGCGAAATTCATGGTGAACCCGACAAAATAGAAGATGCAGTCATACATGGAAGTAATAACCATAAAAAAAGTGAATCCGAGAAGGTCTTTGTAAGCGAACAGTATATACGTGCGATAACATATTGAAATATTAAATACTATTGTAGCAAGCAATGACATAAAATTAGATATGTAACTATTATGAGTTAAAACACCGTTTCTGATTCGATATTTTGGGCAAAACGTAAGATTTTGGAGCAGATTTAAAGGCAAGAACAAGGATTGAACGTCTCTGTCTACCATATTATTTGAAATGATTCTACTAGGATAATTTGGTTGAAAAAATGAAAATCTTTTCATTTTTAAATGAGTCAACAATAGAAGCTTTCTTAAACACAACCGAACAACTAAATTGAATATTCGGATCGAATATTATTTCGTATAACAAACGGGTTTCATTGTTTCTAGTCTGAATACATTTCAATAATTAATTATTTTATCATTGTTAATCAACTTATGGATTCAAGTGTTTGTTGTGACATTGAGTTACGATTAATGGTATACCTGCCTGAATTTTTTAAATTATGTATTATATTTGTTGTATACAATTGTATTGTATACAATAATACTGTATTGTATTGTAGTTTTTTTTTAACCGACTATTGCCTACCGGACACAAAATATACACATGGCGCCACGTCGGACCTCCACACCATGGGGTGGGTATTCAGTATAACTGGGTAATACAGTAAATACTAGGTCATACAGGAATAAACTGGGTAATACCCCATGGTAAGACTGACAACTTTAGAGCTTCAGAATAATAGTAACGACTGTCAAAGATCTACAAATGACAGCCGGGACAGAATAAGTTTTTCAATAGCCCAACGTTAACCTTTGCAAGAATCATCATTTGCACGTATGTAGGTCTCTTGAATTCAAATATGTTTGCATTTTTTTGTACATATTTTATTCCAGTTCACCCTGTTAAAAAACAAAAATGGCCGCTTTTGCGAGGTGTTGGGTTAGGAATTTTCTAAAAGCAGTTTTCTCAATAAAAATGAGTGAGAGTAACACTAGATCTCGTGGTAGGATGGGACGGCATGGCTTTGGCTAGCTGTGGTTGGTTGGCATTATCAGGTTGGTTGTGGCTGCCTATGGCTATGGCTGTCACTACAGCGGCGATATCTCTTATAGGCGTTACAATACTAAATTCATTAAATATTATCGTGATTTCAAGGCTCTAACTTAAATACAAAAATGGAGTCTATGAAATGTATTTTCATTTTTATAAAGTTTTCTTTTTTTGTGGAAAGACAAATTGACTTTCAATTGTTTTAAAATGGCATAAAGACGTTAACATTGTAGAGCATGACTGCGATAGCCTGGCCAGAAAAAACGTCTGGTGTGTTGAATCATAAGGTTGCTAGTGCAAATCCTGCTCACAGACACTTATTTTTTTTCGACGAATAAAAAAACCTTTACAATTCTCACAGCAAGCTTTAATTCATACAAAATGTTCAAAGAAAACAGTCACAGAAAGTAAAATTGCAGTTGCATAGTAACATAATGACTGATAACTCCCATCAAACACATTGGAAACGCAGCGTCGACATAGAACAGTCCACACGCGTTCATCTTACTGAACGTACGATTTCTCTGTATCAGATTCTTGTGAAGTCGTTTTAGACTCTCTGTAAAGAAAAAAAAAGATACTCGTCGTAGATTAATCTAGACAGTAACAAGAATTTGTTAAATTCACACAATTTGCCATAAGACATTGCATTATTGCGAAAATCATGTTTATTAGGTCCGTCCACAAAGAGCGAGCAGCCGCGAGAGGCATTTGCCGCGCGAAGCAGCTCGGTTCGTGTGGACGTGTCTCGGCCGAGGCAAGCTAGCGCGCTGCAGTTTCCTCGCGCGGCAAATGAATTCTAAGGCCGAGACTCCACCAAAGCTGTGCGAGTCGAGATGTGCCTCGAACAACCAATAGAATTGCGTTGCCGGAGTCGTGCCGGAGTGGAGTCTCGGCCTAAGGCCCTTCGTACACAAGGCGACTTAAAGACAAGTTTCCGATACCTTACAACTTCGGTATCCAAGCGGCTATCGCAATACAAACCCATAGAGGTTCGAACACAAGCACGCGTCAATGAATACAAAAATCGTAAGGTATCGGAGACTTGCGTCGCCTAGTGTACAAAGGGGCTTACACACAGAGGTATTCTTACTTGGACAGGTCCTGTTCTTCATCAGCTGTATACACGCTGTCTCTGCTTTCTCAATAGATAAATAGAACCTCTCACAGTAAATACAATGCATGACAACTAATATAATGTCCTTTATAATCCATAAAATGAAAGCAAAGCTTTGTAGCATAGCCTGGAAAATTAACGAAAGCATTATTTGGGGTGTCAAGGAAAACTCACAATACAAAGTCATAAACAAACAAATAGTGATTAAGTCCGTTTTTGTTCTGTACAAACTTAAATTGAAGGTAGCTTGCTTAAGTTTGTCAAAAAAACAACATGTGTGGTCGGAACCTAACCCCCACTGAATGATATGTGTTTTATTTTTTGATATCTTTGGGATTAAAGCCCAGTTGTATAAAAATTAAACTTCTAGCAACTGAAAAAATAATACTCTTTAAAACACATTTTACACTTACTTCGCTATCCACCTCTGTTGATACTTTTAATAAGAAAAATGCAAAATTAATATGACATACAGTGCGACAAAAAGCACCAAATGTATGACATAGAGCCTGCAATATAATAAAGTATTAGATTATGTCATGATATGGGGTAAACAAATATTATATTTACCAGCCAAAACGACTTTTAATCGTGCCATAGAAATTTAGTTTATGCTGATGTCAATGCCAAAGACTTTAGGTAATTATAGATAGAATATTCTTTAATAAAAACTAATACCTTACTATTTTATTATATTACTAATTCCATGGGTACAACGATGGTCTTAAGGTGATAGCTATATATCTCCAGACAAAGTTAGAATTTGTGTTTATTTAAAAGTGAACTTTTACTGGAAATGTTTACAAACACAACATTTTTTTTTTAATAAACATGGCAGGAATACAACTCTTTTACTGGAAATCCAGACACGCTTATAACACATAACAGGTAATTCATTCGAAAAACTATCGAACTTACCAACACCTGGAAAATTTTGTTGTAAAGATTGTAAGCTTCTGAAATGTTTTGGTATACCTGATATAGTTTTAGACACTGATCATCAATATTGTAATCCTCACTAATCATCAGAACCTTTTTTATCCATTTATCAAGATACTGCTTAAACAAAACTATAAAACGGATGACTATGACAAAATTAATATCCACAGCGATCCACAATGTGTCACTGAACAAGTCTATTACAATACCAATGTCATAGATTTTAAAAGACCCGTAGTAAACAGCACTAATAATGGTGTTGACACAGATGATAGATAAGGCGGAGATCCAGTTCCAAATAATGTAGTACCAGATATCTTTGCTGAAATCGATGCTCCTATGGATACTTTGGATCTTCAAAATGAGTAAGTAGTTGTCATCTTTATGAATAAAATTCAGAATGAACATCACGAAGTACCCAATCACTATGGTGATACCATAAAGATTAGCGAAAATCCAAAAAAGACAAACTTTTAAAGTCGACAAATTTTTAGTTGTGAGTTCTAAGATAAACATTCGATGGATATACAACGCATTAAAAAGTAACATAAAAATGAATGCGAAGCTGTGATAGATTTTTCCACATGGATAAATGTGAATATATCGAACATTATATTTTGAGAACAGAAAAAGGTTCAATGGCAAGTTATAAGAAAGCGCTAGTCGCCGTATATCTTTCTCCAATTTATTCGGTGATTCTTGTAATGTAATTACTGGAACATTTATGTTCTTTCGTGGCATTGTTTTATAGCCAACTCTTTTTGCTTTCAGGTGATGACTTGCTAACAAAGATATTGTAAGTATTATGAGAGACTATTAACAAAGAAATTATGACGTTTTAATTTTATATTAACTGATCGCATCTATGTTTAATGGTGCAGTTAATTTCCTAATGTAGCAATGCAATCGTATTGATACATTAGAGTAATCATTACGTTTTTTTTTTTTTTTAATTGTAAAGATGATGTATGTACTTGGGTAGTCATATTTCATTATAATTATGGTTGTTAATGGTTTTATCATAAAAAGGCAGATTATAAAAAAAAACGAGTGTGCCTTCGAACCTCACGAATGCGAAGACAAGGGCAACGGCTCGTTTTGTAACACTCTTGATGTTTTTATTCCTATTTAACACGTTTGCTTTTGTAAACGTGCTGATCATCATCTGCCTAGCCTTTTCCCAACTATATTGGGGTCGGCTTCCAGTCAAACCAGATTCAGCTGGATATCAGTATTTTACATGGAGCGACTGCCCGTCGGACCTCCACAACCCAGTAACTGGGTAATACGATACCCCATGGTAAGACTGGTTGTCAGACTTTAGAGCTTCTGACTACCAGTAACGACTGTCAAAGATCTACAAATGACAGCCGGGACCAACGGCTTTACGTGCTTTCCGAGGCACGGAGGAAACTCGCTATGACAGATGGTCACCCATCCACAGACCAACCTCGGCAAGCGCGGCTTAACCCGGAAGATCGGCCTGTGCGGCTGTAATTATTTAGCCACGAGCTCCTCACGAATAAACGTATAAAATGTGTGATAAAATAAGTAAACGTGCTGATAGACTTGAATATTCACTTGTAGCAGAACATGGAGCATTTGCCGTTTTTAATTTCGTCAAACTGAACAATGAACAGAGCCAAGCATGGAGCTAAACATTCCCTTTGAACATTTTCAAGGTTTCTAGCTAATGTTCTAAACGGTGGTCGTCAATAAAAAAGGTTTATTAACCTTTTAACCGCGCGGCTAAATATCAGTTGCCGTGTTGAGCCCATAAATAGAGAGATATAGAATAGATGCAATAAAATCGAAGAAAACAACAAAAAATCGTGAATATTCTCTGTCGCATAAATACGACACGGGCGGTAGGGGCTTTTTCGCATATTTATGCGACTCGCGCGGTTATGGTCTTGGGTTTTGGTTGGTAGTCAGCTCGGCAAAAAACTCGCCAGAAAACTCGTTAGAATGCTGGCTACAACACTCTCATTTCCTTTTCTGCCTAGTAACATACGCTTGATCATTACAAGTGAATGCTCAAGTTTATTAGCACCCAATAAACCCATTATAGGTAATGAATCATGCAGGTTTAGCATTTAGTACGGTAGGTCAAGCACAATGAATAACTCGTAACGTAAGACTACTATTTTAACACATCAGTCATTGTATCAATTAGTAATAAGAAGTAGCTTCAATGATTTACTGAAGAAATAAATCTCCTTAGTAGTGTTAATTTCGTCGTAAAATTCAAAAAATTGAATTGTCAAAAGGAAAAAGAAAACAAAAATGAAGCAAAACTAAAGTTCTAGTCACAATGCTAACTGTGAAAGTATTTTGATTGCCTATTCTAAAAGCGTAGATCTTTATGAAGATGAATGTGTAACAAACTCCATGCGAATTTATAATTTTGACAAGCCACAAAAAATATGAATTTACAACCAAGAAAACTTCTAGCCAAACAACCTGGGTGTCGAGTCTGCTAATTATTAGTCAGAATGGCGCCACAATGGCGTTTCAATTTTCGAACCATTTTTTACTCAGCAGTAAAAAATGGTTCGAATAAGCACTACAATTGAAACGCCATTGTGGCGCCATTCTGACTAATAATTAGCAGACTCGACACCCAGTATCGATTACGCCACCAACATCATTATAAACTTATGTGAAATGTTTCCAAGTACTGGTAACTTCAACTCATAACTTAAGTCTATCTAATTCACCTTCCAGACATACGGCACTCCCAATTTCCGCCGATTTTTGAAAGTTCCCCTCGATTTCTCTGGTCTTCATCCTCTTCCATCATCAGACCTTGATTTCCTTATCATGGGACCACCTCTGAAATATGTGTTTTCCAACAAAAAAAGAATCATCAAAATCGATTCTTAGGACGAAGTTGTGCGCGAATAAAAATAGAAAAAAGAAACATAAGGTTGAATTGAGTAACCTCCTTTTTTAGAAGTCGGTTAAAAAAGATTCACGCGACGAATGCCACTAATGCATGAATGCAATAACAAAAATTAACTGCGCTCTTTATCACCGACGTGATCAAATAAAAAAAATTACTTAATGAACTTGTCGCGTGGCGTTAACAATGAGTGACACACAATTTCCTAGTTAGTATTAATATGTTATTTGTCTAATAAACAGTAATTTGCCTGAGCTTAATAATGAATCTAAGGGACTATACTCATGGCGCGATGCGACGCGACGCGATTCGTGCGATATCGAGTCGATTACCGATTTAAATCGCACGTATTTACTAATGGAGTGATGCGATGCAATTCGACCGTCCTCTTCTTCTTCTTCCTGCCCCTATCCCGTTCTACTTGTGGTCGGCGCAACACGTTTTCTTCTTCCATTCTCCCCTATCACACGTCACAGTATCATTTACTCCTTTTTCTTTCATATTATCATTCCTTAGACAATCCATCCATATTTTCTTTGGCCTTCCTCTTCCTCTCCATCCATCAACATTCATACTCATCACTCTCTTCGTCACATGGGTGACATCCCTCCTCATCACATGTCCATACCAAGACAGACGATTCCCTTTTCATTTTTTCCGTAACAGGCGCCACTTTCATACTTCCCCTTATAAACTCATTCCTTACTTTATCCATTCTTGTCACTCCACACACCCATCTCAACATCCTCATCTCCGCTACACGCAATCGTTTCTCATCCATCTTTTTCACAGCCTAGCAATCCGATCCATAACAATACGACAGGTCTAATCACAGATTTTTATATTTTCCCCTTTAACTTGAGGGGCATCCGAGAGTCGCAAGTTGTTCCGGTGACCTGTCGCCATTTGAGAGTTGATCCGGTGTGTTATGTCCCGATCTACATCGCCGTCTCCTTGGACAAGCGACCCGAGGTACCGAAAGTCGGAACAGACTGGTATGGGCGTTCCTGCAAGAGTTATGGGCACAGGACGGGAGAGACCGCCAAAATCGCAAAACAGATATTCTGTTTTTGTTCTGCTTAATTACAGGCCAACGTTCTCCAGTCTTTGCCACCACACCTCCAATCTGCTCTGGACCTCTAGGCCGCTCTCGGCAATCAGCACAATGTCATCGGCAAACAGCATACACCAGGGTGAGGCACCCTGGTGTGTGCTGTTTGCCGATGACATTTGCTGAATGTCCGACGTCAGAGTGTAACAAGTATAAAAGTATGTAGTTATTGATTATTTTAGACGGGTAGCGCCCTCTAGTAACAAAAACGCGAAGTGATAGTAAATAGTTACAGTTAATTGATAATAGATGGCGTTAGAGAGTAACATATTTATTTTCTCGATACTTTAAATTCTAAATAAAATATAATAAGTACATAGATAAAATTCAAATAATTAATTGTGATAGATTCCAGTTGAATTAAGTTTAAGTATAAATAACGCATGGTCTAAAAGGCAAAAGCCTAGAAGCTGATCTGAGCGTGGTTAATGGGATGACGTTGAACTTTTTGGCTTCTCCTTTTTGCTTGGAACCTTTTTTTTTTTTTTTTTTAGCGTGGTAAAATCATCAAATGAGTCCTCCAACCCCGGGCAGGGCGGGAGGAACTGTCAGACTTCTACTGACTAAAATCCACGGTGTCCTTCAATAGCCCTTTCTGTTCGCGGGTCACGGTAAGGAAATAATCCCGCAACCCCGGCAGGCTTTGGCCCTCGGAGAGGGGGGCCCCGTCATTATGCTGACGCTCTTTGAGGCGCGCGTGGGAAACAACGCGCCGTCGTCCCGGGCATGGTCCATGGTCGGGCAGCGAGTTGCCCTTTACTCGCTGCCCGCATGCCCGCTTTTGCTTGGAACCTGGACACGATTTTAAGACGCTGTCTGTTAAAAACAATTGATATTTAATTGAATACTAATGACGCGGACAAGAAGTGGGACAGCGGCTAAGATGAAAGTGTATTAATATAAAGGAACCGCATATGCGTATGTATCCATAATTATTTCCTGTTTTGTTGCAATTACATGGCATCACCCGCCATGATGGTGTATTGAAATGCTCACGGACTTCTTTCTGATATTGTTCTCAGGGTTCCATCCATTATTTTAAGGATAATTAAATAATAATAAAACGTCTTCTCAACGCTTGGCACATTAATATGAAGTAAGCTAGGACAAGCTCTGGTTTCAAGCCACGTATTATATTCCACAAATCACACAGGCTGCGAATGCTGTCTGCGTTACATATCCACGGTTCGACCTGGATAGATGGTAGTATGTTCTATCTGAAGTAAGTGTTATATCTATAACCTAACATTGTAAGGAAGCTTGACAAATGCTGTGATCCTGTGCTTATTGAAGTGTGCACCAACAAATTAAATAGCTAAGAAGACGGAAGCATCTCTTTTATTTCAATCAACACCTCATGCGAACAGAACCCGTTAGTCTCATGGCAAATCTACGCTGGCAGCTGGTGGTAAGAGACGTAAGGACCTTACAAGAGCATCCATTATCATCAGGAAGAGGTACGGGCTGAGAGCCGAACCTTGGTGCAAGCCAACTGCCACATTGAAGCTGCCGGTGGTGCCCGCTGTAGACCGATTTGACCGTGCACTTCAAAAATCCACCTTACTACTACGACATAAAGGCGCTGCAAACCAAAGACAAAAGATGTCGCACGTGACGAGTAGTTGCGCAATCGAATTTTGAACAGAGAATCGTGTGCATTGTCATTAGGACGTACATACATGCAATTCGATATCGAGATCTATAAAAAACATAGTGTATTTTTTTATTTTTTTCTTTGCACGCCTAAATCACTGAACCCATTTACTGAAATAGATACGACCCAGAGATAGAGCTCGTGGCTAAATAATTACAGCCGCACAGGCCGATCTTCTGGGTTAAACCACGCTTACCGAGGTTGGTCTGTGAATGGGTGATCATCTGTGATACGACCCGGAGATGACGATAGGGTGGGTACTTTTTATGCTTCAAACTTAGCTCCTTATTTCCCGGGGTCGCGGGATTATTTCCTTACCGTGACCCCGGAACATAACAGGCTACTGAAGGACACCGTGGATTTTAGTCAGTAGAAGTCTGACAGTCCCTCCCGCCCTGCCCGGGGCTGGAGGACTCATTTGATGATTTTGCCACGTAAAAAAAAAGAAAAAAGCTCCTTATTTCTCAACCAAGAACCAAGCCTGTTACCGTCCACGGATGAAGGTAAGTCCCCAAAGAATGCCAACCCTCCCGGTTCTGGTCAGTTCGCATCCATCCATTCAACATCTGAGTGGGAGTTGCGGTAGCCTAAAATAATGGTTCGGCGTCTGGAGTTACCGTCTGGAGTTAAAAAACTTTTTTTTAGCCTCGTACAATCATCAAATGAGTCCTCCCTTTTGGCCCTGTAAAGGGGGGCCCCGTCATTATGCTGACACTCTTTGAGGCGCGCGTGGAACACAACACACCGTCGACCCGGGCATGGTCCATGGGCGGACAGCGAGTCGCCCATTACTCGCCGCCCGCATCCGAAACAGGTACCTCCCGAAACTTCCGTGTCCGTTGAGGACCTGCGTCAAGCGGTAGGTCAGGACGCCGCGACGCCTATCCAGCCACTCCTCAAAGTAGGGTCTTATGAATCATGCCAACTAAGTGGTATTTGTCAGCCCTTTAACTATGCAGACTTGTTCTTGTACTTATTACATTTTAGTAATACAATAGTTTTTTATGTAGGCACTATACCGCTAACTTTATGTAGATTTATATTCACACCCCTTTGTAAAAGTTTTGTGAATAAATTATAAATGATACAATTTTACATAATTTATTGCTATTGTTCTTTATTATATCATAAACATAGTATTTCACAGAAAATTCATTTGAAGAGATACAATAACATAATTTGAGACTACTCCAATGAGGCACATTGGTAGCGTAGCGTCGACATAGAACAGGCCACACGCGCTCATCTTACTGAGCGTCTGATTTACCCGCATCACGTTCTTGCAGACACGTTTCTGATTTCCTGAAAACATAATGTTTCATTATCATCTGCCTATAATGTTCCCACTGCTGGGACATCATCCACCGATCTGTGAGAGGAAGTGGGCCGTAATCTACCACGCGGGCTCAGTATGGGTTAATAGATTCACATCACTTCGAATTTTTGGTTCTAGGACATACCAGTTTTCTCACGATGTTTTCCTTCGCCGTTCTAAGAACAGTGATTTTCGTGTTATCACTAATTTTTAGTTCTTGTCCCCAAACTTATGTTATAATCGTAAAGATTGGAAGTTGTCCGAACCGAAGTACGGGTTTAGATAGTAGTACCACTGTTACTTAGAGATCCCGAACGGAAAAACCTAATAGAAATAGTGCTCCTGACCGATTTCTAATCCTCCTGGCCAATCTCAGCGGATGCTAGCCAACTACACGATAGGGCAGCGTGTGAGAACGCAGTCACGGTTGTACTCTCTCTTTAATCTCAAACGGCAATAGTACACGACCGGAATCGAATCGAACCCGGGACCTTAAGCTCTAAAGACGCTCTTGTGTCCACTAATGAACGAGGCAGGAAAAAACAGACTTACTCGGACAGTTCCTGTTCTTCATAAGCTGAATGCACACCGAATCAGTTTCCTTAATAGTTATATAAAACTTCTCACAATATATGTTGAATATAATGATAAGAACCATATTCATGAATAACATGCACGTTATTGCGCAGGAGTTCAGAAAGTGCTGGAAAGTAAAAAAAAGTAAGAAAATAAAAACATTTTTGTTTCTGTTAATTAATTTTAAAAACTGAATCAGAGACAAAAAAAATACTTTGTATCGTAAATTTTTGTATGATAGCACAGATACCTACGTTTTATAACAAACTACTTATTTGTATTCTTTCAAAGGTCTACTTAAAGTCATGTTCAGAATAAAAATAACCAAATACTGAGAGCCAAAGACGAGAAAGTGGAAAAACGCGAGCATACATATCGCAAAAAAATCCAGTTATTCTTAAAGAAAACCGAGAAAAAAAAAATGTTACCGCCTTCAAAAACAACCACAAAAAAGGGTAAAATAACCTACAAAATTTTTCTTTCGGAAGTCGGTGACTTTTTTTATTAATTTCTTTGTCTTTTTTGCCACCGACTTCCAAAAGAAAAGTTTTGTAGGTTATTTTACCCTTGTGGTTGTTTTTGAAGGCGGTTAAATTTTTTTTTCAAAAATTTTTATTTTACTCTTTTTAGTTTAAATATTCAACCACAATTCGTGTCAAATACATCATTTTCTTACACGTGCACTAGAATTTTTTTAATCCGTAGCACCGGTAATAACATCGTTAACATCTCTTTCATTCAATCCTTATCTCAAAAACTACTGAACCGATTTTGATGAAACTTGCAGTATTCCCTAAGTTGAACGATACCTAGTACAACAAAAAAAATTATTTATTTATTTATTTAAAAAACTCTTATACTAACATTACAGGTTACACACCTAATACGTTTAAATAATTATTTAAATCGGACTTGTGGTTCCGGAGATATGCGAACACAAACATAATTTACTAAATCAGTCGATGCCGAGTCCTTACTAGAGGAGTTGTACCTTTCATCATCAGCTCAGCTGCATGAAATGATGATTTTCATACGCAAGTATTTAAATTATTTCATAAAATTTGCGAAAAACGATGTGTTGGCCCATAAAATTTGAGGGTTGCCCTCGATTTCTCCAGGATCCAATCATCAGATCCTGACATGGTGACAATGAGACCACTTCAAAAGTATCTCCTTTAGAACAAAAAAATCATTTTGAAAATCGGTCCACAATTGGCGGACTAATCGCGTAACAAACACAAAAAAAAAACATACCGTCGAATTGATAACCTCCTTCTTTTTGAAGTCGGTTAAAAATACTGTAACCAAAACTGTAAGTAACAGTGATTATCTAAAAAAATTCACTTACATCATCACTCAATTTCAATGCAGTAAACGTTATGCTGATATAAACAAGCAAACGGTAAAATACGCCAAATGTGTGATACAAAGCCTGGAATCAAAATTACTGCAGTTAGTTGTAGACGATAACCCAGTTCAACATTTCACTGTTCACCGGGACAGGGTCCGCAGACGAAAGGTGTTCGCACAAGTCTGGGGCAGCGGAACTCTCATTAGATTCCACTACAAAAATCGACTCATTTCAATTCTCTATTATCATTTATTATAACAATTTACTTCGACTGTCAAGCAAAAACGTCTTTCAGGTGTTTTTAATTAGAAACGAATTCACATTTACCATTGACCCGATAAAAAATTTAAATAAAAGCATAATTTTATTAAAAATACTTACCAAAACTTGAAATATTGTTTTGAATAAATTGTAAGCTTTTACAATCTTTAAATAAACCCCAAATAATTTTAGACAGTGTTCCTCAGTCACATGGTCCTGATTCATCTTCACGATATCTTTAATCCATATTTCCAAATATTTCTTTAACAATATCACAATCCGGGTGGCTATAACTAAATTAATATCTGATGCGATGTACATAAAGTCACACATGCAGTCGCTCAGCAATCCAAAGAAAAAATCTCCTAACGTTAAGTAAAACAAAGAGTGAACAACAATATCCATAGAGATAACTGTTATTATTGAAATCCAATTCCAAACAATAAAACTCGTGATACTATAATCAATGTTTCTGTATATATTCTGAATCTTCAAAATGAGAACAACATTGTTTGTCTTATGCATTTCATCTACAATGAACATAATACAGAAACTGATTGCAAAAGTGAAATAAAAGAGGCCGCAAATAAACGTCAAGAATTTGTTTTTTAAGTATGAATCAGTCCTATTCGTAAAATCAACGGTAACCATTCTGTAGAAACTCAAAGCACTCATGAACAACATAAAGCAGAAAGCTAATACTTGATATTTCCTTCCTCTTGGATAAATGTGATGTTTTCGAACATTATATTTTGATGCCATGAAAAATTTAAGTGCATTATTAAAAGAATACACTAGTCCTTGAATGTCCTTGTCCAGAAAATTATTGAGTAATTCTTGGATTCCTGAGCCGACTTTTAGTTGTGATGTCATTTTAGTCAGCTCAAAATTTTTCAATCGTATGTTTCCAACAATAATGTTTTTATAACGCAATGGATCGATCCTTAATGGAACTAGATAATTAAACTACTGGGATACGGCGGATAGAAAGAACTGTATGTTTATATATTAAGGACTAATGTAATCGAAGTCAAAGAAAAGTAATAATCATAGAACGTTTGTTAATAAATACATTAGGCATGTACATTTTTTAAAAGTTATATTACATTGTTTGTTGGCCGGCGAAAATACATAAGTGGGTTTTATAAAGATCAACGGCATTTCTGGTTACTGTAATAATTTTGATTAAAAGTAGCCATGTAAAACGAAAGCCGAATGATGAATCCAAGGAATTTAGTTCAAATACCAGGCTGAGCTTGGTGTTTTTGCGTCCTTAAAGGCTAATGATTCTTTGGCGGAGCAATCTGATACGACACTCAGCTTTGTATTGACTATTGTTTACTGTTTTTCTGGTATGCCTCAGGGTACAATATTTGGTCCAACACTGTTCTCAAGAAAGAAATACATCATATTGTAACGTTAGACTAACTTTTTATTATTAGCAAGAGGCAACGTGAACCTAGCTATAACTACAAAAATGCAAACTGAAGCAATACGACGATATAATTAATGAGAAGACTCATCAGGCCTAATTATTGTATTGTAGCGTCGATGTAGAACAGTCGGGAACCGATCAATTTACCGAATTTTGTTTGTTCGAATTTCATTATACCGAAAACTATTGACCGACATCTCTTTTGCTATATGCATCATTTGCCATATTTTCAGATCATCGAAGTATCATTAGCCATAAGTATTATTATACCGAAGTATGTTCCGCCGATTAACAAAATAACTTTTTACTATTGACCGAAGCCTCTTTTAAACTTTTTTCAATTGCCAACTGATTTATTTGCCATATTTTCACCATACCGAAACAACATTTTACCGAAAAATTAAATTACTGTCATAAGAATTCAATATATTTTGCTACAAAACATTGTGGCGGAAACGAAATGCTGCAAAGCCGACTTTACGTAGTCTTGTCTGCCCTACCCCTAGAGTGTAATTTAAAATCGCGTAGGCGCGGAGGGGTGGGGTGGCCCGCGAGCTGAGGAGCAGGAGGTTGGAACGACCGCCGCCGCGGCTGAGGCTGGCCGGCGAAGCCGGCCAGTAAGCCGAAGCTGCGGTGGTGAGCGTTCAAATCATCTGCGACGATAAGCTCGCGTGGGGCCACCCAAAACCCTGCAGCGCCGGAGCCATGACAGAAACAATGCTTGTTGCATGTTGCATGCTTGCTGGAACGCTGCGTGTTTGCTGCATGTTGCATTCTGCGTGCTTGCTTGCACGCTGCATGCTCGCTTGCATGCTGCATGCTGCATGCTTGCTTGCATGCTGCATGCTGCATGCTTGCTTGCATGCTGCATGCTGCATGCTTGCTTGCATGCTGCATGCTGCATGTATTAACAGCAAATGTCATTAATTATAATACAATACCCTTCAGAATTATATTATCGTATACGACATTTGCACAATTATTTTGTGTTGTCTACCTACATTTCAATGGCGCCTGCTAAAAATGTAACAGCAATAATTAGTGTGCAAAATTTTCTAGGCGTTCGGTGAAATAAAAATATGGCAATTAAAACAGTGGTATAATGAATGTTTGGAAACATAATACTTCGGACAACCGTCACTTCGAGTAAGTGTAACATCGGTAAAAAGTTTGTCGGCCAAATGAAATGCTGGAGAAACGAAAAAAGATGAATAGATAACAGGTTAACTGAAACAGTGGCAAACGTGACTTCGATGAAGTAAAAAAAAACCAAAAGGTAATAGTTGAAAAGTTTTAGGGCAAATGAAATTCGGTCAACCGTTTTTCGATCTTATGATAGGTAACCAGAACAGTCCACACACACATATCTTGCTGAATGATGCCCGATGTAAGCGGAGGACGTTCTTGCAAAGTCTTTTCTGGTCGTCTGTTGAAAATGAATAACTATTGCAACATGAGGTAATTAATTTTCAGAATAAACTGAAAGGTCTGCATATGAAATACGTAAATGCGCTCCCTCACCGTCAGCATTCACCTGTAATGTAACGTTAGAAAACGTTACAGTACAGAGGCCTTATCATAAGTTTTCAGTTATTCTGACGTAAAATAAACTGGAACTATGACAATTTCAAATTGACAAATTTCAATGAAAAAGGAACTCATTTTTTCATTGAAATTGTGTTCTTCGCACACCAGACGCGCTGTTCCATTTTTTTCCATACAAGAAACACTGTAAATACTGGAAAGACGCTGTAAAGTAAAATAGTGAAAACTCGTAATAAGAGTAAGGTGAATGCGCATTGTGATGCTCGATTGTCTTCCTTCAAGAAGGAAGACAATCAAGCATCACAATGCGCACCTTGTATCAAATCTATATTAACCCTTAAAGGCTACAATGAATTTGTATACTGTTAAGACTATTATGGGTGTAAAAACACCCGGATTTAGTAATTGGAGTAAATTAATTAAGTCAATGTATGTTACACCTTTTTATTATGTATTCTTTAATTATAGATCATGCTCTTTGATATTTTGATATAAAGGTATATTTAAAAACAAAAGAAAACAATTTAATTTGCTTGTGAAAAAGGGTTCTCAAGATCATGGTAATTTTTGAAGGGGTATGGAAAAATTTCGAAAAAAGAAAAACTTATTATGCATTTTTATCAGTATTTATATTTCTTTGTAATCACAGATAAGGCTTTAATTTGGCATGGAACTTATCTTTATACCTTCAAAAAAACATACGAAATTTTTAAATCATAATGTAGTACTAGCAATCTTTTTCAACGTTGCTTGTAACCTAACATAATATCAAATTAACATCTTTTTAGTAATTATAAACTAAACAATAAAGAAAATTAACAATCACTTCTAACTTGTAATAATTTTTGGACTCTTCATCCGATGCCAGTACATCTTCTATTTCTTGGTCCCTCAGTCGATGCATAATCTGAAATAAAAATAGCATAAGAGAATAACACAGTTATAAATAATACACATGAATAATAATAAATATAATATTAAACATACAAATAGTATTCTACACACATTCTAAAAATAAAATATTAAAAGTTCATTACTTACGCTGTAAGTCAGTAGCCCACTATGACTACAACGGGTGTAAAAACACCGGGTTGCGAGTGTACCTCGGGACTGGCGCGCGCGCACAATCTCTCTCCCCGCATGTTCGAGGGCTTCTGTCGACTTATGAGAATACACGAAATCGCAAGGTGCTGCGCTAAAAACGAAAAAAGATACCGACACAAAATTCAACCACCCGGGTGTAAAAACACCGTAGTAGCCTTTAAGGGCTAAATGTACGCGAATGCTCGTCAGCCAGGGTGGTAGTATTGTAATGTAATGCTCAAAGTCGAATCTATAATGTTACATTACACTCGAATGCTCCCGGTGAGAAAACTTCAAACACTTTCATACAAAATTGAGCAAAGAGCGTGGATGGTGATCGTGGATTTTAATTAGTAAGAGCCTGAGAGTCTATTCCGCTCCACAGAAGGTGGGAGGACTTATGACGATTTTACTACCCAAAAAAACTTTTTGAAAAAAAAGGGAACCGACTTCAAAACCGAACACAAAAAAAACTATAAAATAACTTTTCTTTCGGAAGTCGGTGGCTTTGCTTTTTTTTTTATTTCATTGACATATGGCCACCGACTTCCGAAAGAAAAGTTATTTTATAGTTTTTTTGTGTTCGGTTTTGAAGTCGGTTCCCTTTTTTTTCAAAAAGTTTTTTATTTTTCCCTTTTTAGTTGAGATAATCAACAACAAAAATCTTCATAAAATCGGCGTCTTTGAAAATCTACAATCCTATTAAGCAAAACGGATCTATGTAAGCAACTTCACGAGATATCCATTATTGTTATATACTATAAACCTTCCCCAGAATGTAACAAACACTTTTCTGAAAACTGCATTAAAATCGGTTCAGCCGAACGCGAGATAATTGCGGACAAACATGCAACCGTCCCTGAAAATCTACGATCCATGTAAGCAAAACGAATCCACGCGGGCAACGTCACGGGATATCTATTAGTGTTATATACTAAAACCTTCTCCAGAATGTAATGAACAATTTCCTGAAAACTGCATCAAAATCCGTTCAGCCAAACGCGAGATAATCGCGGACAAACATGCAATCGTCCCTTAAAATGTACGACCCAAGTAAGCAAAACGAATCCACGCGGGCAACGTCACGGGATATCTATTAGTGTTATATACTAAAACCTTCTCCAGAATGTAATGAACAATTTCCTGAAAACTGCATCAAAATCGGTTCAGCCAAACGCGAGATAATCGCGGACAAACATACATACATACATACATACATACATACATACATACATACATACAGGTCGAACTGAGAACCTACTTTTTTTTTTGAAGTCGGTTAAAAAGATCCTCGAATTGAAATGGAGGTTATGTCTAAAGTGTATTCACAATTATGTAGTTACAAAGAGTTTTTTTTTGAGAGTAGGTAATATCTTTGTCATCTTTTTGTCCTTGCTCAGTGCTTATGAAGGGTCGATGCAACACATGTCGTGTTTGACGATTGTGATTGATTCAACCAGGTTATTACCTGAACAATCGGTCATCAAAAACAATGCGCACGAATCTTGAACTAGTTTTGTAGATAAGTAAAATTTTTCGCTTTCCTTGCGTAAAATTGTTTGAAACACCAAAGTTTTTATAATTCCTGCGACTGTGGCCAGCACACCGTAAAAAGTTACATCCTGCAATAAAAAACATTTTTGCAAGATGAAAGGCATCCATGTTGAATGATGATACTTTTAAGTTGTAGAGTTTTGCAATTGGCATCAAATCCATGAGTATATTGACTGTAATTTTTAAAAATTGTTATTTCCCTTTATGTTCAATGAAGGGTATTAAGTTAGTCATCTTTTTTCCAGCTTAAAGTTAAAATCAGGCGCAATTGTAAACTATTCCCATACAGAGTTTTTTGGAGCAGTTTATTTGTTGCGTTAGGCAATTTTTGTATATAATTTTCTAAACTTTACACGACTGAGAAGAAATTACTAGTGCAGGGGCACTAGTAATTTCACCTTCGTCCACTTTGGTAACTACAGTTACCTAACCAGTTACAAGAGAAGATTTTTCTTTCGCTGTTTGGTAACTAGTTGTGAGAGAAGAATTATTTTTCCATATTCGTAGAATATAATAGAATAGGTCTTTATTTGCTTAGAATGTAGGTACTTAAAAATAAGATGTTGAATTATAAATGGGATCCATGTACATTCTGCCATAACATAGCATGCAAAAGTAACACAATTATAGGATTATTAACCTTTAAGTATGGACGTGGAGTCTCACAGGCTACTCGATGTTTTCGTTTTCTTAGTTTCACCTAATTCCCCCCACTCCCCGCGATTGAGCGGCTCAGTAGCTTTTGTATTAGTTGTAAAACTACCAACGAGGGAGGAGGTTGCGTCTTCCGATGAATATCATGTAAGTAATGACCATCCAAATATTGACCGACGCCTATCAGGCTACACGTCCATTGTTGCCCTATGATATATTTTATATGGGCGATTAGGTTTGTTTCGAGAAAATATTGACAACAACTTTAGTGGTCGCGTCCGGATGCTCAGGGCCCAAACAGGGGCCCCTTAGAGGGCCATGGACCGCACGACGCCGGTGTACAGCCTTCGGCAGGAGGCCAGCCGAGATTGGGCAGGAGTCGCCTGAGTGCGGCTGCTGCCCGGTTCAGCCTTGGGGCCAAATTCAGGAAATGCTTCCTGAAGTTCCGCCGGCTGTCGAGGACTAGGCTACCTAGGTACTTCATCGTCCTCCTGACGCCGATGCGAACTCCTACCGTTATGTTGTAACCCGACTGTGGCGCGTTGACGTGGCCATGAAAACACATGGCCTCCGTCTTGCGCAGCGCCACGTCGAGTCCCAACCGCCGGATCCTGTCGACGACTGTCACGACCGCTTGCCTCTCTTCGGTTCCACTCTCCCCGGTGACCGGGGTAGATGACGGCTATGTCCGTCAGGTAGTCCTCGACTATGCGACATAGGTAGGTCGGCACCCGGTGATACCGGAGTGCCTCCCTGATGCAACTCCAGGGCAGGGTGTTGAAGGCATTGGAGATGTCTAATGACACCGCTAAGACGACCCTGCCCCGGGCTACTGCATCCCCCGTCGTGACACGCGCATGATGGCGTCCACCGTCGAGCGCCGACTGCCAATAAACTTACGTTATTAGACTGCTGTCAATTTTTTTTACATTTGTTACCTGAAATAGGTGTTTTGCGTTTTTGGTTTCAGATATATTATACTTTGAGAAAAAAAGACTCGTTTCGTTAAAATAATTAGTTTAGCTATTTTTAATACCTAAAATATAAATGAAGTAAATTTAAACTGAAAAGTACCATTATTTTTGTTTTTTTGTAATTTCTATAATTCTTCAAATAAAAGTTGATTATAAAAGCACGTTATTTTATTGCTAAATCACATAACTTTAATATTCAATCAGTTTTAAAGCGATCTTATATCAAATTCCCAAACAAAATGTGTGTGCATATAGGTATAGGTGCATATTTGACTTTATTTTTAATTTCGATGTTAATTATTATAATTATTAATTTTGATGAAATTTTTTGAAATTTAAATCAGATTTTAAGTGTGACGTTGTTTTAATTTTGATATTTTTATAGTATTGTGATGTGATGTAATGTATTGTATTAATGATATTTTGGATGTAATTGTCTGACAATAAATAAATAATAATAATAATAATAGGAGCCTCTGAGACTCCACGTCCACGGTAGTGTTAAGAAAAAATGACGTCCATACTTAAAGGTTAAGATGTCACAAAAAACTGTCATTTAAGAAATCCTGCACAGAATAGTAACATTTGTCTACAAGTAATTTTGTTAAACATTTTTTAAATTTTTGTAATGGCAAGTTTTTGATTTGGTCAGGTATTTAATTAAAGATTACAGGGGCCATACAAATTACATTTCTTTTTAATAAGCTAGTTTTAAAAACGCCAGTGCATAATAGATTCTGGTGTTGAGATCTCATAGCTGTATTTCGTTTTCTAGTTTCTGTCAGAGTTGCAAATAGACATCGATTGCTTATTACAAATATTGCTAATTCAAGGATATAAAGGCATGGGAAGGTAAGCAATTTGTGAGACTTAAATATAGGTACGCAACTGTCTGTTATTTTAAGACCAAATATAGCTCTAAGGCAGCGCTTTTGAGCTTTGAAAATGCTTTCCCGTTCACTGCAGTGACCCCAAAATATTACACCAAATCTTAAGATCGAAACGACTAGACCATGATAGGCCACTAACATTGTCGACAAATTTACTTTTTTGGACAAATTATGCAACACAAACGCGGCTGTGCTCAATCGTTTACATATGTCTTCCGCTTGTGGCTTCCAAGTCAACTGGCTATCTACTGTGATTCCTAAAAATTTCGTGCTGGTTACATTTTCTATAGGTTGACCATTGTAGTTTATGTCCATATTATTTCCTGAAGATATTCGCTGGTAAAAGTGCATAATTTTAGTTTTTTGGAGATTAATAGCTAAATTATTATTGTCAAGCCACTTTACTAAACTGCTAATTGTGTTGTTAATGTCATTTACGTATGATTCTTTATTGGTACATGAAACAATTGATGTGCTATCGTCTGCATATAAAATCATAGGATAAGGTATATGCTGTGGCAAGTCATTTATGTCTAGTAGAAATAACAAAGATCCGAGGACGCCGCCCTGCGGGACACCATATTTTACTTCTCTAAAAGACGATCTACATTTTAATTCCCTTCTAGATTCTAAACACAGGCTCGATATCTCCGTACATTGTTTACGTCCTTTTAGGTACGTTTTAATTAAGTTAAGGGCATTGCCACGAATGCCGTATGCGTGCAGTTTTGTCAGAAGGGTATCGTGATTCACACAGTCAAAAGCCCTCGACATATCGGCATATATTGCGCATACAGGGATTTTTGAATCCACCTTTGGCATTACTCTATTGAGAAAGTCGAAAATAGCCATATTGATGTTCTTATTTTTCCTAAAACCCTTTTGCTTTACCCGTCACATAGTATGTGGTATTTTGTTAAAAAACTGTAAAGAGATTCATAAATAATTTTTTCTATGATCTTTGAGAAGATGGAAATTAGAGAAATTGGTCTATAGTTAGCCATTTCGTCCTTGTCATTCTTTTTATGTATTGGTTTAACTACTACGGTTTTCATACTTTCCGGAAATACTCCAGAGTATATGCTTACATTAATGATGTGAGCAAGGGGCGCAGCTATATAATTCGAAACAAATTTTAGGACTGTAGTTGAAATACCATCATAGCCAACACTCTTTTTATTTTTTAGGTTTTTAATCACTCGCTTGACATCCTCGGGAATAACTGGGGTCATAAATATAGAGTGAGGATTGATATTTACGTTTATTGTGTCACTTGATGTGTGTTTCGGTATCTCCGAAATCTGGTCAATGAAGAAATTATTGAAGGATTCGGCTATTATATTAGGGTTTGTTATTATTTCATCTCCTTTTTTTATTTGGGAAATGGGTTCTCTTACAGTTTTATTATTATTAATAATTTGCCATGCAGTTTTGGATTTATTTTTGGAGTTATTTATTAAGTGATTATTCTGAGCTTTCTGGGGTAATTTAATGATTTTCTTAAATGTCCTTGAGTAATTATTGAATGTCATTTTATTTTCACAAGTTGGTCTGAGTCTCTGTTGCCACAGTAATTGTCGTTGTCTTTTACTACAGATTCGTATTCCCCGAGAAACCCATTTTATTTTTTTCTCAGATCTTATGGTCACTAATTTGTAAGGGAAACAGATCATTTAAAATCAAGAACATCTCTAAAAAGTTGTCATAGGCTTTGCTAGACTCTTCTGTGCTATATACATCAGAAAACGATAGGCTTTGGAGATGTGTACTAAACTTTATAAGGTTTTCATCAGATAAATCTCGTCTTAATGTTCTCCATGATTTTATTCGCCGGGTTTTATTAACTTTTATCTTTAATATTTGGGCTGTGTGGTCTGACAGTCCGAATTCAATTACTTCATGTTGGCAGTTTTGTTTAAATTATGTGCAAAATTGTCCAGACAAGTATTACTGATATATCGAGTTGGTTGTTTAATTTCTAGTTTGAGGTTCAAATCATTTCCATTTTTGCAACCAACCACTTACAATATTATAATTTATACTATTTAATATATATGGATGTGGTCTATGGTACTATAGCTTCTTCGGAAACCGGCTTGTTCGGGAGGCTGGAAGTCATCAAGTCTATGTTCATCAGTCTTCTATGCAAAACCAAAATAGGTTGCAACACATAATGTAATGTCGTTTTAACTTAAAATATAACTAAAATATTTGACGCGTCAGGACTCCGAAGGTACAGACGCCAGCACATCAAGCTACAACAATATGGCAAATTTCTTTAAAAAAATTTCAACCTTATTACAAGAGTAGAAGGTCCATGTTTGATTGGTAACATCTGACAAATTCGAGTAGGTTGACCTGCTGGCGTCTGTACCTTAGATGGCACCATAACGTAGGCGTGTGGTAGGATATTCAGCAAAGAAAACAAGGATTCACAATATTATGCACATTGTAATGTCCCGACACAATATTCACAATCATCATTTTAGAGCTAGAGCTAAGCTAGAGCTAGAGAGTGAAGGCACCGTTCTCCTCAACGCACGGTCCGTAGGCAAGTCTTTTATGTCGCCGTGGCGCTGCTCCATTGGCTCGGCTCCTTCGGTCGTTGCACGATATTTTTTTAATAAATAAATAATTGACTTAACACAACTTACTGATTACCTATGACTGAAAGCTGCGCACTCTTTGCGCTCTATCTCAAAAACGGTTAATTATAATTATATTATTAAAAAAAAGTTCAGACAAAACTTGTAGGGAATTTTATACTGTACAACTTTCATCGTAGGTGCTAATCTTATTTAAGCAATAGAAAGCGAGATATTCGCGAAAAACCGATTATCATGACCTTTGACCTTCAATATCTTAAGACGCGGACACGATAGCAATTGTGACTTTTGAGACAACATTTAGAACGACATAACAAAGGTGTATACCAATTTATAGCTTATCATCATGCTCTCATTCCCAAGGGGTGTGGTTTACCCCTATATTTTACCTAATATCACTGGGCTAATATGTTAGATTTGCAATTCCCACTCACTCCCAATGTCATTGTTACAGAATGTACAGACAGCGGCACGGTGTAGCTACCCGTGACACTGATTTTGATAAAGTTACCACTGATTTTGATAATTCAATTTCTATAAAATTTAATAATTATGAAGAGTGATCATTATGTTAACTAAAGAAAACATTTTAATATTTTTAAAAGCCGATTACCGAAATGATCCTAAACAAAAACATTTCAATAAATTACTCAATATACATTTCTTAATTGTGGAATTGTTCTGGAATCGTTTATATTGTAGACATAACTTTAGTTACGATGAACGGGGCCTTCGTCAAAATTAAAGCTTTTAAAAGACATGTCGAAAACAAAATAAAAATGAATAAAAATATTGTAAATAATGAAATCGATAAAGAAGTTCAACAAATTCTTTCCCCTCTTAATATATTACAAACCCTTACGCTTAATCCAAAGTATCGAATAAAAAACAACATTATACATCCAAATGATAATTTCAAGAAGTTTATTTTATTAAATAGCACAATTATTATACTAGCATTACACCTCTATCGTGTTCTCGGGATTGTTCTTGATGACAATTTCCAAAGATACGCCTCCATTCATTATTTGTTCTTCGCATCCTTCTTTGACTTTATTTTTCGGAGTACTGGATTCATTATGAACCTTGTCATCAACTTCAGGCATTCAAACAAGAGTGTTTTATTCGTTTTGCACTTGCAAGAAGTGCATAGATCTCTTAATGATGAGGCTAGTTCCAAACGCTTCATCATTAGGAGTTGGATTAGCGTCGGTGCCACTTTTGGATTCTACATTGTTATTTCTATCTTCATGTATATAGTCTTGCTGAATCCTCCATGCTATATCATACTGATTTTTTTATTGCTCATGACTTTTGATTCCGATCTTGTCAATGCAATCAGGACGATCAAGTTGTTGACTGATAAAGTCGTACTATGGAATGTTAAGTTTTTATTGTTATGCGAAAGTGGATGCAGTAAGGAAGAGAGCAAGATAATGTTTCAGAGCTATGTTCGAATATTGAAGTGCTATAAAATTATTACAAACGTTTATCAACTGCCGGTAAGTGATAAATGTTACTTTATAAATGAAATAATTACTTTAGAGACAATGAAGAATTTGGTATACAGTTCATGAATCCCGATTGAAAACCGGCGCGGCGTTGCCCATTACGCAGTTATTTTAATTATTTATGTTTTAAAAACTCTGACTTGAATTCTCTATTGAATTGCAGATGATGACGATGTTTTCCAGACTTGATGTACCACTTAAATTAAATTTGTCTTTCAGATATTGTATCGAACAATAGAGGTTTTCTTTCAAGGTTTGGTTAACATTGAAGCAGTGATAAAAATCGGCAAGTATGTTCACAATAATGAGAAGGTAAGCCCCCAACTACCATTTGTGTCTTTAAACAGGCATAGTTATTGCGCTAACCTCTTTTTTTTTTTCTAGCATGCAATTGGAAACCCTGTATTGTCACTTTTGCTTTTCTCGTGGATGGTTAAAAACCTGATAATGCAAATCAGTCTCAGTCTGCAGTTTGAGAAGTTTTATGATGCTTTGAAGTTTTCACAAAGTTCTTGTGAATCAATTTTGTCGTCAAACTTTACAGGTGAATAGCACTATAACTTCTTCATTCGGGTGATTCTTTAATAATAACTGTCCAAGCAATGAGGCTCATTCGACGCGAAGCTACTTATGACAACAATGTGGTTTGAAGGTTTTGGCACTAACGGTCGCCCGCCATATTGTTTATTTAAAAAAAATCGCAGGTGACCGTTAGGGCATTAAAAATCGAAAAAAAAAATGCACCAACAAATCTTCTAACTACGGCATTATAATGGTAGTAATGTAAGATTAGATTTTGAGCTGTTACTACATAAAACAAAGTCATTTCCCGCTGTCTGTCTATCCCTTTGTATGATTAGATTAGATCGGGCGCGCCGCAATTGCGGCGGTAAGACCCCTCTTTGAGGAGTGGCTGGAGAGACGTCACGGCGTCCTGACCTATCGGATGACGCAGGTCCTCACCGGACACGGAAGTTTCGGGAGGTTCCTATGCCTGATGGGGAAGGAGGAAACGCCCGGGTGCCACCACTGCGAAGATCGCCCGGAGGACACAGTAGAGCATACGGTGCAAGACTGCCCCGCTTGGGCAGAGCACCGACGTGTCCTCACGGCGGCGATAGGCGGAGACCTCTCGCGCCCGGCATTGGTTGCGGCCATGCTGCGGGGCGAGACGGAGTGGGAAGCGGTCTCCTCCTTCTGCGAGGCAGTAATGCTCGTGAAGGAGGAGGCGGGCCGCGAGCGAGTGAGGACAGCGTCCTCCCTCCGCCCCAACCGCAGTGGTAGGCGCCCGCGGCGTCGGACGTCAGCAGATGATCTCCGGCCACCGTAGGCGCGGGCATGCGGGCAGCGAGTAAAGGGCAACTCGCTGCCCGACCATGGACCATGCCCGGGTCGACGGCGCGTCGTGTCCCACGCGCGCCTCAAAGAGCGTCAGCATAATGACGGGGCCCCCCTCTCAGAGGGCCAAAGCCTGCCGGGGTCGCGGGATTATTTCCTTACCGTGACCCCGGAACAGAAAGGGCTATTGAAGGACACCGTGGATTTTAGTGAGTAAAAGTCTGACAGTCCCTCCCGCCCTGCCCGGGGTTGGAGGACCCATTTGATGATTTTACCACGCTAAAAAAAAAATAATAGAAAAAAAAATGTATGATTAGATCTTTAAATCCGCGCAACGGATTTATTGATGCGGTTTTCTTTAATAGATAGAATGATTCAAGAGGAAGGTTTACATAGAGAATGCACTCGTGCGGAGCCGGGACGGGTCGCGAGAAACTACAAATAGGTGCCTCGGTTATGGATGCAATTCCCTTGTCAGTTACTTTCAGTTAAGTTATTTATTGCTTATTTTATTCACAGATGACGACCAAAAGAAGTTGTGTAAAAATATCTTGCGTGTGTACCGTGCATCATTCAGCAAGATGAATGCTTGTCGCCTGGTCTACATAGATGTTTGTCATCCAATACGTCTGCTAGCACTTCTTACTCACTACACTGTTGTTCTATTGCAATTTGCTCTCCTGTAAACTTGATTAAAGTAATGTATTTCAGAACTAAAATTATATTTATTTATTTCTGAGAATTTGTGGTTCTGCATACCGCTCCAATAAGCCTCAGTCTTCAAAGAATTTTGAAGTATTTCGATCACATCTTCAGGAAAGATGGTCAAAATCTTGAACAATTGATGGGTACTGATAAAGTTGATGGATGATAAATATTCAAGAGGTCATAGTGCGTTAAACGGCCCATTCACGTGCGGGGTGGTAATGATCAAATGTTTATAGCACGCCATGAGACGCCACTCATAGCCAAAATGCGTGCGGTTTCCTTGCTTGGTAAGATTGGTTGTGACACTTTCGAGTTTCTGATTAATAGTGACGACTATCAAAGATCTACAAATGACAAAGGAGACCAACGGCTTTACGTTTTTGCTTAGGCACAAAGAAAACTCGCTATGATAAATGCTTACGCATTCACAGGCTAAACTCGGCAAGCGCGGCTTAACCTTAAAGATCGACCTGTACCGCTGTAATTATTGAGCTACAAGTTCTTTTAAAAGTGGTACCGAAACAGCAGATTACTGTAAACAATCATAATCTAATCATTAATATTATTTTTGTTATTAGTCCTTGTCACCTTCAAGGTTCGATATGATCGATCAGAACAATTAGTTAAAATAATTGTTGTTGAACGACTTATATTTATTGGAATTCAGACGTAAGCATGATATTATTTATAAGCGTACTCAGTATCAGGTTTGATGGCACATCCTGTGGAAGTTTTTTAAATTAATCAATCCATATTAATTTTATTATATGACAACACTAAGTAAAATGGCATCGTACAAACAAGAAGTATTACTCAACAATCATCTACAAAAAGAAATTCAACAAATAATTAGCCCACTACACTTTCCTCTTCTACTTGGTTCACCAAAATATACCTTATCAAATAACAAAATCCATCCAAATGGAAACAAATCAACACTGTTTTCGGCTTCACTTATATGTTCGATCATCGCAGCTTATATTTTCCGTGCCATTCATTTGATCCCCAGTCATCGCATTATTTATTTTCTAACTTGCAATCTTTTTGTATTTTATTATCATTGCGGTTTAATTTTACCTTTCGTTCTTAATATCGTGTCTAAGTATGATTATGTCTTGCTCATTGTGACAATTCAGATGATACACAAGAGCATCGACTTCAGTAAACATATTTGTAGTTTTATTATCTGGAATTGGATCTCAGTCTTTGCCATTTTGTGTATCAATATCGCAGTGATTGCCTTTAATGCAAACATGACTTACTACGGTTGGCTAGATTTTGTAGGCGACATCATATTCACGACATGTGACTTGAATTAAGTTCTTGCTATTCGTATTTTAATACTGTTAACAAAATATCTGAATAAATGGATAGAAAAGATTTCAAATCTGAACGATGAAGAGGGACGCAGTGAGTCATGTGTAAAATTTGAGACGTATACAAATATTTTGAAAGCTTTCAAGTTGTATTCAAAAGTTTTTCAAGTATTGGTGAGTCTGAATTAAATTCATTTGTTTGCCGTGACCCTAGTTTAGGTTACTATCAAAGCCCTTTTTGAAACTTAAGAAAGTTGACCATGCTTAAGAAAGTTATACAATACAAAATATTGAAATGAAACTATTTTACTCTTAAATCAGAAATATATTTACTGCTTTGTGATACAAATGAAAATAAATTGTTTTTGTCACTTTTTTAAAATATGTAATAGACAGATTAAAGACGCAGAAGTATTGGCGCCCAAACTAAATTTCTCTCGTCGTGAATACGGGACCAAAATGCTCACGACTATTTAGTGAAACAAGCCTGAGGGTGCCTTTCTACCAGAGATGTGCTGTAGCTGTGCTGCGAGGATGTAAAAGCTGAGCTACGAAACTGTATGACCGTTACCACTGATGCTACGCTATGAAGCTGTGCTAGTAAGATGTACTATGAAGATGCGCCGCCACAAAGTAGCTGTGCTACGAAGATGCGCAGCTTTAGCTATGCGATGTATCGATAGTAGAGAAGACGACCTATAGCACGCCTCCATGTCACGCATCTATAGCACGCAGCCATAGCACGCATCCTTCCATATAAAACACATCTCAGTTGAATCCGTTTCCACCAGTGCTGTGCTATGAATGGCGTAGCATAGTGCATCTCTGGTGGAAAAGCAGCCTTAGGCTGATGACTACATGGGCTAAAAATTATGATTGTATGCAGCGTAGTTTTCTTTTCTTTTCAGATCTTTTATTTCACAAGCTACACATTTTCCTGCATTTTATTTCAATGTGTGGTAATATTTGAATTGATAAAGGTTCTCACAGCGTTCGAACGGAATGTGGTAAATAATACTATATTGTTCATAATATAATTGTTATCGTTCATTTTCTGGACTGAGTTCATTTACGTTTCTGAAGCGCTGTACTTAAATGTGAACTAAAAACGCTAATGTTTAAACCGAAAATCTTTATTTTTTAACCAAAAATGTCGGTCAGTATTTCCTAAAACACGAGTGGATGACGTAAATGTATAAAAAAAAATAAGAATATTTAGACGGACAATAAAACGGACAATCCGAGGCCTTAGCATGATTTAATACGTTTTTGTGACGACAAACGGGAACTTTGACGTTAATAATTTAATTTGATAGAACAAAATCGTTCCTCGTAGTATTTTTTCCATAACATTTACGTCGCACGTATTTCAAGCGTGAAGTACGGTCAAATACCGAAAATTCGTGTTAGGGCATCTGATAACTAGAACAAGGAATCTTCATCAATCACGAAAGTCGATACGTGGAAGAAATATGACGGGAAAATACCTACGTTTTAGAGGGCCAATGCCTGCCGGGGTCGCGGGACTAACGAGCTACCGTGACTCCGGAACGTAAAGGGCTATTGAAGGATCACCGTGGATTTTAGTCAGCACAAGTCTGACAGTCCCTCCTGCCCTGCTCTGGGTGAGAGGACTCATATGATTTTACCACGCTAAAAAGAGCTTCAGAAAAAAATGGGGTTACTTTTCTATTTGTGATTTCACTAACGATGGGGTTTAGTTTTCTTTGAAGCTGACTGTACATTATGGTCTCCGTTAAATATTTTAATTTTTTATTAAGACTTCATAATTTTCAGTTTATTCTTAGCATTATGACGCTGTTAGTTTTAGTCAAAAGTATGACGCTCTCGATATTACATTGTTTCCATTGTACAAAATTTTATGTAGCTGTAGAAGACGCAAACACAACATGTATACAACTAATGAATCGACGGAACTGTCCAAGTGAGTAAACATTTTTTCATTACTCTACTCATACTGTGAAAGTAGATCATTACAGTCATGTCTGATTAGCATATTCTGATTGTGAGGGTCGCGGGCAGCCGATGGATGCAAGTGGCGAATTGTCGTTCGGCGTGGCGGTCTAAGGGGGAGGCCTATGTTCAGCAGTGGACGTCTTCCGGCTGATGATGATGTCTGATTAGCTGTTTGAAAGCAAGTTATCCATTGGCCTAGGGAGAATCGCTTTCAACAGACAGCTGCCAAATCAAAGAAAAAAAAAACTAGTTCTATTTTGACATTTCTATTGAACCATGTTGTAACTTTTTGTATCGCCACTAAATTACAGCGCGATTTAAAATGTTATAACATAAAGTTAAGTAACATTACGGCTTTAACATAATTTGGTTTTAACTGGTTTCAACTATTTCTCTGAAATCTTTGCCAATTTGTTTAAGAGGATTGTATAGCGGCTGCCTTTTCAAAGAATAGGTATTTTGAAAAACTCGTGCTGTCCCTCTCGCGCGTTGAAAAACCCCCGATCGTGCGATAGAGAGCGTTGCAGCTCGCGACTGATTGTGAGTATTTTTATATGAAATTTGTCTCTCGGGAGAAAACGTTTTTCACATACTAAATCACGTCCAATCTCTTAGATTCTGGTGTCAATCGTTTCAGCATATTATATTCTAGGTTTGTATGTTTTGTTTTTTTTCTAAAACTTCTTTGTTTTTAAAATACGAAGGTTTTACTTCAATGAAGATTTTGTCATAAAAATAGTAACTTTTAGGCGCCTGTTACTTTCAAACTATTATAAATTTTGAAAAAAAGAAAACCTATAAACCTAGTTTTTTACTGTGTCAGTAGCATTCTAAAAAATCATTGAGATAGGATAACATTTAGGGGCAGAAAAACGTTTTCTCTTTTAGTATGGACGAGCGGTCGGTAGACAATAGTCTTAATGTCGAACATGAAAAATACTCGATATAGCTGGACGTCCACAGACAAAAATAAGAAAAAAAAAAAAACAAAATTAGCGGGATGGCGACAACCCGATCAACACTCATTTTTTCTTGAGTTAATATTATGTTTTTGCTTTTACTTTTCTCGTTTACGGTGTTTACCTCAGGTAAATTACTTATTTACTTACTTGTACTATTTTCTATTTTTTGTTGAGTAGGTACTACCTGTTCTGTGCAGTTTGTCCCACGCTGTTCGGCTGTAATGGGGATGGCAACTGGGGAACTATATAGCTTGTTCCAAGCATCGTCATTGGTTCAAATCAGTTCAAATCTTAAAGGTACTTCAAAATAGTACTACGTCATTGGTCGGATTAGGACTACTCTATGGTGGCGCCATCTACAATATCTTTGCGTTGCCAACCCCATTGGTCGAAGCATGATGCTATAAATGCCAGTCTTCCTCAATCAATAGACTATCCAACATAAAAATATTTTTTCATTTGAACCAGTAGTTCGTGAGATTAGCGAGTTCAACCAAAAAAATTGACCAACTTTATTATATTAGCATGAATACATTTTAAATTTAGTACAAATTGACCCTTAGACTATTACAAGCTTAGCTCAGACTTGCTTCATCTGAAAATTGACTTTACATGAACAAGGTTAAGAGCGCTTATTCTGAAAGTTGGCAACGTCGCAAATGGCTGTCAAATATGTACAAGTTTGAATGAATTTTACAAATTTACTGTATGAAAATAAGAAATATGGCTATGTAGTGCACTAAAAAATTGATAAGGGAATGCAACATCAAATTCAGTGTATAATTGCATTCCTTAAAAATTTTTTTAGTACACTACAGAGCCATATTTCTCATTTTCATACAGTAAATTTACCAAATTAAATAAAACTTGTAAATATTTGACAGCTGTTTGCGGCGTTGCCAACTTTCTGGTTACGCGCCCTTATGCAAGAATCATGACTAATTTAATGAACATTTTCTTTGCAGAAACCCAGAAGCATGTCTACAAGAAAGTATTACAAACAGGTCGATCTTTCAGCAAGATGAGTGCGTGTGGCCTATTCTATGTCGACGCTACACTACCCATAAATTTGATGAAACTCATCTCGAATTACGTCATTGTATATTTACAGTGGGTAATGGCAACTTTAAACTAATATTTCATTATTGTTGTCCTTAATTTTGCACGCCTGTGATTATGTTTTTAATATTTTGTAATACATTATTTTATTTTGTACTGTCACTATGTTTTTTTCTTGTAATAATTTTTTGAAATGACCCATGTAAATAAAAGCGGAAATTGCTTTATTTCTTAAGAAATTAGGATTCCTGTGTTTTGTGTGTAAATAAATCGTTTAATAAATAAATTATAAATAAATAATTATTGGGTAACGATTATCCAGATTTGTTTTATTTATTAATAAATTAACATGTGAAAAAAATATAATTATTATACAGAGTTATAATATTTAGTTTATATATTACTAGTGTTTGCCCGCGGCTTCGCTTGCGTTAATTTAGAATTTGAGAAACAATACGGATCGTGTAAGTGGCGCCATCTGGAATATGAACGTTATTGTTTTCTCGGCAACCGCTCTCTTCTGTTATTCGGGATGAAAGATACCCTATATCCGTGTCTATACTCCTGACAACGTATAATGCTAAATTTTGGGACGATCGATTCAGTAGGTAGTAATGCGTGAAAAGGTAAAAAAACAAACATACACACATCAAAAGTGTCTAGGGATCAAGCATTTCTTGAGATTGAGATGTGGCTTTGTAATAAATTTATGATTTTATAAATTTATATGGATCCTTTTTGGTGCATTTCATAATTTGAATCAGGAACTGTAAATCAAATTCGAGTAAAAGATGAAAATCAGCTGTCAATATTTTCCCTATAAAAACATACAACGCATTGAAGACATTATTAGTGCTACTGTTTCCCTACTACTGATTAAAACCAACGTTATTATGGAGCGGCGACGTCATTTAAGCAGGGAAGAAATGCTCAGAGCCGTGGGAATGATAGAAGCTGGTTCCCGGCAACGTACTGTGGCTTTAGCTCTGAATACAAGTCAGAGTGTTATCAGTCGACTTTGGACACGTTACCGAAGCACTGGTACCGTGGCTGAGCGCCATGGAGGACGGTATCGCTGCACCACACGGAGACAAGACCGATACATTCAAATCTTAACTCGAAGAGCTCCAACAATAACCGCCATGATGTTAGCCGTGAGGCTTCATCACTCTTCAGGGAACTTAATTAGCGACCAAACAGTCAGAAACCGCTTGCATGAAGTGAACATTCATTCCCGAAGACCGCTACGGGTACCACCTATAGCAATGCACAATCGTAGGATTCGATATCAATGGGCTCTTGAACACAGAAATTGGGCAGAAGAACAATGGCGTTTCGTGTGCTTTTCTGATGAGTCTCGTTTTGGTATGAGACCGGATACAAGACGTATACGACACTGGAGAACCCCTGGACGCCAACAGCGATTAAAATCCTGCCAGGAAGTCCATCCTTATAGTGGTGGAACCATCATGGTATGGGCGGGTATTTGGATCGGCGGAAGAACTGAGTTGATTTGGATCAGAGACAACCTCAACGCTCAAATTTATGCTGAGACGATTGTATCAGACGTCATCGTTCCTCTACAAGTGCAAATCGGTCCCTTATTTCAGTTAATGCATGATAATGCACGACCGCACACCGCAAGAGTTGTAAGACAGACTCTCGCCGCAGCTAACATCAATGTCCTGCCCTGGCCTGCTCAGTCGCTAGACTTGAACCCGATTGAGCATGCATGGGATATGCTACAGAGAAGAGCTCTGCCGAATATGGAGGGTATCCAGTCGCAAGAAGACCTTTTTTTGTTGTTGCAACGAACATGGGCGGCCATTCCACAGCGTGATTTGGATGAACTCATTTTGAGTATGCCAAACCGATGTTCTTGTGTTGTTAGTGTTCGCGGTAGAAACACGGATTATTAATTGTTTAAGTTACCCAATAAAATTTTAAAGAAAACTGTTATTTCAGTCTTTTTTTCGAACTTTAATGTTAGTGGTTCAAATGTCAAAAATCCCTTTATTAGGAAAATGGCAAATTTCTTTATGAATGCAAAGGTGACTTGGTTTATCGTTACTGTGACAAACGATAACACTTTATTTGATGAATCCTTAAAGAACATTTTAATTAATATCAATCAGGAGAAAAGTTATTGCAAAAATATATGTTGATCCCTAGACACTTTTGATGTGTGTCCTTGCATTTTTATTATTAGTTTAGATCAATAATGTTATACCTAGGTACATAGTTTGCATAGGAAACATCCTTATTTGAGCGACATTAATTTCAAAGATCCGTGTTTATCTTAAACATTAGACCATAATTTTTTGGTCGATTTACAGTATCGCTGCAAATTGAACGTACAACGTACGATAGCATTGCTCTTCTCCCTTTAGTATACCGCGTGATACCTGGTCCCAGTCGACGCGCTCAGGAGGCACAGGTCAACCCTCTCCTCATTAACAGGTTTCGACGCCCCGGAGTCGACGCCGCTCCTCTCACCACGCCGTGGCAGTGGAAGCAGGTGATCCTGGATGCATGAGGCTTCGCAGTTGTCCCCCTCTCGTTGCCATTGCTTGCAATAAAAAGTCGCTTGAAATCAGTCCACGTCATCCCAGGAAACGACACGGCAGGCAGCCAGGTAGAAGCTCCTCCCTTCAAGGCGCGGCTTATAGCGACCATAAGCGAAGCGCCATATTGATCTTGGTCCGAAAGCACATCACTGTAGTCGTCACCCAAGCACGCACATCCACATCTTGTTTTTCAGGATTGAAATCCGGTAAACGAAAGCCATGTGACGACGTAGTAGGTGATTTTACGGCTTGCATCAGTGTCAGAAAATAGCGGTTCTATCGTTCCAACAAACACATCCATTTTTCGTCGTTAGCGTTTTTATTTCGAACACGTGGGTCGTCGTGGTCCAATCCCACTTCTGATAACGGAGAATCGTTATCAGAGGGGTTGGGATATCGGAAATAACATTCAGAAAATCTTCGTTAACACTTTTAATTACTTGCTAACACACACTGAATACAAAATATGTAGTCAAGGATGTCCGAGATATCGCTCGATTAAAAACTTAGGAACGCGAGAAGTTTAACATGGCGGAGCAACCAAGATGTCTACCCAGCTTGACGGACCGATTCAAAGTCCACTTCACTAAACTGTCCGCCCATGTGGCCTACCCCACACAGGTTAGCCAACATCTGTCAACGTCACTACCTGTCAACGTCGAATAGCTGATTAATTTTCCGAATCGACATTTGACTCGACTATTTGCTCGGTGTTGCCATTGCTCCCCACGCTAACCATCTCCAAATTATCACTAATTTGACGCTCCTAAACAATCTGTCAATTCTAACTTAATAGTTACTCCAATGAGAGATAGATGGCGTTATTCTAAATTAACAATAATCAATAGAGATTCTAAATTGCGTATCTGTTTTGATTCCAGGCCAACGATAATAGATGGCGTTATTCTAAATTAACAATAAATAGAGATACCAAATTGTGTTTCTGTTTTGATTCCGCAGCATGATAATAGATGGCGTTATTCTAAATTATTGTGCTTCTGTGTTCATTCTGCGACATATATTTCAAAAATAACTATCAGGGGGTGATAAGGGATCGATACTGATGCCAAAAATGCAATCAGTAAATTTTTTGTCTGTCTGTCGGTCTGTCTGTCTGTTTGTCTGTCTGTCTGTATAACCGTTATAGAAACAAAAACTAATCGACAGATTTTTAGGAAACTTGGTACAATTATTTTTCATACTCCTGAGCTGGTTTTAGTATACTTTTCATCACGCTACAATCAATAGGAGCAGAGAAGTGAAGGGAAATGTTGGGATAACGGGAGAAGTTACTCCAATTTTTTAAACTTCCGTCGCGTGTGCAACCTTAATGGTTAAAGCTACACAGAAATCATGTATGACTGAATAATCTATCTTGGAAACTTGAACACCTGGTGCAGAACCGCAACAGACCAGATAATAATAATAATAATAAAGAAAACAAAATAGATAAACTATAAGAGATACAAAAACGGTGCGATAGCGAAAATTGTTCCACGTGATGAGAATTTTCTGCTGAGAGAATAAATTTGAAGATCTGGAACACCTGATGTGAAACACCAAGAGCCCCGCTACACTATAATATTATACAGGAATGACGTCTTTGAAAAGTTGTACAGCTTGATGAGCACTCTTTGTTTATGTATAAAAATTGAAGATTTGGAACACCTGATGTGGAACTCCAAGAGTCCAGCTACACTACTAACATATACCGGAATGACGTCTTAGCAAGAGTTGTTCAACCTGATGAGCATTATCTATTGATGTATAAAATATTGAAGATCTGGAACACCTGATGCGGAAATCAAAGCTATCACAAATTTCACTATTATAATTATAAAATAACATAAGCTTAGTACTTCCACGCAGTGAAGGCTGTTAACAGTTTAGGACTGATTTTCAATGACAATGAATTATTATGAATAACAATTTTACTCTACTGGCCAAACTCCCATTATTTTTTTACCCGCGCTCAGATCTTCGATTTTGACAACCCCGTTGTCGCTGGCATAAGCAACAGGATCCGCGTACGAAGTCGCGGGCATTAGCTAGTACAGTATAAAAGGAGATAATGGTAAACCATAGTTATCGAAATGGAAACGGATGATTATAGATTATCAAGTTATCTATAAAATCGTACAACTAAACGTCAAGTTTTCATTCATAACAACCTGTTTTTTTTTTCATTATAACGACAAATAGTTAGCACGATGGGATTGTCCATGCATTGGAGAAATTACGCAAAGTTTAATTCGGGCTTTTTAAATTTATGGTCATCGATTTTGGTAATGGTGAAGTGATGGGCAAAGTGTTTGAAAAACGTATAAACCGATAAGAATCTCACAAAGTATATAAATAAATTAAAAAAAAAAAAAAGCCTTTATTTCCCAATACATAAAAATACTAAAAATATGTAGATCGAATAGAAAATTATCAATACAATCAATCAACAATTCATAAAAATTAGGTATAATAAACATAATCACTTCATGCCAATATTATTCACATTCAAAATAAAATCTAAAAATAAAACATTCATAATCATTGCCATGCATAATAAATCAATAATAATATTAACAATTATTAACATCTTTCAAATTGTGATTAGATTGAATTTCACTGTCAAATAATTAGGTAATAATATATTATTAAAATCTCACTAGAATTTAATAAGTTATCAATTTTCTTCGTTTGCTTTGGGTACCCATTTACGGGTGAAGGCCTCCTCCATCAATCGCCATTTCTCTCTATCCTGAGCCAGTCTCGTCCAGGTATGACCCGCAGTGGCTATAATGTCGTCACACCAACGGCGCCTGGGTCTGCCGCGGGGGCGCGGTGTATCTCGAGGTATCCAGTGAAGAACCCTCTCACTCCAGCGTCCATCTGTGGCTCTTGCTACATGACCCGCCCAACGCCATTTAAGCCTACATGCTAGTTCGGCAGCATCCACAATGTTTGTATGCTGACGTATGTCTTTGTTTCTCTTTCTATCTCTTAACTTAAGTCCTAGCATGCTTCTCTCCATTGCTCGTTGAAAAACTTGAAGTTTATTTATCGCTGATTTTGTTAATGCCCAGCTTTGGCATCCATATAGCAGAGTAGGAAGTATTACAGTGTCCATAGCTTTCTTTTTCAGGCGAGTTGGTATACGTGATTTAAATACTTCTTTGAGCGACCAGTATCGTTTCCAAGTGTTTTTTATCCTGCGATCTATTTCATCTTCTGTTAAGTTGGAAAAACAAATGCTATGTCCTAGATATATGTAGCTGTCTACGTATTCGATTGGTGTGTTTTGTATTTTAGTTGGAACTCTCGTACTGTTAGTTAGTAGACACGTTTTATCAGCATTCATATGAAGGCCACATTTGCGACTCTCCTTATCAAGAGCTGTCAACATGTATTCTATATCTGCATGTTTTTCGCTAATAAGGATTATGTCGTCTGCAAATTTGAGGTGGTTCAAATATTCGCCATTTATTTTGATGCCCAAATTGTGCCATTGGAGCTGTCTAAAGATGTGTTCCAAGACTGCGTTGAATAATTTTGGTGATATCGGATCGCCTTGCCTTACTCCTTTCTGGATACTCTTCAATTCCCAGTGTCACCTGTAGGTTACTGAAGTTTAAAAGTGATTTTGTACCACTTGTCAATATTTATTTCCAGTTGTACTGTTACAGTAGTAATGTTACTGATTATTACTTCTATTTTTTTATCTGGCAACACGCATCATTTGTCATATTTTGTCAAATTCACTAAGTTATTTCACGCGTAGTTGGAACTACCCGAGTTTTCGTGATTCATTGTGAAAAAAAATAAATAGAAATATCCAGACTGTAAGTATCGTATTTTTTCTTTTTACATGTTATAAATAAATATGTAATCTATATTATACATATACTTATTGACAAAAATAACTAAAACTATATTTGCTACAACGCCTACATTATGCAGTGTCACCCACAGGTGACACTGGGCGTTATGTTATGTATATTCATTTTATTTGTACTAAACTTTGTTGTTTACAGTTAGTCTTATCGCTCTGTTGAAATGGCGTTTTACAAGTTGTTTTTTTCATAAGCTGACGTTAGATGAGATTGCTGAAGTATTGCATAAATAGGAGACCAAGGTGATAATACTGATGAGGATAGTGGAGATGAAAATAATGCTAACATTCATCTACCTAGACACATGCTTAGATCTGAAGTTCAGTTACAAAATCGACTTTCCGTTTCTGAATAAATTCGAGAATAAGATCTGGAAAGTGAGCAAGAAGAGAAGAGTGTGAAGATGGCCTCGATCATAGCGTCGATCGTTTTGAGGAAAACATCGACTCCATGAGAGAAGCCTTTTTGCCACGAAGGCGTGGCAAAAAGTGATGGTTTCCACTCTTTGCATTCTGCCTAGACGCAGCGTGTCAACATGCGTGACTGATCAAAGGGTGTCAGAAAATAACTGGACCTATTGTGACTTCTGGAGCAGTGGTGGCCCAGTGGAATCGGCCCCGACTTATGAGTTGTAGGTCGTGGGTTCGAATCCAGACATGAGTATTACTTTGTGTAATTTATTTCATCACTGCTCTCAAAACGATGAAGGAAAACATCGTGAGGAAACCGGCATGTCCTAGAACAAAAAATTCGAAGACATGTGACATCCACCAACCCGCACTGGGCCCGCGTGGTGGATTATGGCCCACTCCCTCTCACAGAGAGGAGGCCTGTGTCATAGCAGTGGGAACATTTATAGGCCGATGATAATTGTGACTATAAATATGGAAAACGGAGCTGTAATTCTGCTTGTGGTGTCCCCGTGCAATAGAGGTGAGGTGAGAAGCGCAGCACAGGGTCTGCAGATTGTCACTCAGAAATTGGCTATCCAGTGAATATTTCAGTACATTGATGACAATCAAGGAACAAGAAAAATGTGCGCTAAATTCATTTGAAATGTTGGCTTATCGCAATAAAAGATTAAGTTATTTGTTATATGTTACGTTTTTATAAATAATAGTAAGTATATAAAAAAACCTACTACACAATAAATAAAAACCGAATTTTTATTTGTACCGAAATAATACTTGAAGTCTCATAAGTCGTCTATCACAATGCCCAGTGTCACCCGTAGGTTACCCCCCCATAAAACGGGAGGGTGGCACCCTTACTTATTTGTTTCTTCTTTTACTTCTTCAATGAACGACTATTAACTAGGTTATTAAAGAAAAAAATGAAAAAGACCATTAGATTGGACATGGGAATTGAAGAGTCGGCTCTCCTTTTTTCTCAAGTTTAACCACTGCTTTGCTATGCTTATAGATTTCTTTTAAAACATAAATGTATTTTTTATGTACACCTTGTTGTTGTAGTGAATGCCATAGAGAGTCATGAGAAATAGAATCGAACGCCTTGGAGTAATCTATAAAGGCTATGTAGAGTTCTTTATTATGTTCATTATATCTCTCAATTATCTGTGTGATGGTGAAGATGTGGTCATTAGTAGAGAAACCCGCTCTGAATCCGGCTTGTTCTCTAGGTTGATTTTCATCCAATGTCTTTGAAATTCTCTTAAGTAATAGGCTGGTAAATAGTTTGTAGAGCGTTTGTAACATACTTAGTGGTCTGTAATTGCTTATATCACCAGGATCGCCTTTTTTGTATAGCAGTGTTATTATTGCAGTTTGCCAATCAGATGGTATTGATTCTTTTGCCAAAATTTTGTTGAATATTGTGGTTAGGATAGGTGTAATGGACTCCCTAATGGCTTTTAACATGTCATTTGTTACACGGTCTTCTCCTGGGCATTTAGAAGACTTGAGTTGTTGTATTGAGTGGCTTATTTCACATTCAAGAAAAGGAGGAACGATTTCCGAATTAACCAGCTCTAGTTCCTTCCACACCTCTTGCCTTAAATCCGAATATTCGTAAAGTTTTTTGTAGAATTCTGTTGCTATTTTTAATACGTGGTCTCGGTCAGTTATTTGTTGCCCATTTTTTGACAGTTTTGCTATCCATTTCTTCTTGGAGTCTAGTTTCTTGTAAGCTTTTTTAACTGACGCCCTCTTCTCAAGATTTTCTTCAATAATTTTGTATCTGTGTTCTTTAATTCTGCGCTGGATTTGCTTTCTTATGAATTTGTATAATGCTGACAATTGTTTCTTTTCTATAGCAGTTTTATTTTTCTTTTCTTTTAATTCAGTTCTTACTTTTATCAGTCTCGTAATGTTTTCTGTTATTATGTCAGGTTTATGCTTTAACTTCTTTGTTCCCTTGTATTGACTTTCTCTGGTTTTTGTAATTAAAGCTGAGTAAGCATATTCAATATCTGTATATTTAAAGTCTTTCACCGCTTGACGAAATGTTTCTTGTAAATATTTCAAGTCAAATGGTGACGGTTCGGTGGTAATTTTCACTCCAAAATATTTTCTAGACACTATTCGGTCATAGTTGAGTAGAAGCGCTGCCCGTACCAGTCTGTGGTCAGTAGGATGCGAGGTTGATATTATATCGACGTTGTGGATGATGTTATGCTTTCTTGTTAAAACGAAATCAATTTCATTACGTGTAACGCCGTTTGGGTGAGCCCAAGTCCATTTACGGTTGATTTTCTTCTTGAAATAGGTGTTTGCTACATGAAGTTGGTGTTCGAAGCAAAAATCGATTAGGATCTGACCTCTTGGACTTCTTTTTCCGCATCCCCACGATCCCATGACATATTGTCCTCGGCAGTGGCTAAACCGATCTGTGCATTGAAGTCACCAATAATGATTGTGTCTTTGTTATTGTTTTTTAACGCCATTCGAAGATTCCTGTAAAACTCATCTATTTCTTCTTGTGGTGACTTTTCGGTAGGCGCATATACTTGAATTATATCCATTGTTTTGGATTCTATTTGGATTATTAATTGTACGACTCTATCAGAGAACGTAACAAAATTTGTGATATTATCTTTCAAATGCTTTTTGATTAGAAACCCGACACCATTTCTATTATGTTTTTGACCATAATACATAAAAATAAAATCTTCATGTTCTATAATTTCTTTGCCCTCGAGTTTTACCTCTGACAGTCCTATGATGTGCCAGTTAAGTTTTGAAATAGAGTTTTCCAATTCTAAAAATCTTGATTTATCTATAAGTGATCTTACGTTTAACGTACCAATGTAGAGATATTTGTTATGTCTTTTATTTAGAGTAGTTTCATTTTTGATGGAGGGTTTCGGTCTACTGCTCCCACGGGGACCAGCCGTGCTGGGAGAGTTAAAGTTGCTCTTAATAATCTGTGATTGTTTAGGAGGAGGGGCTGGTTGCTACTGTTCAATCTGTTCGATTTGCACATTTGCTTGGGTTGCACTTGAGATAGAAGTAGTAGACAAAGGTGTTTCTGTTGATTTTGGTACTAGGAAGTTTCTCATGTCTACTTTACTTTTTTTGGTATTTCTGTGTGAAAATGTTGATATATTTCCTTGATGTTGTATATGAGATTTTATAGTAGATTCTGGTGAAATAGAAAGTTTCCTTTTTTGCTTGTTTTGATGTGCTTTTCCTTGTTCTAAATAGATAATTTTATCGCCACGCAGTACTGCATTTTTTCCTTGACTTCTTGCTATATCTACTTCTTTTTGTAATTCCTTTCTTCTCTCTACTACCTGTGGTGTGAAATCTTCCTTCATGTAAAAGGTGGTTTGTTCTAGTCTTTTTTTATTTTTTAGTACTTTTATTTTGAAATTTAATTTGCAGAATGTCACTTTTATAGGTCTTGGTCACAAAGTATACTGTGTAGTAAATTAGGATTCTTCTTCTTCTTCTTATCGTGTCGATGACAATCTAAATTGACTCGGCCCAGAATTGGGCCACGAGTTTAGCGCTCTCCGAACAATCCATCAGCTCCTGTAACGAACAGTCGGCAGGGCACGCAGGGCACGATAATAAGTGCCTCATCGTTTGTGGAGCAGCACCGCACTTACACTCCAGAGCTGAGTTATCAATGAAATTCCACCTGAACAGATTTTCTTTGCTTCGGCCTACCTGGGTACGAAGTCTATTTATAGATTTCCAGGTCAGCCAAGGCAGCTCCTTTCCAGTAGGAAGATCTTCAGCAGGCGCCACGAATGGATCTGGTAATGACGCACTGTCTCGCCACAGTTTCAGTCGCTCCTTAGAACAATCGCCAATAAGTGGGGAAACACACTTTAAAAAGCTTTTTCGGCTTTTCAGTCTTTGCGGCTTCAGGGTACTTCCATGCATAGGGTGTCGTATGTCTGAGGCCATTTTGGCTCTTTCGCAAGAACTTGCTACCGCACGGCGGACTTCCGGAGGCGCAATGCCTGCCAGTGGATACAGCATCTGTACCGGGGTCGGTTTAAGGCAACCAGTTATGATCCGGCACGTTTCATTTAGTGCGGTATCCACCATCTTTGCATGGGCTGAGCGGCTCCACACAGGGCAAGCAAATTCGCCGGCAGAAAAACATAGAGCTAGTGCTGTAGTCCGCAGAACGTGAGGCGAAGCACCCCACTTGGAAGACACTAGTCGCCTTAGGAGACTATTGCGAGTGTTCACCTTCTGTTTGATGGAGTTACAGTTTTTATTAGGATTTAATGATCAGAAAACAACTCAAAAAGCATTTATTTCGTTAATGATTACAAGAAAGCAAATTGTAACAACACAATAATGTAGTGAGTAAAAACTGATACAAATTGCAACATCTGACAAATATCTATGTAGAACAAGCCACAAACACTCATCTTGCTGAATGACACACGATGCACACGCAGGACATTTTTGCAAAACTTCTTTTCATCGTCTGTGAAAAATAAATAAGGTTTATATATTTATTATACTACAGGCCCAGTCCAAAAGGAATGGGTCATATGAACCACCAGTAGGATGATATAAGAGCATAAAATAATAAGATTCAGCACTATGCCGTCACTTGTAAGCTGTCCAACTGAGTGCTGGTGAGAATTCAAAAGTGCAGGTAGAGTGAGTAGGTACATGATCAAATCATTATATTTTTGTACGGCATTTTTACCATCGATAAATCCATGAAAAATTATAAGAAAGCGCGCAGAGCCGTAAAAAAATGGTGCGCCACAAAGGCGGTAATTTTTTTGATTTTCTGACATTTTCCAGGGTTTGGTCTTTTTCTGTACGGCATCAGTTTCATACTGTTTCAATACAGCTTCTAATCCATTATTCCGCAACGACGTACAAAAATCATGCGACAAAGGAAAAAAATCGAGACATTGGACAGTTTACAAGTGACGGCATAGTGCTGAATCTTATTATTTTATGATCTTATATCGTCCTATATACGTCACCTGGTGGTTCATAAGACCCATCCATTTTGGACATGGGCCTGTAGTCTATTTGAAGAAGATAATGCAAGATTTAATTTGTCAAACTTTTCGAAGTAAAACCAGAGTAATACAAAATACTTTAATCTGAGGCCTTAGCACTAGATTTCCGTAATTTACTAACAGCGTATTTGAAGAAGGTACGACGTTTATTGTATTGAAAAGGAACTATTTTTTCTATCAAATTAATGTCTTAAACGTTAATTTGATAGGCGTTTACTTTACGTCACAAAAACGTGAAGAGTCATATAAGGGCCTCTGTTATATAAATTAAACTTACCGCCTGCACGTACTCAATTTATAACTGATTATTTTGGTAATAATCACTGTTTTTTAGGGTTCCGTAGTCAACAAGGAACCCTTATAGTTTCGCCATGTCCGTCCGTCCGTCCGTCCGTCCGTCTGTCCGCAGTTTAGCTATGAGACGCACAGTACTAGAGAGCTGTAATTTGGTGTAAATATACGGATTTGTTGTGCCGAAAAAGTGGTAAAATAAAATCTCGTAAAATATTTTTTTTAGGGTACCTCCTGTACACGTAAATAGGGGATGTTTTCGCGTACCCCTTAGTGTATGGTATCATTAAATAGGTCTTTAAAAAATATTGATAGTTTCCATTAACAATTTTTTGATAAAAAAATTCGTTTGTGAAATATTAAGCTTTAAAGTGCTAAATTTTGCTCGACTCGAGTGTCCCCCCCCTCTACCAGCTAAACGGTTATGTTTAGGGGTGTGAAAAAATTCACAATTATATAACGAAGTTTAAAAGAAAATTATCATGACTAAGTAGGCTTTAGAACTTTACGAGTAATAGTCGACCAACTTATAAAATGTACTTGGATAACATATTTTCCTAAACAAAATGTATCGGAGATCATGCTCTTCAACTGCAAATGTAAGTTTGTCAACTTTATTTTTACAGCTATAGGTATGTTTTTACGGTATGTTTTTTGGGGATAGGTAGGTTTTTATCGTCAACTATTTTTAACTTACTTCAAAAAAAGGGGGAGGTTCTAAATTCGTCGTAATCTTTTTTTTATGTATTTTCCCCGATTTCTCAAAGACTCCTGGACCGATTTTGAAAATTCTTCTTTTTAAAATTAAATTCAGCGAATCAGTTTAGTTAATTCGCATAAGTATTTTGATGGGCAACTACGGAACCCTACACTGTGCGTGGCCCGACACGCACTTGGCCGGTTTTTTTTGCTAAAATGAGATGATAATTTACAGAAAATTATGGAACAAGAAGACATACTGAGCTGACGCCAATAAAAGTACAAGAGAGATGCCACACGTGCGTTGCGGTTACGCTTCGTCGTCGCAGTAGCTAGTATTTATAACGTCATTTACCTGAACAGTTTGAAACCAAAATAAATTCACATGAATTTTGAGCATACTGGACAGCTTCATAGAATGCCTCAAGGTGCAAACTGAGTGACATATGTATCATCAAATTTTTAACCACCCAAAATGAGACAAATACTACTTGCACTTGATCTTCTATCTGAAAAAAAAAATGTTACTAGCCCAGTTAGAATTTCGACTATCAAGGGAAGACACTTCGTACTTATTTGTCTTTCAAATGTTTTCTTACCATTTTATTTGCCAGCCCAAGTTTGATATTTTCCAAACAAAATTGAGTGTAAAGAAGTCCTTGAGTGAAAGATCCTACAATTTTAAACAGCATCTGAAACAAGTCATGAATATCGGCCACTATCATCATGTAATCACACTTTCTTTCTCACACTTTCTCTCTTTTTTTAGAATATAAATTGTAATCATAATTTTATTTTTTATGATATATAAACCTAAAATAAAACAAAAATTACTTACTGGTATTTTATACATATTTGTGACAAGCTGGTAGCAATTCAAAATTTGGTTATAAGCCTGCAGCAATCTCCTATTCAAGAGATTGTTGCACCCATTTTTGTGAGCAAATAATAATTTAATATTCCATAACACGGATTTGTCGGTCAATAACTTTATTGATCTCATAACATAAATTACATTTGCATCAAAGCACGCCATACCCATCATGTAAAACACTTCTTTCCATAGATTTGTCGCCCATACGGGCGAGAAAAGGTAAAGAAAGGCAGACATAATGAAGTAAAATGCAAAGACAGTACCAACATACATCCAACTTGTGATGATAAAGCGTTTGAGACTCGGCTTATTATTAAGAATTTTGTGTACTTCTTGAAGGCGTAAAACAAATGAAATGCTTTTCTTTGTGTGACTGAGATGGAAGATGAAGTTCATGATGAATCCGACACACTGATAGCTACAGCCAAAGATAGCTGTGAAAATAAACATCAACGCAGAACTAAATTCAAAATCAACTGTAAGTAGGTATGCATCCCAGAGATGGGGTACCAAGAACATTAACACACCAATGGTTAAAACGAATTTGTTAAAAATATTATTTGGATGTATAACATTGTTCTTCGTGTAGTATTTCGGATTAAGCAGAACAATTTGCATGAAATTCAATGGTTTAAAAATTTGTTGAATTTCTTCATCGATTTGGTTATTTATAACACTGTTTTCTGTTTTTTTCTTGCTGTTGATCTGTACGTATAACGTTTCCATAGTGTGTTAGATTCGTGACAGGCTATAAAGATATTACTGAAACAGTATTCTGTTCAAGTATACCAGCATTAGGTATAGCTTCGACTTAATCTGGAGTGGAATTTTTTGTTGAATCATTTGTAATGTTAATCCTGTCATCTGTGACATTGAAGGACTTACATAAATCAGCGAATTTATCTTTGTCGTTACTCCATTCTTTCTCTTTGCTGTAAGATGTTGCTCGTAATAATTAATGTTATGCTCAGTAATCATCTCATTTAGTGCTAATACTTAACATTTCTTGTTAACACGCTTACACGCTTTTTATAAGATGAATCGATTGGTCAAAATAAAAAACTATAAATGTTATCTTCTGTGGTCCGGTCATTAGCGCGCTCTTTACATGAGAATATTTTCCTGCCAATAAACTTTCTGAGATGGAAAACATCCAAGAAAATAAGACAAAAAGATGAAAGAACTCAAAAAATACTATGCTAACATTAAATTTAAAGCTGTGGTCGACGGTGAAGCACGTAGTAAACAACGACTCCGACAGGAAATTTCACTCCTTAGGTGTGTGTACAATAATGATTACCAAATCGGTTTGTAAGTATGTGTTGCATGTCCACTATGTACATTGTTTGAAGCTATAATTTAATTAGCTTTATTGGCCGTAGGTTAATGACGGTACTGTTGGTATCGGTACTGAGTTAGCGTTATCTTTAAAAATATCTAGGCTGAAATAATAAACAAAATCAATTTATGAATTTGGAATCATTGATTTATTTGAGCCCAGAAAGTCTAAACAGAATGAAGTCACTGAAAAGTCAAATCCTTCACTTCTTTCAAAGTCATCGTGTGGACGTTTTATCTAACAACTTGGTTGACAAAGATGTGCAGTCGATGCTTCTACCTCTGAATCTTTTGCAAAATGTTCAGTTTTGTCCAAAGTATTGCATTCAAGATAATTTCATACTTTCATGCAGCCGTGTATCTAATTTTGTGTCATTGTGTGTCACGCTATCTATCATAATGTATTTATTATACTATGGTGTTAACATCGTTGTTATCGTTGGAATGACCGCAAATAATGTAATTTTTTCGTCTGTTCTATTAATTATTGATTATATTTTCCTGTGCACCGGATTCTTAATAAATTTCATTGTAAAGATGTCTTATGCATATGAAAACGTTTTGTTCGTTATAACATTTCAAGACGTTCACAGATTATTCAATAATGAAAACAAATTCAAACGTTTCACTATGTGTAACTGGTTCACTTGCATCTCTCTCCCACTGTTCTTACTATTCGTAATAATTATTTCTTGTATTTTACTGAACACATCAATAAACGATATCATTACTGGTATCATTTTGTTGAGTTTTGACGCAAACATTCTTTACGCTATCAGACTTATTCAACTGTTAAAACATAAAGTTGATCTATGGAATCTTCAAGCTCTTCAATGTCGTAGCACGGAGGGTGTAAACAATGAAGGAGACTTTAAAAGATTTTTTAAAGCTTATGTTGATTTATTAGAGTGCTATGATTTTTACAAGATGTCTTTCCAGCAAATGGTTAGTAACTACAAAATTCTTACTAATTACTATCAAATATTTTTTTTTTATATTGCAATATGCATTCGTTAGTTTAAATAAGTGTTTTACTCTCGAATAGTAAGTATGTGATGTGGAAAATTCTCGAACAAAGAAAGAATATAAATATTTTAATTCTTTTGTTTTTCAGATTGCTTTTCACATCGCAGAGTACTCGTATCACTATCTCATCAGACTTCAGTTATATTTTGTTATGCTCAAATTATCTGTAGTAAGTGAAAATTTTATTTTCTTATAATAATATAACTTACATATTATTTTAAGGGTATGATTTAAGCTGTCACCAATTTAATTCATTTTGTGTTTCTTAAATAATAGGGTTTGCCCTCAAAATAGTAGATTTGTCACCAAAATGTAGTCACCAAACAATATAAAATCAATTCCACAATAAATTACCGAAAATCATGGAGATATAGGGTCAAGTACCAAATAAATGGTTTTGTATGTATTATAATAGGTTTGTCCTAATAGTATTTAAGCAAAGGTAGGTCGACGGAGCCCCGCTTCGCGGGGCTCCTATTTCTGAGAGAAAGGTTTAAAGTAACCTAACACGAAGGGGATGGCGGGGTCTTTCAGACCCCGCCATCCCCTTCGAACCTAACCTATCCGTTTCGGGGTGTCCCCAGTCCCGAGCTCGCTTCGCTCGCTCTTACATCCTTGGTCCATTTGTTGACTACCACCTTTTGGTGACAGATCTACCATTTTGAGCACCAAGCTATTATTTAAGTAATAAAACTATTATTATAAGAACGAAGTTTATATTCATGTAATGCACTACAATTTTATTGGTAATCCATCTCATATTTTACACATTATATTTACAATAATTTGGTAATTCATACCTGGGAACACTCTTTGTTTATCTGAGAACGAAAATATTTCGTGGCGATAGATCTATTTATTAGGTGATACAACTTGATGACAAATATAAATTTTGGTGACAAAAAATATAGTTCCCTTATTTTAATCATTGGAACATCATATCCAATTTGCTTAGCTTTGGTGACTTGATACTTGACACAATAAGTATGTCCGTATTTTAAAAAGTCTTAAAATGCTAAGAAAAATTATTATAGGTTGAACACCTATTTCGTTTTTACAGAAAATGACGGTCACGATAAGTTTATGGATAATGTTTTGGTTGGTGAAATCATTAGCATTGCATATAACACTGAGTCTGCACTGCGAGAAATTTTATATAGCAATGAATAATATTCAGGATTCATGCGCATGTATCATGAATTCAAATTGTAGAGGTATGTTGTAAGTAAGGATACAATTAATGTAAGTAATATGAAACCAATCGTCCCTTGGTGAGTTACGATTAGAGTTTAGATGCTTGGTCGCAAATGCACCCAAAGTTGTGATGTTGGCAAATTTTGCATCGACCTTAAAAGTATTACGTTGTTGTAAACAAGCAAATGTACAGTTATTTAATTCTGGTGTCCTGTTAATAATAAAATAAACTGATGATGTTATAAAAAAGATAGTCACTTCCTTAAATTTTCAAATAATTACTTTAGGTAAAGATGCAGCCAATTCCGCAATCTTTAGTTCTGATATATCCGAAAATGTCATCATTATAAGGAAGTGAGTGATTTAATGAGTTATTTTTTTTACATCTTTTTAGCATTGTTGACTTACTCGGGTTTGTTACCACTTCTCCTCGTAAAAAAATAATGGTTATTTATCATAATATGCATAAGTTGCAAACATAGTTTGTTTTAATACAAGACTTGTTACAATACTGGGCCCGCGTAGTGGATTATGGCCCACTCCCTCTCTCCCTCTCACAGAAAGGAGGCCTGTGTACTAGCAGTGAAAACATAGGCTGATGATGATGATGAAATTATTGTTGAGAAATGTTGGCCACAAATCACTACCTTGAGACACGCCAATGTTGATTTCACAGTAATTGAGCCTTAAACTCGGAATCTGCTGTATTGTGTGAATGAAATCAATTAATAAATAGTCTGTAGCTTGACTCTGCGTACAAACTCTTTGATAATTAAATTAGTTCTGGCTAGCATTGTTGCTAATTCTGAGTCAAACGTCTATCATAGTTCATTTATTACATAATTTTTGAATTAAAATTATTGTGGATTTTTCGAATTAAGAATTAAAATAAATAAGTGATACCTATTAAATTATTAACACTGTTGTATTTTTCAGATGTCACAAAAAAGTTGTGCAAGAATATCAAACGTCTACAACGAGCAAGATACGGAAAGCTAGATGCCTGTCAGTTATTTTACGTTGATGCTCATTTACCATTTAAATTGGTAGCATTATTAGCTAGTTATACCTTTGTGGTGCTGCAATTTGCGTTTTTATAATCAGATTATTGAGATGAATGCATCATCATCATTATCATCGCTTGTTGCACAAAATGTTGGTGATATACCTAAATTGGTGTAGCTAACCAGGCGTGCACTTTCTTTCATATTCTAACAAGAGGACGAAGTTTAAGAAGTCATAGTTTTTGCCATTATATAATTTTCCAATGGGAACGCTCCTTGTAATTTATAAAAATATTACACATTTTTTGAGTTTCATTTTATTTTGTCCAACTCTGAACCCACCGTCTTATTAAATAACATTTATGATACGAGTAGTAAGATTCACAGTTAACATAACACACATTTCCACTGTAATGCATTCAGTAAGAAAAAGTTTATTTTAATATTGAATTATTCAATAATTTATTTTGTTGACAAGTTTTATTTTTTTGAAAAGAACTGTGAGAAGGTTTACATCGCTATGAACAGCGTCTAGGATTATGTACAGAAGCCAGCACATCAAGCTACCACAATCTGTCAGATTTCTTTAATAGAATTTCAACCTTATCACAAGAGTAGAAGGTTAATGTTTGATTGGTAAAATCTGACAGATTCGGGTAGGTTGACCTGCTGGCGTCTGTACATACAATCAATTTAAATTCGAAGTGTTTAGGTTCCTCTTTTTAATTTTTTGATACAGATTTCTTTTAGCTACGGACTACGAAGGAGCTCGTGGCTAAATAATTACAGCCGCACAGGCCGATCTTCCGGGTTAAGCAGTGCTTGCCGAGGTTGGTCTGTGGATGGGTGACCATCTGTCATAGCGAGTTTCCTCCGTGCCTCGGAAATTACGTAAAGCCATTGGTCCCGGCTGTCATTTGTAGATCTTTGACAGTCGTCAATCACAGTCAGAAGCTTGAAAGTCTGACAACCAGTCTGTCCATGGGGTATCGTATTACCCACCCAAGTAACACAGTCTGGATGTTTTAAAACCAATCTGTCTATAGACTGTCTATTCAGGGTTAATCTTTAGATACGGGCTTTCTGAAGATGGGTTTGATAAAGAACATTTAATCTTATAGAGTTTTTTATCTAAAGCTTTATTATTTTAAGAGCATTTGTTCTATAGAACACTTATTTTAAGTACGTTTATAGTTATAACGAATGTTTCTAGATAAAATACTCTACAAATAGTTAAAAAAGCCTAAAGGTACCTATTTTGAAGTAGTTTTATAGATAAAATGATATATTTGAAGACAAAACTTTCTACAGATATTCCATTTTAGCTAATGGTACTCTTATCTTTTTTTTCTATAGATACTTCAGTCTAGATAAAATACTTTACTAGATATTTTTAAGTTTGTCTAGAAAAATGATAAAGTCGTGTTTTTAGAGTTTTTATCCTTAAAAGTGGCTTAGTTAAGTGCATTTGCACTAGAAATTTAAATTGGATGAGTTTATGCAATGGAGAAGATGAAACAAATTAAAAGATCTGGTGGTTTTCGTCGAAAAATCCGCAAGTATTTAAAAAGAAAGAAAAATGAAGAAGAGACGACCGAAAAAGTTCGTAGTAACTTCCTCCAAAACGTAGAAAATTGTTGATGATATATGGGTATCAAAAATGAAAAGGTTTGCTGTCAAGAGTACGAAAAAAAAACCACATGACTTAAATCCAATATGGCGGACAGGCTATTTAAAATACACCCCCATAATATGGGTATCAAATGAAAGGGTTTGCTGTCAGGGATACGAAAAAAATGGTGACGTGACTTAAATCCAAGATGGCGGACAGGCTGTTTGAAATTCACCCCTATGATATGGGTATGGGTATCAAATAAAAAGATTTGCTGTCAGGAATACGAAAAAAAATGTCACGTGACTTAAATCCAAGATGGCAGACGTCCAAGATGGCGGACAGGCTATTTGAAATGCACCCAAATGATATGGGTATCAAATGAAAGGGTTTGCTGTCAGAAATAGAAAAAATAGTCACGTGACTTAAATTCAAGATGGCAGACTGGCTGTTTGAAATCCACCCCAATGTTGTGGGTATCAAATGAAAGGGTTTGCTGTCAAGAATACGAAAAATATTGTCACGTGACTTAAATCCAATATGGCGGACAGGCTATTTAAAATCCACCCCCATGATATGCATATCAAATGAAAAGGTTTGCTGTCAGGAATACGAAAAAAATAGTCAGGTGACTTAAATTCAAGATGGCGGACTGGCTGTTTGAAATCCACCCCAATGATGTGGGTATCAAATGAAAGGGTATTAATGTAATTACAATTATAATTATTATTTCTCACATTGTTTATACTTAAATAAATCAGAAATACTTTTTACTCGGGTACCCTCTTGTATCGATTAATTATATTGGTTTGTTACTGCATAAAATGGTCTTACGTTCACAACACATGAAATTACCTATTCACTGAAGAACGTCTAGAAATACTGTGACAAGATAAAAAGGAATACAGAGTGACAGTTACTAGATAATTTTAAACCACTCTTAAATCTGTTTATTCTCTCACTAGATAGTTTAGTATGTAGTAAGTAAAATTATTCTAGAGCCATACTACAAAAAAAATCTCTAGACTGTTTGTTCTATAGAAATCGGTTTTCTAGTAAATTTTATCTGGACGCCATTTTTATTGCCTATTTTTTGCTTCAAATAATTTTTGTTACGTATTTTAATGTTTTTATCATTAAATTATGTCTAATTAGACATTTGATATGTTTTAAATTACTATATTTTAAATAAAATGAGTATTTTAGGCTTTAAACTGTAAATTAGAAAATTTGCTTATACCAAATAATATTCATATTTTGAAAAAATAATGTTAAATCTTTCATTTACAGCGGGCGCTCTTATTTAACAAGAGTTTTACATAATATTCAACGATAGAATTTCAATCGCATATTGATTTGCTTATTTACCCATTATTAAAACACAAATAAATAAAAAGTAATAAATTTGTTACGCCATGATGCAAATATTATTAAGTAAAATAACTCTTGTAAGTTCCACGCCATTATGCGTCACTAGTAAAATGTTACTTGAAGTTGTTAGTCTTAAGATCATTTGGTTTTAAAACTTGACGAGCAATGATTCCTTTAAAGGTCTTAACTCTATCTATAAACTATCTACTAGTACGCTACTAGATAAACGTGCGGTCTATAAACGGTTTAGAGAGACACTAGAAACATCTCTTAAGTCAATTTGATCTGAACTCTATCTAGTCATGTTTTCTTAACTCATTCTTAAGAGAGGGTACAAGAATGTGCCCACTTTTACTAAACTCTGTCTATAAGCGTTCTAGAAGATTGCTTATAGATATTTTATTCTTATGGTAGACAATTCAATTTAATTCTATAAGCTATCTAGTAGTACGTTTCTAGACACGTTTGTGTTACTTGGGTGCAGTTACTGGGTTGTGGAGGACCGATAGGCAGTCGCTCCATGTAAAACACTGATATATTATTCAGCTGCATCTGGTTCGACTGGAAGCCGACCCCAATATAGTTGGGAAAAGGCTAGGGAGATGATGTCTCTGAGATCGAATTGGGGCGTAACACTGTCTAAGCAGGGTACTGTGACTACAATTGAAGGAACAGGGTGGACTTTTAGTCGCTGATAATCTGACAGTCACTTCCTCTTCACCAAGAGCGGGGAGGTCTTATTTGATATTTATTTTGATGATTTTCTTTAATACAAAACCGGCCAAGTGCGAGTCGAACAAAATACACACATCAAAAGTGTCTAGGGATCAACATATATTTTTGCAATAACTTTTCTCCTGATTGATATTAATTAAAATGTTCTTTAAGGATTCATCAAATAAAGTGTTATCGTTTGTCACAGTAACGATAAACCAAGTCACCTTTGCATTCATAAAGAAATTTGCCATTTTCCTAATAAAGGGATTTTTGACATTTGAACCACTAACATTAAAGTTCGAAAAAAAGACTGAAATAACAGTTTTCTTTAAAATTTTATTGGGTAACTTAAACAATTAATAATCCGTGTTTCTACCGCGAACACTAACAACACAAGAACATCGGTTTGGCATACTCAAAATGAGTTCATCCAAATCACGCTGTGGAATGGCCGCCCATGTTCGTTGCAACAACAAAAAAAGGTCTTCTTGCGACTGGATACCCTCCATATTCGGCAGAGCTCTTCTCTGTAGCATATCCCATGCATGCTCAATCGGGTTCAAGTCTGGCGACTGAGCAGGCCAGGGCAGGACATTGATGTTAGCTGCGGCGAGAGTCTGTCTTACAACTCTTGCGGTGTGCGGTCGTGCATTATCATGCATTAACTGAAATAAGGGACCGATTTGCACTTGTAGAGGAACGATTACGTCTGATACAATCGTCTCAGCATAAATTTGAGCGTTGAGGTTGCCTCTGATCCAAATCAACTCAGTTCTTCCGCCGATCCAAATACCCGCCCATACCATGATGGTTCCACCACTATAAGGAGGGACTTCCTGGCAGGATTTTAATCGCTGTTGGCGTCCAGGGGTTCTCCAGTGTCGTATACGTCTTGTATCCGGTCTCATACCAAAACGAGACTCATCAGAAAAGCACACGAAACGCCATTGTTCTTCCGCCGCAATTTCTGTGTTCAAGAGCCCATTGATATCGAATCCTACGATTGTGCATTGCTATAGGTGGTACCCGTAGCGGTCTTCGGGAATGAAGGTTCACTTCATGCAAGCGGTTTCTGACTGTTTGGTCGCTAATTAAGTTCCCTGAAGAGTGATGAAGCCTCACGGCTAACATCATGGCGGTTATTGTTGGAGCTCTTCGAGTTAAGATTTGAATGTATCGGTCTTGTCTCCGTGTGGTGCAGCGATACCGTCCTCCATGGCGCTCAGCCACGGTACCAGTGCTTCGGTAACGTGTCCAAAGTCGACTGATAACACTCTGACTTGTATTCAGAGCTAAAGCCACAGTACGTTGCCGGGAACCAGCTTCTATCATTCCCACGGCTCTGAGCATTTCTTCCCTGCTTAAATGACGTCGCCGCTCCATAATAACGTTGGTTTTAATCAGTAGTAGGGAAACAGTAGCACTAATAATGTCTTCAATGCGTTGTATGTTTTTATAGGGAAAATATTGACAGCTGATTTTCATCTTTTACTCGAATTTGATTTACAGTTCCTGATTCAAATTATGAAATGCACCAAAAAGGATCCATATAAATTTATAAAATCATAAATTTATTACAAAGCCACATCTCAATCTCAAGAAATCCGCATAAAAATGCTTGATCCCTAGACACTTTTGATGTGTGTATTAAAGTTCATGTAGTTGGTTGTAACTTTGAAAGGTAAATTGCGGTTTACGATTAATGACGTATTAAAAAAAAAACTAATTACTTGATCTCGTTCAAACCAATTTTCAATTGAAGTTTGCATGGTAATGTATATCTGTATATATATATATTATATAAAATTCAAAACTGACTGACTGATCTGACAACGCACAGCCCAAACCGCTGGGCCTAGAAACTTGAAATTTGGCATAAGCCCTCCTTATACCACGTAGGTGAGCACTAAGAACGGATTTTGCGAAATTCGACCCCTAAGGGGTTGTTTTTGGGGTTGATAGTTTGTATGAAACTTCGCTACTACAGGTGCTAGGAATCCCAAATTTTGCATGGGGTGTCTTTTTAGACCGTAGATGCTCATTATGACGGGATTTTGCGAAATTCGACGCCTAAAGGGTTTGTTTTTGGGGAAGTGCTAGGCGTCTCAAATATTGCATGGTGGTACTTTTTAAGATGTAAGTGCTCACCAAGGTGGAAATTTTGAGAAATTCGACCCTTAAGGGGTTGTTTTTGGGGTTGATAGAACTGAGACTCAAATTTATACACAGGGGTTCTTTTTTGGACGTAAGTAATACCTAAGACAGGATTTTGTGAAATTCGATCCCTAAGAGATTGTTTTTGGGGTTGACAGTTTGTATGAGACTCTGTCAATATAAGTGCGAGGAGCCTCAAATTTTGCACCGTGTTCCTTTATAAGACTTAGATGGACACCATGGTGGGATTTTGCGAAATTCGACCCCAAAGGGGTTTGTTTTTGTGTTTGATAGTTTGTATGAAACTTTGTTACTACAAGTGCTAGGCGTCTCGAATTTTGCGAGGGGATCTTTTTAAGACCTAAATGTTCACTAAGACGGTTTTGCGAAATTCGACCCCTAAGGGGCGTTTTCGGGGTTGATAGTTTGGAGACTCAAATTTTGCATAGAGATTCTTTTTTGGACGTAGTTGCGGGTATTTTGTGAAAATAGACCCCAAGGGGTTGAATTAGGGATTGATATTTTGTATAAAACTTCGTTTCTACAAATGCTAGGAGTATTAAATTTTGCAAGGTTGTTCTTTTATGACGTAAATGCACACCAAGGCACTATTTTCTGAAATTCTACCCCTAAGGGGCTGTTTATGGGGTTGACAGTTTGTATGAAACTTTGTTACTACAAATGCTAGGAGTTTCAGCATGTGGGTTGTTTTAGGACCTAGGTTCTCAATAAGGCGGAATTTTACAAAATTCGTCCCCTTAGGGGTTGTCTTTGGTGTTTGTAATTAGAGGACTTAACATTGCAGGGGGGTTCTATTTAGGATACAGGTTCTCACTAAGAGAGGATGATATGAAATTCGACCCCTAAAAGTTTGTATTGGGGTTGATAGTTAGGAGTTAAATTTTTTGGACCTAGGTGTTACCTAAGACGGAATATTGCGAGTTGATAGAATTTTTGTTGAATATTGATTGAGTTTTTTCCAACAGTATCCCGTATAGAGGGTGGCCGGGACTAGAAATTCACAAAGGCAAAATTCGAAAATCACGCGGACGAAGTCGCGGGCGTAGTGCTAGTCATATATATTTTTAGTTTCATCATTCTCTTATTTTAGAAGTTACATGGGGGGGGGGCAACATTTTCCCACTTTGGAAGCGTCTCTCACGGAAACGGTTCAGTTAAGAAATAATTATATTAGTAACCTCAACGTCATTTCAAGTGTCAAGACCTATCCATAGATACCCCACACGTATGGGTTCGTGAAAAAAATATTTTTGAGCTTCAATTGTAGTATGAGGGCAATCTCCAAAATTAGTTATATTTTTGCGTAAGAATCCTAATGCGGTTCACATAATACATCTACCTACCAAGTTTCAACAGGATAGCTTTTATACTTTCGAAGAAAAGTGGCTGTGACATACGGACAGACAGACAGACAGACATGACGAATCTATAAGGGTTCCGTTTTTGCCATTTGACTATGGAACCCTAAAAAGGGGTTAAATCTGGAACGAGTTGATCTGGCAAAGAACAACAGTAATTCTCGACATATTCTCGTTAATCAATAGACGGTAATTGGCTGGCCATATTAGTCGGATAACTAAACGTTTTATGGAGTACTTTTTCACTCAATATTTAGTAAGTGATTTATAATTATATTATATTGCTAAAAAATATGTTTATTCTATTATTATTAAATACTCAGAGTGAATGTAGCTTTCTAATGGTGAAAACTTTGAAATCTGCACAGTAGTTTTTGAGTTTATTCATTACAAACATATACACACACACACACACAAATACAAATTTTTCCTCTTTATAGTATTATTTATAGTACTCGTATTATATTGATAATTACCATTCCAGTACAGTACCAAAAAAAATTAAAGGTGTTTATCTAGGCCCGAAAGTAATAAATTAGGAAGTTAATTCCATTAATGCATGCCTAAATAAACCGTAACATTCTCTTTAATTTGAAACTGACTGAAATAACATTTAAACAATTTTATGTATACCTTACGTAAAGTTGCTCGATTGTTAGACACTCAAAATGGAGACTCTGAACAGAAACGTTGATGTTGAAAACGAAATAAATTCTAAACCTAAATTGAATAACGTAGTCGACAACGAAGTTAAACGAATTCTCTTTCCTTTGAATCTGATGCAAATTGTACTACTCAGTGCCAGATATCACATCAAGAATAATTTTATAAACTCGAATAACTTTTTGAATACGTTCATATCAATAGTTGGGACGGTTTTTTTTGTGACAATATATGTCCATCGTCTCTTAGAAATTGCTTTTGATGATAATTTCACACGATATACCCCTGTAAACTTCTTATCATTTGCATCCAATTTTGATGTTACTTACAAATGTTTGGGTTTCATCATGAACTTAACTATTAACTTCATCTACTCTAAGAAGAACGTTTTATTTGTTTTGTACTTTCAAGAAGTACACAGATTTCTGAGTAACATCTCTGAAATTAAACGTTTCATCATTGAAACATGGATCACTGTGGTTTCCGTCTTTGCATTTTACATTTTCATGATAATTTATAGTAACTCGCTATTTCACAAGCCTCCGTGGAATGTTGTCATATATAAAATTATTTTGGCGACCCTTGATGCAAATCTAATTTACGCAATAAGACTTATTGCGTTATTAACAAATAAAGTTAAGTTGTGGAATAATCAGTTATTAATAGCCCAGAAAAATGGCTGCGGTGAACATCAGACAGAAAGAATGTTTCAAGCTTATGATCATTTATTGAAATGCTACAAGTTTATCAAAAACATATTTCAACTACCAGTAAGTAGAAAATTAATGTAGTGGTGCCATGGTTTTGAATATTATTTTTTCTTATTTGGAGTTTGTATTATTTGTTTTTTTTCTGATTTGAGAAAAAAGTCACGTAAAAAATTTTTTTTTACGTGATAAAATCATCAAATGAGTCCTCCCACCCAGCGCGGGACGGGATCGACTTTCAGACTCGTACAAACTAAAATCCACGGTGTCCTTCAATAGCCATTTGTCACTGTTACCTGATAAAACAGTCCTCAGACCCCGGTAGACTAAGATGGATAGAGTGTGAAATGTATAATAAAAGGAAATTAATAATATTGATCCCTGTTATTTTCAATTCATACAGATAACGTTTGTGAATGTGTCCATTAAATGGTTCTATATAATTGTACCACACTATAATTTCCAGATCCTGTTCAGTACTACAGGAGCCTTCTGTCATGGTTTGATCAATATTGAAATTGTGATTGAATATAGCAAAATTGAGTATGCAAGCGAAATAGTAAGTTTATTAAGTAAGAGAAATACTACTTTAATTATGTAGACAAAAAACTAACTCCATATTTTTATTATTTCAGCACGAAAGTCCCGTTCTATCGATTTTACTATTACTATGTATAGTGCAGAATTATTTTTTACAAATTTCACTCAGTTTGCACCTCAATGCGTTTTATGAAGCTGTCAAATATACACAAGACTCATGCGAATTTGTTTTAGCAACAGACTGCTCAGGTGAATAACTTTCACATCATGTGCTTTCAATATTTTAGCTGGTCCATGCACTGCAGTAACTCCATTTTATTATACTTATTTGTTACAGATGATCAAAAGAAGTTATGCAAAAATATCCAGCGCCTACATCGTGTGTCATTTAGCAAGATGAGTGCTTGTGGCCTGTTCTACATAGATGTTTGTCATCCTTTACGAATGCTGTCTCTTCTTACTCATTACACTATTGTATTGTTACAGTTTGCTTTTCTGTGAACATGTTGGTTTTAAAAAGGTATTCATGTTTTTTTATTTAGCCTTTCCCTCAGCATACTTTTCCATATTTCTGTGGATTTTAACTTCATATTTTACTGAAATCGAGATTAATGTGATTGAGTAAGTAAATAGTAGACAACTAAAAAACGCCAGTTGTCCAAAATACATACTTTTGGAGTTGTAAATTCACACATCACTTAATTTACTTCGTGCGAATCACCTACTGAAAACATAAATTCCAATCAACCCAGTAACCCAACTGTCAAGGTATCAATAGTGCTGCATTGGCCAGATTAGACAGTTTCTCAACAGTTAGCCCCTTCCTACACTAGGCGACGCAAGTCTCCGATACCTTACGATTTTGGTATTCATTGACGCGTGCTTGTGTTCGAACCTCTATGGGTTTGTATTGCGATAGCCGCTTGGATACCGAAGTCGTAAGGTATCGGAAACTTGAGTCGCCTTGTGTACGAAGGGCCATATAATATGCAAAAGAATGCGTTTTTCTTGCCAAATTGTGACGCAGTAGCCATATAGCAGGGTCTTGAAAGTAATGGGAATGTTATAGGCGCGATGGAAGCTCTATAGAATATCCTATGGTACGTTGAAAAGTATCTTTTGTATTAAACTAAGTTATAACAAAGCCGAAAGAGTCACAATCCATCCTGACAGATATAGATAATAGATATCTAAATATATAAAAATCAATACCACTTTTCGTTGTAATTTTATAACTCAAGAACGGGCTCACCTATCCACCTATCCAAACCAAATGTTTAGGCTTTGTTCGGACTATTTAGTAGATGGTTTATGTGAAGTTTGCACAAAATCGGTCGAGCTGTTCTTCATTTATCACATTTTTTGTACCTAACAAATGATGTAGTATTAGTTGTGTATTAGTATGGATCTGTGGCACTACGAAGTTCGCGGGGTCAGTTAGTTTTTAATATTATTAAGATAATTATAATTTTGAAGTTAGAAATCGTAAGTTTCTTACTCATAATCTGTCATAAAACTACATTGTCATTACTAAACTACTAAACCAGTAGCTAACAACTGAATTGATAATGATCATATTTTTATGGAAAAAAAACAATCCACCTTCTGGAAAAAAACTAACTAATTAATATTCATCAAGACATGCTTCGGGCCTTGGCGATGATTAATTAACTTTTGTCATAATTACGATTCATAGAAAGCAAAGGGTTAGACATTGTTTTTTTTTTATATAAAAATCATTCCTTTTCATTAGTAGCATCCTGTTTATCCAGACGTTACTGTAATGGGTCTCAAAGAATTCTACAACAAGTTCTATAAGAAACAAATCTTTGTAATTAATAATAATCTAGTTGAAATCCAACTTAATCATGTGGTCGACAAAGATTTACAGTCTATGTTTTTACCTTTAAATGTGATGCAAACTATACTTTTTTCTCCCAAGTATTCGATAAAATGTGATTTTATAAGGTCAAATAAACAGAAAACTAAATTAATGTCATTATTTTGGACAATTTTGTGCATAATCCAATATGCTTTTGTTTTGATGCACATGTTTGGCTTTCCTAAACTTGACATGATCTGTTTTCACTTCCTCCTTGTCTTAAATACTATGTTTTATCCAACGGCCTTTATCCTCATTTATGTCCTCAACATCATCTACGCGAAAATCAATATTTCAATCGTCCTTGCTATTCAAGAACTTCATAGACTCTTCAATAATGCGAGCATCATCAAGATTATTGCTAAATGGAATTGGATTGCAGTTGTGCTGATTTTCGTCTACAATATCGTACTAGCAATAGTTTTTTATTTTATGATAGCTGGAGCACCATGGTTCCTCTTTATTTGTTATTTAATATTAATTGGCTTTGATGCAAACATAATATACGCAATGAAACTCATTGGCTGCCTAGAAACGTATGCTGTCATTTGTCATTGTAATTTTTTCAAATCTGGGTCTCGTTTTAACGAAAATGGTCATACATGCAAGTTCAACGCTTACAATACAATATTGGAAGGTTATAATGCTTTAAAAAAATCTTATGAGCCTTTGGTAAGTATATGTTAAATGTACTCTATCTTTGAAGAAGTTGTAAAATGTACTTGAATTATTGTTTATGCAGTCACATCATGCTCGGGCTTATCATTATTTATTAGATTTTTTTACAAACAACAGTAGAAACTTTTTTGTTTCAGGTGTTGATTCACACGTTTGAGACATTTATACATGCACTGGTTGATACATGTTTTTTTATGACGTTGTTACACCAGAAATCCGTAAGTATTTACATGCGATACCTTTAGTTTTGCGATTTTTAATGGCATTCTTCGTGAATTTATCAAGAAACTGTATTATTACCGCAAGGTTCAAATCTTGGCCCACTCATCAATTACAAACTACCCTCACAGCTAACTTATCTTGGTAGCCGTAACCCTCGCAGTCATACCCACCAGCTTTCAAAGAACACTAAGATTACTTTCTATAAAATAACTATGCGAGGATTTAAAAACTCTTAATACAATCTTCATTGCCGTAACAGAACATACTCTACCTTTTGTGTTTTTTGTTTTAGTACATTCCAATATATTTTTTACTTATAAATTTTCTATGTGTGCAAAAGAATCTGTATTTGCAAACGTTGTTCAGCTGGCGTTGTGAGATGTTCTACTCAGCTCTGGATTTATTTCAAGATTCGTGTACACTTACTTTGAGTTCAAATTGTACAGGTATTTGATTTTCACTGGAATTGATCTGTCCAAAAATTTAAATTAGAATAATACATTATTCAGTCAACCTCTTCTTGAATTGCTTTGTAATGTCACTTACCATTTATATAATTACATGTCATGATAAAGTCCGCGCCACAACTAAAGTAACTTTGATGTCCATCTATCTATCTATCTATACTTATAATAAATCTGTAGAGAGACCAATTCTGTACATGAAATATATTTCCAAAATAACTATCAGGGGGTGATTAGGGATCGATACTGATGCCAAAAATGCAATTAATAAAATTATTGTCTGTCTGTCTGTCTGTCTGTCTGTCTGTCTGTCTGTCTGTCTGTATAACCGTTATAGAAACAAAAACTACTGGACGGATTTCGACGAAACTTGGTACAATTATTTTTCATACTCCTGCGCTGGTTATAGTATACTTTTCATCACGCTACAATCAATAGGAGCAGAGCAGTGAAGTGAAATGTTAGGAAAACGGGAGAAGTTACTCCATACACGCTAATCTTCGGAACTACTGGACGGATTTGATTGTTTTTTTTTTTGTTGTATAGCTATTAAGTCTGGGCAACATACAGGCTATAATTTATCTTGGAAACTTGAACACCTGATGCAGAACTGCTATAGATCAGCTAAACTATAAGAGATACAAAAATAGCGCCATAGCAAAAATTGTTCCGCGTGATGAGCATTTTATGCTGAGAAAATAAATTTGAAGATATGGAACACCTGATGTGGAACTCCAAGAACCCAGCTACACTATTACATATACAGTAATGACGTCTTATCAAGAGTTGTTCAGCCTGATGAGCACTCTCTGTTGTCGTATAAAAACTGAAGATCTGGAACACTTGATGTGTAACTCCAAGAGCCCAGCTACATTATAACATATATTTGAATAACATCTTAGCAAGAGTTGTTTAGTCTGATGGGCATTTCCTGTTGACTTACAAAAATTAAAGATCTTGAACGTCTAGAATCGTCACGTGCGTCCCGTTGTTTTCCCATCCCCAGGCTCTAAGAATTCGACATCAGACGTTTCAGATCTTCGATTTTGACGACCCCATTGTCGCTGGCATAAGCAACAGGATCCGCGTACGAAGTCGCTGGCAGAAGCTAGTTTTAAATAAATGTAGTATAAGAACAGTATATAAGACGGGGCCGTGGAGTCTGATAGGAAATCACACACTTAAGGCAAACTTAACACAATACTAACGTAGCGCAAGCGCCAAAAAGACGCCATTTGTTAATGGCCGCTTGCAAATGATGTCCTGATGGCGCTTGCGCTACGTTAGTGTTGTGTTAAGTATGCCTTAAGTGTGTATGTCCCCATTTTACCTGGCATCCCGGTCTTAGACACTGCAGTTCCCCTACCACAATTTTTTCGCAGTACTTACCTCAGTTGACGCGGACTCTACACTTGCTTAAGCAACAGCAATATAGGTGGTGTTACAATGTTCTGGATAACTTTGGCAAACAATAATTACCATAACTTACTTGAACGGACTTTGTAGATGTGCTGAAGATCTTAAAAGACCACTTTAAGCAATTTGCCAAATGATTCAACATCACTGGCTATATATTCATCAGGAATATTGCTAAGTGACCGTTTAAGAGCTGCTGATCGTGATTAGTTTCATTGGGAAATAAAACCGAATGATCAAAATGCATGGAGCAATAGTACAACTATGAAACAATATAGATCTTTTTCTTATACTGTTATGTACAGAAGCGTAGCTGTTTAGATTTTATAATTAAGTCAATATTTGTTACATTTACAGATGAAGAGAAAAAAATATGCAGAAATATTCAGCGTTTACATGAAACTAACTTTAGCAAGGTTGACTTATGTGGCCTGGCCTCCGTCGACGCGACATTGCCTCTAAGTTTGCTGGGACTACTCACCAACTATACTGTTGTACTTCTACAGTTTACATTTCTGAAAAAATAGCAATCTATACCTTTGTATGTAATAATTGTCTATAACATGTATCAACACAAATTGACAACTTCAAAACTGAACGAATCAATCATCTCTAATGCCATTCAAACGGTTTAATAAACTAATGTCTTAAAACAAACGCAATGTACTTGAAACATTTCCTAGAATCAATAAAAATGGACTTCACGACTATTTTGAACTTAGCTCAGTATTCGATTAAGCGTTCGCTCAACATGAAGACAAAATTCAAAAAAATAAATCGTATAACTGACAACTTTTTGGACAAAAGTTTCCAAAAGATATTCTTTCCTTTTCGGTGTTTACAACACATGCTATTTCTATCGAGATTCACCATTGAGTCCAATTGTATTAGACCGCATCGTCCGTCTTACTATGTCGTGTCGCTCATTGGCACTCTTGTATTTATATTTTTCCATCTAGAAAATATTGCATCATGGTATTTTGACCCAGTAACTAATCCTATCATCATCATTTTTCATAAGTTTGATGTCATCTTGTTGGTGATTCCTTTCATTTTCTTTTATTTGCTCAATATCATGCACAGGGAAGACCATGTCCGAATAATTTTGAAGATTCAAAAAGGTTTCAGATTGGTTAATCACAGTGATAATTACAGAAAGGCTATCAGAAGGACCTGGTTCGGCATTGTTCGTCATTTTTCATTCTTTTTTGGATGTGTATTCGTGACTCGTAATTTTACGATATCTGTATACGTATATACCTTGATATATTTTGACGTTCATTTAACTTACGGTTTCATTTTAATCGCTTTGATAAGAGACGGAATCATTTCATGGACATCTGAGCTCGAACACTATAGCGAACTGAGTTCTGATTTTGGAGAAGATAATAACAACGATAAATATAAAAATCTGTTCGAAGCCTATACAAATTTTATGGAAGCATTTGACATGTTCAAGAAAATGTTTCAATATTCGGTAAGAGTGATTTTGGTATGTTCAAATAATAAAAAAATATATACATATTTCCTTTATATTTGACAACTTCTTATTTTCAGACATTATTTCAAGCACTGGATACATTCTTCCACAGTTTGCTGTACCTTCAAATAGCTATAGAAATAGAAAAAACAGGCACCACAAATTATGGCATGGTAAGCACAATCACCATAAACTTTAAATAAATAGCTGCTGGTAGTTGACAAAAGTAAAAAGAAGCCTACCTAGAAGCGAATGATGTCAGATTGTCGATGACAATCATGCCGATGATGTGTTTAGTGCAGCAGTAATCACAAGTGCACGTGATCTAAAAGCTGAACAAAATACTTCTAAAGCTGTTCTAACACGGGGACGCCGCAATCGCGGCGGTAAGACCCCTCTTTGAGAAGTGGCTGGATAGGCGTCACGGCGTCCTGACCTACCGCCTGACGCAGATCCTCACCGGACATGGAAGTTTCGGAAGGTACCTGTATCGGATAAGGAAGGAAGAAATGTCTGGGTGTCACCACTGCGAGGATCGCCCGGAGGATCCGGTGGAGCATACGGTGCAGGACTGCCCCGCTTGGGCAGAGCACCGCTGTGTCCTCACGACGGGGATAGGCAGCGACCTCTCGCGCCGGGCACTGGTCGAGGCTTGCTGCGGGGCGAGACGGAGTGGGAAGCGGTCGCCTCCTTCTGCGAAGCAGTCATGCTAGCTAAGGAGGAGACGGGACGCGTGAGGGAAAGAACAGCGTCCACCTCACAGTCCAGCCGCAGTGGGAGACGCCCAGGGCGACGGACGTCGCAAGACGATCTCCGGCCACCGTAGGCGCGGGCATGCGAGCGGCGAGTAATGGGCGACTCGCTGTTCAACCGTGGACCATGCCCGGGTCGACGGCGCGTTGTGTTCCACGCGCGCCTCAAAGAGTGTCAGCGCTGTGACGGACCCCCCTTTAGAGTGCGAAAGCCTGTCGGGGTCGCGGGACTAACGAATTACCGTGACCCCTGGTGACACCGTAAATAAAAATCTGTTCTAACACCTGAATAAGTATCTAAATTTAGCACACTGGCCTGGGCTCCAATTCTGCTAATTTAGTAATGACTCAATTGAATATCAATTGGATCTCAGTAGCAGTTTTAACTACATTTGGTATTCTGCTACTAATTTAAGACCAATGGTTTTCCAGTGACATTCCATTGAACTGCTATCAGAATATTTGCTAGTCTGCTCTTCAATCGTATTTCAATTGTAAATCGATTGTGGACTTTATCGGTATTCTACTCTCTAATTGCAATACTTATAACTGTTCAACTGAGAGTCAATTACAATTACACCACGATTCCATTACGACTCTGTTGAGCTTATACAAGTTTTTCCAGAACACCAAATTTGTTCTAATCGTAATGGAGTCGTGATTGAGTCTCAATTGAATATCAATAGCATGTGAGTTAAATAAAATTAGCAGACTTGAGGCCCTGTACAGTGACAAGGAACTATGCAAGAAGATTGCGTTTCATGAAAAATATGATGCTTATATAATGACGAGAATGAATAGATACGAGATTACCGATATGAAATACAAGACAGTAAAAGAAAAGCAGGACTAGAAAAAGAAAGTTAAATAGAAACCTGTTGTTTTGGTATGTCAAGTGTGTCATGTGTGATGAAGAGAATCGAATTATATGTACAGGCAGAAAGAATATTGAGGCTCTAACTGTTAAAGTCCGGTCGCAGAGACCTACTAACAGTGATCATAAACATTTTTCTATTATGTAAAAGGTAACCGGTATGACAGTATGCGGTTATGCATACTATCGGTAAAAGGTTTCCCATGCCTGAGGACGGTGACCATTGCAATTGTGCATGCGAGACTCATAGCTCAATATGTATTTACGCGGGAGTGACAGAGACAGGTAATAAAAGGTAATGAACAAAATTCCTCCTGCTCTGCGACCGGACTTTACGAGACTACTGAACAGTACATTGACGCTGAGTTAAGTTAGCTTCTTAGGTTAGATTTCTTAGTACTAAGTGAATTTATTTAGCAAGGCACACCTAAGTCATATAATTTACAAAATCAATGACAAAATGTCCAATTATTGAAATATTCTTGGCCTATTATAGGCCAAGAATATTTCTGGCAGACATCAAGATGACGTGACGGGCTTGCGGCGAGGCGTCTATGATAAATAATATATACCGCTACTTCGGCGCCATTATCTCGTTTCCGATGTCGTCTTGGTGCTGCCTGCCACATAACTCCCGTTTTAAATAAAAATCGTTTAGTTTTCCTATGTGCAATTTTAGCCCTTTTTATCCCAACTGTTATGAACTGCGTCATTTTACTTTAATTTCAGTTTGATGCCCACACTTTCATATTAGCCATCATTCTATGGGTGTTAAAGAACATTGCTTTCGTCAGTATATTCAACACACACTGCGAGTTCTTCTACATGACTGTCTCTGATGCAGACGCAACTTGTAGTAGGATGCTGAAGAATTTGCAAAATACTGGTAAGACAAATACTATGAAGTTCATCATCATCGTCAGCCGGAAGACGTCCACTGCTGAACATAGGCCTCCCCCTTAGACCGCCACGCCGAACGACAATTCGCCACTTGCATCCATCGGTTGCCCGCGACCCTCACGATGTCGTCGCTCCACCTAGTGGGAGGCCTGCCTACGCTGCGTCTTCCGGTCCGTGGTCGCCACTCGAGAACTTTTCTTCCCCATCGGTTGTCAGTTCTACGAGCAATGTGGCCTGCCCATTGCCACTTCATTTATTTTTTACTATGGAGTTGCAAGTTCGTAACAATGTTATATACATATTTTTCTATGGAAAGAAAAATTCTACTGCGAGTAGGGTTTGAACCTCCATTATTTAGTACATTCAACGCTTTTACCAAGTAAGCCACCGTTGGTCTTTTCTACAACCGTCGAATTCTTCAATCCATTTCTGACATTGTTTGATGACGTATGCGCCATTATATTGCAGAGTTATTGCAACCAATACACCTGAACGCGGTCGAATTATTCTTTTCACAGAAAAATCACGACGAATGTGTTAATGCATATAATATTTAACATAATAATTTTATATAGATTCTACCTATCTCATGCTATTTGTTCTAAAGATTCTTTTCTCTATTATTATTACAGTGAAAGCCAAACGACTTTGTAAGAACGTGCAGCGGTTGAAACGCGCAACCTTTCACAAGATGACTGCTTGTCGGATCTTCACGATTGATGGATGTCTGCCACAAAAGTTTAACAGTCTGATGATGGAGTACACTGTTGTAATACTGCAATTTGCGATTGTAACATGGATAATTTAAAATAATAAAAAGGAACCATTGATAAAATAGTTTTTTTTCATTGAACATACGCAGGTTAAAGTGAGAAAGTATAAGTAAAGGATCTAGCCAAAGTGAGCTTTCGTAAACGAAAACTGCCCGTTCACGATCTGGCCGCTGTGAGCGGTAAGATCAAATGTATAGTAATGTTTGAAACACGTCACGAGGTGGCGAATTCGCTTGCCGTTTTGTCCGAACGAATAGCTACAGCGGGAACAAAAGTGCAAAGAAATGAGTGCGACGCCACGAAATACAGTGATTCGGACAGCGGTGTAGAGTGGGGAGCCGCCAATACTTGCGTCCACACAGAGCAAGCAGCCTTGCGAGGCATTTGCCGCGCGAAGCAGCTCGGTTAGTGTACACGCAACGACGATATAATACTAGACTACGCATTGCACGATCTAACGAACAAAACAATTCTGCCAACTCGCTGAGGTACTACGTAAGCGAGGGGGGCGGGGTACTGCGTTGTGATTGGCTAACTCAAGGTCTGTTCTGTCTCAACGTATGTTTACAGCTCACAGGATTGGTCGAAATGAGACGGATTTAGGACTTTTTTGCCTAATGTGTTGGCAGACATCGGTCGCCTGTTATTAAGAGTCTAGTATTATATCGTCGTTGTGTACACGTGTCTCGGTCGAGGCAAGCCCGAGCCATCCAGTATCGGCTTTTTGTTTTGCTTGCGTAATTTGTTTCGTGCCTCGGTCGACAAACAATAGGCGCGTCCACACAGAGCAAGCAGCCTCGTGAGGCAGTTCCCAAGCGCGGCAAATGCTTCGCGAGGCTACTCGCTCTGTGTGGTCGCACCTAATCGCTACTGTGGGTACGTGGCGTGGTACAACGCTCCACCGCGCCGCCCCCGCCGCACCGCTCAACATTTGGGCCGTAACGGTGATACGAGTACCTAATAAGTTATTTGACTCCTTTAAGAAATACAAAATACTGTAAAAGCAACCGAAACTCTCCCTTAATAGAATCGTCGCCGTCGTTACATTTAAGCTATTATTACAATAAAGCAAACTGTAACAGAAGAATTACATAATCTGTGATAAGTTTCATCAAACGTACTGGTAGCGTTGCGTCGATATAAAACACGCCACACGCGCTCATCTTACTGAACGATTGACTTGTACGTAGTATTTTCTTGTAGATATGCTTTTGAGCCTCTGTAAAAAAATGGTTCTGTTATGCAATGAACAAACATGAAAAGTAAGAGAGGTAAGCCCAAGACGGGTAGCCCGCCTAAAACGGGTATGCATGTTAAATTTCCGCGTCGTTCATGCTAATGAGAATATGTCAGTGCAGGACGCGGCTCCTCATAGGGACAGGCGACGTGTCCTGCACGCACACAGTTACGGTAAACGGGTATGCGTATTTTAACATGCATACCCGTTTTAGGCGGGCTACCCGTCTTGGGCTTACCTCCCCTATTTTGTTGAGTGGGTGGGATCAACCCTCTAGCGGTCCAGGGAACGGCACCACAGGGGATCTGCAACCTTTGGTGACGGCTGAGTGATCTCTATGGCGGTAGTAGACCTCGCTAGGGGGAACCGATCAATTTACCGAATTTTGTTTGTTCGAATTTCATTATACCGAAAACTATTGACCGACATCTCTTTTGCTATAATATATGCATTATTTGACATATTTTCAGATCATCGAAGTATCATTAGCCATAAGTATTATTTTACCGAAGTATTTTCCGCCGATTAACAAAATAACTTTTTACTATTGACCGAAGCCTCTTTTAAACTTTTTTCAGTTGCCATATGATTTATTTGCCATATTTTCACCATACCGAAACAACGTTTTACCGAAAATTTAATAACTGTTATAAAAAATCATTATATTGTGCTGCAAAACTTTGTGGCGGAAACGAAATGCTGCAAAGCCGACTTTACGTAGTCTTGTCTGCCCTACCCCTAGAGTGTAATTTAAAATCGCGTAGGAGCGGAGGGGTGGGGTGGCCCGCGAGCTGAGGAGCAGGTGGTGAGCGTTCAAATCATCTGCGATGATAAGCTCGCGTGGAGCCAGCCAAAACCCCGCAGAGCCGGAGCCATGACAGAAACAATGCTTGTTGCATGTTGCATGCTTGCTTGAATGCTGCGTGTTTGCTGCATGTTGCATGCTGCATATTGCATGCTGCTTGCTGCTTGTTGCATGCTGCTTGCTTGCTTGCATGCTGCATGATTGCTTGCATGCTGCATGCTTGCTTGCATGATTTTGTGGTGCTTGTTTGCATGTTGCATGTCTGTTTGTATGCTGTATGCAAGTATATCACAATATAAACCTTTTTACAATCACAAGAACAACACAATATGAAATGAAAAGTCACAAAAGAGTATCAAGAATCACACAAAATGCGCAAAAAGATTCGAACACACGCTAGCCAGAACACCAATAGTCCAACTATGTAATTAACAGCAAATCTCATTAATGATAATACAATTATACCCGTCAGAGTTATATTATAATAGATGACATTTGCACCATTATTTTGTATTGTTTACCTACATTTCGATGGCGCCTACAAAGGAGGTGTTAATTTTTCGGCCCTACCATGTACCGAGGTACAAATGATTATTAAAATCCCTTCCAATAATTAGTATTTTTAGCAGTATTTAAAATCCTTCAATACTAGATAGAAAAAGAAATAAAAGTATATGAAAAAACACTACTTCGCAACGGAACTGCGTTCAAAGAAACGTTTATGACAGCTTCAATCTGTTTCATCTGTCAAAATCACGTCAAAATATGACATCGATGTTTCATTATTTGACAGCTTTTTGACAGTAATGAATATCAACAACAATAGAAAAAAACTATCGAACTAGGTCGGGAACCCTGGCTTTTGGCCGGCAGATAACCAAACGCAAAAAAATAATACGAAATGTGAAATAAATGCATTTTTTAAAGTTCTTATTCCCATGATTATTCACAAAATATGTGTACTAGTAATTATAACTTATTTGAAATACATAAATAAATTCTGTAAAGTACATTTTTGGGTTTTCACACGTTTATAAATGAAGTAACGAAACGCATCATGTCGGAGACGTATGACATTGCTAGATTGAAAATCAATTCTTGGGTTGCAAGTTTTAACATTTTGGATCGACAATTTCTTATGGTACAAATGCCCAAATAAATACAACATATTTTTTTTCAAAATCTACGATTTTTTTCCTATAATTTCGTATTTTTGTCCTTGAGGTACATGGCTTGGCCTTAAATGTAGGGAACAAATTAACACCTCCTTTCTAGGCATTTGGTGAAATGAAAATATGGCAATTAAAACAGTGGTATACTAAATGTTTGGAAAAATAATACTTCGAGCAACCGTCGTTTCGAGTAAGTGTAACATCGGTTAAAAGTTTTTCGGCCAAACGAAGTGTTGGAGTAACGAAAAAAAACGAATAGATAATAGGTTAACTGAAACAGTGGCAAACGTGACTTCGATGAAGTAAAAAAAAACCAAATGAAAATAGTTGAAAAGTTTTCGGTCAAATGAAATTCGGTCAAACGTTTTTCGATCTTATGATAGGTAACCCTCGCTAGGGCCAGCTTCCTCGCAACAACCTAACCACCATTATCGGATCCGGTGCGTAGGAGTTTCTGTTTTTTCTGGGCGAGCACGATCCTTCTCATCGATTCATAGGCACATCAATTCATCTTTGCCTCTAGACTAGATTGAGGCCCGGGCACGCCACAATTGCGGCGGTAAGACCCCTCTTTGAGGAGTGGCTGGATAGGCGTCACGGCGTCCTGACCTACCGCGTGACGCAGGTCCTCACCGGACACGGAAGTTTCGGGAGGTACCTGTGTCTGATGCGAAAGGAGGAAACGCCTGGGTGTCAACACTGCGAAGATCGCCCGGAGGACACAGTCGAGCATACGGCAGAGCACCGACGTGTCCTCACGGCGGCGATAGGCGGAGACCTCTCGCGCCCGGCATTGGTCGCGGCCATGCTGCGGGGAGAGACGGAGTGGGAAGCGGTCGCCTCCTTCTGCGAAGCAGTCATGCTCGTGAAGAAGGAGGCGGGCCGCGTGAGAGAGAGGACAATGTCCTCCCTCCGCCCCACCCGCGGTGGTGGACGCTCACGGCGACGGACGTCGCAAGACGATCTCCGGCCACCGTAGGCGCAGGCATGCGGGCAGCGAGTAAAGGGCAACTCGCTGTCCGACCATGGACCATGCCCGGGTCGACGGCGCGTCGTGTTCCACGCGCGCCTCAAAGAGCGTCAGCAGAATGACGGGGCCCCCTCTCAGAGGGCCAAAGCCTGCCGGGGCCGCGGGATTTATTCCATCACCGTGACCCCGGAACATAAAGGGCTATTGAAGGACACCGTGGATTTAAGTCAGTACGAGTCTGGCAGTCCCTTCCGCCCTGCCTGGGGTGGGAGGACTCATTTGATGATTTTCATCATCATCATCATCAGCCTATAAATGTTCCCACTGTTGGGACACAGACCTCCTCTCTGTGAGAGGGAGTGGGCCATAATCTACCACACGGGCCCAGTGCGGGTTGGAAGACGTCACATGTCTTCGAATTTTTGGTTCTAAGACATGCCGGTTTCCTCACGATGTTTTCCTTCACCGTTTTGATAGCAGTGGTGATGAAATAAATTAGGTACACAAAGTAATGCGCCAGGCTGGGTTCGAACCCACGACCTACAACTCGTAAGCTCGACTTACGAGTTGTAGGTCGATATCACTGGGCCACTACTGCTCACTGCTCATTGATGATTTTACCACGTGGTAAAAAAAAGAGGCTAGATTGAGGCCAAGAGCAACCTCATTTTAAAATAAACAAAAAAATACGACAACAATATCATCATCATTCTTCAACAATGATTACAATTTATTTGGATTCGATGCATCTTGTCTATCGCTGGAAATTAATCAATCTCAGTTGCTTTATCGAGCCCAATCATTGGCTGTAACCAATCAATGACCGATTTTGCCTATCCAAACCTAACAAGAAAACATTAAGGCCTTTGTCAAACAGACAAGCGATAGCGAACCGAACCGAATCATGTCATATAAAAATGCGAAAGCGATCCGATACTCTATGTGACAGGCTTCAAACAATTCCATACATTACAAACAAAAACGCTACGCCACGCATTCGGTTCTTCTGTCAGTTTGACAATTATGCATTAGTGAGCATTATAAAATTCTTGATACTTTAGGTATGTTGTTACTTACTTGGACAGTTCTGTTGACTAATTAGCTGTATACACACTGTGTTTGCTTTTTCTACGGCTTCTTTGAATTTCGTACAATGCATACTATATAAAATCAAGAGCATCATATTTTTGACTAGGAACCACAGCGTCACAATGCTGAGAATAAACTGAAAAGGTACAGTTTTTTTTATACCATTACTGTGTCAACCCAATATACGACCCGCCCGATGGAAAGGGGACACCGTAGCCTATGGATGCCTGCAACACCAGAGGTATCGCTTGCGCGTTGCCGACTTTACAACTATTTCACGCCATTTTTGAGGGTGTGAAGAAAGTAGGAAGGAACGTTGTGCCGACAGTATTATCATCATCGTCCTGCCCTTTTTTTTTTTCTATATCGTGGTAGCAGGGACTGTCAGACTCGTACTGACTAAAATCCACGGTGTCCTTCAATAGCCTTTTATGTTCTGGGGTGACGGTAATGAGGTAAGTCCCGCGACCCCGGCAGGCTTTGGCCCTCTAGAGGGGGGCCCCGTCATTATGCTGACGCTCTTTGAGGCCGCTGCCTGGAATCTTGCGGGCAGCGGGGCGGGCGGGGCGGTGGCGGCGCGGGAGCGGATGGATGTTATGCGTATAATCAAATGGACCGACCCTCGAAAACAGCGGCGCGGCAGCGGGGCGGGAGCGGGCAGCGAGCGGTGTACTCGACAAACAGTCACCGCCCGCGCGCCTGCGCTCTAGTGTTTTGACCACAATAAATCGAGCGTTAGGAATAAATTTGAATAGGTAAAAAAGATGTTGCCGTCATTGTTCAGACATTTCGTTCGCGAATAAAAACAAATATCTCGACGACAAAATCATGAACACAACACTACGCGGCTATAGTGACGCGCGATCTTCCCGCTAGTTTCGAGAACGGGTCTGCGACGAAAGCGCCGCTCCCGCGCCGCCGCCGCCGCCGCGCCGCTGCCCGCAAGATTCGAGGCAGCGGCCTGAGGAGCGCGTGGAACTAAACGCGCCGTCGACCCGGGCATGGTCCATGGTCGGACAGCGAGTTGCCTTTTACTCGCCGCCCGCATGCCCGCATCTTCCTGCCCTTATCCCTTTTTACTTGGGGTCGGTGCAACACGTTTTCGGTTTGTTTGTTTCCATTCTCCCCTATGAGACGTCACAGCATCATTCACTCCTTTTTCTTTCATATCATTCCTTAGACAATCCATCCATCTTTTCTTTGGCCTTGACAGTTATAAGGACAATATTTTCAATGAAAGATGACAAGCTGCGAATAGAACCACTCTTTAGCAATCTAACTGCTTCGGGAATTTGGACTACTTGACGCATTTGCCAGGCTTACACTGACCCATGCATGGGCAGTCCGTGATGTTGATCACTTGCTAACGGCTCTAACAGTTCATGTAACTATTGATAACTGGCTAAGTGCTTAAGTACGCCATGCATGGGCGGCCTTATCCTAGGAGATCGACGTACGGTTATTTTTATCTAACTAAGCTTCCTTCCCCAGATTTCATTATTTCAAATAAGTCCATGTAGAAAATAATTAATCAATGTAAAAAAATCAATTTGATATTTTCACTTACGCCATCTTTATCGAACACTGTTAGACCTTTGAGTAATTCCAATATTATCTTACAATTGCATAGACCAGGTACAATGCGAGAAAATGTGTCGATTGTGAAGTACAAAATCTGAAAAGTAGAAAAATCAATACCACTAACTGATCAGCCGTTATCAGACAAGACTAAGAAGATAGACTTATGCCAAATTGCAACTATCCTTTGTCTTTATCAGGTTAAGTCTTCTCCAATAAGATTATTCCTACTCTCGATAGAGAAGATATGAATGAGCTGTTCCAAAGACTCGAGAGTGAAAGTGACGACATCGGTCTCGCAGTGAATAGAGGTAAAACCAAATTAATGATTGTGGATCGAGCCGGGAAGCTAACTAATGTCACCTGCAACATTCCTGGCATTGGCATCGTCGACCACTACATCTACCTCGGCTCGCAAATCTGCAACGATGGTAGCTGTGTCCCAGAAATTAAAAGGCGAATAGGAATGGCTAAAGATGCTATGACACGTTTAAGCAACATCTGGAAAAAGAGAGGAATTGGCATAAAAACAAAAATCAGACTGATACGAGCCCTGGTATTCCCTATCTTCCTGTATGGAGTGGAAACATGGACTATTTTGGCACGAGAAAGACAGAGGATTGATGCATTTGAGATGTGGTGCTGGAGACGAATGTTGAGAATACCGTGGACTGCGAAACGCACCAATGCATCGATCCTAAGTCAGCTTCGAATAAAAACTCGCTTGTCAACTATATGCCAACTACGCATTCTCTCCTATTTCGGCCACCTGGTGCGCAGAGGCGATGAAAGCTTGGAGAAACTGATTATGGTTGGGAACACCGAAGGCAAACGATCGCGCGGTCGTTCACCAACTCGATGGACAGATCAGGTGAAGGAATCATCGTCCTCTAAATTCTACTCGGTGGTAAAGGATGCGCTGGACAGAAACCAGTGGAGGCGGATCATCCGCTCCAGGTGCAACTCTGAAGCTGACCACGATCCTCAGACATGAGGGACCGACTACAGAGAGAGACTCTCGATAATTTTACTTTAAACTCACCAATACTTGAAAAATTTTTGCATACAATCTGTAAGCTTCCAAAATATTTTTGAACGTCACAAATAATTTTACGTAAGACTCATTCATTTCCTCTTCAGCATTCAGTTTTGAAATATTTTCGATCCACTCTTGAAGATATTTTGTTAACAATGTTAAAATGCGTATACTATAAACTAAATTGAAGTCAAACGTCATGAACAAAGTGTCACTAAAAACGTCTATCCAATTGTAGTCATCAATGTAAATACCATAAAAAATCATTGAGACGTTAATACACAAAATTATAAGAACAGAGACCCAATTCCAGATAATAAAACTACGAATATGTTTACTGAAGTCGATGCTCCTGTGTATCATCTGAATTGTTACAATGAGCAAGACGTTATCATACTTGTAAACGAAATTAAGAACAAAAGGTAAAACTAAACCACCATAATACCAAAGAGCATATAGATTAAAGATAAGTAAATAACCCATACGATGGCTGGTGTACATAAAATCCTTATTAAAAGTATTGAAACAAATAAAGAGAGTTATTATGGAACACACACTCAAAATAGAAAACATTATTGATTTCTTTCCATTTGGAGCAATTATTTTATTTGTTACGGTATATTTTGAAGAACCAAGTAGAAGGAGAGGAGTATGTAGTGAGATAACTATTTGTTGAATTTCTTTTTGTAGATGATTGTTTAGTAATACTTTTTGATTGTACGATTCCATTTTTGTGAGAGTTACTGTAAATATTAAATACTCTTATTTTGTAAATGTCGTAACCAACTTTTATTTATTTAAAACCGTCACGACCGTAGCATACGCCATTGAACCTAATACTGAGCACAAAGTATGCCTTTAGATATTTATGAATATTTATACGTTTCAACCTCTAGACATAAGACTTGGACTAAAGTAATGAAATGTCGTTCAAGAGCAATTATTAGTATAATCGAACTGCTGATCGTATCACCCTTGAAGTTGACAGTGACTAATAGTACCATACAGGTAAGGCCATAAACAAGGCAAGAAAAAGAGGAAAGATAAACTACTTCCGGATTCTAAGAGCGTTGTCTCTATCGCACATTAGTGACATGTATCACTGGTTCGGTCGTTATTGGTTGGTTAGGGTTTGGTGCGTGAGATAAAAGATATGTTGACAAAGCTGAAACTAGCCTTTATCTTTTATAAAAGTCGATGAGTTGTCAGAAAAGAACTACATTGCTAAAAGCTGGAATAAAGAAGAAAAGATCGTAAGGGACTCGTAATGCGACGCCCGAAAGACTCGGTGGAACATAATTATACGGTGTTGGAATGCCCCGCTTGGGCAGAGCACCGCCGTGTCCTTACAGAGGCAATAGGCGACGTCCTCTCGCGCCCAGCACTTTCACACATTCGTCTCGCCCAGTACATCGGTGATGTATTGGGCGAGACGGAATAGAAAGCAGTCGCCTCCTTCATTCGAAGCAGTCATGCTAGCAAAGGGCGCCGTGAGGGACAGGATGGCGTCCACCTCACAACCCAGCCGCCGCCCGCGGGAGACGCCCACAACATCTGACTTTTACGCCTCACATCAATAATATCTTGTCTAAGGCTGGGAAAATGATTGGTTTCATCAAGAGAATTGGTCAAGATTTCAAAACAACACATGCATTGAAAGTCTTGTTCAATTCCTTTGTACAGAGTACCCTTGAATATGCTTCTCCAGTTTGGAGTCCAGTTTATAGGGTGCATATAGACCGCATCGAACTTATTCAAAAAAGTTTCACCAGATATCTGCGTTATAAGGATCACAGCTGCCCGTACAGGGCTGACTACCCAGAGCGACTTTCTCATTTTGATTGGCATTCGCTGGAACAGCGACGCTCCTTGGCAGATGTCTTTACTGTTAGCAAAATTATAAATGGTCAGATATCCTCACCAGAACTTCTTGCCAGCATTTCCCTTAGCGTGCCCCGCCAATGCCCGGTCAGGTCTGCCCGTAAACTCGACACGTTTACCATTAAATCATCACGCACAAATCTTGGTCGGTCAGCTCTTTTGAATCGAATGATGGCAATCACGAATGGCGCCATTTCTGCTGATACCGGAGTTGACATCTTTTGTGACGGTCAAAAAAAGCTCAAGCAAAAACTATTAGAGATTGATTTGTGGTCAACTCCTTCCCACTAGTTTATTACTTTAGTAAAAATGACTAACTTTCTCTATTATGTTTCCAAATTGTAACCCAAATTTAATATTATCATTAACTATAAATTATCAAATGTTAAATTTAATCAAAATTAGTCATATTTGTATACCCGATTTATTCAAATTTTTAATTAAATGATCATGTTTCAATATACATTCTAATAAGTCAAAATTTGTAACAATGTCGTGTTCACCTATAAGTGACATGTTTGCACAGAACAAAATATTGTTTCCTTTCTATGTAAATAATATAATAACAATGTAAAATTTTATTTTAATACTGTAAGTGAAATCTTTTGTAAATATGTCGTTGGTGACCCTATAATAATAAATAAATAAATAAATAAACATCCGGCCAACATAGGTGCGGGCATGCGGTTGGCGAGTATTGAGTGACTCGCCGTCCGATCATGGATATGATATGATATCATGAGATATCAGCAATCTGACGGGATCCCCCTTAGGGCGCCAAAGCCTGCCGTGGTCGCGGGACTGTCTCATCAGGATAATTACCTGACCCTGAAACGTAAAGGGCTATTAAAGGATCACCGTGGATTTTAGTCAGTACAAGTCTGACAGTACCTACCGTCCTGCCCTGTGTGGGAGGAATCCGTAGCTTAGCTTTCAGCCAACCTGAGTGGTACCATATACTGAGTAGCACTCAGAACATTGCAGCCAAAGGCAGGAGAGAGGGAGAGACAGCGACGTAACAAAAACACAGTCATGTGAACACAAAAGAATTTATTTCAAAGTAAATGAAAGTGCACTTCCGTTAAAACGTATTGAGCGATAACTTGCATCAGATGAATTGGTAGCTTAGCGTCGACATAGAACAGGCGACATGCCGTCATCTTGCTGAATGTTCGATTTGCCTGTACTACGTTCTTCCAGAGACGGTGATGAGATTCTAAAAAAATATATGAAGGTACCTAAGCTATATGGCTATTAGTACGAGCCAGGGTCGACTTACGACGACCATCTTGTCGAAGTTCGGCACTTAACAGTTTTTGGTGTGTTCCAATTTCAACTGTGTACGGGTAAACGGGTAGCAGCGGCAAGGAGCCAGTACCCGAGTGGAATCGGCCCTAACTTACAAGCTGAGGGTCGTGGGTTCGAACCCAGTCAGGCGCATTACTTTGTGTAATTTAATTCATCACCACAGCTCTCAAAACGGTGAAGAAAAACATCGTGAGATAACCAAAAATTCGAACTTATCTTGACATCTACCAACCCTGCACTGGGCCCGCGTGGTGGATTATGGCCTACTCCTTTTCACAGAGAGGAGGCCTGTATTTCAGCAGTGGGAAAAAATATTACCTATATAAGCTGATGAAGACTGTGATAAACAAAAAAAAACCGGCCAAGTGCGTTTCGGGCCATGCACAGTGTAGGGTTCCGTAGTTGCCCATCAAAATACTTAAATGCGAACTAACTAAACTGATTCGCTGAATTTAATTTAAAAAATAAGATTTTTTTACGACGAATTTAGAACCTCCTCCTTTTTTTGAAGTTAGTTAAAAATAGTTGACAATAAGAACCTACTTATCCCCAAAAAACATACCGCAAAAACATACCTATTATAGCTGTAAAAATAAAGTTGACAAACTTACATTTGCAGTTTAAGAACATGTTCACCGATACATTTTGTTTAGGAAAATATGTTATCCAAGTACATTTTATAAGTTGGTCGACTATTACTCGTAAACTTGTAAAGCCTACTTATTCATGATAATTTTCTTTTAAATTTCCTTATATATACTACTATTGTGAATTTTTTCACATCCCCAAACATAACCGTTTAGCTGGTAGAGGGGGGGGGGGGACACTCGAGTCGAGCAAAAATTAGCACTTTAAAGCTTAATATTTCACAAACGAATCTTTTTATCAAAAAATTTTTAATAGGAACTATCAATATTTTTAAAGACCTATTTAATGATACCCCACACTAAAGGGTACGCGAGAAAAAAAAACATCCCCACTTTACGTGTACAGGAGGTACCCTAAAAAAAAATATTTTACGAGATTTTATTTTACCACTTTTTCGGCGCAACTAATCCGTATATTTACACCAAATTACAGCTCTCTTATCTAGTACTGTGCGTCTCTGAGCGAAACTGCGGACAGACGGACGGACGGACGGACATGGCGAAACTATAAGGGTTCCTTGTTGACTACGGAACCCTAAAAATGGCTACTATTCAGTAGGGGTTGGAAAAATCTTACTCGTATAGTTTTTATTCATCATTAGCTGTACACACGCGGTCTCAGCCTCTTCTACAGCCTCATAAAACTTCTCGCAGTTAAAACAAAGTGATATTATTAACACTAGATCCTTTGTGAAATAAAAAATGAGACTGAGAATTTGATTTAATGCCTGAAAAAAAAAGACAAAAGCTGTTAAAAATTTCATCTCACCAGATTAATAAAAAAAAATTTCACCTACCAATGTTTCCATTTTGTTGATCAAATGAACCGCATAATTGACATAACATAAAGCGCGTTGAAATATGACGAACAAGCGATATAACACCTGAAAAATGCGAAACATTATAATCTATAAACTGACATATCTTAGACTGCAGTGGGTGCAGTAGAGTCAGTGGTGTCTTGCTGAAGTAAGAATAGTTCAAACTACAAAATAACTGATGATCCTAAAGGTATCGTTCATTCTTGAGGTCATAGCAGGCACCCGACCAGCACCGTCTACCGTAGTTTTTTTGTGAAAGTCACCTGGCAGGTCAAACTTGAGACCTTTGCAGAGGAGCTTGTGGCTAAATAATTACAGTCGCACAGGCAGTTCTTCTCGGTTAAGCTGTGCTTGCCGAGGTAGGTCTGTGGATGGGTGACCATCTGTCATAGCGAGTTTCCCTCCATGCCTCGGAAAGCACTTAAAGCCGTTGGTCCCGGCTGTCATTTGTAGATCTTTGACAGTCGTTACTGTTAGTCAGAAGCTCATAGGTCTGACAACCAGTCTTACCATGTGGTGTCGTATTGCCCAGTTACTGGGTTGTGGAGGTCCGATAGGCAGTGGCTCCATGTAAAATACTGATATCCAGCTGCATCTGGTTCGACTGGAAGCCGACCCCAATATAGTTGGCAAAAGGCTAGGCAGATGATGATGATCTGGCAGGTCAACCTTAAAGACGTTATCAGCTGCTTAACCGGAAAATCCCGTGGTGTGCCTTGAATCTAAGGCCACCAGCCCGAGGCTTTCAAACTAAGCAACAGCACGCTACGGGCACCCCCTGTGGGGTTCAAACCTCAGGTTAGGGCAACGCTAGAGAAGGACACTAAGGGAAATGCAGGATCTGAATGATTTAGGGCCGAATTTAATATTACTGGCTCAGAATCGCGTGCTGTAATCCGGCAGTGTACCAAAGTTGCTGACATAGCAGAAAGAATTAGTAAGCTGAAGTGGCAGTGGGCTGGCCACATCTCTCGCAGGACAGATAACCGCTGGGGTAGACGTGTCCTTGAGTGGAGACCGCGACTTGGCAAACGTGGTGTGGGACGCCCGCCGGCCAGGTGGAGGGACGACCTGCGAAAGGCGGCCGGCAGAGACTGGATGAGGAAACCTCAAGACAGGGCTCAGTGGCGCACATTGGGAGAGGCCTATGTCCAGCAGTGGACGAATACAGGCTGATGATGATCGCGGGCTGGCTTGAGCAAGGGTCGAGGGGCATTGATCGGAACATCGCGACAGGCTAGGCATCTTTGGCGGCGAGAACGGAATGACACAGTCTAGTCGATTTGTGTCTGTGTTTCTTTAACGTGCTGCTTTCCCTACTGTTCTCCTGGAGGTGGAATATGGGGTTGTCGGGATTGATAAGGGTAACATGCTTTGGTCGGCGAATCTTGCTAATTCGAGAAGGATCGTATCGGGTGGCTGATGCGATGAGGGGGATGCCTGACGGCAGAATAAAAGAAAAGCTTGGGAAAGCGTTTGATGAACGGAAGTATGGTGGTGATGTTAAGGTCCACATGGAGACTATCGTTGCGGATTGTGGGAGAATATGGCATGATGGGAAGGATCACAGCGGTATAAAGTCTTGCCTCTTGCTGTTAGTCATCATTGTTTGGATTTAAAAGAGTATACGCTCACTATAGCAACTCCGAAACATCACCGAATCCTGGAAGCTGTCAACTTGCACACGCCGTATGGAGGATTCTACTAGGTGACAACACACAGTAACTCACGTGAGGATGACAACTGCCAATCGTTGATAGACTACTCGGAAATTCATGGACCACTCTTGGTTCATTTGTTGACGACGCGACGTTCACATGCGATAACGCGGGATCCATACGTGGACCACTACTGATCATGAGTGAATGCCGAACAACGAGACGGTGGTAGTAGAGTATCGGGTAGCTCTAATGAGCTATGACCTTTGCGCTCATTAAACTTTAGTTCAATAGATTTCTCGTGAACTGTTTTTAATAAACTTTTGCAGTTACCTCGCTAGTTTTTCAAGTGTATTATCTTTTGCAAGTATTACTTTTGCTTCCGGCCACCGTAGGCGAAGGCATGTAGGCGGCGAGTAAAGGGCGACTCGCTGGGCGACCATGGACCATGCCCGGGTCGACGGCGCGTTGTGTTCCACGCGCGCCTCAAAGTGTGTCAGCATTGTGACAGGGCTCCCCACTAGAGGGCCAAAGCCTGCCGGGGTCGAGAACTTATCTCGTTACCGTGACCCCGGAACGTAAAGGGCGATTGAAGGACACCGTGGGTGGGAGGACTCATTTGATGATTTTGCCACGCTAAAAAAAGTATTACTTTTGCTTGTTGGTAAGCTGTATTATCAGAAACTTTTGGAAGCTCTAATTATGTAGAGTCAACATACTATGTAAAATGTAATGACTGTGTTTTCTTCTTGTCTAACTAGCTACCATTTTTAATTTCGAGTATTTTATTTTTAAATATAAAATACACTTACCAATACCTGGAAAATTTCATTATACAAACTGTAAGTTTTCAATATATTTTCATAAATTCCAAACAGGCGGACACATTCATTGTAATTATCGTTTTCATTATTTATTCTGACGAGATTTTTGATCCACTTATCCAGATATTCTTTTAGTAATATTATAACTCTTATAGATACTACAAAATCCACATCAAGTGGAATACACATGTGATCGCAAATATCATCAATAATTAAATCGATGTCCAAAGACTTTAAAAAGAAATCACTAAACAGGATATTAAGAAAAATATGAACAAAGATTATTATTGTTGTTGAGATCCAGTTCCAAATTATGAAACATCCGATACTCTTACTTATATCTATGTTGTTATTTAGGATTTGGAACTTTAACACAAGTAAGACGTAGTTGTTCTTATGGATCCAATCCAAAATAAACATCGTATTGAGTCCTATCAAGAAGGTCACAATACTAATGATAGTAGAAAAACTGAAGGCGTCGTATTCGAATTGCTTCTCCTTCACATTTGTTTTTTCCGCTACATAAATCCTAAAGAAACACAACGCATTCATAGACAGCGTTAAACAAAATGCGAAGACACGATGTTTTAGTTCAGATGCATAAATGCGACTATTTTTCACTTTATATTTTGAAATCAGAAACAAATTGAATGGATAATTGAAGGAGTTTGCTACTCTTTTTATATTCTCGTCCAGTCTGTTATGTTGGAATAAGACAATAGGAATTTTTCTTCGTGTTCTAAACATTTTCTTCAGTAACGACTTCCAACTATTAGGTACTTCAGGAAAAGAAATGAAAAACGGTTGACTCTATTAGAGAAATTAAAAAAAAAGAATGAGTACTGTTTGTTCAAATCAATCAATAAATATACTATTAGCAGTGACGTACTCATTATTGATAAACGATGTTTAAAACCGTAACAGTCGTGAATTGGTTGATAAGTCGACTTACATTTATACAGGGTGAGGCGTGGACAATGAGGAATATCTAAAAATATTGAAAGGAGTCTCGAGGCTTGACGAAAACTAAAACTGCATCATTGTATTTTAGAAAAGTCAATCATCCTGGAATCGAACCCGCCGTGTCGTATTGCTCGATACAGTGGGATTGTTGAGTCGTCAAATCTAGTGAAATATTGAAAACAATGATTTTTATAATTTCCAATAAATTATGGCTCTGTGGATGTAAAACAACATATAAAAATACCAATTTCATAAAAATCTGCTATTTCATTAAGTTTGCCGTAGGTGTGGCAACACTAATGAATGGTGTTGGGATGTGATTTTTTTTCGCAAATCAGGGGAGGAAAATTTGGTTCGATTCCTGGCCTGTGATGCAGTTGATGAAGCAGTTTTAGTTTTCGTCAAAATCGGCCTCGAGACTCCTTTCAACGTTTTTTGGTATTCCTCATAGTTTCGGATATAGCCATCCACGCCCAGTTGAAAAATTCACCCTGTATTGATGAGAAAGCCACTCTAGTGTATGAACGAGAAACTGTATTCATCAATTTAACGCCAAAGTCCCTGTTTGTTTTACGTCACAAAAACGTTTAAAATCGTGATAACGCCTCCGAATGCCAATATTTTTTTCATTGACTATCTTGTTGCTTTTTTTTTATCGTTGTAAAATTTTTAAATGAGTCGTCCCGCCCAGGGCAGGGCATGAGGGACTGTCAGACTCGTACTGACTAAAATCCACGGTGTCCTTCAATAGCACTTTACGTTCCGGGTCTCGGTAATTCGTGAGTCCCGCGACCAGCTTACTATCTTGGTGCTACGATAAAAAAAGATAAGTAGTAATAAAACCAGTTTTTAAATAAATCAATTACAACATTATTAGAATGTGATATATTAAAATTTATTACGAAAATTGCAATAGAAATAAGTGACAAAGGTAATAAAGCATTTTTACACGTTAAACATATTTTCATTCTGCTTAGAACACCATTTTGACATTAAACTTTTTATTTTTAAACTATTTTTTGACTAGTGACAACCATTTTACTATTTTCATAATTTGAGAAAAACTACAAAATCGATCACATTTTTTGGTAATTATTTGACAAAGAAATGTACACGGAACAACAATTTCATAAGTTCCAAAATATAATTATATTTTTTTAGATAGGTACTTGAAAAGTTTTCTATACTCTATATAATTTATCATAATACATACCTATAAAATTAGTTCCTGACACCTAGCCAGAAACTTATTTTGAAACAATAATCTCATTTTGAAATTGATAACATACTTGAAGTATATTACGAGTATGTTCTATTAATAATAAACTTAATACTTCAGCCAACTTGCGTTTTTTTTTTAAATCTGAAATCATTTCAGAATTATTATGTTTATGTGGGTTGGTACATTGTTGCAAAACGAATCAATATTTTTTTTTCTTCAAATCAAACATTACAAAAACATATTAATAAATAGAGTAAAGAAACATTAATTTTGTAAATAGTCAAAAGAGATCACATTCATGAAAGAAAAATATAATTATGAAAGTCAAATATAATACACTCTTATCTAAAATATATTTGACAGTAGGTCACACGTCAATGGCAATACAGCCAGTATAATTTAGCCTCTTATTCTACTGACACTTCGTACTAAGCTAGACCTCTGCAAGTTTCTAATACACCAATTTAAAAATTAATAATCATTTTTAATTTACCATTGATGTATGGCTCACTGTGCCTCTTATAATAACACTGTAAAATACGACCGCTTACTGCAGGCATCTTAATTAAAATGATTTGCTCCGGTAAAACGAACCAAGCCACAATCTTATAATTATAATAATATTCTATTCCCAAGCTAAGCAGAGCTTGTGTTATGGGTACTAGACAACTGATATACATACTTATATATATCTAAATACATTAATATTAATAGTTAAATTACACCCAGACACAGAACAAATCGCTACCCCCACCGAATAATATCGTAATCGATAAATTCAAATTTTACAGGAAAAATAAAACAGTGTTTTTTATGATTATTGTAAAAATTATCCATCCTAAGAGAATGATTTATGTATCAAATGAAAGTTATTTTTTTATAGAATCATTCTAAATAAACATATTAAATTTTTATTTTATTAGGACCGAGTTATTAAAGAAAATATATTTTACTGGATACCTTAGAAAAACATTATTTCGCAACAAAACATAACGATATTATTCGCGTAAAAACAAAAAGACAGCGTGCACAATAATAGTATACTACAATGTTATTCGTCAAAAAATGACATCCAAACATAAACGGTAATTGACTGTTACTGGGATTTTCGCCTATAAAATATACATTTTAATTTATATTATTGTTTGAATACTATTTTATTCTTAAATTGCCTGTTAAGTAATATCCATTATTAGAAATATAACTTTCAATAAAACTATGGGTTTCTGATAAAAGAACACTCATCATCGTCATCATCAGCCGGAAGACGTCCACTGTTGAACATAGGCCTCCCCTTAGACTGCCCCGCCAAACGACAATTCGCTACTTGCATCCATCGGTTGCCCGCAACCCTCACGATGTAGTCGGTCCACCTAGTGGGAGGCCTACGCTGCGTCTTCCGGTCCGTGGTCGCCACTCGAGAACTTTTGTTCCCCATCAGTCGTCAGTTCAACGAGCGATGTGGCCTGCCCATTGTGTCACTTCAACTTGTAAATTGTATGAGCTACGGTGGGTGACTCTGGTTCTTCGCCAGAATGTTCCGGATTTTTATCCCGCAAAGAAACTCCGAGTGTCTAAAAGGCCAGCAGTGAAAGACCACGTTTCGGAGCTCTACGTATTCACTGGGAACACACGCTGGTTAAACACCTTTGTCTTGAGACAGTGTGGGATTCTGATGAGAAGATATCACGTAGCTTCCCAGACGCTGCCCATCCGAGTTGGATTCTTTGGGTGACCTCATTACAGTATAACTGTATAACTGAACAATGTGTCCAAGGTAAGTATAATGGTCTACAACTTCGAGGGTATCATTCCCAACAACAACCGATACGGGTGCCACATGGACGTTCGACATGATTTTCGTCTTGCCCATGTTCATTTTAAGGCCGAACCGTTGGAAAACGATACTGAGGTCGCTGAGCATAGCATTGAGGTGCTCCAACGATTCTGCTATGATGACTGTAATCATCGGTAAAACGAAGGTGACAGTGACTGATATATTCGCCATTGATGTTGATGCCGAGTCCGTTCCATTCCAAGAGCTTGTTTCGACAGTTTCGGAGAAGTAACGTCTCCCTGTCTCACGCTTTACTGCAATTGCTCTCTTCTTGAAGTCGGATGGACATGGTGGCGTTTCTATACAAACACTTCAACACTTCGATATACCTATAGTCGATATGTCATCGTCGGAGGAACTGCAATACTGCCCAGGTTTCGAATGAATCGAAGGCTTTTTCATAGTCCACAAACGCTAAACATTATGGCCGATTATACTCCTCGTCTTCTGTATAATCTGGCGGAGCGTGTGTATGTGGTCTATAGTACTAAAATCTTTTCGGAAACCGGCTTGTTCGGGAGGCTGGAAGTCATCAAACTTGCGTTCGAGACGGTTCATAATGACTTTTGAGAACAGCTTGTATACATGGCTCAGAAGTGAGATTGGCCTGTAGTTCTTCAGCAAGGCGTTGTCACCCTTTTTGAAAACAACCTGTGTAGTACCTTCAAACATGACGGAATTAAATAACTTCTGGAGGACTAAAAGTACCGGTTTTCCACGCGCTCTCAGAAGTTCAGTTGTGATTCCGTCCTCACCCGGCGGCGCCTTGTTATTCTAGAGCTGATTAAGAGCCATTCTAATCTCATACAGGCTGATGTCCGGGATATCCTCAGTGCAGTGTCGAGTCAGTTTAGCTTTTGCGTGTCGAGCTGTACCGACACTGGGTGTTGATGTGTATAAATGTCCGTAAAACCTCTCAAGCTCTCTCAGAATCTCCGGTTTTGTCGAAATGATGCTGCCGTCATTAATCTTCAGCATCGTCATTAAAATTTGGCTTTGCCCAATAGACGAATTTTTTGCGAAGACTTTTGAGCCCTGGTTCCGCTCGATTACCTCTTTGATCCGTGCCGCACTATTGGCACGCAGGTCACGTCGCACTGATTTAGAGATTCGTCTATTGAGTTTGCATATTCCGACATATCATGACATATCATGTGGGCAGGACCAGGTCGGAGCGTGGACTTTACCAGACGAGACCTTTCAAGTTTCACATTAATATTGTGATCGCTAGCGGTTTTTACCTTGGGGATCACAGAGACATCACTAAATATTCGCCTCTTGGTCTTCATGATGAAGTCGATCTCATTTCTGATAGTACCATTGGGGCTCATCCACATCTACCTCCTGGATGGCCGCTTCTGGAAGTAGGAGTTCATTAAATGAAGTTCTGCCTTTTCCATGAAGTCGACCAGTCGCTGGCCCCTATGGTTTCGCTGCCCATACCCAAATGGCCCCACTCTCAACTCATCGCCATTCCGTGCGCCCTTCACGTTGAAGTCCCCCATAACAACGGTGAAGTATGTTTCGGAGGCATGTATGGCCTCGGATATCTCCTGATACAATGCCTCTACTTCATCATCAAAATGTGTCGAGGTCGGCGCATATACCTCTATGACCTTTAACGAATACCGGTTGATTATTGTGAGTATAAGGTGTGTGTTACCCTACTCGACAAACTGTCGACTTTCATAACGTTGTTGATGAGGGACCCGCGGACGAGAAATCCAACACCACCCTGGGATTAACGGTCTCCTTCCCGGTAGAAGAGCATGTTGACGGAATCTAGAACTATCGTATCCTGACCCTCTCTTCGGATTTCATTACATTTTGCTCAATTCTTCCTTCAGCTCGATAAAATCTTCTCATCGGTCGTCAGTGTGCGGATTTTGTGTGTTACCAGGGCCAATGTCCGTTGGGGGGTTACCACCCCCCAACGCCACATACTCGATATTATTCTATCTCTTTGTTTATCATTAGGAAAAAAGAAAGCGATGCGTAATGCATAATAGATAATACAGCAATCGTAGATTGAGTGTAGATATCACCTCGGTAAACTATTGCAAAAGTAATTGCTATTTTTTTTTAAATACATTGTTAAACAGTAACCAGCATTACCGTACTTTTGAAATAAAATCTCTACAGGAACAGTATTGTTAAAAAACTTTACTATAGAACGAGTTTGCTGTTCTTACTCGAATAATATCGTTATCGTAACATATTGAAATTCTTATTAGCAGTGCTATCCGTAATCACTAGAAGCGATGTTATTCACGTAAATAAGTACAATAAATCTGTAACGGAATATTAGGGCTATGGTTATTAAAAAAATACTAATTTGTAAAGTACTCGTAGGAAAAATGTCAAAAAAATTGACAAGGTGTAAGAGAGTACCTACATGATGAATATGCAATAAAACGCAAAGTATCGTTATATCACATTACGATATTATTCGGTGGGGGTAGCGAAATGATCGTGCTCATCTCACAAATATTTCTCTTGGGTGGGAATTAAACCCACGACCTCCGGCAGAGCAGTACATTACCTACACAATTCTGATAATAAACCATCCAAAAAGCGATTCACCAATATTTATTTGTACTGAATAAATATTTTTTTTTATTGTGGTTTGGTGCGTTTTCACACAAAAGACCTCTTAATTACTAAGTTCATAAAATTATTTTATAGTTTAAAGCTTAATTTATATTAAATTATTCGAATACGATTTACAACACTACAAAGAAATAATGAAAATAATACTTCTAAAGTCATATTATATTCTCTTTCTTTATCTTTTGCTCTTCAAAGTTCTTTTATTAATGCTGTGGCTGGCTTTGTAAGGAAGCTTCATTAACTTCCACATAGAACAATGTAGGTTTGTTCAGTTCATCTCAAAGATAATGAGTATCCAGAGAAAGATAATTTTTTGCACTTAGCTCCATAATTTTTATTCGAGACATTTTTTAAGCTACGGCAAAAATACTCGTATTAGTGATATTTTCATATTTCACAAACTTTTTTATTAACTTTGGAAATCATCAATCAATCCTCCCGGGAGGAGTGATTGAGTGGAGTGGAGGTGTGATGTCATATATTCTTACTGTCTAAAACCCACCCTGTTTCCTCAATTTCTCTTTGCATTCCGCAAATTTGGTTTATACCTTTATCTTTCTCGAGAAAAAAAAAACGAAAGTGTTTTGTGTAATTATTTTTTTAAATGAAAACCAACAAAGCCCCATCTCATCATCAATCGATCGCTATAAGGTCCCTGCAGCACTGTATTTTAAAATGCCGGTACCATAATGATCATGATAAAAATTAAAACCTCAAAAGGTGCGTCCACACAGAGCGAGCTGCCACGCGAGGCATTTGCCGCGCGAGGAAACTGCCTCGCGAGGCTGCTTGCTCTGTGTGGACGCGCCTATTGTTTCTCGACCGAGGCATGAAACAATATAGGTACGCGAGCAAAACAAAAAGCCGACAGTGGATGGCTCGGGCGCTCGGTCGCTCACCCGCGGCAGCGCCCGCCGCACTTGCCTCGGCCGAGACACGTCCGAACTAGCCGAGCTGCTTCGCGCGTCAAATGCACGCGAAAGTTTTATGGCACGCTCAGTCCAAGCTTCATGGCTATGATCAAATACAAAGATACATTTCGAAATCTTATCATTAAAAAAATCGGAATAATGTTTTTTTTTTATAAATTGTCGTTTTATAAAAATTAAATAGTTTCTAACTTTACTACGAACCATACTACCATTTCTTTCTTCCAATACTGCCGTTTCAACAGATATTGATATTGCATATCAAAAAAACATTGGCTTTATAATATAAATAATTCAAATTAGCCATACTATGTACACACGGCTACTACACATCAAGCTATACAAAACCAGTTTGTCTTGGACTCGCTTTATAATGGTCTTTCTGCACATTGAATGGTCAGCTTATACTAGTTTTGCGTAGCTTGATGTGTAGGCGTGTGTACCAGTAATTATTCATCAAAAATGAAAGTTTTAATTTTATTTCAGTAATAACACAACATTTTTTTTAAGATTTTAACTGACTTCGAAAAACTAGGAGGTTTCAATTTCGTCTGAATCTCTTTTTTATGCATGTTCCCTAATTTCTCGATTATACCTGGACCGATTCGGAAAATTATTCTTCTAGCTTAATGAAAAATAATGAAACTGTTTTCAACACAAATACGAGATATTACAACGCGAAAAAAAATATTCCTAAAATCAAAAATAACATAATGAATTTAAATGTTTTACCTACATTCAATGCAACATTTGAAAATTTTTTACTAAAATAAAATTAGTGATTGGCTAAAATGTTTTTATTTTGCTAATAGAATGTTTTTCACAACAATTGTAATAAAACTGTTTTGTGAAAAACTGCGTCCATAAATCATAACACTTAACATTTTATATCTGCTATTCACTAAATTTTTGGGGAAATCTACATTTCGTTTTTCGTTTCAATGTCGGTGACAAAAAAGTCAATGAAATGAAAAACTAAGTCACCGACTTTCGAAAGTAAAGTAATTTTGTAGATCATTTTAAACTTTTTTGTGATAGTTTTTGGAGCCAAATTTTTATTTTTTGAAGTTGTTTTATCCTTTTTAGTTTAAATATTCAACCCAAATTATTGTCAAATACACTAGAATTTTGTAATCCGTAGCACCGGTAATAACATCGCCCATGTACACAATAAGCTAAAATGCTCATAAAATACGAAACCAAACAAAATGAAAATTTTATAAATTTTATAATACTGCATCGAACAAAAAAGAATCATCGAAATCTGACCAGAAAACTCGGAGCAATCGGTGTAGACAGTGTCAATAGGTACATTTTTAGGTTTTGTTGAACTTGAGCTCATAAAATTCCATGGGATCATTTAAAAATTTTCGTATACACAAAAAAGTCAAATCGTTTAGTAAACGACGGAGTTATGCCCGAACAAACAGAAAAAAAATTATAAACATCCTTTATTTCAAAGTCGGATAAAAATGCTCCATGCAATAAAATATATAGACCCAATTTGATACTTTAACTCATTCATTTTGTTTGATATGCAATTAAAATAATCCCCAATTTGCAACTACTAATCTTCAGTCCCATCTTACGTTGGTATGTACCTATCTTTATAATTATTATGTATAAAGGTTGTGCTGCAAACGTTGCGACCTTGAGTCTTGGTTTCGAAGGTCATGAGGTCACAAGGTCGTTTCTTCGAGGTCGTGATGCGACTTAAAGTGGTGAAGTTCTCCAAGTCACTAGCCGTTGAGCAGCAGAAGGCTCGGCGAAATTCATGACGGAATTTTCCTGAAAATCAGAAGGCAACAATTTCAATATTATGTGCTGTGGAATCAAATAAAGTGTACTGTAGAAATTAGTAAAACATTCTGTAAAAAATCTGCTAATATTCTACGGTTGGTGCCATGTTCCAGAAATTTTCTTTGCGAGTTTATTTTATTATGTTTTTATTATTAAATTGCTTCATCATCATTTCGCAACTGACAGAAACGTGAAAACATGCAACTTGTTCCGACTGTCAACCCTCGCCTTCGGCTGCGCCTCGGCTCGGGTAGACATTTGTCGGAACTCTTTGCAATGACAGCCTTTCCGCACTTCATTTCCATATTTCACGTTTCTGTCACGTAAAGTAAACGGAAACGTTGACGTTAATATGGATAAAATTAGTTCCATAATCTTAAACGGTTAAAATACTACGGAGTAAATAGAAAAAACAGAGGTGAATAGGTGCGTCCACACAGAGCGAGCAGCGAGGAAACTGCTTCGCGAGGCTGCTAACTCTGTGTGGAAGCGCTTATTGTTTCTCGACCGAGGCATCAAACAATATAAGCGAGCAAAACAAAAAGAAGCTGGATGGCTCGGGCGCTCGGTCGTTTGGCCGCGGCAGCGCGCGCGCTTGCCTCGTCCGAGACACGTCCACATTAACCGAGCTGCTTCGCGGCAAATGCCTCGCGAGGCTGCTCGCTCTGTGTGGACGCGCCTAATAAAGATCAACAGTACTTACCACTCATAAAGTTGTATATAAGAGGATTGATGGCAGAGTTCGCGTAGCACAACACATGGGAGATTAGAGCGAGACAGGTGATCACGTCGGTCTGTTCCATATCCAGTGTGTATCTGTAAGAAAGAAAGAGATTGTTATTTTAAAACCATTATGTAAAACTCATAAACCGTAATGTAAAAGCGCTCTCTCACCGCGAGCATTCACCTGTGATGTAACGTTACAGATTCTAAAATTTCATCAGTTACGGAAGACAATCGAGCATCACATGTGCACCCTTGTATCAAATCTATATTAAATGTACGCGAATGCTCGTCAGTCAGGGAGGTAGTATTGTAATGTAATGCTCAAAGTCGAATCTATTATGTTACATTACATGCGAATGCTAGGAGGCGCTCCCCTAGAATGCCTCAGAATCATTGGCCAGCTAATCCGAGGTTCGTACTTTATAAAGTGGTTTTAGTTTTCATAATAAAAAAAAAAAGTTGTTCCACACTAGGAATTGCTTCCTATATCGTCGGCCTTTACAAACATAGCAACTTACAAGTGGCGCATGGTCGCTAGTTTTTTATTTAGTTTGTAAACCTACTGGTGAATGGTGAGGCGGGAGGCGCGATTAAGATAATATATTAATTCCTTTGTATGTAAGCGAATTTGCAACCGGCGCGTGGTGGCGCGTCGTGGTTTTTCAAACCACAGTCACAGCGGCAAAGTCGTGATCGGGCCGTCGACGTCGTTGCCGAGGGAGGCCTAGGAAACGCTGGTGTGACGTTTTTTATCGTGGTAAAATCATCAAAAATGAGTTCTCCCACCCAGGACAGAGCCGAAAGGACTATTAGACTCTTACTGTCTAAAATTCACGGTGTCCTTCAATAGCCCTTTACGTTCCGGGGTCACGGTAATTCGTAAGTCCCGCGATCTGGTGTGACGACTTGAACACGTTTATGCGAGATTGGCCGAAGAAAAAGGCTATAGGGTCTCCCCTATAGCCTTTTTCTTCGGCCAATTTCGAATCTCGAATTAACAATAATCTCAAAATAAAAATTAAATTAAAATCAGAATGAAAATAAAGTTAAAAATTAAACATTAAGGCGCAAGACATACTGAGATGGCGCGGCGCGGGTGTGGTGCGGGTGCGACGCCACTTCTTTGATACATATGTATTTCATACAAAATGTATAGAAGTGGCGCCCGCGCCACGCCCGCGCCGCCGCCGCCGCGCCATCTCAGTATGTCTTGCGCCTCGCCACTTCTATACATTTTGTATGAAATATCAAAGAAGTGGCGTCGCACCCGCACCACGCCCACGCCTCGCCACCGCCAGTCGCCACTTGTATTTGTCCCGCGCCTAATATTCCACGATTCAACATTTTTTTCACTGCAGTTATGTGACATTGTGTGTTTGTATGGCAGGTTTTGTAGTTTTGTATGTGGAATGTATATTTATGAGTGTGTGTGTGTGTGTGTGAAAAGAAAGAAAGGAACGAGTAGGTTTGAGGGAGGAGTGTAAGTGTGTGTTTGCATAATTATGTAATAAATATATAATATGTTTATTACAATAATATGTAATTTTGTACGTTAACTAAGGGTAATTAGATTCAATTTGGAACTAAAAGCGTGCATGACACTGTATAATTAAACGTGGCATCCGTGATTAATGTCAAATTTAATTACGTTAAACATTTGAGGAAGCAAAGCCAATTTGCTTTCACACTAGGTACTGTGGGGATCGGCGTGTGATTGATTAAATAAAAGGATATTTTAACACGAATTATAATTATATTCAACTAGCTTCCGCCCGCGGTTTTTTCACTCTGGATTGTACACGCAGAGAAATGTATACGAGAACTTCTGGTTGCAACCGTGACAGCAAGACTCACTAGTTGACTTTAAAAATTTCTAGTAATAAATACTAAGTCCTTGTTATCTCTACTACTTACTTATTATTTATTACTGAGTCCTTGTTATCTCTACTACTTACTTAGTATTTATTACTAGAAATGTTGTAAAGTCAACTAGTGAGTCTTGCTGTCACGGTTGCAACCAGAAGTTCTCGTACAGGTAGCTAGATATTTCTCTGCGTGTACTAGACAATTCTGCATCTTATTTTTTCTGTTTAAAATCATTTAAGAGTGGCTTGATCCAGCCAGCGCTTACAAAACTGTTTGAGGTTAAATCTCGTAGTAAAACCTCTACAGTGCACGTGACTGGTGGAATGAAATCCACCTGACTGGGTTCAAACCCACGTCCTCGTAAGTCAGGGCCGATTCCACTGGGCTACCACTGCTCCAAACGTTCCGTTATTGTCCAATAATTCTGATGACGGGTCCTACAAGTACCTATTATGACAATCGATCCATCAATCGCATCTGGCGCTACTTTAAAAGCCGCTTCAAGATAAACAGGGAAAATAAGGAAGCTTACCCATGGCGCGATACGACTGATTCTAACTACAAGTGAAAATCGACCTTACCACTACGGCATATGACATAAAAACCGGCCAAGTGCGAGTCGGACTCGCCTATAAAGAGTTCCGTAGCAGCAAGTAACATAATTTATAAAAGTTCTAGTAGTTGGTTGTAACTTTGAAAGGTAAATTGCGGTTTACGATTAATGACGTATTAAAAAAAAACTTATTACTTGATCTCGTTCAAACCAATTTTCAATTGAAGTTTGCATGGTAATGTATCTCTTATTTTAGAAGTTACAGGGGGGGGGCAACATTTTACCACTTTGGAATTGTCTCTCGCGGAAACTGCTCAGTTTAGAAAAAAATGATATTAGTAACCTCAACATCATTTTTAAAGACCTATCCAGGGGTATCCTTAAGGGGTATCTATACCCCACAATGATTGAGTTTCAATAGTAAATAAGGGGGCAACCTCCAAAATTAGTCTTATTTTCATTTTTGTGTGAAAATCCTAATGCGGTTCACATAATACATCTACTTACCAAGTTTCAATAGAATAGCTCTAATACTTTCGAAGAAAAGTGGCTGTGACATACGGACGGACAGACAGACAGACAGACATGACGAATCTATAAGGGTTCCGTTTTTTGGCATTTGGCTACGGAACCCTAAAAATGCGCGGTTGTATACGGGTAGATGAAAAACAAAATACGATCGCCACGTCGACGTCATGTCAATCGAATTGGATCATTATTTCTTAGTGGCAAGGTTGATTTTCACTTGTAGTTGGAATCGATCGTATAGCGTCGCATCGCGCTGGGTAAAGTCCCTAACTTATAAAAAAAAACCTACCTAATCTGTGGGCAAAGGATCATTAAATAGTTGCTTAGAACGATTGTAATTATTAGAACAAATAATAATTAATAATAATAATAATATTCCACAACTATCACACAACGCCATCTAGTCCCAAGCTAAGCAGAGCTTGTGTTATGGGTACCAGACAACTAATAAACATACTTAATATATTTCTAAATAGATATCTACATATTATAGATAAATTACACCCAGACACAGAACAAATGATCGTGCTCATCACACAAACATTTGTCCTGGGTGGGAATCGAACCCACGACCTCCGGTATAGCAGTCAGGGTCACTAACCACTAGACCAACAGGCCAGTCACGAATTGATGAAGTTCCGCTTATATCCAGCTTTAGAAACCTGATCATTGTAACATGAAGTCACCAAAAATAACTAATAAAAAGAACAAATCTGATACGACAAGATTGTTTGGCATAAAACTACAAGTTAAATATTGACAAAAGCGAAGACGCAAAATGTAATCTCACAGACAACATTGTCTAATAAAACAAACATGGTCGACCATAGAGCACGGAAAGGTATTGGCAATCGGTAGAGATAGCATTGTCAATCTATACATTTAATAAATGGTAGCAAAGTCAAAACTGTACATTGAATTTTTTTAACCGACTTCCAAAAGGAGGAGGTTCTCAATTCGGATGTTTGTATTTTTTTTTTTTTTTTTTTTTTTTATGTTTGTTCGGGCATAACTCCGTCGTTTAACAACCGATTTGAAAAATTCTTTTTTTGTTGGATAGGATATACTTCTGGAATGGTCCCATTAAAATTTTATCGAAATCGGACTAGCACTTTTTGAAAAATCAACATAAATCAACAAAAACCTAAAAAGTTTTCAACTTTGTCTACACCGATTACTCCGAGGTTTCTGGTCCGATTTCGATGATTCTTTTTTTGTTCGATACAGTATATCTGCCATTTGGTCCCACAAAATTTTCATTAAGTTTGGTGCAGTAGTTTTTATTTTTAGTTTTTATACATGGGCGTTGTTATTTTCCGGTGCTACGGATTACAAAATTTTAGTGCACATGTAAGAAAATTATGTACTTGACAATAATTTGGGTTGAATAGTGAAACTAAAAAGGATAAAATAAAAAACTTTTTCAAAAAAAAATGAAACCGACTTCAAAACAACCACAAAAAAAGTTCAAAATAACCTACAAAAAAACTTTTCTTTCGAAAGTCGGTGACAAAAAGTCAATGAAATAAAAAAGAAAGTCACCGACTTTCGAAAGAAAAGTTTTTTTGTAGGTTATTTTGAACTTTTTTTGTGGTTGTTTTGAAGTCGGTTTCATTTTTTTTTGAAAAAGTTTTTTTTTTTTAAATAACACTTGGGATGTAATCTAGAATCGATACCAAAGCCTATAGTTTTTAGAATTTTTGTCTGTTTGTCTGTATCTATGTCCGGGATGAACTCAAAAAGTACTGCATGAATTTACTTCGAATTTGACAGGAATATATTATTATTAAAAAGTCGGGTTAACATAAAGGCTACATATTATCACGCTATCACCTACGAGGAACGAGCAGTGAACCTTTATTTCTTCAACGCATTCACGCAGACGACGTCGCGGGCAGCAGCTAGTACTATCAATAAAAAACTAAACATGTCAAAGTTCCAACGTTGGTTGGACCCTTTAAACAGGTCACCGTAACCCTGGAATTGAAGAAACAGGGTGGATTTTTAGTGAGTAAGAGTCTGGAAGTCCCTTCCGCTACACTCGGACATCATCTGCCTAGCTTTTTCCCAACTATATTGGGGTCGGCTTTCAGTCGAACTAGATGCAGCTGGATATCAGTATTTTACATGGAGCGACTACCTATAGGACCTCCACAACCCAGTAACTGGATACCCCATGGTAAGACTGGTTGTCAGATTAGAGCTTCTGATGGTCACACATCCACAGACCAACCTCGGCAAGTGCGGCTTAACCAGAAAGATCGGCCTGTGTGGCTGTAATTCATTAGCTACGATCTCCTCCGGGCGGGGGGGCTTACTTGATGATTTTTTGAACCCAAAAAAACCACCCATGTTCTTACCGTAAAGGGCTATTGAAGGATTACCGAATATTTAGTAAGTACGAGTCTAACAGTAGGGTGGGAGGACTCATTTGATAATAATTATTTTACCACGTTAAAAAAAAGGACCGCGTTACCCTATTAAACAGTCCTGAAACCTCACAGTGCTTACTTCAACCTTATCAATTTAATTGGGGCATCCCATCTTAAAAATAGCGATGAATTTTGAATAAAAACGTTACTTTGTTTAAAACAGTCATTTATTTAAAGAAAACGAGCTTAATTAGATGGCTTGAAGAATTTTAAGAGGCTCATTTAAAACAAAAAGCGATTTTCATTAGACGATCAAAATTTACAATTTATTATGATACTAGCTGCTGCCCGCGACGTCACGCGTCGTCTGCGTGAATGCGCTGAAGAAATAAAAGTTCACTGCTCTTTTCCCGTAGGTGATAGTGTGATAATATTATGTAGCCAAAATATACGTCGACCCGAATTCTTAATAATATTGAAGTTTGAAGTAAATCCATGCAGTACTTTTTTAGTTTATCCCGGACATTTACATACAGACAAACATTCTAAAAACTATATTTTTGGCTTTGGTATCGATTGTAGATACACACCCCAAGTATTCTATAAAAAAATTCAATGTACAGTTTTGACTTTCCATAACCATTTTATTATAAATATTAAATTATTATATAAGAAGGTCAACATTTGCCGTTTTATTAATCCTGTCTTCTCTAAATACTGCTAGCAATTCTAAACTCTATGTGATAGTCAGATACTCGGATAGATAATAATTTATTCTCGCACAAAAAAACCTTTTGTATCTTATATCCTTGTTTACTGACATGACAGTGAATTGGGTGATATTTCTCCGAAATTTCATAGTTGATTTTTTAGTTGAAGCAAATTTAGTAAGAGATAAATGATGTTAGTGTCTTCGAAGTCAAAATTAGTGCCTTAAAAACTGTGTATGCGAAGACAGAGCCTTTTTTTTATCGTGGTAAATCATCGAATGAGTCCTCCCACCCAGGGTAGGACAGGAGGGGCTGTCAGACTTATACTGACTGAAATCCACGGTGTCCTTTTGCCTTTTACGTTCCGGGGTCACGGTATTCGCCAGTCCCACGACCAGACAGAGCCTCCGCGCCTCACATTAGGGCAAATTCTTATCGAAACTAGATATTTTTATAAACATTTTCCACTTATTCTTTTACCACTATTAAAGGGGGTAATAATAATAATATTATGGACTGAATATCCACTTCAGATGAGTCCTCCCTACTCCTCCGTTACTCTCTAGACGTTCAAGAGTGGCTCGCTTAATTGAAAATAAATGATTTGACTTTGTGGTTTGAAGCGAAATATTGAGTTTCTAATGCCGTCCGTAAGTTTGATACCCAGTATAATCGCTCAAGCTCGTAAGCTCTTGGTCTTTTAGTAATTATAATATTTCATTCAAATCATAATCATATAACAGATCAGACCGCTTTGACAAAAATAACAAGAATATAATAATAAATAAGTCAAAAACTGCAATGATGAAAAAATAAATTAACATAGTATTATTTGACCAGTAACCACCCGTTTGATTTCTAAAATAAAAGTAGATTTATAATATTGACGGCAGGATCAGCGCGGTGGCTGAGCAATTAGACGGCCGTGCAGCGTGTCAGGTTCGATTCCGGCACGGAACAAATATTTGTATGACATATATTATGTAATTGTTACGGATCTAGGTGTTTGTGTATGTGGACTTCTATGTTTGTAAACGCACCTATGACAGTTTTTATTTTTTTTAACGTGGGAAAATCATCAAATGAGTCCTCCCACCCCGGGCAGGGCGGGAGAGACTGTCAGACTTGTACTTACTAAAATCCACTATATATATAGACTAGCACTTCGCCCCGCGACTTCGTCCGCGCTTATTTCGAACTTTGCTTCTGTGAATTTCGTCTCCCGCCACCCTCTAGGAATACTTTTAGAAAATCAATATGCAACTAAAATTCTATCGACCACAAAACAACCCTTTAGCAGTCGGTTTTCGCAACATCCCATCTTAATAAGCATCTACGTCCTAAAGATATACCCCAGGGAAAATTTGAGACTCGTAGCACTTGTAGTAACGAAGTCTCATACAAACTCTGAAGTTAAAAACTACCCTTCTTAGGGGGGGAATTTCCCGTCATAAACCCGTCTTAAGTAGCACCTACGTCCTAAAAGAACCGTCCTGTGAAACATTTAAAACTCCTAGTACTTGTAGTAATTAAGTTTCATACAAACTATTAACCTCAGAAACATCCCCTTTGGGGTCCAACTTCACCAACTTCAAAACCCCGTCTTAATGAGCATCTCATCCTAAAAATAGCTGCCGCGTAAAATTTGAGACTCCCAGAATTTGTCGTAACGAAGTTTCATACAAACTACCAGGGGTTTAGGGGTTGGTTTATCCAAAACTTGTCTGAGGAGGAACCAACGTCCTAAAAACACATAAGCATAATTTTTAACTTCTGACTATCAAGAACAAAGTCCCGTCTTAGTGAGCATCTACTCCCTAAAAACCTCTATGCTTAATTTGACACTCCCAACACTTGCAGTATCGAAGTTTCATGCAAACTAACAACCCCAAAAACATCCCCTTAGGAATAGAATTTCAGAAAATCCCGACATAGCTAGTACCTACATCTTAAAAAAAATCCCCATGTAAAATTTAAGACTCCTATCTACCAACCACAAAAACAACCCCTTAGGTTTCGAATTTCGCACAATCTCATCTAAGTGAGCACCAACGTCCAAAATCCCGTGTAAAATTTAAAACCCCTAGCACTTATAGTAACGAAAGTTTCATACAAACTATCAACACCAAAAACAACCCCTTAGGGGTTAAATCTCGCCGTAGTGCGTAATTCCTTCCTAAAAAGATACCATTACCTACTTATTCAAAATTTGAGACACCTAACTTCCAACACTAAAACAACCCCTTAGGGGTCGAATTAGGCAAAATACCATCTTAAGTAGTATGTACGTCTTAAAAAGTACCCCCAAGCTTTTGATACTCCTAGTTCTTGTAGTAACAAAGTTTCATACAAACTACCAACTCCTAAAACAACCCCTTAAGGGTCGAATTCGCAAATTCTCGTCTTAAGTAGTAATACATCATAATAAGAACCCTAATACAACATTTTAAACTCCTAGTACTTGTAATAACAAAGTTTCATACAAACTATCAACCCCAAAAACAACCCTTTAGAAGTGAAATTTAACAAAGTCCCGTCTTATTGAGCACCTACGTCATTAAAAGAATCCCCATGCAAAATTTGAAACCTGTATCTATCAACATCAAAAACATCCCCTTGGGGTTCAAATTTCGAATCACCCCTTCATAGTGAGCATCTAAGTCCTAAAAACAAACCCCACGCAAAATTTGAGACTCCTAGCACTCGTAGTAACGAAGTTTCATACAAACTATTAACCCCAAAAACAACCCCTTAGGGGTGAAATTTTGAAAAACTCCGTCTTCGGTAGCGCGTACGTCCTCAAAAGAATCACCATGCAAAATTTTAGACCTCTATCTATCAACACCTAAAACAACCCCTTAGAGGTTGAATTTCGAAACACCCCGTCTTAGGTAGTGTGTACGTCCTAAAAACAACCCCCATGCAAAATTTGAGACTCCTAGCACTTGTAGTAACGAAAGTTTCATACAAGCTATTAACCCCAAAAACAACTCCTAAGGGGTGAAATTTTGCAAAACTCCGTCTTCGGTAACGCGTACGTCCTTAAAAGAATCACCATGCAAAATTTTAGACCTCTATCTATCAACAAATAAAACAACCCCTTAGGGGTTGAATTTCGAAACACCCCGTCTTAGGTAGTGTGTACGTCCTTAAAACAACCCCCATGCAAAATTTGAGACTCCTAGCACTTGTAGTAACGAAAGTTTCATACAAACTATCAACACCAAAAACAACCCCTTAGGGGTCGAATTTCAAAAAACCCGTTTCGTAAGTAGCACCTACTTCCTAAAAAGAACCCGCATGCAAAATTTGAAACTCCTAGTACTTGTAGTAACAAAGTTTCATACAAACTCTCAACCCCAAAAACAACCCCTTAGGGGCGTAATATCGCAAAATCCGTTCTTAGCGAGTACCTACATCCTAAAAAGAACCCCTATGCAACATTTTAAACTCCTAGCACTGGTAGTTTCCGAGATTTCGTGTCCTATGAGTGAGTGACCTTTTGCTTTTATATATATAGATAGCCCTTTATGTTCCGGGGTCACGTCAGGGCCAACGTCTTAAAATAATAATAATAATATTCCACAACTATCACACAACGCCATCTAGTCCCAAGCTATGCAGAGCTTGTGTTATGGGTACTAGACAACTGATAAACATACATATATATTTCTAAATACATACATATTATAGATAAATTACACCCAGACACAGAACAAATGATCGTGCTCATCACACTAACATTTGTCCTGGGTGGGAATCGAACCCACGACCTCCGGCATAGCAGTCAGGATCACTAACCACTAGACCAACAGGCCAGTCAAGTCAAAATAAAAATGATTGAATAAACTCCAGGTTTTCTTACGATGGTTCTTTAAACCTATAAATTCGTTCATGACCTCTGGATCTCACTTTGAATTGTGAGGACAATGGTTGTCTGAAAGAAAATTAAGCTTTTTTTTTCAGTTTCTGCTATGCGCATTTTCTTCATTAGTGAGTGGCATCCGTGCGAACTCGGAGCGGGGTCGTTGAAATTAAAATTATGTAGATGACCTAAAACTGTTCTCTGAATTTTTGTCTAGACTTTCCAATATGGTCTTTTAATATTTTATAAAGAAAAATATAAATTCAATCAAAAAGTATGTTTTCTATCGGTATTGGGAGCAGAGCAGGACCCAAGCTACCGGTGGCTATGACTCTGGAGTCAAATCAAATTAAAACCATTTATTTCAAGTAGACCAGTTACAGGCACTTTTGAATTGTCGAAGACATAAAAATATAATTAACTAATACAAAATTATGGTGCTACAGTCCCAGTCACAAAACATAATAACCGTAAAATAGGTACTTTTACTGTAGTTGCCCATTCCAAGGAGTAGATCACTATGGAGAAGAACGGACAAGAAACTACATGGACACTCTTTTTATATTGGCATTATTAGAAAACCTTTGTTACATCATTCATTTTTAGATGATACATTATGTGAGAACGACGTAGCAAGTTGAAAGTTTCCACAGTAAAAAATAAAAGACAATTCAGAAACAAAATAATCAATAATTAAATTAACCATGGCAGCTAAGAGATGTTGATGAGTTAAAGCCTTTAGGAGGAGGTTGCTTTTTCCAGAGACAGGAAACTCCTAAAAGCTTTGTGAAAGAGAAAGCTAGGCGTGGCGAGACGGAAGCATGGCGTGTCCTTAGCGTGCTTACTTACTATGAAAATTATAATTGTGTAAGGGCTGATTTTTAGTAGTCAGATAACTTTTATCTGAGGAATAATAAAAATAGCGGTTTGACAATTATTTTCTATGGGGCTGATTTTTTTATAGTCAGATAACTTTAGTCTGAGGAATAAAAATAGCGGTTTGATATTTTCTATAGATAAGCTGTCAAACCGCCATTTTTATTCCTCAGATAAAAGTTATCTGATTATTGAAAAATCAGCTCTAAGTCGTCACACAAAACACGCTACATGAGCGCCAGTGTTTAGCGGGCGTCGCGCGTCGTCGGTGCTATTTTATAGTTTTATACAGTAAAAACCTCCTGAAAAAAATGACTACGAAGGGAGCTTCCCCATAACACAATTCGTGCAATTTGCAACTTCTTCGAACTAAAAATGAAAATCGTCCTTGCTACTACGATATAATGATGCAATTCGACTGACTTACGTCGTTGTGGCGAGCGTGTTTTGTTTTTCATCTAGCCGTAGAAAACCGCACGTTTTATGTCATATAATATGTCGTAGTAATAGGGATGATTTTCAGCATTTATAGATAATGGGACGGAACCCTTCGTGTGGCTCACACTTGGCCGGTTTTATATATTATATTATAAACTTTCAATTGAGGTTCATCACTGGTCCTTCGAGCCGGATCGAAAAATGTTGTGTAATCATTCGTCGATCCGGCTCGAAGGACCAATGATGATCGATTTAGTTTTAAGTTTTTCTTACCTGAGAATGGAGAGCAGGTGTACTGGGAAGTAGCAGACTGCAAACATGATGACCACTGCGACCAACATCTTGGCTGCTTTCCGCCTGGAACGCAGCTGAGCTGGAATTTATAAAAAAAAAGGCGTTATTCACCATCATCATCATCATTTAAGCCTTTTTCCAGCTACATTGGGGTCAACTTCGAGTACACAGATAACCTCACCTAGATTCCACGTACAACGCAAGGCAACCTATGCGCAACACACGTCAGTGCATTTGTCTACCTAAGTTGATGTTATTTCTTGATCCCCTCCACCTCGACCAATGCCGGACACGAGAGGTCTCCGTCTATCACCGTCGTGAGGACACGGCGGTGCTCTGCCCAAGCGGGGCAGCCCTGCTCCACCGTGTCCTCCGGGCGATCCTCGCAGTGGTGACACCCGGGCTATGGTGCTGGAGTATTTGTAGGTACTGATGGTCATTTCCACCTGACTAGATCATTCGATCATTCTAATCAATTGGCAATTATGTATATGGACCAGGGGGTGTATTACAAGCTCTTAATTCCTGTCAGTTTACGCCTTAAAGTGAACTGCCTTGCTTAGTCGTATTACGATCACACAATGACGGCCAGTAAAACGGTCACGTGACCTCATACCGACTTCTGCCTGTGCTTGTGCCTGGAAATTTCGTATTACAAGCTACATAATGACATTTCAAGGCCGGATTAACTGTCAAAATTGGCATCTCCAAAATCATTCAGTTTACGCCACTTTTTAGTAACTTTTACTGACTTGTTTCTTTTAATTTGTCTTTAAACAGTTGAAACTAACTAAATTAAACTTTGGTATTAATAATGGAGGCACTACAGAATATCTGGAGGGTGCATACACGATATAATCTCAACTGACGAGCTTTACATAAAAAGACGACAAAGTTTTTACCTTTTACGACACATATACACTCATTTACTGAACGCTAAGCAATAAATATAATTATTCATATACGTAAACATTTACTCATATAGTAATATATTGTTCTAAATAAAAAACATGTTACTCCTGAAAATATTGTTTTATTTGTCGTAGTTCCATCAGTGTAAGAAAAAAATATACAGAGCTTAGATTTGAGACATGGTGACGAAATAAATAATCTTTCGTAGCATTGGACGTTGGTTTGAATAAACCAAACAAAATGTATGATCAACTCAAACACTTAAAATTAATAGCCTCGCGCAGCATCATTCCAGAAATGGTACAGTCCAATGGAGCCAAAACTTGTGTTCAATATTTATTTGGGTACATTGGGCAGTCTTTAATGTATCAGCAGACATTTTTAATTTCAATTCCTCGATTGCTTCTGGTACCACAATTTCGCAGCCAATTTCAAGAGAACTAGGTACACTGTCTTTCGGTTTGAATAAACGTCCTAGGTTTTATCATTCCTTCACTTGTTGAAACATTTCTAGCTCTTGCTTTAAAAATTAGAACATTGTTGATTGTTGTGTTGGAACAGCTCCATTTTTCAAAATTTTCCGCTCATGACTTATTCCATTTTGTTTCCTTACTTTCTCTGCGGTAGGAAAACAGTGTGCTTCTTTATTAATGCAGTAAAAAGCACTACATAGTGGCATTATAAATAAATAAAATACGATAATCTTGTTTGTTTTGGTAAACAAAACCGCCACAGACTAAAAAAGTATCGCAATACGATCGTTCAGAAACAAACCCCTTTGTGAGAGTTTTATTTGATATTAAGTTTTTGCATAAATGACAGTAAATGTTGGTCAATTTGATTGTAAATATTTAAATTGTTATTAAAATACAGTTTAACTCAAATATCTCCTAAATTTACAATGTAAAAGATTTTTTTCACACACAATTTATAAAACCGGTAATCATCGGTAAATTGTCGATTCGATTTTTGAACGAATTCGCTAGCCCGTCATAATCATCCAGAGACAAATAATCCAGGATGATTCCTTGCAGAATTACGTACGTCATAATACGAAATAGAACAAGCCTGCTTAAGGCCGTAAAGTCAACTGCCCGAAAACTGCAAGGAATTAAAAAAGGTTGTAATACCCCCCCAGTCCTATGTTAATTGAATTATGAGCAAGATTAATAAAGAATTAAGTGTAGTTAACACTTATTTAATGAATTAATTCCTGCTGTTTGACAAATGTAATTATATTTTAGTATTCATAATTATATTCAGCGCAGTTAGCGCGGTGGCGAGTGGCTGCGTGTGGTTCGATTCCCGCATGGAGCAAATAATTCTAAGATCTACAAGTATAATATACAATTTTTGAGGAAATTCAGCAGCGAGTGGGATTTGACCCCGCGTCTACTTGAGAAGTACTCCAGACGCCACCCGCACTCACACTCAAAGTTGAATCTTCTATTGCCTCGCTTGAATGTTTTACGGTAACGTGGCGCCATCTCAACGTGTTATGTGGAAGTAGTTAGATAGCTAAACCGTTAATTCGTTTAAAAATAAAATTGATCTAGAAGTAGTTGTTTCGTTTTAGTTTATATACGAGTACCTATATGTCAACGTACCCACGCGATAAACGAGGTATTCTTTGTGTGGAGCAACGATCAATTATAAAATAATAATTGTTAAGCTTATTTTATATGTTTAATAGGTAATACCTTTTTGTGAAATATTGCATAAGTGTATGGCTTATTACTCAATTCTCTGGAAATAAATACATGAAAGTATTATTATCAAGTTGTATTAATGTAATTCCCATTTTGTGGCAGTGTAAATAACAAGAGTCGAGAATTTTCATAAAAACAAAATCGCGAATGACTAGTAAATTATTACCGACTGCAATTTTTTTAAATATGAAACATTTTGAAAACCTCTTTCTCAGAAACCTATAAGTGTACAGAAACAATTCTAGTGTCATATTGTAGCAAATTTAGTTATCTTTTAAACGTCTTGAAAAGTTTTTGTCAGTAACTAGTCCTCACCCTGGGATGCGGGCAAAAACTCTTCCTTAGGCACTGTATGCCTAAGGGGTCTCTTTGCCCGTATGCGAATAGCCTGTCGTGTGGACGCTCCAACGCGTGTCCCTCTGAATAGCAGAGGGCACAGCGGCGGAGTGGGCTTGCGGACGGTGGTGAGTAATGGGTAGCTCGCCGTCCGACCAGGGACCAAGCCCGGGTCGGTGGCGCGTCGTGTTTCGCGCCAAATGCCTGCTGGGGTCGCGGGTTTTTTCTTAACCCAGGATACCGTGGCCCCGGAACGTAAAGGGCATAGGAAGGAACACGGGTGGATTTTAGTCAGTAAGAGTCTGACAGTCCCTTCCGCCCCACCCAGGGCGGGAGGACTCATTTGATGATTTTACCACCTAAAATAAAACAAAAGTAACTAGTCCTTAAGGGTTATATATTATTATAATCGCTAAAATTTGAACAAAGACCGAAATGGCGGTTTTTGCGAATTTTGACAAAGTTATGTTCGGCAGTTGTGTTAGGCCTATGTTCAGAAGTGGACGTCTTCCGGCTAATGATGATGATGATGATGTGTTCGGCGCTCGGGGTCACAAACCTGGATTATTTTTTTTGGCGAATATTATAAACAAGTCTTCAAAAATCAGAACTACAGGATTTGACACAGACACGGATTTTTAATATATTCTCCATTTTCATAAAAACCTATAAGTTGAAAGTCCTTCGCCGACTAAGCAAATAACACACACGTTCAAGTTAGTTCTAAATTTGGGGAGACCAAAGTTATGTAAATTTATATTAATCTAGTTTTAATTAAAGTGTACGCAAATAGTGGCTGGAATACTAATAATTACATATTAATAAATCAGTTTTATTAAAGACTAAAAATATTAAATTACCTAGCCCTTTGTACACTAGGCGACGCAAGTCTCCTAATACCTTACGACTTTGGTATCCATTGAATCTCTAGGGATTTGTATAGCAATAGTGGCCTGGATACCAAAGTCGTAAGATATCGGAGACTTGCGTCGCCTAGTGTACGAAGGGTCTTACTTTGAAGAAATTCCAAATCGTTTTAAACAGTGACGATGTAAATTAAAAGCGCTGTTTAAATTAATGTTATTTTATATTTTAAAATTGTATTTTCTTCATTTACGTCACTCGTTGCTATCAGCACGCTGTCAGCTGTCTGACGTCTTTAAGTCTTGGCATTTTGAAATAATTAATAATCTCCTTTCTAAATAGTTAGATACTAGCAATCCGCGTCGGCTTCGCACAGGTGCGATTTTATAATAAAACTAGCTGTGCCCGCGACTACGTTCGCGTGGATGTCGGAACTTAACAATGTATTTTTTATCAAATTGACAAAGTTTCATACAAACTTTCATCCCCTATTTTATCCCCTTGGGGGTAGAATTGATCAAAATCCTTTCTTAGCGGATGGCTACGTCATAACATCTACCTGCATGCCAAATTTCAGCCCGATCCGTCCAGTGGTTTGGGCTGTGCGTTGATAGATCACTATGTCAGTCAGTCACCTTTGAGTTATATATATTTAGATATAGATGTAGCCTATAAACACTCAAGAAATATTTAGTTTTTTTTTTTTTTTTTTAAACCTAATCTGTTCGAAAGTGGCGTTTTCTGGGTTAGTTCTAGTTGGTCTATCTACGTCTAATATGCATGTTGATAGCATCAAAAATTTAATTAGAGCGTCAGAAACAATGTTGAAATAAATGGATGGGTACGTATTTTTTCTAGGCTTGCAACGAATATTCGGTTATTATTCGATATTCTGCCTATTCGACTGCTTTTATTATATTCGGCCGAATACCGAATACTTAAATAATATTAGGGAGGTAAATTCGACACACAATTTGGAACAAACGAGCGCGAAACAATCACGTCTGTACAAATTTTGGCGCTAAAATCCAGCCGAATATTTTTGCCTTATATTCAATCAGGGGGCTCGCCGAGTATTCGGTATTCGGTATACTGCCGAAAAAATTCATTCAAGCCTAACTTTTCATCAAAATTCGAGAGTACCGCTCGGGGCGTCAGAAGCAAGTGAAATTAAAACTGCACTAATTGCTTGTGAGGTATTGAAAATTTTATAAGTTTCATATTTTCGACAACTTTGGTCTGAAGCGTAAAATTCTAATTCAAAATAATAGGCCATTATAAGGCAATACTTTGTACACAGAGGCCTTTACACATGGTAGTATATGAAGCAGCAACGTTAATTAAACAATTTTTCTTAAGAGGATCGTCTACCGAGCGCTCGTCCATACTAAAAGAGAAAACGTTTTCCTACCCCCAAATGTTATCCTATCTCAATGATTTTTAGGGTTCCGTAGCCAAATGGCAAAAAACGGAACCCTTATAGATTCGTCATGTCTGTCTGTCTGTCCCATGCCACAGCCCTTTTTGACGAAAGTTTAAGAGCTATCCTGTTGAAACTTGGTAAGTAGATGTATTATGTGAACCGCATTAGAATTTTCACACAAAAATAAAATAAAAACCAAATTTGGGGGTACCCCCCGTCCTTAGAATTGAAACTCAAAATTTTTTTTTTCACCTGACCCATACGTGTATCTATGAATAGGTTTTAAAAATGACATTGAGGTTACGAACATCATTTTTTTCTAAACTGAACGGTTTGCGCGAGAAAAACTCCCAAAGTGGTAAAATGTGTGTCCCCCCCCTGTAACTTCTAAAATAAGAGAATGATAAAACAAAGAAAAAAATATGATATACATTACCATGTAAACTTCAATTGAAAATTGGTTTGAACGAGATCGAGTAATTAGTTTTATTTTTAACTAGCTGTGCCCGCGACTTCGTTCGCGTGGATGTCGGAATTTAACAATGTATTTTTTAGTGCGAAGCGCTTAATTCTCGCCACGTTTTTTATAAATCATATCGTTTTCATACAATCCCTCTATTTAGAATTTATTTTTCAAGAATATTTGAGGTGATTATAATAAACGCCCTCTGTCGTTCAGATTCAGAAGAATTGCTACTGGATTAGAGCACCCATTCTATCTCATTCCATCCCACTCCATCCCCCCCCATCCCACTCCATCCCACTCCATCCCATTCCATCCCACTCAGTCCCACTCCATCCCACTCAATCCCACTCCATCCCATTTCATCCTACTCCATCCCACTACATCCCACTCCATCCTAATCCATCCCACTCCATCCCACTCCATTCCACTGCATCCCACTCAGTCCCACTCCATCCTAATCCATCCCACTCAGTCCCACTCAGTCCCACTCCATCCCACTCCATCCCACTCCATCCCACTCCAACCCACTCCAACCCACTCCATCCCACTCAACCCACTCCATCCCACTACATCCCACTCCATCCCACTCCATCCCACTCAATCCCACTCCATCCCACTCCATCCCCCTCCAGCCCATTTCATCCTACTCCATCCCCCTCCAGCCCATTTCATCCTACTCCATCCCACTCCATCTCACTCCATCCCACTCAGTCCCACTCCATCCTAATCCATCCCACTCCATCCCACTCAGTCCCACTCCATCCCACTACATCCCACTCCAACCCATTCCATCCCACTCCAACCCACTCCAACCCACTCCATCCCACTCCATCCCACTCCATCCCACTCCATCCCACTACATCCCACTCCATCCCACTCCATCCCACTCCATCCCACTCCATCCCTCTCCATCCCACTCCATCCCACTGCATCCCACTCCATCCCACTCCATCCCACTCCATCCCACTCCATCCCACCCCAACCCACTCCATCCCACTCCATGCCACCCCAACCCACTCCATCCCACTCCAACCCACTCCAGCCCACTACATCCCACTCTATCCTAATCCATCCCACTCCATCCCACTCCATCCCACTCCATCCTACTCCATCCCACTCCATCCCACTCCATCCCACTCCATCCCACTACATCGCACTCCATTCTAATTCATCCCACTCCATCCGATTCTATCCCACTCCATCCCACTCCCTCCCACTCCATCCCACTCCATCCTACTCCATCCCACTCATTCCCATTGAAATGAAATGATGATGAAATGAAATGAAATCCAAACCATCCCATTCTATTCCATTACACTCTACTCTACTCTACTCTACTCTACTCTACTCTTCTCTACTCTACTCTACTCTACTCCACTCCAAACCACTCCACTCCAGTCCACACCTTATTTGAATAGGTATGTAGTTTTTCTATTCCAAGCTAGATCGCGCTACTGAACTGCGCGTCTCGGTGTAAACTGACCGTAATTTTACTTCTGGGTCTGGAACACTTTAAATTCAAATATCTTTTGATAGACTTAACCGATTGCAATGAAACAAAAACTAAATTAGTCCTCAAGTTACGCTCGATCGTTGTGTATAAAGGTTATCTACATTGCCTTCGTACATTTTACGTGATGGAGCCACAAATAAACAGACAAACCGACAAACCGACAAACAGACAAACAGACAAAAATTCTAAAAATGCTGGAAATGGGTTCTGTTGGTTGTCCTTCAACACCCTAGCTATTTTTTTTGGATTTTATTGTGATGTACAAAAACGATTTTTCTACAGTTTTATTATATGTATAGATATAGATCATCATAAATCGTAAACCGCAATTTACCTTTGAAAGTTACAACCAACTACAAGAACTTTAATATTATGTAACTTGCTGCTACGGAACCCTTTATGGGCGAGTCCGACTCGCACTTGGCCGGTTTTTAGAATGCTTCGAACACAGTAAAAAACTAGGTTTATACTAGGTTTTCTTTTTTTTTTTTCAAAATTTATAATAGTTTGAAAGTTACAGGCGCCTAAGTGTTACTTTTGAAAAAAAGAAAACCTATAAACCTAGTTTTTTACTGTGTCAGAAGCATTCTATAAAATCATTGAGATAGGATAACATTCTAAGGGTAGGAAAACGTTTTCTTTTTTAGTACGGACGAGCGCTCGGTAGACGATCCTCTTAATAATTACACATTACAAAGGTTTCACAAAACCAACCAATTGCTATTCAAAGAAAGCTTATCAAAACAAAAACAATTGGCTAAATAAAGAACATTATAACAATCTACAAAAAAAAGTTGTGTAGAAAATAATTTCCCGAAAATAAATAATTCATGTGAATTCGATCCGACAAGAACCTCAAGTATTATTCTGTAAAGGTGCGTACAGACCATGTAACATGTTATATAACATGTTTTATATAACACTACAACTCTATGTAAAATGTTATATAACCATTTTATATAACATGTTATGCTATATAGTCGGTACGCACCGTAACGTTAACGAGCTCACTTTCTCACTTCATTCTACTTTGACTGGCCTGTTGGTCTAGTGGTTAGTGACCCTGACTGCTATGCCGGAGGTCGTGGGTTCGATTCCCACCCAGGACAAATGTTTGTGTGATGAGCACGATCATTTGTTCTGTGTCTGGGTGTAATTTATCTATAATATGTATGTATTTAGAAATATATAAGTATGTTTATCAGTTGTCTAGTACCCATAACACAAGCTCTGCTTAGCTTGGGACTAGATGGCGTTGTGTGATAGTTGCAAGATATTATTATATTATTATTATATTATTATTATTATTCAAGTAAGTGTAGCTCATTGACCTAACTACTGATAAACGAAAATCCGTAACTGGAATCCCAACCCTACTGGCGTGGTACATCCCTAGAGGAGCGGGCAGAGAGAAGTGGCAATGACAGTGACGTTTGGTGGAATATCTCGGTGGTCGATAGATTTGAATGTTCTTGTGTCTTTCGTTATGTTTTGTGGATTAATAAATTAGATTTAGAGCTATCCATTTATCTATTTAACACTACCTAATTATTTTTAAAGTCATCGCAGTTTCTGAAAGACAAAAAAAGGTCTCTAGAAACCACGTTCGAATGGGTTGTTGTACATTTGCCACAAAGTGAATTTGCCACAGTTTTTAAACCTCATACATTGAAAGTTAATTCGCCACAGCTTGATTTTGTTATTGTTTTGCCACATAAATCTTCATTTCACATGATTTACTGAAGACGGCGGCACCAACACCTCTATGATCCTATTCTCCTAGTACTTTCTGTTCATATGTGGAATCTGAACTGAAAGTGTCCTCGTTTTCTGTAGTTTTGTGCTGAATCTTATTACTTAATTGTTCTGCTATCCGTGCGGAAAAAGCTTTAGAGATCTCTAGATTCACATAGCTTTTGGTGTGGTGCCGCCGTCTTCAGTAAAAATCATATGAAATGAATATTCATGTGGCATATTTACAATACCTAACAAAATCAAGCTGTGGCGAATTAACTTTCAATACTTATGAGGTTTAAAAAACTGTGGCGAATTAACTTTGTGGCAAATTTACAACAACCCGTTCGAGTTCGAATTAAGAACGGTGCATAGTCTAGTTGAGATAACGCGAACTGATTTACTAAAAAAAAACATTATTCGAAATACTGTAACTTGCGTGAGATGAGCTCGTTCTATTTGGCACAGCCGCTAACCGTGAGACACACATAATAATACCGGCTGAGCAATTGAACTGCTGCGCAGCGTGTCGTGGGTTCAATTCCCGCACGGAGCAAATATTTGTATGATCTACAAGTAGTTGCTTCGGGTCTGGGCGTTTGTGTATGTGAGTTTATATGTTTGTAAACGCACCCACGACACAGGAGAAATTCCTAGTGTGGGGCAACTTAGAAAGAAAATAATAATTTGATTGAAATTAAGTTACAGAACTAACCTAAAAAAGAAATTATATTAAAAAAGAAATTAGATAAGATTGAGCATATCACAACTTGCTTAATTATATTTACATCCTAATTTCCTGATTCCGGGAAACAGCTAGTTTCTCATTTTTTTTTTAGCGTGTTAAAATCATCAAATGAGTCCTCCCACCCAGGACAGGGCGGGAGGGACTGTCAGACTTGTACTGACTAAAATCCACTGTGTCCTTCAATAGCCCTTTACGTTCCGGGGTCACGATAATTCGTTAGTCTCGCGACACTCTTTGACGCGCGCGTGGAACACAACGCGCCATCGACCCGGGCATGGTCCATGGTCGGACAGCGCGTCAGCCATTACTCGCCGCCCGCAGCTAGTTTCTCATAAAGAAATGATTGTACAGAAACGTTATTGCTGTTTTTATTATCCTACAAATTGAATTTCTTTCTTGGATGGGTTATTTCTGTAGCTTGATAGGTCGTCGTAATGATTATTTTGTTCGAGTCACAATACAGGTAATTAAGGGATAAAGGGGCGCAATTTCGTAACATTCATTCTAAATTAAACCTGTTATTGAACAACTGAAATATTACTCCATTATGAATCTGAGAAACACTTATTTCGAAACAATGAGTATTTAATTTGATCATCAATCACCTTAAATCACCGAACAGATTATTTAAAATTAAATTGGAATTGCTATCATGAATTTTATCGGTAGCTGCTATGGAATTGGATGCTATGGATTGGATTCCTGGATAATGTACATCTTGTTATAGTAGGTACAGTAACATTAAACTCAGCTTATAATGTTCCCACTGCTGGGACACAAAGTTTGTGGGGTTGCAACCTTTGTCTTGCAGCCGCCAACTTGGAAAAAGGGTTTCAGAAAGTTATCTGGCAAGTTTATTAATCGCACAGAAAAATTGTAGAGACATTTTTTGTTGCATATTATACATAATCTGTATTGTAACCGTGACTTCGGGAACGAAAAGGATTTTAGTCAGTACAAGTCTGACAGTCCTTTCCGTCCCACCCTGGGACTCATTTGATAATCTTACCACGTTATGAAAGTGTCTATTTTATTTACTTTATTTTCTTGCACAGTACGTTGATTGCCCAAGCCAAACTACAGCTAGAAAAAGCAGAGAGCTTTCCTAACGACTAAAAATATTAAAAACCGGCCAAGTGCGTGTCGGGCCACGCACAGTGTAGGGTTCCGTAGTTGCCCATCAAAATACTTATGCGAACTAACTAAACTGATTCGCTGAATTTAATTTTGATTTAATTTACGTACATTAACATTTATTAGGTACCTAAGTGATTCAGTAGCCAACTCATAACGTCTAACCAGCACCAAAGTCGATGAAGACGAATCAAATGAGACCAAACTCGATGGGACTGCGTCATTGTATTACAAAGATCCCATGGCTACCTTCCAGCTCCATCATAAGAGCCTGGAAAACATCCAGTACAAAAGCCCATATAAAGACAAATCAAATGACCCTAAGCTCAGTAGGATTGAGTTGTTGTATAAAAAAGAACTCAAGGTTACCTTCCAGCACTATCATCAGACTATGGACATCATCAAGCATCAATAAAAACCGGAACTCGACGGGATTGAGTTGTTATCAAATCGCTTCAAGAATTATTTAAAATTTAAAGAGTTCCCACGATTTCTCCAGGATTCCAACATCAGATCCTGACTTGATGATCATGGGACCAATTGGAAGGTGTACTCTTTCAATCAAAAGAAGAATTTTCAAAATGTCTTTGAGAAATCGGGGAAAATACATAAAAAAAAGATTACGACGAATTGAGAACCTCCTCCTTTTTTTGAAGTTAGTTAAAAATAGTTGACAGTAAAAACCTTCCTATCCCCGACCCCAAAACATACCCACCTAATATAGCTGTAAAAATAAAGTTGACAAACTTACATTTACAGTTGAAGAACATGTTCTCCGATACATTTTGTTTAGGAAAATATGTTATCCAAGTACGTTTTATAAGTTGGTCGACTATTACTCGTAAAGAGGAATGCCCAAAAATATATGGAACAAAAACCCAGAATCGATTAAAACGACTTATGTGTGGCAAGGTAGAGCATACATACTATAACCCAAATCCAATAATAGTTCTCGATTAAACCATCACCAAGTAAAAAAAAATTGTAACTGATAAGTTACGATTTTGTATAATGTTTCAAGTCAACTATATAAATAATGTTTCAAATCAGCTATTTCCTTAAGTTTGCCGTATATGATTACTTCGCAGAATTTGATACTTATTAGGAACACTATCGAATGGTGTAATAATACAGGGTGTGTTTTTTTCCAAAATTAGCGGGTTCGATTCCTGGCCAGGATTATTGATTTTTCTAAATTCAATGATGCAGTTCTAGTTTTCTTTAAAATTGGGCTCGAGACTCCTTTCAACGTTTTTTGATATTCCTCATAATTTCGGATATCCATCCACGCCCAGTTGAAAAATTTTCACCCTGTATATGCTGCTGGCCTGTTTGGTTATGGGTTTATGCGAAACGAATAGCGTATTCATGTCCTCTAACTTAAGGTCTATTTTGTTGTTCATAAATTATTTTAATCGACTCTGGGTTTTTTTTTGGCATTCTTCTTTGTAAAGCCTACTTAGTCATGATAATTTTTTTTTAAACTTCGTTATATATAATAAGGCCAGGTTCACACGGCGATTATTTTCCCGTATACCGTGTACGAGATTTTCTCGAATAGAGTAGTGACAACAGAATATATATGAAAACTTAAAAATTGTTTACACGGCGTTCATACGGGAAAATCCCGTGTTCGAGAAATATATTTTACCGTATACCGTGCGAAGTTGTCACCGGAACGCCGCGTCTCGAAACGATTTTATCGAATACGACACGCAGTGGCGCTTATGTTCATGTTGTCCCGTTCACACGACTCGCCCATTATATACAGGAAAAAATCGAATCGAATGGTTGCCGTGTGAACGATTGCATCGTATACGGTAAAACCGTATACGTGAAAAAATCGAATCGAATGGTCGCCGTTTGAACCTGGCCTAACACTACTTGTGAATTTTTACACACCCCCAAACATAACCGTTTAGCTGGTAGAAGGGGGGGGACACTCGAGTCGAGCAAAAATTTGCACTTTAAAGCTTAATATTTCACAAACGAATCTTTTTATCAAAAAATTGTTAATGGAAACTATCAATATTTTTTAAAGGCCTATTTAATGATACCCCATACTAAGGGGAACGCGAGAAAAAAAACATACCTACTTTACGTGTACAGGAGGTACCCTAAAAAAATTTTTTTACGAGATTTTATTATACCACTTTTTCGGCGCAACAAATCCGTATATTTACACCAAATTACAGCTTTCTAGTACTGGGCGTCTCTGAGCTAAGCTGAGGACAGACGGACGGACATAGCGTCACTATAAGGGTTCCTTGTTGACTACGGAACCCTAAAAAATGTCTACTTACCCTGTTCAGCGGGAGCCAGTTTTATGGTTTCAGCCTGGCCTGGTATCTTGTCAGAGCGCCACAACACCTTGACTATCTGGTGATAAGCCACCGTCATCAGCAGTAGAGGTAGTCTGAAAAAGAAACATTTATTTAATAACTTTATGCACATGTAACAAAACAGGACATAGGCGGACATAATGCCTTGGGCTGTGGCGGGAGCGAACGAGGACGCGATCGGTGTCCATAGTGCCAAGAAAGCATTTGTTTTTATTGAGGCGACTTCAGGTGTTGCAAACCGGGGATACCCAGTACCTAGTTTATTTAAATTTTATTTGAAGAAATTAATTATAAAATGTTTTATAGGTTATTTAGAATTGGATACAACTGAATTATCAACCAATGAGGCAATGGGACCAGTGTTAGCATTTATGACAACAACATTTGTCCGCAACTTAGCTCGCGTTAGATTAGAAATTGACAATCGATTCGGATCGTACATGACGTCCCATCTACGAGTATTATAATATTATGAACGTTAATGTTGCTTTTCTCAGGAACAGCCCTTTTTCCCACGTTTTTATACACTCACTTTTCTTGTTTGTTTGTAGTTCCGGTTGGACTTTTGCAACTCAATTTTGAGGCACTTTCCGATAAGCTAGCAGGCTGAAATTTTGCACACGCTCTGAGTTCTGATGACAATACATGACTAGCTAAGAAATGACATAACAAATCCAATATGGCGGCCTCCCCAAGATGGCGGACGGGCTGTTTGAAATCCGCCTCCATGATATGGGTATCAAATGAAAGGGTTTGTTGTCAGGAATACGAAAAAAATAAAATAATTAATAGATTTATAAAATCTAGAAACCCACGTTTTTAAATTTCCTAAAAATAAGAAAATAACCCTACGGGGCTGAGAGAGGGGCCACTGAAAACGTGGGGGCGTATATTATTTAAGGGATTATTTATGGGATATATTTACCTACATGATGTGTATAGATCGTAGGTGTAACTTGCAAAGATACGCCCCCACGTTTTGAGTGGCCCCTCTCCCAGCCCCGTAGGGTTATTTTCTTACTTTTAGGAAATTTAAAAACGTGGGTTTTTAGATTTTTTATATCTATTAATATTTAGGGATTAAAAGTCGATCACCATCTCGCCTGATGGTGAGCGAAGATGTGGTGGACGGTGAAGCGGGCTTGCCTAGAAGGAAGGACGCCAAGGTAAAGGCTCAAAGTCAAGGAAATGAGACCTTATAGGACACAATCATTTCTGATACATTTCACTAAACCATACCTACAGATGCAATGACTCAAAATTCTGAATCCATCCTGACAAATATGTAAAAAATGGTAAGCGAGTCAAGAGCAACCTGCTAGGCTAGCCGCGGTCAGTTGGTAAGTGAGTGACCACACTTTAACATCAAGACCTTTCTCTAGTGAACCGTAAATTATACAACCGCATAATTTAGAAATGCCGTCAGGTAAAGCTGACCTAGTTGGAGAGTACAGTCTAGGGACTTTTGAATGAAAAAATGCGAAATAGCCAACAATAGCCGACAACCTTTCTAACATTGGGCCAAGAGCTATTGTAAAAGGCATGTTGTGAAAACGACCGCGGGAAAAATATTAAAGAAATTATTGTAATAATATCACGAATCAATGCTTTGAGATTGTAACTACTTACACTAAGGACTTTACTCATGGCGCGATAGCACGCAATGCGACGCGATTGGAACGAATTCCAACTACAAGTGAAAATCAATCATACCACTTATGACATAAGACATAAAACTCGTTGTTATCTATGGGTACATGAAAAACAAAACACGATTGCCATGACAACGTCAAGTCAATCGAATTGCATCTTTATTTCTTAGTGGCCAGGTTGATTTTCACTTGTAGTTGGAATTCGTTCGAATCGCGTCGCATTGCGTCGCATCGCGCCACGAGTAAAGTCCCTAAGCGAGCTTGCTGCCGACGCGACGCAACGCAATTCAACTGATTTCACCTACAAGTGAAAATCATCCTTACTACAACTACAACGAAATAAATAACATAAAGCGTGCGGTTATCTACGGGTAGATAAAAAAAACAAAACACGCTCGCTACGACGTGTGTCAGTCGAATTGTATCATTATCATCGTATTACCAAGGACGATTTTCATTTTAGTTAGTAGAAATTGCATACCGCAGTCATGAACAAGCTCGCTTTAAAGTTTAATGACTTATTTTGCTTTGAAAAGAAACAGTGTAATTCACACAGACCACGTTTACCGTCATCATTATTGACCGGTTACTTAAGAGGATTGTATAGCGGCAGCCTTTTCAAAAAATAGGTATTTAGAAAAACTCGTGCTGTCCCTCTCGCTCGTTCAAAAACCCCCGATCGTGCGATAGAGAGCGTTGCAGCTCGCGACGGACTGTGAGTATTTTTTATATGAAATTTGCCTCTCGGGAGAAAACGTTTTTCACATACTAAATCACGTCCAATCTCTTAGATTCTAGTGTCAATCGTTTCAGCATTATTATATTCTAGGTTTGTAGGATTTTCTTTTTTTCTAAAACTTCTTTGTTTTTAAAATACAAAGGTTTTACTTCAATGAAGATTTTGTCATAAAAATAGTAACTTTTAGGCACCTGTTACTTTCAAACTATTATAAATTTTGAAAAAAAGAAAACCTATAAACCTAGTTTTTTACAGTGTCAGTGTCAGAGCGCTCGGTAGACGATAGTCCTCGATAACTCGATACCAATTAGATCGCAGCTAAGCTACGTCTCAAGTCTCAACTACAACGCAACCATGTTGCGAACAGCAACGACATCGCAAAATTGCAGACGCAACGATGTGTGGTGAGCAAATGACAAAATGCACAGATCGAACACATTTCAAATTTTATCACTAAGCGTCAATTCACACCGAGAATCGACTCTGCTCACACATTTCAATAAAGCGACTCGAATTCTAACTTTATTCACTACACGAAAAGATACACATTTCACTGACGACGCAAGGCAGTGAGGTGCCGCGCACCTATTTTGATAACGACTGAAAAGCAAATCTCACTTTATTTACTACACGAAAAGACATCTTCAGGAGGAGCTCGTGGCTAAATAATTACAGCCGCACAGGCCGATCTTCCGGGTTAAGCGACGATTGTCGAGGTTGGTCTGTGGATGGGTGACCATCTATCTATAGCGAGTTTCCTCCGTGTCTCGGAAAGCACTTAAAGCCGTTGGTCCCGGCTTTAATTAATGTGTAGATCTTTGACAGTCGTTACTATTAGTCAGAAGCTCTAAAATTCTGACAACCAGTCTTACCATGGGGTATCGTATTACCCAGTTACAGGGTTGTGGAGGTCCGATAGGCAGTCGCTCCATGCAAAATACTGATATCCAGCTGCATCTGCCGACCCCAATATAGTTGGGAGAAGGCAAGGCAGATGATGATGATGATGATCAAAAGACATTTCCAATACCGTTGCGTCAATTTGTGTGTTCGGAACCTAATACTCCCCTCAAACTTACTGATCGAACAGTATAAACCCACAATTAGTTCCATTAAGTAACTTACTTAGTTACCAATAAGTTGTTAGAAACTTGTGAAACAGACTTAGGTACTTAATGAACAGCTATGAAACTAAGTAGGTATTGTTGTAGCAGTTCAGCAGTATCGGATCTTGAGAGCTTGTGACTACATTCTGTCATGCATTCATCAACTTTGAAAATTGACCTTTGGCGTACTTATTAAGAGCAGATTGTAGGTAGGACAATCCTTTTTTTTTTACAAGCTTTTATTTACTTACTTTCACCTGACCCGATTTTTGTACAATTACAAACTTGAAAATCATAGGGATAATACGAAGTCCCCCATGGATGAAGTCACGGGTGGAGTCCCAGTTAATTATAGGAAACTGAAGTAAGGAAAGCGTTGGCAATGACGACAGATTTCTTTCCTAGCGTCACTAATTATGAACTCAATATCAATACATGGTATATTTGTTGTAAAGGATGTGTTAAGTCATCCGAATATCCGAACATCCGAGCCAAAGTTCCATCAGAAATATACAGTGTTAGAGCGTGTCCAGACTCCAGACTGTGACAAAACATAGTTAGAGCCTATCCACACCACGATTTTTAAACGCGCCGTTGACGCGCGTTTGCAGCGATACACACGCAAGTCAGACGCAGCCTGTAGACCTTTGCACACATGTATAAATTCTGTTCATGTTTCTTTAGATACAGACGCACCGGCACTGCGTGTTTGACGCGACATAAACGACAACAAACTGCTCTGTTTGATAATAACGCGTTTAAAAAAGTGATGTGCATAGGGCCTATGCACATCACTTTTTTTACGTGTCATTTATTTCTTAACAAATTACGTCGTGTAGAAAAGCTATTATAATGATAAATTATAATTATTATGGTCGGTTACTGGGTGCATTCTTTTCTCGTAATCAGCAGTTTAGATAGAAAGAAAAAAAATCAAAAATATTTCTGAAATGGTCGCTTTCTTAAAAAAAATAGTATGGCCTTTTAATAAACAAGAGTATGGTAATAAACCATAGTATATACTGGACCATGACACAAAACCGCCAAAAGTGGAAACCTTTGAAAGACACCAACACTCAACATAATACAATGTGCAACCTAGTCAAATTCAAGGACGTGATTATACTCATGATTCTCGACCCAAATCAACAATAAAATAGGTAGGTATTTTTTTTATTTTATTTTTCCTTTTTTTTCGCCAAGGTCACTTCTCGGCGCACGATCGTCGCGCGTCATTCAATTCACGCACACAGCTGCTCGTCGCTGTGTAGGTACGCGCGTAGACTGCGGTCGGGTGATTCTCTTTCATTTGTATTGAATTAAGGGTTTAATTCTGAAATACTGTAAAATTTCAACAACAAAAAAAAGCAGCCCTTATTAGTTTTGCCCGGTACTGTACTTTCAATTGATTATTTATGACTTTTGTGACAACCACCTGAAGTTTGACGAAAATGCAAAAAAACAGCGTGTATAATTGAAGAAGAGAGACCACTTTTTTAACGCCCAAAAATAAGCACTCGTGCGAATGGCCTCTAAAACAATGATTGCTTACATAATATTACTAAGCCCCATTCTTAAACAAAAGAAAAAAAACCTCTAAAGTACCAAACAAATAAAACAGAAAAAACTTCAATGTCAAAATTCTTCAAGGCAAAATAAAAAAAAAAAAAAAATTAACCCTAAATCGAGCTCATATTTTTAATTACACAATTAAAAATTAACAACCTTCAAATGAGTAAACAGCTCTCGAAATTAATTAATTACTCAAAAACATAAAAATTTCGTGTTTTCCACACCATTGGGAAATAAGAATTCTTTTGTAAAACGCCAAAATCTTTCGAACATTTTCTTATTTACTCGGGTACTAATTGAATGTTATCAAGAAAGGGTTTGTAAATAAAAATATGTTTTTTTATTATTACTTTTTTCCGCAAGCACCGTACTCCAATCTGGCAAACTTTTCCAATTTGAATATGAACCGTCTACGATTGTAGAATAGAACCTTCTAGTTGTGATAAAGTTGACAATTTTATTATGACATGCCTTTATAAAGATATTGAGGAAAAACTAATATGACTGGCCTTAATATGAGCCACAGAAGCCAAAAAAAAAAGTTTTAAAACTTTTGCCTGTCTGTATTTTTGATACTCGAAGTGCGGTTACACCTAGTATTAACTGGCTAAAACTAGGTCTAACCGACCACATGCGGTTAAACCTAGATGTATCCTACTTATCTTCGGTTAGAACTAGGTTTAGTCGATTAGAACTAGGTGCAGCCTCGGGACTTGCTGGCACCCCGACTCGGACAATTTTGGTTAGAAGACATCCCATCCCTTTCGTGGTTATTTTTTTTAAACCACCCAGACGTAGGAGACTTGCTCCTGTGAAGGAAGGATACATCTAAGTTTGACCGCATGTGGTCGGTTTTCAGTTGTACTTGATGACTAACTTGAAATAAAGCCTCTATTTTACGGTCGAAACGTAGAGCTTTCTTCAAAAAAAAAAAATATAGGTATTCGATTCCGCTTCGGCCGCGTATGGAACCAGAGTTTCGGAACTGGTTCCATACGAGACTTTTCTTTTCCTTGTATGAAACCTATCTAAGGCACTCTAAGGCTTGTCTCACATATTCTGAATTCTACGCCGAATTCTGAGTCGGAATTCACAATTTGATTTCTGTCAAGCTGCCTCACACATACAACTAAAATGGTACATTGTTATCCAAGGGGTGAAAGTTACTTATTTAGTCCTAAGACGGGGTTTGGCGCCTGTAACGTAATGAGGGCGCTAACACTGTACTTTTCATTACGAATACTAGGAAACTGAAATAAGAACATATTATAAATATTTAGCTAAAGAAAAAATGAGTGTTGATCGGATTATCGCTTTCCAACTTAGTTTTTTTTTTGTTTTTGACTGAGAAAGGTTATAGGCTACTTTTATTGCGGAAAAGAGGTTTTAAGGGGTTGAAAGGGGTGATGAATGGTTGTATAGAAGTATTGTTAGCTCGAATGATGAAACTTTTTTATTTGGCTTTTAAAATGGTACCGTAGCAAAAGTTGTTCCACGTGATTAGCATTTTCTGTTTAGAGAATAAATTAGAAAATCTGGAACACATGATGTGGAACTCCAAGAGCCTAGCTACACTATAATAAATATGTATGAAGCCTTAGCAAGAGTTGTCCAGGCTGATGATCACTCTCTGTTGACGTATAAAAATTGAAAATCTGGAACACCTGTTGTGGAACTCCAAGAGCCCAGCTACAACATTACACATTTAGGAATGTCGTCTTAGCAAAAGTAGTTCGGTCTGATGGGCATTTCCTGTTGACTTACAAAAATGAAAGATCTGCAAGTCTCGAATTGTCTAGTTCAAATCTCGTTATTTTCCTGCCCTTCGGGGCTCTTAGAATTTGACTTCAGACGTTTCAGATCTTCGATTTCGACGACCCCGTTGTCGCTGGAATAAGCAACAAGATTCGCGTACAAAGTCGCGGGCAGAAGCTAGTATTTAATTAAGTGATATTTACAATATTACAGTTAGTCCGAATCTCAGTCTGAAAACTTTATTCACGATAGAGTACAGTTGGAATTAGTTTAAGTGAAATTAAAATCACTAACTTTTTACTATGGATTATGTTATTTTAGGCACTGTTTGCCAGAGTAATTTAGTGTTTATGACTAAGTTTATAAAGTCTATCTCATTTTATGAGTCTTGTAAGTCCTGCTAAATTAGCATAATAGGATAATAAGCTTCTAATTTTGAGCTAATAGCGCTCAGACGACGTTACCTTGTTAACGTATTTAAAGAAACATAAAAGAATTGAGTACTTACGTGTAAATGAAAATCACTTTAATGATGTGCCACACAAGGTCGCTATTCGAAGACCAGGTGGCGATGCACTGGACCAGGTACTCTAATTCGAAGCGAAGAGGTACTGACTTTTCTGTAGTCAGGACTACGAGTTCTGGAGCGTCTGTTGGCAAAGAATAATAATCCTTAATTTCAAAGTAATCATCTGCCTAGCCAACTATATTGGGGTCGGCTTCCAGTCCAACTAGATGCAGGTGAATAGCAGTATTTTACATGGAGCGATTGCCTATCGGACCTCCACAACCCAGTAACTGGGTAATACGATACCCCATGGTAAGACAGGTTGTTTGACTTTTAGAGCTTCTGACTAATAGTAACGACTGTCAAAGATCTACAAACGAGAGCCGGGACCATGACACAGGAGACATTCTTATTGAGGGGCAACGTAAAAAAAAGTGTGCCCATGATAGCCTCCCATCAGAGGGTCCTATCAGGTATTTTCCAGTTTCTGGAACTTTTTCGTTAATTTGAAGGAAATAATTAGTAATTAGTAGTTACTAGAGGCGGTTTTTCATTTTTTCATACAATAAACGCAGTAAGCTTCATGTAATGAGGCCTCAGTTCTGAGAAAGTCTGTACATGATGTATAATTATTTAAATTATGTTGTTATGAAAGCTTTTAACTCAGAATATTCAACCGAGTTAACAATACATTATTCAGAAGCACTAACAAGAATACGTAAGGGTACATATTTGAATATCGAAGATTAAAATACCTACTGTTAAAATATCGATGTTCAAAACATCGAAAATGAAAATATCGAACGACCAAAAAACCGAAAATTAAAATAACGAAAGTTTATAATTAAATATCGAATGGTTAAATGTCCTACGTCTAATATATTATCTAAAATCTAAATATCTACAAAAGTTACATCGAAAGATCTAAATATCGAAATACAGATTATCAAATCCGAATGGCCTAAATATCGAAGTACCTACAAACCATCGAACTTCCTAAATATCGAATATTAAAAACTTAAATTAAAAAGACGGACTCGCTTTAGCATCCTTAGTTTTATTGCTGATTACCACCTGTCAAGGTAGATCGACGGAGCCCCGCTTCGTGGGGCTCCTATTTTTGTTTTCAAGGTTTAAAGTAACCTAACACGAAGAGGATAGCGGGGTCTTTCATACCCCGCCATGAAAGACCACGCCATCCTCTTCGTGTTAGGTTACTTCATACCTTGCAAACAGAAATAGGAGCCCCGCGAAGCGGGGCTCCGTCGACCTACCTTGATAGGTGGTAATCAGCAATTTAAACCAATAACTAGTAGGTATTTTTAACGTAGATTTTATGAACTTAGATACATTAAATGTTGATATTTTGAATCATTCGAAATTTTAATCACTCGGCATTTCATACTTCGACGTTTTAAGCGTAGATATAACAATTTTCGACATTTTGTTACAATGGATATTTAAATTTTCGATGTTTTGAACATTGGTATTTCAAGCGTAGGTAGGTATTTAAATCTTCGATATTTAAATATGTACCCATACGTAAACTTCAAGCAAATTTTTCGATATTAAAAACTAGTTGTTTCTCGTGGTTTCACCTCCACTGCTTGTCTCCTAATTGGTCGTAGCGTAATGTTTTATAGCCCAAAACCTTCCTTGAGAAATGGATTCTCCAATGCAAAAATATTTTTCAATTCGAACCATTGTTCCTGCGATTAACGCGTTCAAACAAACAAACTATTCAGCTTTGAAATTTTAGTATGGATATCAGTCAGTCTACGCTATTTGCTAAGTAGCATTCATTGTTTGCCTCCTCTTTTTTCGAAGTTTCTAGTCCAATAAATCACAGCCCCAGTAAGCGTTAAAAGCTCGAACTAAAAAGTTAGGAATTTAGGAACAATAGCCAACTTTATGGGAAAATACTTGATTTATTCAAATTACCTCAATTCGGCGGATGTTAGATTGTTTTGAACAATCTCCCTAACTTTAACTTATATTTGTTTAAATTAGACGTGGCAAAATGTTTATGGTACTTTATTAAAAAGAACCTTGGTTCTATCTGTCTTTTTTCTTTTAAGCTATTGCATAGCTTTTATCGCAGGCTCTGAGGGCGTGGACCCATGTCTACGGTGCGGTGCCGTTGCCGTGCAACGGTACGGCACCGCCGCCGGCGGACGGCGCGGCGCCGTGCCGCGCTACGGCGTCGTGTACGTAGTTAGTGTAGTTTTGGTTTGATATGGACCGCGAAAGACGTATCCTGCTCCTGTTGCTGTTAAGACGACGAGAAAGGAAGAAAAAACAAAATTAAAGAAAATATTGGGTAAGGGCGTGGACCCATGTCTACGGTGCGGCGCCGTTTGCCGTGCAACGGGTCGGCACCGCCGCCGGCGGACGGGGCGGCGCCAGGATACGTCTTTCGCGGTCCATATCAAGCCAAATTTGTATTTTTTTTTATTTTTGGGTATACTTGCTGAGCGAATACGTACGGCGTACACGACGCCGTGGCGCGGCACGGCGCCGTGCCATCTGCCGGCAACGGTGCCGTACCGTTGCACGGCAAACGGCGCCGCACTGTAGACATGGGTTCACGCCCTGAGTGCGGCGACCGAATCAAGAAATTCCGTAACGAAAATAAACCTAACACCCCGCATCGTCTAACGTCGTTTCTGTTCGGCAGACTTTGGCACGGTTTTTATTTTTCATGACGTGTCACTTATTGGCGTGGCTGACCATAGACAAAAAAAATGCATAAGTTGATAAAAAATGCTATGCAATTGCTTTACCGCGGCAGTTCCCGAGTGAAAAAAAAACTAGTGTTTCTGTCGCTGGAAATGCGACCCTTGACGCCAAAGTCCCATTGTTTTTGTACCTATACTTCTAAATTTTTATTGGGAATATGGTGCCGTATTCGCAGTGGCTGAACGATCGACAGCGTGTCGCGGGTTCAGTTCCACGCACGGAACAAATATGAGGATCTGCAAGAAGTTGTTCCGGGTGTTTGTATACATAGATAAATGAGTTTCTGTTTGTGAACGCACTTATGATACAGGAAAAAATTCCTAGTGTAATTTTATTTTAAAACTTTTCTGTTCAGTGTATATTTTACGCTAAAATTTTAATTTAAGAAACAAGATTATTCTTGTATCTTAAAATTGAAAATCTGCTGTGTTACTTCAATATTGTGAAAAATAAAATAAATTAAAATTTGTATTGCTATTAAACCTAGTTCCAGTAATCTTACTCGTATATTTTTTACCTATACTTTTTATGATTTTTTATCGTAAACATTTATTAGAATTAGTTATTGTTTTATGAGGAGCTCGTGGCTAAATAATTACAGCCGCACAGACCGATCTTCCGGGTTAAGCCGCGCTTGCCGAGGTTGGTCTGTGGATGGGTGACCATCTATCATAGCGAGTTTCCTCCGTGCTTCGGAAAGCACGTAAAGCCGTTGGTCCCGGCTGTCATTTGTAGATCTTTGACCGTCGTTACTGTTAGTCAGAAGCTCTAAAGTCTGACAACCAGTCTTACCATGGGGTATCGTATTACCCAGTTACTGGGTTGTGGAGGTCCGACAGGCAGTCGCTCCATGTAAAATACTGATATCCAGCTGAATCTGGTTTGACTGGAAGCCGACCCCAATATAGTTGGGAAAAGGCTAGGCAGATGATGATGAGTTATTGTTTTATGAGCCCATTTCTTAATCGGATATTTTTTGATCGTCTGTCTAATTGCCTTTTAGGCCAATAAAGTTATGCCCTTCTTTATCGTGGTAAAATCATCATTCACTGTCAGACATGACCTACTGGCTACTGGCTGGCTGGGTGCTCCTTCCATAGTCCTTTACATTCCAGACACTTCCGCGATCCCGGCAGGGTTTGGCCCGCTAAGGGGGCTTCCTAAGTTCTGCACTTTCTCCTGTGTTGTACCCATAGATATATTAAAGAAGTAGATATGGCGTGGAGTTCAAAATGTATAGAAAACTGGTGAAGCCGCAACAGCCCCATCATAACGATAATATTGCGCATGTAGTTCTGTCAAAACAATACTACGAACAAGTGCACACACGCGCCATCGATAACTCAGTCATTTAAATATACACCTAATTCTTTACACTACAACGTTCTTTTTCCGTATGATTTACTCACACTAAAACATTTATCATTGTGTGTTGTCGGGACACGGGGGCGCTCAAATACTACGAGTATTTGAGCGACGGACGCACCATGCGACATTACGGCTTGATGCGGTATCGTTATGTCAGTTTTACATTGCTTGTCCAGTCACTCAGTGATAGAGTGAGGTGGTTGTAAAAGAGCAATGTATTTAGTGAAAAACAATACAGTCGGAGTAATATAAGAAACAAAAATAAAGTAGTACAAGTCAATAGCTGGCCAAAACGCTCAGCACGACGTGGTCAACGACACGCCCCCTTGCCACTTCTCCTGTTTTTAATATTTCTGTGGTTGTACCCGTTTACAAACATATAAACTCACATGCACAAACGCCTAGACCCGAAATAACTACTTGTGGATCATACGAATATTTTGATCCGTGCAGGAATCGAACCCGCGACACGGAGCATAGCAGTCCAATCGCTCAGTCACTGCGCCAACCGTGCCGTCTTTGAGCGATCTAGAAACAAGCACTTCAAGCGCGTCGTCTACACGTTTACGTATCCTATCCTATAGGTACTGCTCTAGCTCTTCCTCTGACGACCGGCGACCCTTTGTACGGACTTCAAACGAGTTTCAAACACGCTTCTTACTCGCGATTGTAACGCCTTTCACGCGCGTTTAAGTATTAAATAAATAAATCATGACTAGCTTCAAGCTTCACGTAACTAGGTCAGTCAAGCTCATGTTATATTCTATCTATTAATTACCTTAGGTACAAACGGCTGCACTTCAACCTAAACAAAACCATTTTTGACCCACAGGGTAAAACGGAGGGAGAGGACAGCGTCCTCCCTTCACCCCAGCCGCAGCAGTAGACGCCCACAGCGACGGACGTCGCTAGACGATCTCCGGCCACCGTAGGCGGAGGCATGGCCCCGCTCTAGAGGGCCAAAACTTGCCGGGGTCGCGGGACTTACGAATTACTGTGACACCGGAACGTAAAAGGCTATTGAAGAACACCGTAGATTTTAGTCAGTACGAGTCTGACAGTCCCTCCAGCTCTTCCATTGTTTGAGAGGACTTATATAATGCTAAATATCTGGTTGACCGAGCTTCGCTCGGTTTTTAAAATGTCTATATCTTGGGAACCGAGCTTTTCTCGAACCTGGGACCTTGATAAATCGATCCCTTGAGCGGAAAAACCCCTAATCTGTAACTTTCATGAAAATCCTTGGAGCCGTTTCCGAGATCCTGATTATATATAAATATACAAGAATTGCTCGTTTAAAGATATAAGATACTGACGGTGATCTGATGACGGAGCTGGAAGGTGTCCCGTCGAGTTTAGACTAGCTTGATTCGTCTTGACGAGTACTTTGTCTATTTTTTTAACAATAAATGCTTGTTTCCTTTCCCCACATAGCATAGTTGGATGTGTAGCCATGTGTACTTTTGGTAATCTATATATACATAATTATATAAAATTCAAAACTGACTGACTGATCTGACAACGCACAGCCCAAACCGCTGGGCCTAGAAACTTGAAATTTGGCATAAGCCCTCCTTATACCACGTAGGTGAGCACTAAGAACGGATTTTGCGAAATTCGGCCCCTAAGGGGTTGTTTTTGGGGTTGATAGTTTGTATGAAACTTCGCTACTACAGGTGCTAGGAATTCCAAATTCTGCATGGGGTGTCTTTTTAGAACGTAGATGCTCACTATGACGGGATTTTGCGAAATTGGACCCCTAAGGGGTTTTTTTTTGGGGTTGATAGTTTGTATGAAACTTTTTTAGTATAAGTGCTAGGCGTCTCAAATCTTGCATGGTGGTACTTTTTAAGATGTAAATGCTCACCAAGGTAAAAATTTTGTGAAATTCGACCCTTAAGGGGTTCTTTTTGGGGTTGATAGAACTGATACTCAAATTTTTACATAGGAGTTCTTTTTTGGACGTAAGTAATACCTAAGACGGGATTTTGCGAAATTCGATCCCTAAGAGGTGTTTTTGGGGTTGACAGTTTGTATGAAACTCTGTCAATATAAGCGCGAGGAGCCTCAAATTTTCACCGGGTTCCTTTATAAGACTTAGATGGACACCATGGCGGGATTTTGCGAAATTGGACCCCTAAGGGGTTTTTTTTGGGGTTGATAGTTTGTATGAAACTTTTTTAGTATAAGTGCTAGGCGTCTCAAATCTTGCATGGTGGTACTTTTTAAGATGTAAATGCTCACCAAGGTAAAAATTTTGTGAAATTCGACCCTTAAGGGGTTCTTTTTGGGGTTGATAGAACTGATACTCAAATTTTTACATAGGAGTTCTTTTTTGGACGTAAGTAATACCTAAGACGGGATTTTGCGAAATTCGATCCCTAAGAGGTGTTTTTGGGGTTGACAGTTTGTATGAAACTCTGTCAATATAAGCGCGAGGAGCCTCAAATTTTCACCGGGTTCCTTTATAAGACTTAGATGGACACCATGGCGGGATTTTGCGAAATTCGACCCTAAAGGGGTTTGTTTTTGTGTTTGATAGTTTGTATGAAACTTTGTTACTGCAAGTGCTAGGCGTCTCGAATTTTGCGAGGGGTTCTTTTTAAGACCTAAATGTTCACTAAGACGGTTTTGCGAAATTCGACCCCTAAGGGGTTCTTTTTGGGGTTGATAGAACTGATACTCAAATTTTTACATAGGAGTTCTTTTTTGGACGTAAGTAATACCTAAGACGGGATTTTGCGAAATTCGATCCCTAAGAGGTGTTTTTGGGGTTGACAGTTTGTATGAAACTCTGTCAATATAAGCGCGAGGAGCCTCAAATTTTCACCGGGTTCCTTTATAAGACTTAGATGGACACCATGGCGGGATTTTGCGAAATTCGACCCTAAAGGGGTTTGTTTTTGTGTTTGATAGTTTGTATGAAACTTTGTTACTGCAAGTGCTAGGCGTCTCGAATTTTGCGAGGGGTTCTTTTTAAGAACTAAATGTTCACTAAGACGGTTTTGCGAAATTCGACCCCTAAGGGGCTTTTTCGGGGTTGATAGTTTGGAGACTCAAATTTTGCATAGAGATTCTTTTTTGGACATAGTTGCGGGTGTTTTGTGAAAATAGACCCCATGGGGTTGAATAAGGGGTTGACAGTTTGTATGAAACTTTGTTACGACAAATGCTAGGAGTTTCAGCATGGGGGTTGTTTTAGGACCTAGGTTTTCACTAAGGCGGTTTTTTACAAAATTCGTCCCCTTAGGGGTTGTCTTTGGTGTTTATTATTAGAGGACTCAACATTGCAGGGGGGTTCTATTTAGGATACAGGTTCTCACTAAGAGAGGCTGATACGAATTTCGACCCCTAAAAGTTTGTATTGGGGTTGATAGTTAGGAGTCTTAAATTTTTAGGACCTAGGTGTTACCTAAGACGGAATATTGCGGGTTGATAGAATTTTTGTTGAATATTGATTGAGTTTTTCCAACAGTATCCCAGGGTAGCCGGGACTAGAAATAAAATTCACAAAGGCAAAGTTCGAAAATCACGCGGACGAAGTCGCGGGCGTAGTGCTAGTGTAAAATATGAGTAGTACACACTTATCAATTTTGCACACTGAAACATATTCGTCACCACTTCAGATACGCAAGCTTTTAATTTGCGGCAATATCAGAAGCGTTAAAAGCCTTGGTAGTAAATAATAATGAAATGAAATTTACGTTGCATTAAGGCGAGCACTGACCAGCGTTAGCCCAATGCGACGCAAGCCTCCGATACTATAAGACTTCGTTATTCATTGACGCGTGGCTGTGTAAAGACTCCTATGGATTTGTATTGCGATAGTCGCCTAGATACCAAAGTCGTAAGGTATCGGAGACTTGCGTCGTCTAGTGTACGAAGGGGCTTGCGGGGCGTAATGTCGCTTGTCGCTTGTAATGCTTATCAGGTTACCGTGACCCTGTATGAGTCTGATAGTCTCTTCCGCTCTACCCAGGGTGGCTCATTGGATGGGATTGCCACATAAAAAAAAACGAGGCGTAATGTAACGTGTCATACTCCGTACGAGAGTCGAGAAAACACCTCTAATTAAACCAGGGCATGAGCTTTCGTCCAAACAATCAGCATTTTAGAGCTGGTACATACTGGGCGCTCCGCGTTGCGTAGGGCGCGCGTTAGTCGCGCACACACACCATGCTTTGTACAGCGTTCAGCGCGCGCGCTGTAAAGAAATCAGTATCAAAATGCTCGATCTCCATTTTAGAAAAGTGCGCGCGTCATCTCTACACAAAAGCGCGCGTTGAAATATACAACAAAATGGCCGCTCATGTATCTCAAAGCGCGCAGCTGACGCCCAAGCAACGCTCGTTCTAAGAGTATGTTCAGATGACAAGCGCTCAACGCGCGTTTTGATAACGCACGTTTACAACTACATACATTTTATTCAGGCTGTACACATGCTAACGCGCGTTTTAATACAGCGCGCGTTGAACGCTGCGCTAGCGCTCGACTGTTGTCAGCGCGCGTCAACGCGCGCCTTGAGATCATTGGTTTTCTATATTTCCGTTCAGTTGAGCGCGCGCTTTCGACGCGGATAGACGTATTTTAGGGTTCTTCAACAAATGTAAGAACTGTACTGAATACCATGACGGTCGCGGCAACGCGCGTTCGACGCCTGACAAGCGCGTGTCATGTAAACACTATACAAAAATTTTACGCGCGTTGATCGCGCGTTGAGCGCTTGTCATCTGAACGTACTCTAAAGAAAAAATGTAAAAGCACGATTGACGCGCGCTTGACCAGCAGCGCGCGCTTGCATGTGTACACTACAATAGAATAATACCTACAGGCATTTATATTAATCCAGCTGTACCTTTCGTGCTCATTCCTTTCATATTTCAGCTGAGTTGTAAACAATAACCAATGATCGTTCAGTTCACTGACTTTGACTGAACCTAATAAGGAATAATTAAATCATGAGCAAATATGACGAATGAACATCAAATTGGCTAAGAAACTGTTCGAATAAACAAATAAAATCAAGTTCAAAATACGACCTTGAGACAATAAAGCCAAGGACCAAAATATAAACAGCAATGCCCTTTTTGATTTCATTTAACCTTAATAAGAATAGATACAATTAAAGTAAAAGAGTCATAGACACTCTGAGGGTTCATCTTCCTGTCCTTATCCGATTTTGCTTGTGGTTCGCGTTAACACGTTTTCTTCCTCCATTCTCCCCTGTCAGACGTCTTAGTCCTTTTTCTTTCATTTCATTCCATAGATAATCCATCCATCTTTTCTTTGGCCTTCCTCTTCCTCTCCATCCATCAACATTCATACCCATCACTCTCTTAGTCACATAATTATGTGTGTCATCTCTTCTCCTCATCACATGTCCAAACGGTTACCACTTAGTTACACGAAAGATTCGAACGTATGGATTGATGCATGCATGACTGCGGTAACTCAGTAAGTAAGTAAGTATTCTTTATTTGCATAAAATGTGGCATACAAAAGGTGTTAGGTATATCATATTTCAGGGCAGGACAAATTCTGCCATAACAATGGCATACAAATCTATAACAATGAATATGAACTTAAAACTAAAACAAACACGTAATAAACAAGTTACAGAGAAAAGAAGAAAACATTACTAAAACTCATACTAATACAGAAACAAAGACATGATTGTACTCGTACATCTATTACTACGAAACAAACAAAACAATAGTACTGAAATACTAGGTATTCACCACAAATACATCAAAACATTTAACGAAATAAAATTAAAGTAACATTAAGTGAAAGTATAGTAACATAATAATTTAAAACGGACACCATTATCATACATACAATTTTCAAACAAAATAATAACCAAACAATTTAAAATAAATACTTTTATAAACAAAGCAATAACAATAAAATTTTAGATACGAGTACATTAAATAACAAAAACTCACAATCTATTTTTAAAATGATAGGAATGCGATGAGTATTTTTTTAGGAACTCGTTTATGGTGTAAAAACTTTCTTTAATTAACCCTTCCTGTAAAGAAAAACAAAATTTGCGATTCAACAATTTTTTCAGGTAGCGAGTTATTAAATTACTGGAGCCATTTTACACGCAACAGACTATGTCTAAACATTTCGATTCTGGGTACCGGTAATTCTAGTGAGTGATTTTACGATTATTTAAATTATTTTTGTTTTGAAAAAGAGTCGCATTGGATTTCACAAATTTTCAGTAAGGTGTATTAGTATTCTGAACCAGAAAGCGGCAGGTTCAAGTTCCATTCCCAATTCATTACAAACCAAAATTTTAAGTACACTTTAAACTTGCAACCTACATCGTTTTCACATAATGTTCCATCTCAAGATGAATGATGTAACAAAGGTTTAGTAATAATTTCGGCGATTTGAAAAGAATCCATGTAGTTTCTCACCCGTTCTTCTCCACAGCGATTTACCTACTCCTTGGGCCCATTTCAATATAATCTACGGCACTTTCAGTTATTATACAGGGTGACTTTTTTACCACCGTCCAAAATTTTACTATGCATTAGGTATCAATCACTAAACCCATTTTTGAAAAAAAATCGATACGTCTAATTGTCATATTAAATCATTTTCTCATCCGCTCTGTGTGGTCACTAAGCTAAACGTTAATAATATACACTTGCGGACGCATGAAACGGGCAGAGCGCACCCCGCTGACCCCCCGCCCCGCCCCGCTACACCTGAGCGACACATCACAGCGCGGTGTCCAGATTCATCAACTTTTTATAGATAACATTGAGACGTGATATCTCGATATTTTTGTATTGATTGATACAAAAAGAAAAAACACGTATTCAATGAATTTCGCCAAAGATTAATATATTAAAATTTGGATGGTGACTAAAAAATCTCCCTGTATTATTATCTTCTGACTGGGACTGTAGCACCATAATTTTATTGTTTTTAACCCTTAATTCGGCAAGAGCAAAAATAAGCGAAATTTTGATTTTTCTGATTATTTTTGTCATCCTTAGATATTCCTAAAACCAGGAAAAATAATGAAAAAAATCTAGTATATCTAGATTTTCAGGAAATGCATGTCCAGTATACTGGACACTGCCAGGTTCTCTGAAAAGTAACAAAAAATATTGATGTCCAGTATAGTTCCCATTGTCGAATTAAGGGTATGTTTTTTTACTTTTATATAAACTCTTTTTTATACAAATATGCTGTTTAATGTATAATGTTCGATGCGTTTTGACTTACAAAGTCATGCTTAATCCGCCCTAAAGTATAGAAGTATCGTGAAGGATCAACTTTGAAGAATGATCCCTCTTTTCAAAGTTTTTTTCGTTAGGAATGTTAAAAAAAAGGAATGGCAAAAAGGCTTCGCATTTCAGGAAAACATGGATCTGTCTTTCAGTCCTGTTCATCGCTAGCGTATTCGTGTAAGAAACTTGACAGTAATAAGGGGAGGAGCGAATTTGGGCTTCACACAATTTCGGAACATATCTTATCAATTTCATTATGAGGAGTCGTTATATCAGATTCACTGTGCCCTTCGATCCAGTGGAAGGTGGTCCGTCAAGGACAGGGTTTTAGGATAAGATTGCTGTTAGTTTGATTGCTTTTTAGAGCTTTAATATGGCTGAGCTCTCAAATAGAAATCGCATACCATAGTATTGCATTCACAGTGGCCTGACAGCTGTTGAGGCTGCTGTAAGGGCAACTTACTCGCACTGGAAGGTCGAGATGTAAGCGCCTAACAGTACTATACGTCAAAGAAGCTGTTGAAGGCAACAGAGAATGTACATACATTAGCTCTAAATTATATTGGTTTTTGAGAATCCTGTGTAGGTGTGTACCGAGTTCATTATTTATTTGTTCAATTTCTTCCCCCTTTTGTTCTATATCGTAATTTTTATTGAAAATCAATCTTTTTGGTATCCGTAATAGTAAGCAACCAATAAGTGGTGGAATCTCTATCGGCTGATTCAGTATACAGGTGTATGTTTTGCCCAATGGATCTATGTGCATAAGTATGTTAGCAGCTTATTTTGGTTCCTGATAAGAGAATAGGCCAAGAGGTATTATTTGAAGTATTTTAAGTATTGCTGCAGTTGGCATGGTAGTTATGCAGCCATTTGTTGCAGGGAAGACCTGTTTTTAGAACCTATGGAGCCATAAAACTGTCTTCAGGAGAGCCATCCCTTGTTCACGCGCGCTTATTTACCACTTATTTTGAGGCGTGTTGAGTTTTTTTGAATACTTTTAAGTTATATTAATGTGAGTTATCAGGAAATTAAGAGTAACACACATAACATGGACGTAATCACATAATATCATATTGAAATTAAATGTGCGTATCATTGGCAATGTCCAGTATACTGAACATAACTAAACCATACTAAGTTACTGCAAACCTGGCAATGGGAAGTATACTGGACATGCTAGTTTGACAAAGAATACTGCAAAATCCATGATAAATGCAATGCTTGCAGTGTGTGTATACGTTTGTACATACCATCTGAAACGTATAAATAAAAAGTCATTGCCTATTTTAGAACAAAAAAATCGAGTAATTCTAGATTTATCAAGAGCGGGTAAACCTCGTTCGTCCTGCCTGACATTGCGGACACTACTGCCTGACCGGGTGCAGGTGTCCATTGACAGTTATTTTCAGGGTAATAATACAGGATATAACTAACCTATCTGATGTAAAAAGTCTTTAATATGGTTTAAAATAAATGCATCAGATTTTTTCAAAGTCCATGTCCAGTATACTTCCCAATATCGAATTAAGGGTTAATTATATTTTTTGTCTTTAACAATTCAAAAGTGCCTGTAACTGGCCATCATGAAAAAAATGCTTTGATATTGAACCTTTTTTTTTCTAAAAGAAAGCTTTACAATTCGCGGTGTGTGGGTCATGGAACTTTCGAAACGAATAGCCGTGTAGCCGTCCCGGACCGTAAAGGGTAATTGGTAAAATAAAAGGAGCAAAGTGGATTTTAGTCAGTACAAGTCTGACAGGATCTCCACCCCAGGGCAGGAAATCTCATTTATAAAAAAGTGAAAACCCTAAAGCGTTTTTATCAAAATATATTATTAAATGTAAGTATAAATATGAAGAGCAGTGGTAGCCCAGTCGTATCAGTCTCGACTTACGAGTTGTAGGTCGTGGGTTCGAACCCAGCCAGGCGCATTACTTTGTGTAATTTATTTCATCACCACTGCTCTCAAAACGGTGAAAGAAAACATCGTGAGGAAACCGGCATGTCCTAGAACCAAAAATTCGAAGACATGTGACATCTGCCAACCCGCACTGGGCCCGCGTGGTGAATTATGGCCCACTCCCTCTTACAGAGAGGAGGCCTGTGTTCCAGCAGTGGGAACATTATAGGCTGATGATGATGACCAGGGCCGCGCCGAGCCTTGGCAGCGCCTGTGTGCCAAATCTATGAAGCGCCTCTTTTTTGGTCGTGTTTCGACATTTTTTTTATTGAAAAATAATACATTCTTCAGTTTCATTTAATAGTAGCTGTTGACCGCAGACATGCCCACCCCCCACACCTCTGTATAGCCTACGACTCACGTTACACTGTACCTATGCCTGTACAAAAATTCATCAGAATCGGTCTGGCCGTTAAGCAATGAAAACGGAACATCTATAGTACCTACACATGCATACAAACAATCATACACTGTCCCATTTCAAGAATATAACTGGGATTTTTGATAATAATAATAATCCTTCTGCTTGCTAATTTCTGCGAAAAATAAAACACTAACGAAAACTATCAATAGTGGTTTTATTTTTAAGAGACTGACACAGGTCGGTCCATTTTTTAACCGACTTCAAAAAAAGGAGGAGGTTCTCAATTCGGTCGGTATGTTTTTTTTTTTTTTTTTTTCTTTTTTGTATGTACATCGATTACTCCGAGGTTTCTAGTCCGATTAGTGTGATTCTTTTTTTGTTCGATGCAGTATACTTGCAGTGTGGTCCCATAGAAATTTCATCCGATTTGGTTTAGTACTTTTTATTTTGTGAGCATTTTATTGATTTCAGCTACTTGGATGACATTACTTTTTGCGTGTTTGTTACGCGATTACTCCGCCAATAGTGGACTGATTTTCAAAATTCTTTTTTTGTTGTACTAGGGATCTTTCACCTTAGGGAATACTGCAAGTTTCATCAAAATCTGTTCAGCAGTTTTTGAGATAGGGAATTTTATTAGCATGTGTACATGAGCGATGTTAATACCGGTGCCACGGATTACAAAATTCTAGTGCATATGTAAGAAAATGATATTTTTGACAAGAATTTGGGTTGAATATTAAACTAAAAAGAGTAAAATAAAAAACTTTTTTCAAAAAAAATTTAACCGCCTTCAAAAACAACCACAAAAAAGGGTTAAATAACCTACAAAATAACTTTCCTTTCGGAAGTCGGTGGCAAAAAGACAACGAATTAAAAAAACAAAGCCACCGACTTCCGAAAGAAAAGTTATTTTGTAGGTTATTTAACCCTTTTTTGTGGTTGTTTTTGAAGGCGGTTAAATTTTTTTTGAAATTTATTTTTTTTATAATGATTAATATGAGCAGAACTTTTTTCATGTCTGCTGCAATACAAATCAAAATGTTGCCAATCGCTAAATCCGTCGCAGAATTTATTTTTATATTTTGATTCGAATAGCTTGCAACAGAAGCAATAAACAGCATTTTTAGACACTAAATACAGCAGCCACTCTCTGTGATACTTTTTACCATTTCCTAAATTCTTTTCATAATAATACGCGGAAAATTTTCGTCCCGAGGAGTCACGCGGAAAATTCTATTCTTTAACTTGTTTAATTGGCTTTTCTATCAAACACTGCATAAGAATATCGTTTAAAACTTCCGGCCAGAGTCCAGACTCCAGGGTCATCTTTGGAATAAGTTGGTGTTTGTAACGATAATTGTCTTGGCGGTAACAATGGCGTTTCGGGCACAAGCACAGATGTCACTTCAGCGGCATCATCTAATTACAAACGGATAAACAAATACATAAATACATAATTACATTTTGATTTAGATTAAAATGTTAAGAAACATATTTTAATGCCACGGATTTCCGCAAAGTAACGCCTGATTTTATAACTTATGTATAATTTTTATAATGTTGGCCCGCACTGTATCATGAATTATCATAATTAAAATTCACATACACGAACACACAGTCCTGAAACAATTCCTTGCAGGTCACTCAATATTTGTTCCGTGCGGGAATCGAACCCGTGACACGCAGCGCAGCAGCCGATCGCTCGCTCAGCCATTGCGCCAACCGTGTCGGCTATATTAAAATATTGCTCGTATACATATAATTATTTTTTTACATGAGAACAGCTTTACTAAGTAGGTTTACTTAGTAACCGGAAAATCAGGGCTTTTGTAACATATTGTATTACATAAAAAGTACATACCCCTGCTTAAAGCTTTTTTCTTATCATCTTTAACACCTTCATCGATGGAATAAATGATTTCTGTTTCAAAACATTCCAATCAATCCTTGGAAGTAGACGGTAGAGCCGTGAAATATTTATTTATTTAAGAAGTGTTTTTATCCCGTTCTTCCTCTCGTTTTCTATCCTCAATAAAGTCGGGTAACCGGATAATTTCTTTTTTTTTTTCTTGTTCACTACCACTCATTGTGAAAACACGTTTAAAGAATCCGTAACACACCAACGTACTATAGTTATTAGTGTTAGAACTTAATTATATTAATTAATATAATAATTAAAGCACGGGAAGTTTATTCAATACGCACCTAGCACCCAATTTGGATAAAATTATTCTAATTTCTAATTGTTTATACTTATTGTCTCGCTGGTTAAAACCATGGACTCGCCGCCGCTGTCTCTAGGTCGCATCAAGTTGCGTTAATATAAATATATGATCCTCGGCTCGTCTTTGAACTATGATAGTCAGCTATTGTATTAACTGCGGCGCTTGTTTTGATTTTAAAACGCCAACGCAGCGCTTGAAGTTTGTGTAAACTCATATTCGAAATATAAACAGTGGGTCAATTCAAATAGTGCTTATGTCTTGGGAGACTTGAATCTGCTTACTTATCGATACTGAGGTATAGTGGATGTTGTTATGTAAAAAATATTTTCATTAAATGGCTTAGGCATTTCATCCGGCGCCGGCGCCCCTATAACCCTGGCGCCTGTGTGCGCCGCGCACATCGCACACAGGGGCGGCGCGGCCCTGATGATGACAGAAGAGAACGGGGTGCCTTCGCTCTAGCATCTGTCATTCGTCTTAGGCCGAGATAAATAGTCGTACCTATTCTACATCCAAGCCAAAGTCAATGCTTAGCGACATTCTAAGGATCCATTTCGTATAAATAGACAGTTTTTTAGTATTTTATTTCGATGATGAAAGCCAACCTAATACTAAGCCAAAACTTCGCTTAGCCATAGTATCGATTTTCAAGAACTTAGAACGTTAGCATGGATTTGACATTAGTGTTTGTTATTGTCAAATGTAAATAATTTCCATAGTGTTTGTTATTGTCAAATGTAAATAATTTCCATGGTAGCATACCCGGTACTATGTCAAGCAATGTCCAAGGAAACGTTTATTTATCTCGAATCAGATACTTGGCTTAGCGAAGCCAAATTAGTACTTCCTGAAGTAATACTTTTGACACATGCTTAGCTTAGCTACGACTAATTATCTCGATCTATCATTGTGAGTATTGTGTCAGGAAATTAAAATGTGAACATTGTAATTTCGTCTGAACACTCACACCCACGTTATTGTGCCGCCAAAGGTGCCTCCAGAGTCCTGACTCGTTGTATAAATACAAAACCTACAAGCGGATTAAGTTTCAAAATTCAACATTACGTCACAAAGAAGTCAAGTGCGTTGGCCTTAGATATGGGGTATCATATTCTCGTTACCCTGTAAGCTGTAGATAATTCTGTTATTCAACATCTGATAAAAAAAATTTTATGTATGCCGTCGTAGTATTTGATAAAAATAACCCTGTGGTAGTAGCGTTGTAGGTCGTAAATTTGAGCCTGGTTAGTCGTGCTTTGTGCATAAAAACTTTTTCAAAGAGATTTTTTAAGCATTGCCAAAGTAACCCTGGCGGGGTCTCTTGGGCACATTACCAGCTGACAGCATTAGGATTTTATTTTTCAATCTACACTAATATTATAAAGAGGAAAGATTTGTATTTCTGTGTGTATTCGTAATGAAACCATTTGAAAGCTGTTTTGGTTCACCATTTGAAAGCTGCTTTGGTCTTGACTGACATAGGCAATAAAGGCCGTATCCCTGTAGTTTCATTGACTGGTTCCATAATGGAAAAACTGGGATTTTTTCTCCCAGTAGTTCCATGGAACTGGCATTGTGTTTTTTGTAAAATAATATAACTTACAAAAAAAGTAATAAGCTCGCATATTAAGTTCTAGGCGGTATGTTTTTCAAATAATTCAGAATGAAAAGCTTACCAACAAAAGTATTAGGTTACCATAAGTTCAAAAGGGTATGTATCTAAACTGATTAATGGAACTAATTGGATTAGGTGAAAAGGTATTTTAGTTCCATGGAACTACTGGGAGAAAAATATCCCAGTAGTTCCATTATGGAACTTTTGGGATATTTTGAACGATGACAATAAAGGGGGGCGGGAGGTGAGCGGGCGAAGCCAGCAGGACATACATAACCTTTTATAACGAAAACTACTTACTAAAAGTGAGAGCCAAAGTCCATATAATGAATATGGCAGTCTTGACGCGTCCCGTGGTGGACTTGAACTTGAGCGGGAAGCAGATGGCGTACCAGCGGTCCACTGAGATGCAGGTCAGAGTCATCACCGATACTGTCACTGATACTGACTGTAACAAAGAGAAATAATGGAGATTAAAATTTAAAAAAAAATACTTCGACCCAGAGTCACACGGATGCAGTACGCATCCATCTCCTGCCAGCCACCTTCTTCGATCCTGGTGAATGAATGAATGATGATTAATGGGATTAGAGTTACCCAATCCCAGCGTTGAACAGGTCTTTTTCTTAAGCGCATTTCACACAGAGAGCGGGCGCGGGTCGGGCGCGGGTCGGGCGCGTTTCGGTGTACGGGCACGACCCGCCCCGCGCCCGACCCGCGCACGCTTTCAGTGTGAAGTCTTCCATTTAAATACAAAGAACTAGACCCGCCGTACTCCCGCCCCGACCCGCGCCCGACCCGCGCCCGCTCTCTGTGTGAAATGCGCTTTAGTCAGTTTTTTTCTTATTTTTAGGTATTTTTTCTTTTTATTTCACTCTAGCAAAATTCGGTAGACCAGAACCAAAATTCGGTTTTCCATGCACAGACCAACAATGGTGCAGACATGTGATAAAGAGGAGGCCGCGTTTGGCCAATAGTGTGGGATGTCCTGTGGCACGAAAGATCGACGATATTTTTGAAGAAGATGGCTGGCAGTGGATGGAAGCGTACTGCCCAGACTGGGATGGTTGGCGTTTGGAGAAGGCTTACGTCCGGCAGTGGACGGAAATTGGCTGAGCAGAGAATAATTAAAATAATATTAGACGACTTAACTAAGGGAAACAAAAGTAAAGGTTTATTTATGTTGAGTAATTTCAAGGAAAATATTATTCAAAATATTCTTATTAATTAAGTTCGCAATAAGCATGATTGACATAATGAGTTTATGTATTTGATATTTTATTTTATACAAATTGATCTGACCTTTGAAAGGAATACCTGGTTAATTTAAACGACTGTTAGAGAAAAATACAAGATAATTATATTTTTATTTTGTAACATTTTATTTTCATTAAGATAACACTGTATTTTAATTATAAAGAATAGAAGACGGCTGAACTTTAATAGGACTGGGCATCTGTGGGCCGAAATAGATCAAAACTGGTGCCTTGAGATAGTGAGGCGGGGTCGCCACAGGCCACAAAGGAGATGGCAAGACGAACTCGAAGGAGAAGTGTTGGTAAGAAGTGGAAGGAGTGGAGACAGCTTTTGCCCAGGGGATCTCAAAATTCCACTTCAGCAGCGTTGTATCAATAGGGCTTAAATTGTTATTTATCAATGATATCTAGGTTGGTTAAGGTATAGAGTGGATATCGATCAAGAAAAATTGCCAAGTGGCTGTTTTAGACCCGCAGGAACGGAACATAGCTGGCCAACGAAAACAAAAAGCTATTTCTTTATTTTCCTCTCATCTTTATATAACTTGACATAGTACCAGGTATGATACCATTTTTTTTAGCGTGGTAAAATCATCTAATGAGTCCTCCCACCCCGGGCAGGGCAGGAGGGACTGTCAGACTTCTACTGACCAAAATCCACGGTGTCCTTCAGTAGCCTGTTATGTTCCGGGGTCACGGTAAGGAAATAATCCCGCGACCCCGGCAGGCTTTGGCCCTCTGAGAGGGAGCCCCGTCATTATGCTGACGCTCTTTGAGGCGCGCGTGGGACACAACGCGCCGTCGACCCGGGCATGGTCCATGGTCGGGCAGCGAGTTGCCCTTTACTCGCTGCCCGCATGCCCGGGTATGATACCATGGAAATTATTGACATTTGAAACAATTGGATCGAAAAAAAGATCGTACGTAAGCAAGTTTGACTGGCCTGTTGGTCTAGTGGATAGTGACCCTGACTGCTATGCCGGGGTCGTGGGTTCGATTCCCACCCAGGGCAAATGTTTGTGTGATGAGCATGATTATTAGTTCTGTGTCTGGGTGTAATTTATCTATAATATGTATGTACTTAGAAATATATAAGTATGTTTATCAGTTGTCTAGTACCCATAACACAAGCTCTGCTTAGCTTGGGACTAGATGGCGTTGTGTGATAGTTGTGGAATATTATTATATTTTAATTGGATTGCTGCACTCAACTGCGTGTCGCGGGTTTGATTCCCGTACGGAGCAAATGTTTGTATGATCTACAAGTAGTTGTTCCGGGTCTGGGCGTTTGTATATGTGAGTGTATGTGTTTGACACACAGGAGAAATTCCTAAGATGGGGCAAAGTTAAAATAAAAAAAAAATACGAGACAGAAAACAGCGAATTCCTCTTTTGTACTCAAATAATTTATTTAAATCTTGTTAGCGTTTTACATTTCAGAGATTAAAACATTGAGGAAGGTAAATAATATCTCCTGAGCATTTGTCTTCGTACCATTTCGGTCGAATGCAACTGTAATTTAATTTCCAAACATTCTTGTCAAATAACTAAAATTGTTACCCCGGGAAGGAATGAGAGCCTAGGAAATGAGGTTACCCCGGCTCTTAAACGCAAAGGGCAATTCAAGGAACACAGTTGGATTTTTTGAGATTATAAATAGATCTTAAATTTATCAATTAGTGAAATTAATATTTATCATTACGTATATAAGCATAAACATTATAATAATAAAAAAGGGGAACACCCAAATACTCCGATTTCGAATTTCGATATTCCGATTTTCAAAACTCCGAATATCATGTCACCTAAAAATTACAATATCTAATAATAAGAATCTCGAAATTTATTTGAATGAAAGTCGTATGTCCGATGTCTTCGTTTTCCAATTTTCACATATTCGATGAATGTAATGCTCGATGAGTTCTGATGATGAGATGAGTTCTCATTCCGAAAAACGAAATTCCGATTTTCAATATTCCGAATAAACTGTTTTTGGAATATTGAAAATCGGAATTTCGTTTCTCATTCTACAAAGTCAGTGACAGAAACGAATTGGTGCAAAACCGGTTCCACGTAGTTTTGTCTACCGTACTCCCAGAGTGTTATTTAAGCCTGTGTAGGCACGGAGTGGCGAGGCGTATCCTCTTAACTTTCACTGTTTGCCTTCAGGATTTTTATTGTTATTAGGAGAACTTAGGATCCAAGAGCGAGCGAAGCGAGCTCGGGACTTGAGGCACCCCGACTCGGACAGGATAGGTTTGAAGGGGATGGTGGGGTCTGAAAGTCCCCGCCATCCCCTTCTTGTTAGGTTCCTTTAAACCTTGCTCACAGAAATAGGAGCCCCACGTACCTTGGTAGGTGGGAGTCAACAAATTGACCAAGGATGCAAGAGCGAGCGAAGCGAGCTCGGGACTGGGGACACCCCGACTCGGACAGGTTAGGTTCGAAGGGGATGGCGGGGTCTGAAAGACCCCGCCAACCCCTTCGTGTTCAAAATCAAAATATTTTTATTTTACATGGGCCTCAGTGGGCACTTATAAAACGTCGAGAAGAGAAAAGAAAAAAAAATAATTTGGCACGGTTCGGGTTGGTCGTTTCCATGGAGAAGAACCGGCAAGAAACTCCATGGTTACTCTTTTAAAATATTTGCTTTTACAATGTTGTTGTTACGGTTTGGTACACAAGGATATGAGAGAACATCGCAGGCACGATAAGAAGAGGGAACTTCTTACCAAAGCTAAACAAAAACAAAAAAAAAAAAAATTAAATAAGAAAGTATATAATAATATATACGTGAAAAAGTAAACGATAAAAATAAAATGGGCATCAGAGAATTTCCACAACCAACAATGTTCTCGCATTCACAATTCTGGAGTAAAAAGAAGCTATATATAAAAAAAAAAGCTGTATCAGCCAAAGGTAATAACTGTAAAATCAAAACATTGCAAGATAAAATAAAAAAGGTAAAAAGAGACAAAACAAACACAAAATAATAAAAAAAAAGTTTTTAGGTTACTTTAAACCTTGCTCACAGAAATAGAAGCCCCGCTTCGCGACGGTAGTTAACAAATTGACTAGGGATGCAAGAGCGAGCGAAGCGAGCTCGGGACTTGGGACACCCCGAATCGGACAGGTTAAGTTCGAAGCGGGGCTCCGTTGAACCACCTTAGTGGTACTATAACTCAGGATGCAATAGCGAGCTAAATGTGTCTTGGGGCATCACAGTGGGCTGAAAATCGATCTTCATAGACTTAGGAATCAACTTCGCAAATCTGTATTTTTTTTGGCAGAAATGGGTTTAGGTATAGTATATTTATCAATATAATGCTATCTCGGCTTTTGAATAAACGTTTTTCCTTACTTTATAGCACTTGGTTGAAAAAAATGTATGGAGAAATATGTTATAAAAGGTCTATTTCAATTTTGGCACTAGTGCCCCTAATTCCCTTTGGCACGATTATACCCATTATTTTTCTGCATTTTTTGACATATCGCACTATGCGCGCACTGGTGAGAGTTTGGCGAAAAAAAATAAAATGTGTTTTTAAAATTAAAAAAGGTTTTCAATCTGTTTATAATTGACTCTGGATACTTTATGATTATAAATTTATTAATTTATGAACAAAAATTTAATATATACTGATTAAGAATTACAAATTTCATGGAAATTAATGTTTTTTTTTGTAATTTAATAACGATGATAGTTTAATAATGAGATTTTGTTATCCATTGGCTATCATCTATCATAATGAGACCCAATATCCTATTACAGAGATAATGACATGTGATCTCATTAACTAATTACATGTGATCTCACTAAACCGTGCTTTACGCTATACTTCCGACCAGTCCAATTTAAATTTGTCCAAGAAAGTAAGTTGGTAGTAGAAAATGAAATGATTAAAATGGAAGCAGAAAGAAAAACTTGATGCCCAACCAAATGTGTTGATGGCATTGAGGTTGAACACAATGTCGTCATGACGATGATCGATGGAAAAGTGAGCACTTATCTATCAGAAGCTCGCTCCAGTGCTGTCTGTTACTTGTGTTTGGCGAAACCATCACAGATGAACTATCTCGATGCAGTATTGCGTGAAGGTCATCCGATACCTATGATCATGTTTGGTTTGTCACCTTTGCATGCACAAATTATTAGCATGGAGTGTCTTTTGTACATAGCATAGAAACTAATATTGCTAACTATATACAAACAAATACTGCTAAAATATACTAAACTACTACTAAAACGTTCTGTCATTTGTTGTCTCTAATCCCTGCTTCACAATGTCTATCAGAAGCCCTAACTCTTCTCGAAATCTCTCTTGGATCTGTTTTTTTCTCTGCAGCAGCAAAGATGACTTGTCTTTTTCTTTGACAAACCAAGTTTTCAAGTATTGTTTGTACGCTATGTGCAAGAGACACTCCAGGCTATTAATTTGTGCATGCAAAGGTGACAAACCAAACTTGATCATATCAAATGATACTTCTTTTCGCAATCCTGCATAGAGATCGTTCATCTGTGATGGTTTCGCCAAACACAAGTAACAGACAGCACTGGAGCGAGCTTCTGATAGATAAGTGCTCACTTTTCCATCGATCATCGTCACGAGGACATTGTGTTCAACCTCAATGCCATCAACACATTTGGTTGGGCATCAAATTTTTCTTTCTGCTTCCATTTTAGTCATTTCATGTTCTACTACCAACTCACTTTTTTGGACAAATTTAAATTGGCAGTATTGTGTAGAGCACGGCTTAGTGAGATCACATGTAATTAGTTAATGAGATCACATGTCACTATCTCTGTAATAGGACATTGGGTCTCATTATGATAGATGATAGCCAATGGATAATAAAATCTCACTATTAAACTATCATCGTTATTATATTACAAAAAAACATTAATTTCCATGAAATTTGTAATTCTTAATCGGCATATATTAAATTTTTTGTTCATAAATTAATTAATTTATAATCATTAAGTATCCAGAGTCAATTTTAAACAGATTGAAAACCTTTTTTAATTTTAAAAACACATTTTATTTTTTTTCGCCAAACTCTCACCAGTGCGCGCATAGTGCGATATGTCAAAAAATGCAGAAAAATAAGGGGTATAATCGTGCCAAAGGGAATTAGGGGCACTAGTGCCAAAATTGAAATAGACCCTTTTTAACATATTTCTCCATACATTTTTTTCAACCAAGTGCTATAAAGTAAGGAAAAACGTTTATTCAAAAGCCGAGATAGCATTATATTGATCAATATACTATACCTAAACCCACTTCTGCCAAAATAAATACAGATTTGCGAAGTTGATTCCTAAGTCTATGAAGATCGATTTTCAGCCCACTGTGGGGCACCCCGACTCGGACTTTCCGACCTGACGGACCCGAATCGGAATTCTAATAATCGGAATTTTAATATTCGGAATTCGTGTTTTTGATGTTTCGGAAAATATATTAAGTCGGAATTTTTTTATATTCGGTCTATTGAAATTCGGTATTTTGAAAATAGTAGATAATTATAAACGTAAGGAATTTTGAAATTTCAGAATTATGAAAGTAGGAATAATGATCCATCGGAGTTGTTATACCTATTAGGAATTTAGAACTATTCGAAATGAAAATCGGTATTTTGCAATTCGTATTTATAAATTTCGGAATAAAGTTTTTCGTATTATCGTAGTGTACCCAAAAAAAGTATTTTAGTCAAGAAATAAAAAAATATGAATATTTCTTGAACGCATTTTAAATTGAAACCAATGTATGAAATTACGGACATTTGACATTAACACAAACACTTAGGTACGTCAAATCCATACTTAGAACGTCCTCTAAAATCGATAGTTTGGCTAAGCAAAGCATTGGAGTAGTACTCGTATAAGGTTGGCTTTTATCGAAAGTAGGTATATAATATTATTGAAGTACTGTCTATTTGTAAGAAATCGATGCTTAGAACGTCGCTTAGCACTGACGTTGCCTTAGCCTTTGCTTAGCTACCACTATTTATGTGGGCAAAAAATAAAGGCAGAAGAGAAGATACTCATTTTACCCTACATACAATTCCCACATTGATAAATTAAACCACTTGAACCGCGAATTTGTTTTGTCCACACAAACATTGTGGCAAGGGACCTCGGAATTAATGGCAAATGTCGCTCGCACACAGTTGGCAATTGTAGGTAGTGATTTATGCTTGTTTTTCTCCGCATGAGACTTTGTCATAATATGACTTTACCAGTTTTTGTGACTTAGGCCCATTGTCCACGTAACCGCACGTCATACGCACGCTTTCGTCAATTGACGATTGCAAGACGAATGCTTGCATCTTGCGTAGAAACAATGAAATCTGTGTCCACGAAGCGGCAACGCCGCGTCAGCCGCTCGTGTTGCGTTCGTCATGCATTTTTACAACAAAAGGCGTCCTTTCTCGATTAAGATATGCCAGCGACAATGGGGTCGTCAAAATCGAAGATCTGAAACGTCTGATGTCGAATTCTTAGAGCCTGGGGACGGGAAAACAACGGGACGCGCATGACGATTCCAGACGTTCTAGTTTTCTTACAAAAGTAAGTCAACAGGAAATGCCCATCAGACTAAACCACTCTTGCTATGATGTTATTCATATTATATGTTATAGTGTAGCTGGGCTCTTGGAATTCCACATCAGTTGTTCCAGATCTCAATTTTCATACGTCAACAGAGAGTGCTCATTAGGCTGAACAACTCTTGCTAAGACGTCATTACTGTATATGTAATAGTGTAACTGGGCTCTTGGAGTTCCACATCAGGTGTTCCATATCTTCAAATTTATTTTCTCCGCAGAAAATGCTCATCACGTGGAACAATTTTTGCTATGGCGCTATTTTTGTATATTGCAGTTCTGCATCAGGTGTTCAAGTTTCCAAGATAAATTATAGCCTATTTCGACGCTGGAAAGCGATTTTGTCGTATCTTGCAAAATGGTTTTTTTTTTATTGCATATTTGAATTCAGAAAAAAATACTGCGTCGGAAAGTCTTATCCATGTTTTCCTAGGAGGTTTTTTTATGATACGACGGAATTTTCTTAACTTTTTAAGAAAACATACTTCAAAATGCTGTAAGTACCATAAAATCAGCTATTTACAAAAAAAAAATAGATACAACAAAATCAACATCATAATCGTTGTCTAAATTATTTTTTTCAAGATAGTTACATCAATATTGATGCTTCAAATTGAAATACCAATGGGCATTGTTCATTTTTTTTAATATGTTGTAATTGAAAAACCATTTCAAGGAATAGCGTTACTAATCATTAGTAACCAATCAAAAATGGAAAATATTCATATTTGATAGATATTTTTGATAAAATACGCTTGATCTTCCTTGTCCTTCAAATGACGTCATCTTTGGCCGTACAGTTTTGTATCGTTGCCTCAGAAAATGAAAAGTAAGTGGCCAGTATTTTCTACAATCTGTCAAGTGTCAAATTAAAAATGTCAAAAATGTAAACAAATAATATATTTAGTTTTTATATTTATGATTATTACTGCAACATGCCTGATGATCTCGTTTAAATCTCAATAAATTATCTCAACACTTTGCGATTATGTATTACATACCTTAGCTGCAAGATATAGTAGGGGAGGCGAGGATGCTAAATTTGCAGTTACTTGAGCGTCATGGCGATCTATTGGACTTGAAAGATTATGTTCTAAAAAGAAAAAAGTTTCTGACAAGTTTGCTATTTTAGTGGGGGGGAGAGCGTATAAACAGTTTTAAAACTGTTAAAAAAAACAGTTGTGCAGAAGTAATCGAGCACGTCAGCTATTTGTAGTGTAAACACGCTTTATATTTCTGATAACCAATAAATATTAATCTGACAATTAACTCGAGGGGACTGTCCGTGGCAAGCGGTTGAAAATCCAAAAAAAAAAAGTTACTCAAGCGCGTCAGATATTCAAAGTATATGTAAAGTAAACCCTAAAAAGTGTCGTATTAAAATGTCTGACGATTTGGATGAGGCACAAAGTAATCATTAATATTTCTATCTGTAAAAAAAAAACGTAATCTCGAGATACTCGAGCATGTCAGATTTTTATGCAGGTGGTTCAAGTTGATATCATAGTCCTCCTGAATAATAATCTGATAATTATATGGAGGTATATCGCTATTCTGAGCATCTTAAAGGAAATTTATAAACAAGATACCTGCATTCACGTATAAAACAATTATAAAAGTAAATTAAATGTATTAATTACAAATAGAAACCCATCCATCATTAAAATCCCATCAAAAACATAATTGTGAAATGAGAGCCAAGTTCAATTATGATTTATGCCTTGGTTTTTGACTTTACGGACAAAATAAGTGAAATCTAAATGGGTGCCAAGTTCAGTGGTCAGTCCTGAAATTTATTTATCTATATATATAAAAATCAATGCCACTTTTCGTTGTAATTTTGTAACTCAAGAACGGGCTCACCTATCCAAACCAAATGTTTAGGCTTTGTTCGGATTATTTCCTAGATGATTTATGTGAAGTTTGCACAAAATCAGTAGAGCGGTTCTTCATTTATCACATTTTTCGTAACAAATTAATTCAATAAAATGGCGGATTATTTTGACAATCAATGATCGCCATCGAAGATGACGGACATTAAATCACGACCGATACTAGGGAAGTAACTGGTAGTTAACCTTTACTCCAAGATTCTACCGACATCGACCAATGGTAAACGTCAGATTATAAGTTCTTCATAATTTTTACAGAATAACAGTGTTACCTTCAATTAAAAAAAAATTAAACGCGCTCGAGTATTTCAAATTGACTTTTTTTTTACAACTTCAGTACTCGCTCATTTCCTAATTCCACGCTCAAATTGTCAGATTATTGAGACATACACTCTTCTGAACGTAATTAATCTACCTTTTCTTAATCTGACGCGCTCGAGTATTTCTGCGGATCAAAGAGATTTAAAAGAAACTATAGAGCGGGCATTGGGAAGATTGTCATACAAAATTGTTGATGCCATGCGTCAGTAGCACAATCTAAGCGTTGCATAGCAACGCGACTACTAAACTGAGGGATTTTTTACCTATTGGTAAAAAGTTTTGGATCACAAATTTCTTCGTGATGTCCCGGCTATTGCTCGTATATAGTTTAATGTCTTTGCTGCGGATCGATTTTTTTTTACTAATCTGACGTGTTCTCCCAAACAAACCCCATCATATGAAGGGTTGATACTTGGTACAGGTACATTAAAGGGTGCAAGGATTCTCCCTTATAATAATCTGACGCGCTCGAATCACAGCAATAATCCCTTCCTGGGCTCCCCAACTAGGATGCTATCTGACGTCTACTATCAGGAGAAAGTGACGTGTTGACAGACAGTTTTTTTAAATTAATCAAGGTGAGGCAACGGCACAACCTTTTGTGCCACTGATTATGTCACCTACCTTAAAAATTAATATATAGAAAATAAAAAAACTATTGAGCCAATTATCAAAATATTCAAATTAGTTTCTCAAAATGCTCTAAATTTGCAAAACACAAAATTAAATCGAATGTTTAAAAAATTAAGACTGGGGACTCCCATTGCTGTAACTCGCAACTTTAGAACACTATCTTTAGTGTTATCTAATAAATTTCAGTTTATGAAATATGTGGTTCAAAAATTACCTCTCGATTTCAGCTAGTTTACGAGTTATGAATTTTTTAAATAGTTTTTTGGCTCTGGTTTAAAGTTCCACTTTTCGAGATACTTACTACAAGATTGCTTTCTGGCGTCGATATGATTACTATGTCTATGACGAAGATACAGCAATATTAATGACTCAAATTGAAAAACCAATTGCTGTAACTAGCAAAAACTCATGTTATACCAACTTTAGACCACTAACTTTAGTGTTATCTAATAAATTTAATTACTTATAAGAAATATATGTTCCAAAAATTACCTCTCGATTTCAGTTTCAGCTAGTTTACGAGTTATGTATTTTTTATAGGGTTTTTTTTGCTCTGGTGTAAAGTTCCACTTTTCGAGATACTAAAAGATTGCTTTCTTGCGTCGATATGTTGCCCAGACTTAATAGCTATACAACATAAAAAAACAATCAAATCCGTCCAGTAGTTCCGAAGATTAGCCTGTATGGAGTAACTTCTCCCGTTTTCCTAACATTTCCCTTCACTCCTCTGCTCCTATTTAATAATAATAATAAAGGTGGGATCTTTACTGACCGAACTGTAGGGATCTTTACTGACCGAACTGTTGGGATCTTTACTGACCGAACTGTTCACTGCAATAGACCAGACATCACATTAATAAATAAAACAAACAGAACCGGATATCTCATAGACATAGCTATACCAAATACACACAACTTACAAACTACTATCGCAGAAAAGTTATCTAAATATACCGAACTAAAAGAAGAAATAACCCGGCTCTGGCATCTGCAAAAAGTAACAATAGTCCCTATAGTCTTGTCCACAACAGGAGTGATACCAATACAGCTTCACCAGTCCCTTACTTCCCTGAATCTGCCTCCTCACACCTACCATCTGCTGCAGAAAGCAGCGATTTTAAACACATGCAGATTAGTGAGGAAATTCCTGCAATGTGATATAGCTCCAACCATCACCACTGCAATCCAAAACCCGTCTGATAGTCACTTGGCTTAGGCCCGTGCTATCAGTATCTCCCGGCTTCCCGGTTACCCGGCCAGCCGAGAAAAAATAATTTAATGCAATAATAATAATAATATTCCACAACTATCACACAACGTCATCTAGTCCCAAGCTAAGCAGAGCTTGTGTTATGGGTACTAGACAACTGATAAACATACTTATATATTTCTAAATATATACATATTATAGATAAATTACACCCAGACACAGAACAAATGATCATGCTCATCACACAAACATTTGTCCTGGGTGGGAATCGAACCCACGACCCCCGGCATAGCAGTCAGGGTCACTAACCACTAGACCAACAGGCCAGTCAATCAGTCAGTATTGATTGTAGCGTGATGAAAAGTATACTATAACCAGCGCAGGAGTATGAAAAATAATTGTACCAAGTTTCGTCAAAATCCGTCGAGTAGTTTTTGTTTCTATAACGGTTATACAGACAGACAGACAGACAAACAATAATTTTATTAATTGCATTTTTGGCATCAGTATCGATCCCTAATTACCCCCTGATAGTTATTTTGGAAATATAGGTATTTCATGTACAGAATTGACCTCTCTACAGATTTATTATAAATATATAGATAGATATAGTTTTTTTTTTTAGCGTGGTTAAATCATCAAATGAGTCCTCCAACCCCGGGCAGGGCGGGAGGGACTGTCAGACTTCTACTGACTAAAATCCACGGTGTCCTTCATAGCCTGTTATGTTCCGGGGTTACGGTAAGGGAATAATCCCGCGACCCCGGCAGGCTTTGGCCCTCTGAGAGGGGGGCCCCGTCATTATGCTGACGCTCTTTGAGGCGCGCGTGGGACACAACGCGCCGTCGGCGTCGACACACACAACGCGCCGTCGACCCAGATAGATATAGATAGACAAGAATGACCTCGAAAGATTTCAGTATTATTATATTTTCTTCTACTACATGAATAAAAACGAAGTAGGTAGGTAATAAATATTCGTTATTAATACTCGTATTTAAGGAACGTATCAAACGAGTCGACAACAAAAATCAAGAAACTTTGAGCCAAAATACAAAGGTAATTAGAATGTTCTTCATCCTTTGAATTGTATAGGTATATAGAGGGTTGCCATCTTGCCATCCGTCCGGGTTTCCTCGGATTTGTCCAAGTTTAGAGGGCATCCGGTGAGCGTCCGGATAGGCTACATTTGTAGTCAGGGTTGAAAAATTTAAAATCTTGGACCGCCAGCAACACGCACACTTCACCGTCCCCCCAACCCCTCCCGACGCAGTTGCCACGGTGTGCACTTCGACTCATGTCCGGGTTCTGGATATTAAGGATTGTTTATCTGTGGTGTTATCATAAAGCATATTATTATCTGTGGTTACGACTTCCTCCAAATACTGTAATGCTTCTATGTTCTCTCTGCTGTGGCCACGATGCTTACTACGATGTGAAAATGTCTGTGTTAATGTCTGAATTAAACCAACTCTGATTTATGAACTCTGCGTATATCATTGAAAAACCAACAGAAGGTTATGGCCCCAGACACCAAGACTATCAGAGGGCAGAAGCTCACAAGAAGAAAGTAGAATCGAGTTGGTGAGTGAAAAATATTTTAGAAAAAGAAAATAAAATGGCGGCTGCGGCGTCACAAAGCGCAAGTGGAATTCAGTTCCCACAACTGAAGTCGGACAACTTTAGCAATTGGCAATTTAGATTGAAATGCATTCTAGAAGAGCGTCAGATTAGTGAGGTGTTGATACAAGATGAAAAAAATGTAAAGGAAGAAGATAAAAAAGCGTTCATAAAAAATGACGCCATTGCAAAGTCCATCATTGTGCAATGTGTAAGCGACAAACATTTGAATATGATAAAAGACTGCAAAACGAGTAAAAACATGATGGATGTTCTCACAGATTCATTTCAAAGGAAAAGTGTATTATCGAAACTAAATCTACGACGAAAATTGTTAACCTTGAAATGCGAATACAACGAAAAATTGGAGGACTATTTTCAGAACTTTGACAAAATTATTACTGAACTGGAGGTAAACAATGAGAAAATACAAGAAACGGACAAAATATGTTACCTACTTATAGGACTACCGGAGAAATACAAAACTGTAACTACAGCTATCGAAACCTTAAGTTCGAGTGACTTGAAAATGGACTTTGTAAAGTCTAGACTTCTGGATGAAGAATTAAAACTAGTAAATGTAGAGAAGACAGAAACAAAAATGGAACAAGCCTACATTACTTGTTACACATGTGGTAAAAAGGGACACAAATCATATGAATGTAGAAATACAAAAAGTGCAGAAAACCAAGACCAAAGACAGGAAAGACAGTCAAGAGGAAGACAGAGAGGTCGATCATCATATAGAGGCCGTGGAAGAGGTCGAGGCCAATCGAGAGCGATGACATCAACACAAGAAGACATCGACACCACTATTTCTTTTTCAGCATTTTCAGGACAGACGTCTATGAGCAAAGATGGGGAAATAAATTTTATTGTTGATTCTGGAGCTACGGAACACCTAGTTCAGATCACATATGAAGAGAGCATGACAGACGTGCAGAAACTAAAAAAGGAAGTAAAAATAATAGTGGCAAATGGACAATACTTGATAGCCAAAAAGTCAGGTAAACTTTTGCTTAAGTATAGTGATTATAAAGTAACTTTAGAAGCATTAATTGTTGAAAATTTGTCACATAATTTGTTGTCAGTAAGAAAACTATTGGAAAAAGGGTTAAATGTAAGTTTTCATGATGAAAAAGTAACTATCTCAAATGGTCAGTGTAATATTGAAGGAAAATTGCAAGGAAAATTATATGTTTTGACCTTTAAACAGATGAGCAGTGATCAGTCCAACTTAAATTGTATGTTAGGCAAAGAAATGGATAATGACATTTGGCACAAACGACTAGGTCACCTAAACAGAAAAAGTCTAGGTATCATGGGGTTGCCAAGCAGCCAAAATGTGTGCGGTCCGTGTATGGAAGGTAAGGCTTCGAGATTACCTTTTAAAACAACAACTAAACCGAGGTCACACAGAGTTGCTGAGCTGTTGCATACAGACATCGCTGGACCAGTCAATCCAATGACAAATGAAGGATACAGGTATTATCAAACTATTATAGACGATTTCTCTCATTTTACTGTAACATATCTTCTAAAAAATAAGAGTGAGGCCACAGATAATTTAATTAAGTATATAAGCTATTTAGAAAACAAAACAGGTCAAAAGGTAAGTAGAATACGATGTGACAATGGAAAAGAGTTCACAGCTAACAAGCTCAAGTGGTACTGCAATGAAAAAGGAATAACATTAGAGTTCACTCAGCCATACTCACCAATGCAGAACGGAGTAGCGGAGAGAATGAACTTGACATTGTGTAACAGAGCCAGAACTTTGCTAGCAGAAACAAATCTGCCAAAGCACCTGTGGGGTGAAGCTATCAGATGTGCTACCTACCAACTTAATCGTTCGCCAACAAAAGCATTGAATTATGACATACCCACAAATGTGTATTGTGGAGAAACCAATATAGATAAATTGAAGGTATTTGGTTCCAAGGCATGGGTTGTCATAACACCTAAAGGAGACAAGCTAGACAAAAGAGCGACAGAAATGAGAATGGTTGGCTATGCAGGAAACGGATATCGCTTATGGGAACCAAAGAAAAATGAAATAGTCATTTCCCGTGATGTTAGATTTGATGAAACACAGATTAAGTACACAGAAGAAAAAGAAAATATTAATCAAAGTGACAACTACTCAAGTACGTTATACAGGTATGGGCAAGTTAAAAATACATATGAAAATGAAGAGAAAGAAATAAAAGAAGATGAAGATAAAAGACAAGAAGAAATGGAAAACAGGCAAGATGACAAAGAAAATAGACTGGAAATGAATGAAGAAGAAAAAAGGGAAAATGAACAAAGGACAAGATCAGGAAGAGTTGTCATCCCTCCAAGAAATTTTGATGATTATGATTTAAATATAGCATACTGTCTATTGTCAGGAGATCCTCAAGAATATGAAGAAGCAGTTCAGGATAAAGATTGGGAAAATGCGATACAGAAAGAATTAAACTCACAGAAAAAATTACAAACATGGGAAGAAGCTACATTACCTAAAGGAAGTAAAGCGATAGATACTAAGTGGATATTCAGAACAAAGCAAAATGGTACTAAGAAAGCAAGGCTGGTAGCTAAAGGTTTTCAACTACATAGTAATGATAATCATTATGCTCCAGTAGCCAAACTATCCACAATAAGATTGATGATGAGCTTAGCAGTCCAACAAGATTTAACACTTAAACAATTGGATGTGCCAACAGCATTTTTAAATGGTAATTTGAATAAAGAAATATATATAAAATGTCCTAAAGGAATGAATATAAGTGAAGGAAAGGTTTTAAAACTAAAAAAGGCTCTCTATGGATTAAAAGAAGCACCCAAATGCTGGAATCAAAGATTTCATGACTTCATAACTAAGAAAGGATATGTACAATCAAAGCATGATTCATGTTTATATGGAAAAGGAAATACATGGATACTACTATATGTTGATGACATTCTACACCTTGGAGATGACGCTGAGATGATAAGAGCTTTAGAAAAGGAATTTAAAGTGAAAAACTTGGGAGAAGTACATCAATATTTAGGACTAGAAATTACAAGGAAAAAGGACACACTGGAACTAAGACAAAGTGAAATGATTAAAAGACTTTTAGAGAAATTCCAAATGCAAGATTGCAAAGCATGTAAAACTCCAATGGAAGTCAACTTTAATGCAAACACTGGATCTGAAGTGATTGAAGTACCGTTCAAGGAATTAATAGGTTCTTTACTGTACATTGCAATGAATAGTAGACCAGACATTACTTATGCTGTAGCCTATTTGAGCAGATTTTTAGATAAGCCCACTCGGGAATTATGGTTGGCAGGTAAGAGAGTATTACGCTACCTCAAAGGAACAACCAGACAGGGGCTGTTATATACAAAGACAGGTAATTCCATGAAACTCCTAGCATACTCAGATGCAGACTGGGCAGCTGATAAAACCGACCGCAAAAGTACAAGTGGTTGTGTTATTTATCAAGGTAACAATATAATATCATGGTTCTCTAGGAAGCAGACTTGTACCGCCCTGTCAACAGCTGAGGCTGAGTATGTAGCAGGAGCACATACGGTAAGTGAACTCATACACATAAAAGGCTTACTCTCTGATTTCTTAGGGGATGAAAGTGTTTCAGCTCATTTGTTAATTGATAATCAGAGCACTATTAAATTGATTCAGAACCAAATTAACACTAAAGCTTCTAAACATATTGAAATAAAATACCATTATATAAAAGATTTAATTTTTAAGAAAGTTGTGTCTATTTCATATGTACCTACAAATGAAAACATTTCAGACATATTTACCAAATCACTACCTATTCAAAAACATATTTACTATTTCTGTATTAAGCTGAATTTGATTTGAAGTACATATTGTAATGAAGCTGTGTATTTACTATTTTTCGAATACTGTTATTATGCTGTGTGTTTACTATTTTGGAATATTGTTTAGTATAAAATAATTATTGTATTGCATTTATGAGCAAAATATTTGCTAAAGACATAATTTTGAGACCAAAAATTGGAATTAATACTAATATAGAGTGAACATTGACATATAATTGTAATAGAGTTATCAGTTAAGTTCTTAGTTTTAATAAGCAATTTAAGAATATTATTGTGTTATTATTACTGCTATGTAATTATAAATTCTGTAAATTGAGGGGCTGTATTAAGGATTGTTTATCTGTGGTGTTATCATAAAGCATATTATTATCTGTGGTTGCGACTTCCTCCAAATACTGTAATGCTTCTATGTTCTCTCTGCTGTGGCCACGATGCTTACTACGATGTGAAAATGTCTGTGTTAATGTCTGAATTAAACCAACTCTGATTTATGAACTCTGCGTATATCATTGAAAAACCAACACTGGACTTTAAGGTAATTAACACACGGCACCGTGCACCGCCGCGGAGAGCGGTGGCGGTAAAGCGGATTTCGTACCGGTACCCCGTGCGGTAAGGCGATTTACGCGTCTGTCCGAACGGGTGGATTTAACACGGTTTTGACCAGTTTGATCACAGACACTGGCAAGAATATAAATTTTTAAATTGCAACACGTCCTGCATCCATGATGAACCGCGCGATTATGCGGTAGTCTTGTGTAGTTCGCGAACGAACTAGTTTGAAAGAACTGCTCCCACAGATGAACTAGTGAACTAGCTCCCACATTTTCCGCTCCGTAGTTCAGTAGTTCAGATAGAATGAAAGAGATCGACTGAACTAAGATCGTTGCACGGGAGCGGGACAGCACTACACTATAATACTCCCGATGCGCGTATGATCGGTGAGCGAACGCTCCCCGATCATATGCGCATCCCGTTTCGCACACTTTACACAAATTATCGCATGCAGGTTTTTTTTTTTAGCGTGGTAAAATCATCAAATGAGTCCTCCCACCCCGGGCAGGGCGGGAGGGACTGTCAGACTTCTACTGACTAAAATCCACGGTGTCCTTCAATAGCCCTTTCTGTTCCGGGGTCACGGTAAAGAAATAATCCCGCGACCCCGGTAGGCTTTGGCCCTCTGAGAGGGGGGCCCCGTCATTATGCTGACGCTCTTTAAGGCGCGCGTGGGACACAACGCGCCGTCGACCCGGGCATGGTCCTTGGTCGGGCAGCGAGTTGCCCTTTACTCGCTGCCCGCATGCCCGCGCCTACGGTGGCCGGAGATCATCTAGCGACGTCCGTCGCCGTGGGCGTCTACCACCGCGGATAGGGCGGAGGGAGGACTCTGTCCTCTCTCGCTCGCGGCCCGCCTCCTCCTTCAACCGCTTCCTTCGACCGCTTCCCACTCCGTCTCGCCCCGCAGCATGGCCGAGACCAATGCTGGGCGCGAGAGGTCTCCGCCTATCGCAGCCGTGAGGACACGTCGGTGCTCTGCCCAAGCTGGGCAGTCTTGCACCGTATGCTCCACCGTGTCCTCCGGGCGATCTTCGCAGTGGTGACACCCAGGCGTCTCCTCCTTTCGCATCAGACACAGGTACCTCCCGAAACTTCCCGAAACGTCCGGTGAGGACCTGCGTCAAGCGGTAGGTCAGGACGCCATGACTTCTCTCCAGCCACTCCTCAAAGAGGGGTCTTACCGCCGCAATTGCGGCGTGCCCGGCCTTCGGTCGCGACAGTCGTTCCTTCCATACTGCCCTGAGCTCTTCCCGCCGCGCCTCGACTTCACGAGGCAGCGGGGTCACGCCCCGGCGCTGCGCTTCCACGCGCCACTCATAGACGCGCTGGAGGGCAGTCGCCTCCAGATCCCAGGGCAATGCAGGAACTGTATTAAAACGTGCGAACAAAGACACCGGCCGGGCGGTGTACGTGTGTTAGGCATCTACGGATTTATTAGAGACCAATGCGACATGAGATCCGCTTCACCGCCTACCGCGGCTGTGCGCGGTGCCGTGTGTTAATCGCCTAAAATCGGGGGTTCTTACGCGTCCTGTCCTGGTTTCCAAATTTCAGAGATGGCAACCCTGTATGAAGCAAACAAAATCACAAGAAGTTTTTACTTCTTGTAAATCTGATTGCTTTTTGTTTATTCTACTTGATTTTAAAATATTGTGAGCACAAAACAGTCTCCATTTTATATTTCCATTTCCAAAAAGAGTGTCCATGGAGTTTCTTGCCCGTTCTTCTCCATAGAGATCTACTTCTCTGAACGGGCATCTACGGTACTTTCACAGTTTTTATGTCTTGTTACTGGGACTGACGGACTTTTTAGAGTTTAAATTATTTTTATTTGTCTATGACAATTTAAAAGTGCCTGTAACTGGCCTACTTGAAATAAATGCTTTGATTTTGATTTTTGATTTTTCAAGGTTTATTTTCATTGCGGGCGCGTTCTAAAATATTTAAACTCAATTCCCTGGGTTTTCGGGAATGTTTAAACAAGTCACACAAGTCACACAAAGGGGAATTGAAAGAAAATCAAATATTCCGAAATATAGATTATCAAAAAATATTTGAGACGTATTTTTTTTTTGTTCCTTATATCAACATTGACTATGAAAGACAATGCTTCTAATATGCAAATGCAATAAAGATTTGAGTATTTACAAACTATAGCCTTTGTACAAACTATAAATAAAAACTTACTAGTAATATGGGGTTGTTGTAAGTTTGCCACAAAGTTGATTTGCCACAGTTTTTTAAACCTCATACATTGAAATTTAATTTGCCACGGCTAGATTTTGTTATTGTAAATTTGCCACATATCTTCATTTCACATAATTTTTACTGAAGACGGCGGCACCAACACCTCCGTGATCCTGTTCTCCTAGTACTTTCTGTCCAGATTCCACGTAGTGTCCTCGTTTTCTGTAGTTTTGTGCTGGATTTTATTATGTAATTGTTCTGCAATTTGTGCCGAAAAAAGAAATGGGGCGAATTTACACTAAACATTCAAAAAACTAAAACTGTGACTAATTTACACATACTTTTTTTCGTGGCGAATTAACTTTGTGGCAAACTTACAACAACCCGTAATATGTACAGGAAAAAATATAATAAATAAATAAAAGAGAAAACATTCATAGGGCGTCAAAGAATACGTCCACATCGCTGTCAACGGGAACGGTGCCCAGAACGCTGGCAGCATTGCCACGTTGTATGGCAATGCTAATTCGTTGGCCTAGGAATAGGCCAGCTCTCTGGTCACCTGAAGAGTCGAGGAAACGCCTGGCGATATCTTTCAAAACGTTGTGGGCACTCGGATCCCATGGCCCCAGAGTTGATTTAGATTTGAGTATTGAGTAAAAATTACAAATTGTCACTCGGTCGGTATAACTTTACAGGGTTTATAACGTCACAAGCCCGGGACTCCCGAATTTCGAAGCGTTTTATCTTTGTCAATATTCATTGATTTTAAACTAAATATACGTGTCCATTATTACAAATTAGAATTATCTAAAATGAGGGCAATGCTTACTACAGAAAAAAAATACGTGTGGCACTCGGGGACTGCCGCGGTAAAGCTATTGCATAGCATTTTGTATCAACTTATGCAATTATAATTTTATTTATTTATTTTATTCATGCAGTATTGCTTTTTCTTTGATATTAATTCAAGTTACATTTATATTTCTTTAAAAAAAAAAAAAAAAAAACGAAAAAACACTTATGCAATTATAATTTTATTTATTTATTTTATTCATGCAGTATTGCTTTTTCTTTGATATTAATTCAAGTTACATTTTTAATAACTCTTAAAAAAAAAAATGGTTTTATTATTTTATTATTATTATTAGGGTGAGTGGGGGTAAGTTGGAATGAAAATTTGATGAGATGAACAGTGTTGATTTGAAACTGTAGTCACACAAAGGGATTTAGGGCAAATGCAAAAAAAATTGTTTTGGGTGAAAAAGCATGGTCAAGTTGATTCTATAATGTTGAAAGTAATCTTTTTGAAACAATGTTTTATGAAAAAACTGTTAATAAAATTGGTCATAAGAAAAACAATATTTATGAAGGGGTAAGACGAAATGCCGAAGGGGTAAGATCGATATAGTTGCTAAAATCGTATTTAAGGTCATTACGCATGCGTGGTGATCAATAAACCTTCTACTTCAACTAACTACATAGCATGAACATCAGTTAAATTAAAAAATCGCTCTCTAAGTGCAAGAAAAATAATTAACCAAATAAAATATATCGATCTTGCCCCGTTGAAACGGCTGACAGTCAGAGGTTCTCAACATGTTGTACAAAGATATAAAAAAAAAATATTATGCTCATGACTGTCAAGTCTAGGTCGGGTCAATAAATAAAACACACGTTTTCATTTAATAAGCTCTTCTTGCAGCGCCTCGTCTTGTCAAAGTAACGGAGATTCCCCCCTGCGTTGTTCCTACACACGCCACTCATTGTGCGTACGTGGTGGGCGAACGGCTAACCGTTTCCCCGGCGGTTGTACGATATCCCCTGATCATCCAGATGGCAATGACCCTCTGCCGCGCCACCAGCCAGTCTACCAGCTGGTCGCCTCCACATGTACAGGGTAGATTATACTTTCTGAGTCTGATTCCATAATTAAGGTTTTCGATTCGATGTTGTGAATATTGCGGAAGGAATAACACCGTATATTTCAGATTGAGAACCCCTGACATTTTGTAAGAGTTTCGCAAACGGGGTAAGATGGACAGTTTTATATTATCATCTTACCCCGTTAAAATTTGCAGGGGTAAGTTTGAAAGACACCATAAATCTTAAAATACGTGAAATAAACAGATCTCCACAATATAGAGCATTTAACATTTCAAAGCTAATTCCGAATATCAAAACAAAATCTTTGTTACTTACCCATGAAAGGAGATACAGTATGCGGGGTAAGAACAAAAAACGCAACTTTACGCGGAAAAATGTGTCCTTACGGAAAATATCAAATAACACACAAATGCTGTCACTTAGAGACTGACGGAGACTGCGGTGCGGGGCAAGACGAAACGGTGTCTACAATGATGTTGCCAGCATTAAAAGATTTCCTTTATATTCGGCGTTATTGTATCTTTTTTATCTTTCCCCGTTTTTCATCTTACCCCCACTCACCCTATATTACAAAATAAAAAATTAATAATTAATTAATTTTAATAATTAATTTAATAAATTAATAATTTAATTAAATTAATAATTTAATAAATTGATAATTTACTTAAATTAATAATTTAATTAAGTTAATCATTTAATTAAATTAATAATTTAATAATTTAATTAAATTAAATGAGCGTGAGGTTTTTTCGTTACGGAATTTCTGGATTCGGTCCCCGCGCTCAAGGCCCGCGATAGAAGCTATGCAATAGCTTAAAAACAGATTTGTTTTTTATTATTAAGGAGAAATTAATTTCACTAATTGTCTGATCACAGAATCTTTGGAAATGTTAAGACTTGTATTCACTCCAATCGCCTTGAGCATTTAGTCTTGCACTAACATTATTACGACAAGATGACGAGAGATATAGAAATGTGTGCAGAAGTGCCATAGACTAGACACAGTCTTTATTCGATTTTTTAAATGATTGTCATGTTTTTAAATATACTGTTTTAATTTAAAAAAAAAAAAATTTAGTTGTTATCGCTCTTACAAATTCAACAAAGCAAATCACCCCACACCTCGTCGGTTTCACTCGCTGCTTCTCACTTTGCTGGTTGCGACTTGAATAATTCATGATACCCTCACGCTCTGAGGTTTTATACTATATTTACATACGAAACTAAAGCAATCCCTGGAATCTCCAGTCTCGAGAGAAAATGCTTTTATAATATCCATTCTAAAAATAGTTCACTCTTGTAGAAATCTAAACAATTATGTATAACTATGTGCCCGGCCTATGAAGCGAGACGAAATGGGAAGCGGTCGCTTGATTCTGCTAAGCAGTCATGCTAGCGAAGGAGGAGGCGAGACGCGTGAGAAAGAGGTCAGCGTCTACCTCACGACCCAGCCACCGCGGGAGACGATCGCGGCTACAGACGTCGCGTCGCGGGGCGATTTCCGGCCACCGCGAATGCGGACGGCGTATAATGGGCGGCTTGCTGCCCGATCATGGGCCATGCGCGGCGCGTCGTGTTCCACGCCCGCCTCAAAAAGCTGTCAGAAATATGACGGGGCTCCCCTTAGAAGGCCAAAGCCTGCCGAGATCGCGGGACTATTGGGCTATTGGGCCCTCAAGGACTATTGAAGGACACCGTAGATTTTTCACGTAAAAAAGAAACCCTAATTATGTACCCTAATTATGAATAAATATATTATACGAGTTTGTCAATTTATTCATAAATTGACAAATATATTTATTAATTTTTACATATTAAATAAACATACATAGCTAGCGTCTAAATATTCGACATAAACTTATATTTTGATTGCGTTGACTTATTCATTTATTTTTTATCCCAAGGATAATAATTATTATACTAAGATACCCGCTGTCCTTCCGTCTGTCTGTTTATCTGTCTGTCTGACCGTCTATCAACACGCAGTATCTCATGAACCGTGATAGTTAGGCCATTGAGTTCACAGATGATGTATTTCTGTTGCCGCTTTAACAACAAATAGTATAAAAACAGAATAAAATAAATATTTAAGGGTACTCCCACACAACAAACAAACTCTCTGTGTTGCTACTAGCCACTGTCCTTGACCAACGTGAACTGGCTTAGTCGAAAACATATAAAAATTAGACTTTAAGTACCTGGAAATAAAGCAGCATCTTGCACAGCACATCTCCCAGGAACCAGGTCTCAGTCACATCCCACAATACCGTCGCAGGCAAGCAAAAGAGAATCACCATAAAATCAGCAACAGCTAAATTGACAATGAAATAATTCGTCACTGTCCTCATAGAATGATTCCTATACACTGCAACGCACACTAAGGCATTCCCCACTAATCCAGTAATAAACACCAATGTGTGAGTGCCTATAAGAATCCATTCGTACGTTCGTGGATAGATGTAGTCATTCAACATTGAGACGTATTCTTCTCGAGATAAGTTGCAGAATTCTTTCTGCCCCACACATTCTTCGGTCATATTGTCTTTGGTATCCTCAATTTCAGTAACATTTTCTCCTGTATTGTTCTCAGCTGTTCTCTTTTGTCTAGATTTGATTAAGCTGGATTTTATTAAGAGGTGTAAATTATAATTGGGATCTGTGTTCGCATCTTCATTATATTCATCTGCATCGACCATTTTGATGCTTGCATAAAGAATTATGCTTAGAATTAAAAGTGTGAGTTTTGTGATGATGTACATTTTTTATCTGTTTACTCTGCTACTGGATTTTTAATCATTCCGGATCTGTAACAAGAAAACAAGGAATTATTACACGATAGACATAAAAAGACACCAGGGCATATTTTAATCAGCAGATATTTGATCGCCATGATGATGTCATAATGGATAGATGGTTACACTGCATCACAAATTAAAGTCGTGTATTTTTCGGACTCGTCACAAAAAATCGTCACACCTTTAATATTATTTTCCTTAAGAGTGCGTATTCTGAATTATGGCAACGTCGCAAATAGCTGTCAAATATTTACAAGTTTATTAAATAATTTGGCAAATTCACTGTATGAAAATAAGAAATATGGCTCTGTAGTGCACTAAAAAATTGATATAGGAATGCAATTAAAACACTACTTTTAATGTTGTAACCGGGTTCAGATGTAAAAAACCGGCCAAGTGCGTGTCGGGCCACGCAAAGTGTAGGGTTCCGTAGTTGCCCATCAAAATTCTTATACGAACTCACTAAACTGATTCGCTGAAATTAATTTTAAAAAGAAGAATTCAAAATTGGTCCAGGAGTCTGAGAAATCGGGGAAAATACATTAAAAAAAAGATTACGACGAATTGAGAACCTCCTCCTTTTTTTGAATTTAGTTAAAAAGTTGACAATAAAAACCTACCTATCCCCAAAACCCTACCTATTATAGCTGTAAAAATAAAGTTGACAAACTTACATTTGCAGTTGAAGAACATGTTCTCCGATACATTTTGTTTAGGAAAATATGTTATCCAAGTACGTTTTATAAGTTGGTCGACTATTACTCGTAAACTTGTAGAGCCTACTTAGTCATGATAATTTTCCTTTAAACTTCGTTATATATACCACTATTGTGAATTTTTTCACACTCTCAAACATAACCGTTTAGCTGGTAGAGGGGGGGGGGACACACGAGTCGAGCAAAAATTAGCACTTTAGAGCTTAATATTTCACAAACGAATCTTTTTATCAAAAAATTGTTAATGGTAACTATCAATATTTTTTAAAGACCTATTTATTGATACCCCACACAAAGGGGTACGCGAGAAAAAAAAAAAACATCCCCACGTTACGTGTATAGAAGGTACCCTAAAAAAAAATATTTTAAGAGATTTTATGTTACCACTTTTTCGGCACTACAAATCCGTATATCTACACCAAATTACAGCTTTCTAGTGATGGGCGTCTCTGAGCTAAGCTGCGGACAGACGGACGGACGGACGGACGGACGGACATGGCGAAACTATAAGGGTTCCTTGTTGACTACGGAACCCTAAAAAGGCATTTGACAGGTTTCCAAATATTTTTTTTACATCTAAAACTATATATTTGGTGTTACGATATTCATTAGTGCATTCTCTTATCAATTTTTTAGTGTCACTCATTAAGTTTTAAACTTTTTCAATGGTCACATTACATCACATTAAAATTGTGTGATTTTCGGATTCGTCACACGTAGGTATACATTTTTTCTTAACTTATCGAACTTTTCTCAGTTTCAAATTTTTGTACCTTATAACTTAGTTTGTACGACTACAATAATGAAGTTTATTTAATTACAGAGAGCCTTTCAAATTAAGTTCATATTGTGCCATTACAATTTGTGGTAATATGAAGTTATTTAAAATTAATAATTAAATTCATATGAATTTTTGATAACTAAGTTTTCCAAAATAAAATTGTGAATACGGTTATTATTTATGGACGAACCATTTTTAATAAGATACAGAATCCAATATATAATATGAAATCCCGTAAAAGGAAATTATAGTCTGGATGAATTTTTCGTCTACAAAAAATTGTTTGCTAACTAAAACGGTTGGAGAGGTGTGGAAACGCTGCCTGTAAGGTTGAGTTTTTGTCAAATTAACTATTATGTAGTTAAAATTCTCTATATTTTTAACGAATGGTTAAAAATAATGTAATAACAGTGGAAGGACGATCTAGCGCGTGTCTTGGTGGCTAGTCCGAAGTGGCACTAGGTAAGAGCCCTTGGAAGGATTATGGTGGCCTTTGCCCAGCAGTGGGACGACAACAGCTATTAAAAATGGGTATACGATTTTAAGCTCATAGTTTATTTAAAGTTCTACGTCAAAAACTGGCCCTAAAATGATAAACTAAGTGCGTTTTCGTACACTTTTAAAAAACTCAGTGTGAGTTATACAACTCACACTCTCAATACTTTGTAAAATTATTAAAAACGCATTAACGCATGGACAGCGAATTTCAAAGATTTACTTTGGAAATAAATATTCGAACCGCGGGCAGGATTCGAACCCGCGGCCTCCGGATTCAGGACATCCGACGCTCTTCCCAACCGAGCCAACAGGGTTCTTACCCACCGCGTCGAATCTTTCAATCCATTTCTAACGTCGCAATGTGGTGCTAAACGTCACCTTGAGACATTTCGACGTTCAAATTTACCTTTCCAAAGAAAATCTTCACACTTACAAGTTCTCTTATAACAAGAATTTGAAATATTTTATGTATCGTGGGTACGTTTACAAACATTTAGGGCCTATGCACACTACGTTTTTTAAACGCGCCGATCGACGCGCGTTTCTGAAACACGCGTCGATGGCACGTTTTTATCAAAAAGAGCAGTTTTTTGTCGTTTGTTTCGCGTCCGTATCGCGTCAAACGCGCCGGTGCCGCGCGTTCGTAATTTATACAGGTGTGCAAAGGTTTACAGGCTGCGTCTGACTTGCGTGCGTATCGCGTTTGTATCGTTACAAACGCGTGTCAACGTCACGTCAAAAAACGTGGTGTGCAAGGCTCTTAAACTCACACACACAACAAATAGACAGAGACCCGGAACAAACATTTGTAGATGATAAAATATAGCTAACCGTGCCGTCTAATTTGTTTACAAATGAAAGATTGACAATATATCAGGCAGAATATGTTAGAGAACTTTGGAATTAATTAATACTAAGTATTTTTTTACGCAGTAATTAATTAATATTAATTAATATTAATTAATTACTGCGTAAGCATAAATAGCTGTTACTAGCCCATATGTTTCCATTGCTGGGATATAATTCACCAGGCGAGCCCCATACGATTTGGTTTACAGCTTGTTTACGTTTCTTACTAATTTTAAAAATTAATTTATAACACATTTGCTCGTAAAAGGTCTCTTACTGCACCTATTTCAGTATCGTAATGTATCTCATTACGCACTAGTGCGTAATGGTAAAGTAAAACGCACTAGTGCGGTAATGGTAAAGTAAATCGCACGGTTTATCAAGATGCTCCGTCTAAAACGAACGGTACTTTTTTAAATCTTAGCAAAGAGTTTTTATGTCAGAAAAGCGGTCAACATTTTATTATTAAAAATTAATTTGGGAGATGAAATATAATAAATAAACATTTTATTCTTTAATTTAATTAATTTTGACAATTAATTACAACCATTTATCTGTAATAAAACCACAAAAGAATTAATTTACTTTATTAGTAATACTGGCTGTTTTTTGTGCCTTTGCCATAAACAAAAGATGCTGGTGCGCGCGCATCGCTAATTTGTGAAAAAGTAAAAATTATTCCGCTTGCTTTTCCTTTTCGATGTAATGATTTTATTTATTTACTCACAAATGTGTTATAAAACGTCGTATGACATACGTGCGGTTTGATAATTACAGCCTCTGCTTTCTTATAGCACTCGCCTTACGGCTTGTGCTACCAATATCGCCTCTGCTGTAATGATCAACTTACCGCACTTATATCATAATGTACTATTATGCAAAAGCTTGAAACGAAATCACTTTGAAAAATCGAAATCTTTTTTGTTATGATTTCTTCTCGTTTTAGATTCTTTATTTAAAAATATAGATATGGAATGTAAAACAATAAAACAGTTTAAAAAATGTTAAAAACATCAGCTAAAATGTACCTATACAGCAAAAATGTAAAATAAAATAATATGGACCACAAACTTTTTTTATGTATGTGTTTGTTACTCGTCACCCAAAAACTACCAAACGGTTATCTTCAGTACACAAATAGTTTAAAACCTGGATTAACACATTAGATAGTTTTTTCCTGATTATTTATTATATTGTTGTGGTATGATTGTTAAATCTTCAAGTGTATTCAAATAAAGATAGTTTTTCTTAAGATGTTTTAATGTTCATAAGTAAATTAAATTATATCAGTTCAGTAAAGAAAAGTAATGTCTTGTTTCACAAAACGTCAGAGTCGAAGTAGGAATAATAAAAATTAGCCGGCCAGTGTTCTAAAATGCGCGCGGCGAGTTCCGTTTTGAAAATGATCCTTCTTGCTTTCAAGTTTACTTGTTAACATTCTCCCCCCCCTTGGGGACATATTCCCCAAGGAGCTCATGGGAATTTAATGGGGCTAGTCTAGAGACGGGCCTATGAATGACGCCGTTCTCTGTCTTGACGTCGACTACCCTGCAAACACCGTCAGTTCCTGGATAGAGCTTCAGAATGCGGCCCATAAGCCACTTCATAGGTGGCAGCTGGTCATCTAATATGTAGACTAAGTCGCCGACACGAAGTTGGTGTTGGGGTTGCTGCCATTTCACGCGCTGTTGTAGACTTGATAGATAGTCCTTAGTCCATCGAGACCAGAAATGCTGCCTTAGGCGTTCAACTAATTGGTATCTATTAATACCAATTCGTTCAGTCACGGGTGAAGGAAGTGAGGTCAATGGTCTACCCACATGAAAGTGCCCAGGTGTAAGTGCCGACAGATCAGATGGATCTGCCGACATGGAAGTAATCGGCCGCGAGTTCATTATAGCCTCAATCTGAGAAAATAGTGTGTATAGTTCCTCGAAGGTTAGACTCGAATTTCCCGCAATTCTCTTTAGGTGAAATTTAGCCGTTTTGACTCCGGCTTCCCAGATACCGCCAAAATGCGGTGCATAAACGGGAGAGAATTTAAAGGTAATTCCTTCTTTGCTCGCGTAGTCGCTAACCAAGCGTTCACTTTTCCTGAGCAGTCTGTTCAGTTCATTATTCGCACCTACAAAGTTTTTACCGTTATCGCAATATATAGTGTGTGGTTTACCTCGTCTTGACACAAATCTACGTAGGCATAGAATAAAGGCATCACTACTTAGGTCGCTTACGACTTCTAAGTGCACAGCTTTCGTGCTAAAACAAACAAATATGCATAAATAACATTTAGAGGTCTTAGCGCCGCGACCCTTTCTGTTTAAGATTAAAAAAGGTCCAGCAAAGTCAGTTCCACAAGTCGCAAATGGTGGAGCAGGAGTTACACGAGGATGCGGTAAGTTACCCATTATGGGGTTTAAGGGCTTAGCTTTAAATCTTTGACAACGAACACACTTTCTAACAGTAGTTACAGCTAATACTTTTCCACCTGTAGGCCAAAATTGCTCACGGATGGTATTTAAAAGCTGCTGAGGGCCACAGTGTAGAAGCCGAAGATGCTCTTGCTCAAATAGAAGTTTAGAGAAAGTGTGTTTGGAGTCTACTAGTATAGGATGTCTCTTCCCATAAGGACAGTAAGATGCGTTATCAATTCTTCCACCAACACGTAAAACACCATGCTCATCTAAAAATGGATTCAGAGATAGAACCTTTGACTTAGAGTTTAGTTTGTGTAAAGTCTCAAGTGAGTGAATTTCCTTTGAAAAACATTCTCTCTGCGAAGCCTTAGCTATTAGTACCAAAGAGCTGTTCAATTCAGAACAGGTAAGAGCACCATCTAGTTTAGTTTGTATATTTTTAGTGTTATTTATAAATCTTAGTACATAAGCAAATATTCTTTGCAATTTATATAGTTTAGAGTATTTATGAAATGGAACAATATCAGTGGACATTGTCAGAACATTTAAACTTATTTTTATTTCAGGCAAAGGTGAAGTAGTCGATTTAGATTCGGGCCACTCAATCTCAGACTTGGCTAGAAATGAAGGTCCATGCCACCAAAGAAAATTATTATAGAGAAGACGTGGTTGAATGCCCCTGGACGCCATGTCAGCAGGATTATGCTCAGATGGAACATGACGCCAAGTATTTATATCAGTTAGTTCTCGAATTTGTTCAATCCGGTTGCTTACATAAGTTTTGAGAGTTTTAGGTGGGGTGTGTAACCACCCTAAAACTATAGTTGAATCAGTCCAAAATACTGAGCGTGTAATTTTAATTCTTAGAGAATTAATTACTTTAGAGTATAGTTTTGCACTAAGCAAAGCACCTAATAATTCTAGACGGGGAATTGTTTCAATTTTTAAAGGAGAAACTTTGGTTTTAGCACATAACAAGTTACATTTAATCTCACCTATGATGTTATTTGATTTTAGATAAATACATGCACCATATGCATCTTGTGAGGCATCAGAAAAGCAATGTGCCTCTATAAAAATTGGAGAATTACAGAACATGTATCTAGGTATCTGAATCTGAGTAAAACATTGAGTTTCATTATAGAATTCTATCCATTCATTTTCAATATCCTTTGGGATTTCATCATCCCAGTCAATTTTCAGTAACCAAAGTTTCTGTAGTAAGATTTTATGAAAGATAGTGCAAGCAGATAAAAGACCTAAAGGATCAAATTTAATATACGACACGAGTTTGATAATATAGAGCGTTTCGTTATTTTAGGGTTAGATTTAATTTCGACTGAATAGTGCAAAGTATCAGGGCTAGGTGTCCATTTCAATCCTAAAACAGACGATTCAGCATAGTCATTTTTCATTCCAGATTTATTCAATTTTCTTTCTAAATTAAAGAAACGCTTTTTAGCAATAAGATAAGAGTCTCCTAGAGCCTCACTAGGGATTTCACGTAAAGGCATTTTTACACAAAACCTTCCATCGTTCAGACGGACCGTGTTTTCAATAAAATGGTTTTCACAATATTTTTCTTCATGGGAAAATTTGCGATTTTCATTAGGCAGAGTGGGAATATCTTCAACTTCCCAGAATTTAGCCAGACAATCCTTAATCTCTTGAGAAAAGTTAGCACAAGTAGTAGTACTAGTAGAGCCCATACCAGTTGGGCCTGATAAAAGCCAACCCAGCTTGGATTTTTGTAGAGTAGGTTTATTTTTTCCTAATTTAATTTGTTTAGATTCTACAATGTCCCAGTAAATATCAGCACCTAGCAGTAAATCAATTTCAGTAGGTATATAGTAAGTAGGATCTGCTAGATCTATAGATTTAGGAATGTTTATATTAGAAGAGTTAATCATTGAACTAGGCAACATGCCAGTAATCTCAGGGACTACAAGACATGACACATTTGTCTGAAATAAGTTAATCGACGATTTAAGTTTTACGTTACATTTTTTACTAGTATGAGTCACTTTATTATTTATACCAGCAATAGATATATTTGCATTAGAACAGGGCAAATTCAATTTTCTCTGCATTGTTTCAGTTATAAATGAGGATTGACTTCCAATATCCAAAAGTGCTTTAATAGTATGAGTTTCAGAAGATAGATTGTTAAATATTTTCACTTGAGCAGTACATAGCAAGATCTGCCCAGGCATTGCCGCAGTGAGTGACACAGGATTAAACATAGCAATTGTAGAAGTTGTCTGGGAAGAACTTGGTTCCTGAGGAAGTGATGTTGCAGAAGTCTTATCAACAGCTGAGTTTGTCTTGTCACTATTAGGCTGTGATTTATGTAGGAGTAAATTATGTTTTCTATTGCAAAATATACAAGAGTTATGTCTGCAGTGAGTAGAAAAATGACCAGGACGCAGACAATTATGACAGAGTTTATGCTTAGAAACTTCATTGTATCTAGCATCCACAGACATGTCCTTAAATTTGTCACATTTATATAGTAAATGATCTTGTGAACATACAACACAGCCTTTAATATCATTCGTGTTAGAAGAAACAAATGACTTAGTTTGTTTAATATCTTTAGAATAAGAGCGTTTTTCAGATGTATTAGTATTAGTACTAGTACTGTACTGCAAGGTTTCTAAAACGTCAGCACGATTTTTTAAAAAGGTATAGAAGTCCTCAATTGTTGGAGCAGCAGCAATAGTATTCCTATGTTCCTCCCATATGCGACCTGTGGCGCCATCTAGTTTCGACGCCATGATGTGTACAATTAAATTATCCCAGCGGGATTCAGGATGAATTATGGAAGACAGGGCTCGAATATTTTTTGAATAGTAATCTATCATGTAGCGAATAGATTTGTAACTTTCTTTAGTTATAGTGTCAAAATTCAAAATAGCTTTTAAATGATTATTAGTAAGTATTCTTTTGTTGTCAAAGCGTTCAGTAAGTAAATTCCAAGCTAATTTATAATTAGTAGCAGTAAAGTCTATGGACTTAATGATATTAGACGCTCCTGAAACTAACGAAGAACGGAGATAATGGAACTTATTTATTTCTGGAATACTATCATTATTATTAATTAAAGAATCAAAAGTGTCTCGAAATTCCATCCACTTCAAATAGTTCCCATCAAAAGTAGGCAGCTGAATGGTAGGCAATTTAATATTACAGTTCCGCAGATCATGTTTATTATTTTGACTGCTAGATTTAGAACTACCGTTATTATCTTTAGTAGGACTAAGATTTTCAACCAACAATTGAGCTTTAGCAATTTTAGAACAAAAGTCACTTTCTATCTTATCATGTTCTTCCAACTGATTAGGATCTAAACTTTCAATTCTAGTTTTCAAATCATCAAACTGCAAGAACAATTCTTTAAATCTAGATAATTTTAACTCAGTTTCAACAAGTATTTGTTTAGGATTGCTATCAGTTTCTAGCATGTTTACATTATCTAAGTATTTTGAGAATAAAGTTATTCTAGCCTTTATTGTACCACGTTGCTGAATACAAGCCTTTAATTCAGCAGACATAGTGAAAGCTTATAAGAACTGAACAGGCCGTCAAAAAAATAAGTTAAATAGCAAAGCCAAACCGTGCCTGTCGCGCCTTAGCAACGACAACAAATCTTCAGTCAGCGATACACACGAACAAAGCAGGTCACACCGTTCAACATACAGCATGCAGAAGCTGTAGCAAGTAGTTACATCTTTAGCAGCGCATTCCAACAGAACCCAAGAAGCAGGTGCACACGGAGAATCTGGAAAATGCCAGGGTGTTCCCGTAAGCGAGGTGCAAGTAGAAAGTAGTCAAGGCAGGAGGTATAATTGTCGTTAAATAGGTACCAACCTACTAAGAAATATCATTAATCTGAGTCCGTTGAATGCACGTAAAGTAAATAAGAAGTTAAATAGTTAGGACAGTATTGTCACATAAAGAAGTAGGTGCCTAACTATAAATAATCATTAATCTGACTCCAAAGAGTAAGTGGAAGTTAGTAAAGTAAGTTAGAGTAAGACTTAGTAAAGTAAGTTAGAGTTAGACTAAAACTGGGCGTACTTCCCTGTGGGCAAACCAAATCACCCACCACACAGGTCCGTTGTTGCATGAGCAGATCATCTTTCGTCGTTGGATCAAGTCTTCAGTCTCTGTCGGGTCTGATCGTGTACTCGGAGAAGGGGTTTTACTCGTCACGAATTTTCGCCGCCGATGTGCCAGACTTGATGTTCATTTATTTATTTTTCTTCTAGAATTTTCCAATAATTTTCCAATTGATTGTTCAAATCACGTCGGGGTCACCAAAATGTTAAATCTTCAAGTGTATTCAAATAAAGATAGTTTTTCTTAAGATGTTTTAATGTTCATAAGTAAATTAAATTATATCAGTTCAGTAAAGAAAAGTAATGTCTTGTTTCACAAAACGTCAGAGTCGAAGTAGGAATAATAAAAATTAGCCGGCCAGTGTTCTAAAATGCGCGCGGCGAGTTCCGTTTTGAAAATGATCCTTCTTGCTTTCAAGTTTACTTGTTAACAATGATTTTCAAGTTGCCCCTCAAACGTCCTTATGAGCCCCTGGTGGATCATAAGAAAAAATTAAAAAATGTTCGTATAATTACGGTGATCACGGAACATTTGGAGATTTTTTTAAAGAAAGTTTTATGTTTTCAAGGCGACGTTAGACGAGCAGTCAAAACCGAACAAAATTTTATTCATACACTCCCTAGCAAAAGTAGTCACTTACTCGGATTCCGCGCGATGTTGCTTGTTTACTTAATAACTAGTCAAGAATAATAAAAATGACACCATTTTAAAGGTAATAATATTACCTTTACATTGATAACAAATTCATTTAAATCACGCCATTATGGAGCTATTTTGGATCAATTCCAAGTTAGTGATTCTGTATTTTTATAGCTAATATAGAAAGTAAAAAGAATGATAACATTCATGCAAAGGGGGTCAGTTAATTGCTATTGTAACTCACTGTACGTCGATGCATGTCGACCATTCCAATTCACCTTTGAAATCCATCAGAATATTGCTACAGATTGAAATTTGCGCAATTCAATTGTATTCCTAGAATTAATCGAATGCATGGACGATCAACAGCAGGTTGTATCACGGAACTCAAAGGAGAATTTAAATTTGACTATATCATCATCATCATCATCATCAGCCGGAGGACGTCCACTGCTGAACATAGGCCTCCCCCTTAGACCGCCACGCCGAACGACAATTCGCCACTTGCATCCATCCGTTGCCCGCGACCCTCACGATGTCGTTGGTCCACCTAGTGGGAGGCCTGCCTACGCTGCGCCTTCCGGTCCGTGGTCGCCACTCGAGAACTTTTCTTCCCCATCGGTTGTCAGTTCTACGAGCGATGTGGCCTGCCCATGGCCACTTCAACTTGCAAATTTTATGAGAATTTGACTATAGTTGTGGTTCAAAATTGAATGAACAATTAAATATAAATAATACCAAGTTTTTGCCAGCGGCTTCGCCAAAACTACAGATTAACATATTCTCATAATGAGATAATAAAATAAAATACGTACGCAAAAAAAAATATCGATCATCATCTCGAATTGAGAACCTCCTCCTTTTTTTTGTCGGTTCAATAACAATTCAAAAGTGACGTAATAGGATTACCATTTAATTTTAAAGGCATCGAGGACAATCTACGGTGGAAAGACTATAACTGATACTTAAGAGAAGGCGGAACTATACAGGGTGAATTTTCCAATAGGGCGTGAATGGCTATATCCGAAACTATGAGGAATATTGAAAAATACTGAAAGGAGTCGAGGCATTGGTCGAGGCCATGCTGCGGGAAGCAGTCTCCTCCTGCGAAGCAGTCAAACTAGCGAAGGAGGAGGCGGGATGCGTGAAGGAGAGGACAGACTCCACCTCTGGACCTAGCCGCTGTGAGACTCGCCCACGGCAAAGGACGTCGCGAAGTGATTTACCGTAGGCGCGTGCATGAGACGGCGAGTAATGGGTTATTTTCCGAGTCGACGGCGACGACGGCGCGTCGCGTTCCGTGCACGCCTCAAAGAGTAGTTACCAATCTGACGGGTCATTTCTGACCCCCAGAATCAAGCCTGCCGGGGAACGAATCTAAGATCAAAAGATAGTCGTATTCATTATTACCTACTATTTATTCCGGTGCTCGTCTCCTTTCCGTCGCATCGTAATGTTATAAAGCATCACTGCGCTTACTTCTTTGTACAATGCTTTGGTAAGAAGTCAGCTCGAATGTAACGCAATCATATGGGCTCCGCATGAAGCTAAATATAGTCTCATGCTGGAGCGAATACAAAATACTAGGTTTCTGTATCTAAGGTTGTATGGTGTATATCCATTTTATCCATTGTCGTATCCAACTTTGTTTGTTATAGGCTGGTGGGATACAATAAATTGGAAACAAGGAGGGGCATAGCTCTTGCTACTTATGTTTTTAAATTATTGCGTGGCAAGAATTCAAACCCAGGTATATTGAAAGAAATAAACCTGTGTGTGCCCGACAACTATGTATTGAGAAGGCGGAGCCCACGTCTATTGGCGGTCCCCAGTGGTAGGACCAATCTACTGAGTAAAGCCCCAATGACGCGGACCTTACGAGTACTTAATGACGTAGCAGAAAATATTGATATTTTTACTTGTTCTCTGAGTGAGTTCACAAAAACTACAATGTACATTTTATGTAATAGGTATAGTAACTAAAACTGTAATTTTGCGGCCACACTATTGAATTAGGAAAATCCTGTAATGATAGTGATGATATTTGTGTTAATAAATAAATAAATAAATATAGCCAGCCTTCCTCAGTAAATAAACTATCGAACACAATCTTTTAAGTCTCCAGCTTTGCAAAATTAGTATAGAATATTATACTAAAATAGTTCACCGCTAAGTCGAAAAGAAAAGCACTTTAAAGAATTGCTCATTTTTTATCGATTCTACTCACATTACCGTCATAAAACACATAAAGATAAGCCTATAAACTAATTACAATTAAAAGCCCATACTTCAGTTTATCTGTCAGATAAGGTAAGCTAATTAAATGGGGCTTTTTTCGGCAGAATTGATCCTCGTGATAAAATAAACATGCTGATAAAATATGTGTGGAAATCGTGCGAAGACCTTTGTTGGTATTTTTTTTGTTTTTGTTTATTTTGTAACTAGCAAATTTAAAAAGCTTGTTTTTTTTTATATGGCTTATTTAAAAATCTTGTTTATATAAACTGATTCGTCTTTACAGCCGCACAAGCCGATCATTCGGGTTAAGCCGCGCTTGCCCAGGTTGGTCTGTTGATGGGTGACCATCTATTCTGTCATAGCAAGTTTCCTCAGTGCCTCGGAAAGCACGTAAAGCCGTTAGTCCCGGCTGTCATTTGTACATCTTTGACAGTCGCTATTTTTTTAATGACGAACTTGAAAAATACTGGCTATTATATAGCTGGATAACCACAGACAAAAATAATAATAAAAAATAAACAAAATGAGCGGGATGGCGACAATCCGCTCAACGGGTACACTACGATAATACGAAAAACTTTATTCCGAAATTCATAAATACGAATTTCAAAATACCGATTTTCATAATTCCGAATGGTTCAAAATTCCTAATATAACAACTCCGATGGATCATTATTCCTATTTTAATAATTCCGAAATTTCAAAATTCCTAACGTTTATAATTACTATTTTCAAAAGACCGAATTTCAGTAGACCGAACATCAAAAATTCCGACTAAATATATTTTCCGAAACATCAAAAACACGAATACCGAATATTAAAATTCCGATTATTAGAATTCCGATTCGGGTCCGTCAGGTCGAAAAGTCCGAGTCGGGGTACCCCAAGACACATTCTGCTCGCTATTGCATCCTGAGTTATAGCACCACTAAGGTGGTTCAACGGAGCCCCGCTTCGCGGGGCTCCTATTTCTGTGAGCAAGGTTTAAAGTAACCTAACACGAAGGGGATGGCGGGGTCTTTCAGACCCCACCATCCCCTTCGAACCTAACCTGTCCGAGTCGGGGTGTCCCCAGTCCCGAGCTCGCTTCGCTCGCTCTTGCATCCTTGGTCATTTTGTTGACTACCACCTACCAAGGTAGATCGACGGAGCAAGGTTTAAAGTAACCTAACATGAAGGGGATGGCGCCATCCCCTTCGAACCTAACCTGTCCGAGTCGGGGTGCCCCAAGTCCCGAGCTCGCTTCGCTCGCTCTTGGATCCTAATTTCTCCTAATAACAATAAAAATCCTGAAGGCAAACAGTGAAAGTTAAGAGGATACGCCTCGCCACTCCGTGCCTACACAGGCTTAAATAACACTCTGGGAGTACGGTAGACAAAACTACGTGGAGGCCGGTTTTGCACCAATTCGTTTCTGTCACTGACTTTGTAGAATGAGAAACAAAATTCCAATTTTCAATATTCCGAAAAAAATAGTTTATTCGGAATAATTGAAAATCGGAATTTCGTTTTTCGGAATGAGAACTCATCGAGCATTACATTTTTCGAATATGTGAAAATCGGAAAATGGAGAAATCGGACATACGACTTTCGGTCAAATAAATTTCGAAATTCCTAATAATAGATATTGTAATTTTTAGGTATTATGATATTCGGAGTTTTGAAAATCGGAATATCGAAATTCGGAATAAAATATTTCGGAGTATTTGGGTGTTCCCCCGCTCAACACTAATTTTTTCTTGAGCTAATATTTATGTTTTTATTTTTACTTTCCTCGTATTCGTAATGAAAAGCACAGTGTTTACCTCGGGTAAATTACTTATTTGGTCCCTCGAACTACTAGCGCCCTCACTACGTTATGGGCGCCAAACCCCGTCTCGGGACTGAAATAAGTAACTTTCACCTCTCGGATAACAATGTACTATTAAATCGCACTATAATTTAAAGGCTGTATAAAAAGTTACAACATGGTTTAATAGAAATGTCAAAATAGAACTAGTTTTTTTCTTCTTAAAGGCAGCTGTCAATTTTCCCTAGGCCTGCAATGGATAACTTTCAAACGACTTCACGGGCTACTTCTACGAAATCACCTTAAAAATCGTACTTTTACACTGCTCTGTACTCTTTGTTCTTGTATTTTCTTGACTGACCTATTTATCAACATAGTGTATCCCACACACGCGACAGGTGGAATTTCTCACCATCTCCATTACAAGATTTATTACAAAACTGTTTTTTTCACAACTTCCCTTCAACATGTTAACGTGAATGTATTTATTACTTCGACTAAATGTTTGTATAACGATTCAAAGACTTATATTTATTTGTGTTACTGAAGCCCTAAGATATACACTTGACGTTTCTGTAATGTAAATTTTAATATTATTTAAAAAAAAAAGTATAAGTTTAAAAAAATTATAACGAATTTTTTTTTTTTGCGTTTTTTTTACTTTCATTCTGATACACACAGCAGCTATAATGTATATTAATGTACATTACATCCCAGGATGTATAGCTTTAAATTATCTTAATGTATTTATATTTTCTAATATTTCTCACACAACAGGTGATGTAATGTAGTAATCTATCTTTCCGTTCATTTCATAACATCCTTTTCGAAGAGAGATAATATACGGAAATGTATTGAGATGTATTAATTAAGAATTATAGATGTATCGAAATATAAATGTATATTTTCGTATCGCTCTGTATCTTAAGATTCGAAGATGTAAAAATATACATTATAGCTGTCGTGTGCGGTTTCCTGACGATCTATGGAAAGATGTACCTAATGAGATGAATCGTGCTATAGTGTACATCTTTACAATATAGCTGCTGTTTTTAAAATGTTGTTGCGGGTTGTCATCCCGCGATCATGGCGCTTGCAACAGCGTCGAAATATCGGGAACTCAAAATCATAAATAATCACGGAAGATATCCCGTAAGTGCCATTTTAAATTCTGAAAATAACCGTGATAGCCTAAAACATAGCTGCTGTGTTTGAAGCCCTTAACAGGATATGCCTCAATGGCTAAACACAAATATTTAATTAAGTACACAGCTAGTTTATAACCTGGATTCTCATCCTCCTGCCCTTATCCCATTTTACTTGTGGTCGGCGCAACACGTTTTTTTTTCCATTCTCCCCTAACAGACGTCACAGTATCATTTACTCCTTTTTCTTTCATATCATTCCTAAGACAATCCATGCATCTTTTATTTGGTCTTCCTCTTTCTCTCCATCCATCAACATTCATACTCATCACTCTCTTAGTCACATGAGCGTTATCATCTTTTTATCCCAATTTTATGTTCCCTAGATAGTGGATACCTCGGGACAGAGGCTGGCCGACTTTCTGGAGAAAGAGGAACTCTTCATGATGAACTCTTTCTTCCAGAAGCCGCCTCACAGGAAATGGACCTGGTTGAGTCCCAATGGTTTCACGAAAAACGAGATAGACTTCTTCATGACCGACAAGAAATGGATATTCAGTGATGTCTCTGTGATCAACAGGGTAAAAACCGGTAGTGATCACCGAATCGTAAGAGGCTCGCTGAATATCAATGTTATACTTGAAAGGTCCAGCCTGATGAAGTTACGCTCCGACCTACTCAGTCCCATATTCAAAACCCCGAAAGCTTTCAACTCGAGCTCTCTAATCGCTTTGCTTGCCTTGAGAACTTAGTTTCAGTGGACGAGATCAACGACGGGCTAGTGGAAACTGTCCGCACGTTGGGGTCTGAGTTTTTTAAACCCTGCCATAAAAATAGACCTCAGAAATTGACCGAGCAAACTTTAAACCTCATGGCTGAACGACGCTTGCTACAGTTGCAGTCTTCAGATGACGCAAAGTCAGATAGGCAGCTCAATAGACGTATATCTAAGTCCTTGCGACACGATCTGCTTCTCTTTAATACAAATCGTGTTAAAGAGACCATACAGCAAAACCAAGGCTCCAAAGTGTTCGTAAAGGACAAGTCTATTGGGCAAAGCCAGAATGATGACAAAGCTGAAACGGGAGGATGGCAGCATAGCGTCGACCAAAGCAGAGGTTTTAGGCGAGATCGAGAGGTTCTATGGACAGTTATACATTTCGGTCGCAAAGCCCGTTGACAGCTTGGTAGGAGATCCAAGAGCCAAGCTGTTCCGACATTATGCCAAAGATATCCCAGACATCAGTCTGTACGAGATTAGGATGGCACTGAAGAACGCTTAAGAACAACAAGGCGCTGGGCGAGGACGGAATCACTTCAGAGCTTCTGAGAGCGGGTGGAACACCGGTACTTAAAGACCTCCAGAAACTCTTTAATTCCGTCCTGTCCGATGGCAAAACGCCTGAAGCATGGAGCAGGGGTGAGGTGGTGCTGATCTTCAAAAAAGGTGATAACAACCTATTGAAGAACTACAGACCGAGACATGACTTAGAAGCGTAATGCTTCTAAGTCATGTTTATAAGCTGGGCTTTTCAAGGGTTATCTATCACGAATCGTCTCGAACACAGACTTGATGACTTCCAGGCTCCTGAACAAGCCGGTTTCCGAAGAGGCTATAGTACCATAGACCATATCCATACGCTGCGGCAAGTTATACAAAAGACCGAAGAGTATAATTTATTGCCATTATGCTTAGCGTTTGTGGACTATGAGAAAGCCTTCGATTCGGTGGAAACATGGGCGGTACTTATTTGCGATGGTGTCAACTTTAATATAAGAAATTAAACATTTGTAGAAAATACTTATTTTGATTAAAGACATAGAACAACAACAGTAATAAAAATATAACAAGAAATTGTGCTGAACATTTTCACACCAAAAGGCACATTAGTTGGGTTGTTTGACGCATGGAAAAGGAGGCAAATAAATAAAAAAACGTAATGACAAGTCCCTTAAAAGTATTTTAAAAACACGCCACTAAAATGACACCCAATAACTACGCAATAAATAGTAGATTATTAACCAAGGGGATAAAGCAGTGTCTTCTGTCGCGGGTGACGACTTAAATCGCGAGCTTAACGAAGGACTCGAAGTTTACTCCCGAGCGAAGCGAGGGTGTTAAAAACTTAAATCACGAGCGAAGCGAGGGATTTAAGACGAGTCCTGAGTGTAGCGAGGGATTTAAGTTCACCCAAGACTAAGACAGCTTTATCACCGAGGAAAATACTCTACTTTTCGTACCATTTGCGAAAAAATTAACACAATAATAATAATTATGAGATAAGCATTTATTAAACATTAACATTCAACATTAACTTATTTATTAAAATAAATTAAAATAAACTTAACGTTTATGTATTTGAAGAAAACAAAAATTCGGCAAATTCCTCGACTAATATTTTTTTCTCGGAAAAGCAAAGACATCAAACTCTTAAGGCCTCTTCGGTTTTCGTAATTTTATTGAATTATCATAACTGCATAATAAATGCGTATTCCTTTTTCAAAAAGTTGTATAATGCTTTAAAATACAAACTCAGTGTTGTACAGACAAACTGATGTAGTTCAGTATCGGTAAGTATTCCAAATTTAAATCACATTCTCTCCCTAGAGGATGAATGAAATTCAGTACAACTTTCTTTCCCTGTTTTTAACAGATTAAAAATGACTATTGTTATGTACGCTTTTTGTGGCATAGAATGTCACTTTTTTGAGCAAGTGGTACGAAAAGAAATATTATTATACTTAATCCAATAAAAATATATTTATTTATAAAGAAAATCAGTGTAAATTAATAGAAGAATTTCCTCTTTAATCAGTTTAAATCATACGAAACGAATTAATTAATAAATCAACGCCACAATTTATTTATACTTGGTAACACCTTAAAATAAACATGGCGAGTTTTACGTTCCATTCATAAATAAACATTTCATACTTGATGGTACATAAATCTACCACGTTTTCATCAGAAATGTTCAATTCTAAATATTATTATAACGCGAGTATCTAATGGGATTATTTTCGTCCTATTTTTTTTATGTTTCTCACTAAAGCTTTTGTCAAACAGACAGGCGTGACGAACGCGAAGCGAGGCGTTTTTGTTTGTAATGTATGCAATTGTTTGAATCCAGTCACATAGAAAAGCGAAAGCGATCCGATAGTCTATATGACGGGCTTCAAACAATTGCATACATCGCAAACAAAAACGCCTCGCTTCGCGTTCGTCACGCACGCCTGTCTATTTTAGTTCAAAAACGTTTTAGAAGAAAAGAAAGTTAGGAAACTGTCAAAGTAAAAACGATTTTTAATGTATACTTTGACTAGCTTGTGCGACACACCCACTGCCTTTTATCCTAGTTCGTTTACCTCTAAATCCGTCAACGAAGATACGGGTTCGTAGGAAATTAGACGGGAATTCATGAGTATTGACAACATATCGGGAATAGTGAGAACTGTTCGTTTAATCTTTTTGGCCAAGCAGGTGCCGGCTACCATGACGTCTTGAAGCGTGAGTTTTTAGGCTGTGGAAAAGAGACAGAGCTATACACGTCGTCTAGCGCCATCTCGTTCACTGAGCGGAACCACAGGCCAACAGGGGAGGTACTTATTACAACGTCTTAAAACCAGGCTTATTCCGGCGAGTGAAAGTGACAGAGCTATACAAGTCGTCTAGCGCCATCTTGTTCACTCACTGGATCAAGCCTGGTTTTAAGACGTTGTAATACCCCCCCCAGGTCGTGTCTGGGTGGATTAGGCGCAGAATGTCTAATTCCCAAAATGCCGAATTCTCCAAAATACAAATTCTCAAAATGACAAATGATAAAATTTCTACAAATCGGACTAAATTCTTATTGATAAAATTTTAACTTCTCTTCTATTTAATTAATGTGTTTCATGTCATGCGATAAATCTTATATTTTTAAAAATTAAGTATATTCCCAATTTATATGTGGTAAATTTTCAATTTTATAATTGGTAATTTTGAGTATAGCAAACAACAATAACGGACTAAATAAATTTCCGTTAACATAATACATAAAAAATACCAACCAAATACAGACCGTCGACGACTGTCAAACCCCAGCTATGTCTAAAGTTCTCATCATGATGAATGAAATGAGCCCAAACACGATATAGTTGCTGTTAACTGTTGAGGGTCCCTTGATAATGTCTTCCGCCTCCATTTTCAGACCATCGATGACAATGATACCCCAGCTAGGTCTTAAGTTCTCATCAAGACTAGTGAAATAAGCCCATACATGATAAAGATGCCGTTAATGGTTGAAGACCTCTTGGAATTGAATTCACAACATAACAATAAGGATCAGGGCCCCAAGTCTGCTAATTTAGTAATGACTCAATTGAATATCAATTGGATCTCAGTAGCAGTTTTAACTACATTTGGTATTCTGCTACTAATTTAAGACCAATGGTTTTCCATTGAACTGCTATCAGAATATTTGCTAGTCTGCTCTTCAATCGTGTTACAATTATTGTAAATCGATTGTGGACTTTATCGGTATTCTACTCTCTAATGACAATACTTATAACTGTTCAACTGAGAGCCAATTACAATGGGGAAGGCAAGTGTCAAAGTGACAAGTGACAGTTTGGTCCCAAAAGAACTGTCAAATCAAAGGAATTTTCTGCAAAAAAACGATTTATTGATGTAAAATTACTAGATGATGTGTAATAAGCTGTAAAAATGATGGAACATACAAATTTCCGTCAATTCACACTATCAAGAAATAATGGGTAGCTGCTGTGACTGCCTTGAGAACAAAAATTGAATTATAACTAAGGAAAAGCTATATAATAAACAAATATCCAGGCTTGCGAAGCCGGGACAGGCCGTTAGTTGAGTTTATTAATGAAATTCTATGATTATACCTTAACTAAACAATCGAATACACTTTTCAAAATAATATATACTTTTCTATTGGAGGTTAAGTACCAGTATTGCATCGCTCTATAAATCATGAAATGGTTCGTCTGGCGGAAGAATTATCACCTGGAACGAGTTTTGTGATAGTTGTGGTGTTAAGAAATTAAATATATTGTAATATTTCTCAAATCTAAATAGAAAAAAGGGGTAAAATTACTGACTTAAAACATTATGATATTTTATCAAAATAGAAAGTCAGAAGCAGCATTAAATTCTTGTTATAGGAGAGGACAGGTAAAACATACCTAAACTCAAAAAAAGAAACCTCAACTACAAGTAATTGTGGATTTATTACGGTAAAATCAAATGTATAACCACTCAATTAAATCACTTTTTTTCCTGTTGTAGATGCACCGCGGCGTCTTAATTCCTCTTTTAGTATATGCACTTGCATTGACGAATAATTTTCCATATTTGTTTTGTATTTATACTCAATTTTTATAACAATAAATCTTGTTTGTTTTTTGTACAAGGTAGACAGTAATCTGACGTAGGGACCAACTATCGCAGCGCCATCTACGATTAGCTTTGAGTTGCCATCCCCATTACACTACGATTCCATTACGACTCTATTGAGCTTATACAAGTTTTTGCAGAATACCAAATTTGTTCTAATCGTAATGGAGTCGTGATTGAGTCTTAATTGAATATCAATAGCATGTGAGTTAAATAAAATTAGCAGACTTGAGGCCCTGGAGTTATTCTGATGATTGGGATGACATCATTTTAGCTTCTCCAGATCTCTGCTATATAGTGGTGTCCTCAGAACTACATAATTATTATGTTAACTTCATTTCAACAGAATCGATTCACAACTGAAAATTCTGTTGGAAAATTGACAATTAATTCTTTTTTTTACCTTTAGAAGCCGATTTTACTTTTCAAATTGAAATGGGACCAACTTTGAGTTTTACTCTTTCTTATATTTTTTTTAATCTGGCCACGATTGGAAAAGTTATGGGTGGTCATACAAAATAAAAAATATACAGTACAGTATGTTTGGTTTCGAACTACCGATACTAGAAGGGTATAAAATATATTACATTAGTATAATACAGGTGTCGCATTCTTTGGGCGCATTCTGTCAGCTTCAACGTTTATCTTCGAAATAAAGTCATTTACATGTATGTAGGTCTTTTGAATTTAAAGATATTTGCATTTAATTGTACATACCCCAGTTCGACCGATCAAAAAACTAAAATGGCCGCCATTCGCGAGGTGTTGGAGTAAGAATTTTTTCAAAACCAGTTTTGTCGATGAAAATGAGTCTATATTATCCCATTCAAGTATCGGTAGTTCGAAACCAAACACACTGTATTTATAAATACGTATCGAATTTAGAAACTCCTACGTCTGTCGGGTAAAAATAAAAATGTACTATTTATTTTATTCATTTTCGTTCCAACTGTAATAAAGTATGATAGAAATAGATAATTTTGTATAAACCTTTCTAAATCCAAATATCAGTATTCGTATTTGATAAAACGTATATTTTTGGATAAAAGGGGTTTATTTTTCTTTGGAGAAAGGGTTTATTTTTCTATAAAAAAATGTGTATTTTTAGGATTGAATTCTATGCTATGCATGCGGGTTTGCAATTACAGAATGTATAAATATTCCTATATCGTTTCAAGCATGACACTGTTTAAAATGTGGAAATTAATAGGCCCGCTAAATTAAGCGAACGGAACAGTATAAAAGGCACAGAAAAAGCGTGCAAAGAAAGCAATTTTTATTTCAACCTTAAAAAAAGCATTAAATTAAATTACGTTCGTTATAACAGCCGTAGAACGTCCACTGCTGAACATAGGCCTCCCCCATAGATTTCCAATAGGACTGGTTGGAAGCGGCTTGCATCCAGTGCGACGATCCTGTGATTTTCATCAGAAGGCTAATTCATGTAATTTTATGACGCGCCGATGAAGTAGTAGTGCAGTTGCAGTTAGGTTCAAGTTCGAGTGATAAACGGTATTCTTGTAATCTTTGAACTGCGCGTAAGCTGCGCGTGAACTGCACGTCAACTGTACGACAGCCAAACTGTATCAAACTTACTCAGGGTGTGGCCACAGGAGAGAAAAATATTGCCCACTAAATAATCGAATGGAATTGATAAAATTTCAATGAATATGACATTAATAAAATATTAAAATAATACCCCAGTACAGATTTTAGTGCTGATTCACAATCAAGATTCACGATCATGTTGCGATCCAAAACACGCACCAAAGACGCGCAACAGTAGAATACCGATAATGCGCTCGCGTGACGCAAACTTGACGCGAGCGTGTCTGACAGCGGTAGAGAATACGAAAAGCGTTTTGTTTTGATCGAAACTTAACTGCAACTGCACTGCAACAGCACTTGTTTAGTTACGTGAATTGAGCTACAGATCGTCTGTCCACCTTGCTGGTGGACGTCTCACACTGCACTTGCCGGTGCGTTGTCTCCAATCGAGGACCTTACGGCCCATCGGCCAGCATTTCTTCGTGCTATATGGCCTGCCCACTGCCACTTCAACTTGCTAATTCGCTGGGCTAATCGGCAATTGGTTTGTCTACGAATGTCCGTATTTCTGACTCGATCACGCATAGAGACTCTGAGCATAGCCTAGCGAGCATAAGCTATCTTGATTTTAAATTAAGTTCATTCAGAAGTATTAGAAAAGCCTCTACCGCTTTACGATGGAAAGCTACAAACTGCGTACAAATATTAATTACATTACACCCACATTTTCTGATTCATTCGCCTTTATGTGCCAACCTTTTTGCGTTCAAGGTCGGCCATTATTGTAACGTCATACTAAAGTGTGTTTACTCCAAACGGTTTACCAAGAAAAAGTACATTTTTATAGCGACGCGATAGGCTCAACTTTTCACCATAAACTCGCTCATGATGTGGTCGACACTGAAGCCCGCTTTTAAGTAACCTTTTCACTCTTAACTGGAAGACCCCAAGGCTTATATTTATTTATTTATTTATTTTATTAAGGTTAACCAACAATTGTTTACACAGTACATTACAAACTTAATGACTAGGATAACATTTACAGGTGCAACAATTAATTAAAGGTTAACACCACATGCACAATGAATAAAAACGGCTTTAAATAACGTATATAGGAAATTAATATAGGTACATACAAAAAAAAAAAAAACAATTAATAAAATGTAAAGGAGTTAACAATAAATTCCATAAACATAGTAACATTCAATTGGTATCAAAATGTCTCTTTATAGGTAAATTAACTTATAATTGATTAATTAATTAATGAATACAATTAAAATACAATTAAAATGATAATGACTTACTTAAAAATTAAATATTAGCAAGGATTATAGCTATCAGAAACCTAGCTACCTCACCTGTTTACCTATTTATGTAAATTAAAAATATACGAAAACAAATTTATTATAACTTGAAATATTATTATTATTAATATTCCAACAGTATTGTCTTCAAATCATCAACAAACAAGTCCAATCTACACTCGGTCTGCACGAGCATTACATGTAAAACTGAAACTTTACCAGGGTGCTTAGTGCGATTTTTTTTAACGTAGACATGTCGTTTAACATTTTGAAATTAAATTCAGATGTTTGTAAACGCATCCGGGCGACTCGTCCTTTCCCAGTCCCAGTCCCATTCCCAGTCCCAGTCCCAGACCCAGTCCCAGTCCCTGCCCCAACCCAGTCCCTTTCCCATTCTCCTTCCCAGTACCAGTCCCAGTGTCCCAGTCGCGGTCCCAGTTGTAGTCCCAGTCCCAGTTTCATTAAATAATTATAAAAATCATGGATTATGAAAAAGTGTCTAGTGCGGTACACTAGAAACACTTTTTAATTTCTATATATTTTTTTTTTAATTAGGAACTAATTTTATCTATCAATTTAACGTCAAAGTCCCCATTTTCTTTACGTCACAAAAACGTGAAAAGTCGTGCCAAGGTCACTGTTTCTTCAACTGCCTTTACGGTATAAGACATCAGTTACCTTTCGTGACATTCCCGCGACCCCGGAAGACATTTCAGCCTCAACTATTCAGTTTGTTTTTTTTTTTGATTTACAAACACGAGAACACCTGATGTAAAAATTCCAAATTCCACGAAATGTTTTCTCACCTGCTCTTCAGTGTCAATGTTCTGGCCGACTTTGTGAAATAGAAAATCTCTGTTTATTTACACACGCTAAATGTTTTTGGTCGAGACTTGTGTTTTCCTTTTAGTGCTCAAATTGATGTACTGTAATCATTCACTGTTTTTTGTTTGTTTGCCGAAATTCCTTCATCGAGTTAGTAACGTAAATGTAAAACAAAGGAATACCTATCGCACGCTCTATATAATACAGTAACAACCCTAATTTTCTGATCACACACTTATTCATTTATTTATTTACACTAAATAAAAGATACTGTGGCACCACTTTAGAAAGAAAATGAGACAAGAAAGTTTCTTCTGTAATTTGCCAACGAAGTGTCATGCATTTTTATTTTGAGAAATAAGTATGCCTTGAGTCAATGGAAGTTTTAAGAAAACATCAATACAGGAACTTTTATTCACAAGATAAATATTTTGTAACAAACTTGTATTCACTAGAGTCAGTCGTTCATATTCAGAAAAGTATTTATTCTAATTGGTGACCATCGTTAATTTCTAATAATAATCGAGTAAGTTCGACATCTCCAAAGCCAGTTAGTTTGAACCCCATGCTGTCACCGTAAAAATTGTTGCAAATACGGGTTAGTATCACCCATTTCAAGGAATGTACCCATTTACAAATCACCCTCTACCCGAGCCCGCAGTATAAAGGCTTCGGTAAACAGCGATGCGACGCGGCGTAGCGCGTGCACCGCTGTTTACCGAAGCCTTTATAGCGCGTGTGCGCGTTCTTGGAAAATATAGATATGTGAATCGTCACACAAAACACGGTACGCTAGATTTCTAGAAAGTTACCAGAGCTATTTGCTTCCACTTGCCGTCAAAGTGACCAACAGAACACCCATCGTGATGCTTTTTTTTGGACGTAGTAAAACCATCAAATGTATTCCAGGAAGGGTCAGAGGGGAGGGACTGTTAGACTCGTAGTAGTGACTAAAATTCAAGGTGTCCTTCAATAGCACTACATTCCGGGGTTACGATTACCGTGCCCCGGCCCCGTCAGATTGCGCGTCAAACACGACGTGCTGCCGTCCCGGGCATGTTCCATGATTGGACAGCTAGTCACACATTATTCGCCGTACGCATGCCCGCGCCAACGGAGGCCGATGTACGAGGCCGCAAAATAAAGCTTCGCTAAACAGCGGTGCAACGCGGGGTGACGCTAGTGTGGTGCGTTCTGGAAAATATTTATAAAAATATTTATTACTAGCTTTTGCCCGCGACTTAGTCCGCGTGGAATAGTTACTTTGGGCTAACGTTAAATTTAACCCCGATTTTGAAGCATTTTTTATTGGCGCTCCGCTCCTATTGGCCTTAGGGTGATGATATATTTATAGCCTATACAACGTGTAACGTTGGTGTGGCGTGGTGTCCTTCAATAGCACTACGTTCCGGGGTTACGATTACCGTGCCAATGCCGTCAGATTGCGCGTGAAAACGACGCGCTGTCGTCCCGTGCATGGTCCATGATCGGACGGCGAGTGATCCATTACTCGCCGACCATCAATCCGAAATCGTCTCGCGACTTCCGCTGCCGTGCGCGTTACCCGCGGCGTAGCGGCTGGGTCGTGAGATTCGGGCTGTCCTTTCACGACGCGACGCCCGCCTACTCCCAATCTCAAAATAGATAAATAAACCGGCCAAGTGCGAGCGAGCGCTCAATTAACAATATATATTAATAATAATAACATTCCGCAACTATCACACAACGCCATCTAGCCCCAAGCTAAGCAGAGCTTGTGTTAAACCCCTTCTACACGGTCAGGTGGTCAGGCCTGACAGAGGTGACCTTGGTCCGGTGTGCGACCAAATATGGGCGGAGTCAGTCGGGAGCGCAGCCGTCCCGACAGGCTGCGTCCTCGGTGGGACCCGACCGTCAGCCGACAGCGTTCCAGACGGTGGGGTACTGTTGACACGACCAAGTTCACCTCTGTCAGGCGGTCAGGTCTGACCGTGTAGAAGGGGTTTTATGGGTACTAGACAACTGATAAACATACTTATATACTTCTAAATACAAAAATATTATAGATAAATTACACCCAGACATAGAACAGAACACAGAACAAATGTTTGTGTCGAACCCACGGCCTCCGGCGTAGCAGTCACTATCCACTAGACCAATTACAGGCCTGTCACATTATCTGTTGCATATTATAAAGTGTCAACAGAAATACAATCGTTCATGAGACTGACAGACCCACAGTAGTCGTCGTAAATGGGTCCCGTATTACATTTTGGGTACGGCACCCTAAAGCGTCGAATCCATTAATCGAATACCATTTATTCTAGTCATAATAAAACTGGACATCACAGGCGGTATCTTAATTAATTACAATACCTGTAGACTTTTTACGACTAGATTTACGATTCAATTATAAGAAGACCAATTAAGTGGCATGTATATCATTATTTGCCTAGTCATTTCCCAACTATATTGGGGTCGGCTTCCATTCGAACGGATTTGTCCTCGTTTAGTGGGCATCCGGGGAGCGTCTGAGGGGGCTTCATTGTAGTCCGGGTTTAATAAAAATTTAAAGTCGCCTGCGACACACGCACACTTCACCGTCCACCCACCCCTCCGACTCAATTTTTTGAGGTTATGTTTTTATCATTTTTTTGTTAAAATAAACCTGATTTATGAGGGGACAGAGTGCGGGACGGTAGTAAACTCCCTCCCCTATGCCACTCACCTTTTTAGAAGCCCAGTTGACGGAGCCCCGCTACGCGGGGCTCCTACTTCTGGGTGGTTTACAAAAAAATAACCACGAAGGGGATGGCGGGGTCTAAAGACCCCGCCATCCCCTTCTAACCTAACCTGTCCGAGTCGGGGTGCCCCAAGTCCCGAGCTCGCTTCGCTCGCTCTATTACACAGTCTTGCACTAGCCGTGTTTTGATGCGGACGTGTTGCTGACATAATATATTTTGTCCAAGTCATGTAGCGCTGCGCAAGCCGTCGCTCGCAGTTTTAATCACCATGAGTCAACAACTCGTGGCGAACGAATTACTGGCGTTCCTACAACAGAAGCTGGATGTGATGGATGAGGTGTCTGCTATCCAGATCTGCACGTCGAACTTCAGTGAGGATGATATTGCGGCTTCTAAGCTGCTCTTGTATCAACTAACAAAGAAGACAGAACAGATGGTGTCCCGCAGACGTGACGGGACTAAGAAAAGCGTGCAGGACATCATAACCCTGCTGAAAGAGACCGACCCTGACGACGTGCCGACGTTTGTGGCGAAGGATCTACACAAGCTCCCTCCCGTCACTTTCGACCACGTCGACGTAACGAGCCTGCTGAAAGACATCGTTTTTCTGAAGGCAAGCCTTGTGGATGTCCAGAAGAGGTTGGATGCATCCCAAATTACAGTTTCCGATTTGCGCAATGAACTTATACAGTTGCGTAAAACGGTAGCGGTAACTGGGTCACCATCGAGTGCATCCAATATCAACATGTGTCGCGGAGCGGGCCTCGATCTATCGGGGGCAAGTTTTGCGTCAGCGGTTTTGTCGTCGCCCGCGCCGTCACCGTCGAATGCTGAGCCTGCAAAACGTGCAACATGCGCGCCCCGCAGCTCCGCTCCTGCCCCTGCGGCTCCTCCGTGCTCTGCCGCTCGAGTTTCCCGACCTTCCACTCAGCTGCCCAAGTCGATAGAGTCAGCAAAAAACATCGTCGCCGTGAGTAAGGTCACTACAGCTACGAAGCCCATGCCTGAAAAGGCATCGAAGCGGGCTGATGATGATGGTTTCGTGACGGTGCAAAGGAGGAAGCGTCGTCAGCGAACCAACAAGAACCGCTGCGGCACGGCTCCTGTGGAGCTCAACACTATACGTGCTGCAAAGCCGATGCCGGTGTATATCTCACGCCTACACTACACCACTAAGGCTGAGGACATCGTGGAGTACGTGCGACAAAAGATCAAATACACGCCGAGAGTTCAGCTGCTGGAATCGCGCCGCAACGTCAATTTCAAGGCGTTCGTGGTGCGTGTACCAACATGTTTGCTGCACCTCGTCATGGAGGAGAACTTTTGGCCGCAGGACGTGGTGTTCCGTCGCTTCCGCGGACAAGTGCCACTGGAGTGCGCTATAAAATAGTACTTATTGAAGTGTTTACTAACATAGGTTTAAGTTTCTATATACTAACACAAACTGTACCATAATAATATATATGTTAGACTATAAGTTATATATCTATGGGCCCAAGTAGCCTGAAATAAAGTGGATATTATTATTATTATTATTATTATTATTAATGTTGATTTATTGGTGGCGTTCTTTAGTTTCTGCCTATCTAGTGAAGCAATTCGATCAGAGTCCAAAAATACAGCCAAAGTCTTCAAAAAATACAAATCAAAACACAGGACCACATTCACGATAACTCGAAAGCAACGGAATGACGCCCAACGTATCTGTCAAAATCTACATTTAAGATGACAGTTTGCGTTCATTTCGTTTCACATTTTAAAATATACATCCTACTTGAAAAAATTTAAAAACATGGCGATACTATAGAAATTACGTTCCGTTTCACACATTATTAATATTTTACGTAATTTTGAAAATTGTTTAAAAATATCTAGACGCAACTCCGGCAGCCAAAATTACTTTGGAGGGTTAGGGACGAGGTCCCTTAAGCCCCCTAAACCTCCAGTATCCTCAAATTCAGGTTACGAATTTCTAAACCCAACCCGAGTCTCTATGCATGAAAACCGTGGTTTCAGCCTTAGTTACGGGAGTTTCGACACCTAGCCCGAACCAAAAATGAATGCTATTACGATTTGACAGATATTCCGAGTGGTTGCGCGGACTTTGAGGAGCCTCAGAGTCCGCGCACCACTCGAAACCTTTTTTTTTTAGCTTGGTAAAATCATCAAATGAGTCCTCCCACCCAAGGCAACAGAGACTCGCACTGACTAAAATATATAATAGCCCTTCACGTTCTGTGGTTAAGGTACCCCGATGCCTACCTACCCTGACATGGAATATTTAATTTTCCGTAATTACATGCCAAATTCTTTCCACTGTTTCCATCTTATCTTTCTCTATAGCTTAATTTTGTCACAAATATTCATTACATTTTAATTAATATTAATTAACGCTTAATTGCACTGCAATTTCTTGAAATAACCACGTATAATAATCATGATTTCGACACAATTAATTTTGATTGAAATCATAATTGTTCTACCAAAACTCATATCGTAAGCAATTAAGGATTTAATCTATCTTATCTGCTTTAGTTGTTAAATCGCTTAGTAATTGCTGAATCTACAAATTACACCTTAGGCGTAGTACATCTGCCTAGCCTTTTCCCAACTTCATTGGGGTAGGCTTCCAATCGAACCAGATGCAGCTGGATATCAGTGTTTTTTATTGGGAAATTATATGTGCGGCAACAAAAGTTTTCTTTAGCACCTGCAACCTAGCGTCTTTTTTTATATGTGAGCGACGAGTTAATAGAACAGCTACAATTATATTAATTCATCATCTTTACTATTCCAACAAAATATCAAGAAACCAGCGTCAATTTACGAGCGTAAATTAATATGACTCCGAGCTACCGATAAATATATTTACTTCTGATGATAACTCAGCGACTAATGTTGTAAGTGAGCTACTTTATATATTTTAGAGATTCAACATCTGTCTGCTAATAAAATCAAAATCCAGCCTCAAAATTAGCAATCAAAGTTTTTCATTCAACAACTAAATTAATAAATCATATTCTTTTTTCGTGAAAGTTTGCAACACAAGCGCGGGAGTGTACCTGACGCTCGTCGGGAATCAGAGGGGCGCGACCGGCCATTTGCACCAATGAGCGAGCTCTTTTTGTACACCAAATATACTGAATGTGCACCAAATCTAAAACTCGCTTTAGCAAGATTTCAGGGACACCCCGAAGTTCGGTTTGGTTAGGTTCCTTTAAACCTTGTACACAGAAATAGAAGCCCCGCGAAGCGGGGCTTCGTCGACCCTGCTTAGGTAGATTTTTTTTATTACACCTCGTTATGACATATTTTAATGAACATATTTTGGTGCACATTCAGTATATTTGGTGGAACACAGACAAAATTAGGTAAATAAAATGGGAATAAATTGAAGTACTTTTAAATAAATTGAAGTACTTTTAAATACCATCCATAGTCAGTTACTTATGGTAACATTATAAATAGATAGGCGAATACATGAAATTATAGCTTTTATTGACCATTATTTGATGACAATATTAAGGAAATTTTATGTTCAAATATAGTAGATTCACTCATCAATTACTTATGCTAAAGTATAAAAATAACGGTGACTCTATGAAATTAGAGTACGTTGATATTATTTTATAGATGAAGTTGATACACTTATTAGAAGCTGGCAATGAGTAGACATATCACAAATTTAGTTGCTTAAGAATTATCACCATGTTGCGTCATATTAACAGTAGCTTGTTTTACAATATATGGTCGCTTATAAACCATTTATTAGACGCTAAAAGTTTGTCGCTGACCTATTAATTCATTAGACAACTAAATATATTTGCAGACGAGAATGACATTTTAAAGAAGCTGCCTTAATTAGCACCCTTTTTTATTTAGCGGTAAAAAACCTCGATCCAATTCTGCCTCTGAATCACGCACTATTGCATAAAGTCGTAAACAACAGACAATTATTTTCCTTCCCATTTATTAAGCGACTCCCCATTTTGTGGAAAACTCATCAAAACATTGTATTTCCAAAGCCCATTACAAAGAGAAAGACATTACTTTCAGTCTGTTAAACCAACACATACCAATACCATAACATAATTCATAAAGACGGAGAGATAAAGTGTAACAGAGTGATTTTAAGCGTTAACAGGGAATTCAGTAACTGCTAAAACCGTTTACGCTCGTAAAACAGAATTTTATGCAAAAAATTGACCAGAAGGTTCGTTTCGATGTCTTTTATGAAATCTTTTTCAACTTCATTATTATCATTAGCTAGGTGAAGACGACCACTGCTGAACGAAGTTAAAAACCAGCGAAGTACAAGTTAAAGTCAAAATCAAAGCATGTATTTCAAGTAAGCCAGTTACAGGCACTTTTGAATTGTCAAAGACAAATAAAAATGTAATTCAACACTACAAAGTTATGGTGCTACAGTCCCAGTCACAAGACATAATAACTGTGAAAGCACCGTAGTTGCCCATTCCAACGAGTAGATCTCTATGGAGAAGAACGGGCAAGAAACTCCATGGACACTCTTTTTAGATCGCCAGAATTATTACAGATCCTTTGTTATGTCATTCATTTTGAGATAGGAACGATGTAGCAAGTTAAAAGTCAGACTCGCGCATGAAGGGTTCCATAGTATTATCTATAAAAACAATAAAAAAATCACGTTTGTAAGTTATACTTATAGCAAACGTGTTTTTTTTCGTAATTTTGCGGCTGTGGCAACCCCATTTTTTTTCGTATTTGTTAGGTATCATAGCGGTCACAGAAAACAACTTCTGTAAAAATGTTAACTGTATAACTGTCACGGTTCATGAGATACAGCCTGGTGACATACTGGCAGACGTATTGCGAAGTCTTAGTTATAGGGTCTTTCAGTGCGGAAACCTTAAAATGACGTCACCACTCTTTTGGGCAGCCTAGACAGTGCAGTACCATTTTTTTACTCAAAGATTACAATATTTTATCCTACTAAGTAACTATAACGTATTCTGCGCCTATCGCCTTCTTCGATTTCTTTATTTGTATGTCCAGATCCATCTGTTTAGCAGTCAGTTAGACTCGTAAATATCTTCACCTTGCCCTAATATATTCAAGGCCTAACGAAGATAAAGGATCGCTCGATTGGAACAGTGATTTATGGAATAATTTAACAACAACGGTTTTATCATCAGACGGCTGTTGTATTCACCGCCTTGCCCTGGCGTTCTATCTGACTGACCACAGGGCCTGTGTAAGACAAACTTTGGTCAAGCATGATTAATGAGATTTGGGGATCAACTCTGTTTAGAACTGTGCCTATTTCCTAAAAAATCTTTGGTCTAGTTCTATTACGACTGTTTTGTGAAAGGGGGCAGACCGCGGTCGAGCCCCAGTTGCGTTTTGCTCCTCTATCCCTTAAGCGTATCCTATACCACCAAATCTGACACCTAAACTTCCCGACACAACCGTGATCCCTTCAAAGAGGGATCTTATCGCCGCAATTGTGGCTTGGCGAGACCTGGGTTTCGACAGTCGCCCTTTCCACGTAACCATGAGGTCTCGAACCGAGGGCCTGGGAGTCTACTTTCTAATTTCGTCAAAGAAGACACTTGAACGGATACAGATGTACGAACGTAACTAACATCAAAATCAAATTTGCGGTCGGATAATACCTTGCGACTGAAATCATTTATATTACATTCACACGATTGTACCACTGACCTATCTGTCAAATCATAATATCATTTCTTCTTAGTTCGGGCTCGTCAAAACGCCCGTAACTAAGGCCGAAAAGAAGAGTTTCGTGTTTAGAGGATAGACGCCTTGAGTCGATGGCGTGTTGTGTTCGTACCTCAAAGAACTGTCAGAAAACTGAGGGAGCCGATACCTAGAGATTGGAGAGCTCATTTTGTATTATTAGCCTTCTGTGTCTAGCTACATAACATTTTCTGTGAAGTAGGTGCTTCAGATCCTTCTCAGCTTCATCAACGCAATTAAAATTAGCATTCAGATTATTTGAATAGTGGAATTTTTACGAGGAGAAAGGTTAATTCGGATTAAAAGGTCAGAGGGTTTATAGAAATTCAGAGTTCTTGCTAGTCATAAGATCACGATGGTTATTGGGAAAAATTCCGGCAGAATTCATTGGGCTTAACTTAAACGTTTACTAAGTAATAAGTTTTGGCGAGCAGCACCGTGTGTAATATTACGCGACCCATTTGGAGCCACTTTTGAACCCCTCTTATCTCAAAAACTATTTCACATTTTGTGAAATTTTGCTCATACAGGGCGTTCCACGGCTTTAGCCACATGGAGGGAAAGTACTTTGAATATTTTAGATGGAACATTTTACTGAAAGAAAATATTATTACATTTTTAAACACAATTTAAACTGCATTCATAGATTTTTAAATAATTATTACATGGTTGAACCGGTTACCAGAGATTTTTAAATAATTACATGGTTGAACCGTAAAAAAAATACCTTGTAGCTTTAACATACCGGTCTTTGCTTCATCATAAGGATTATTTTTTGCTAAATAATTTTGTGTCATAAATAGCATTAATTTATTTAACATGCAGAAAGGTATGTAGGTGAATACAAAGGAAAAAATCAGAGACTAGTAAATTTTTATCATCTTATTATCATTTTGCACCTATAAATATAGATGTATATACCTAACGAGTTGAAGACCACGCTTAAGTTTTTTTAATGCAAATATTTCCGTTTTAGTACTTATAACAGTAACCAAAGACATTAAACTATATACGAGCAATAGACGGGACATCACGAAGAAATTTGTGATCCAAAACTTTTTACCAATAGGTAAAAAATCCCTCAGTTTAGTAGTCGCGTTGCTATGCAACGCTTAGATTGTGCTACTGACGCATGGCATCAACAATTTTGTATGACAATCTTCCCAATGCCCGCTCTATAGTTTCTTTTAAATCTCTTTGACAGTAACTAATAACTCAACTGTCGTATTTATTACGATTATAACTGGGATATAGTATTAATTATTGTTTCAATATTTAGCGCAAATCAATAGTGTAACATCATTATTTATGTACAAAAAGTAATGATATCCCATTGAAAACATAAAGTGAAATGAGAGCCAAGTTCAATGGTCAGTCCTGAAATTTGTTTATAACAACATAAAATATCATTTATTTTTAAGACTTGGCTAGTTTTCATATACAGATTAGGCATATAACAGCCTTCGCAAGTTCTAAACCTGTTACTTGTCAGTTCTTATTACATATTCCTAAAATTTAGCTTTCTGGTAGAAACTAACCATTGAACATATTAATTCGTATATGGGAATCAATTTCTAGTAGCAGCAACTAGAAATTAATTCAACGAAAATACACACGTTTCAATTTCTACCGAACGTACCAAGTTCACAGGAAATGAATATTTCCTTAGTAAATTTAATTTTCGCCATAGTTGTGATATGAGAAAAGCAATAAAATAGAGGTAGATAATAATTAATAAATCGTAGATAAACATAATTTAATTTAATTATGTTATTCGGTAATGTTGCAAAATTTTCCTTCATTTAATAACTCAGTCTCATTCGGACAACCTTTGATGAACACCGACAATACCTTAATCGGGCTTGGCTTTTACACAATAGATATATCTATACATCTATATCTATACATCTATACTCTATACATATATATAAAATTGTAGTTTCTGTTTGTAATATTGAAATAATATTAATACATGCATTGAATATTAAATACGGTACCTACATACACCAAAATAACTTTTTATTTTATTTTTGTCTGTCTGTCTGACTGTTTGTAATGGCTAATCTCTGAAATGGCCGAGTTTGACGGGACGGGATGGCAAGTAGCTGATGTGATAAGGAATAACTTAGGCTACTCTTGGTCTCGCAACTTCACGTAACTTTTATTTTTTTTTCTGACATCCACGCGAACGAAGTCACGGGCACAGCTAGTTTTAATATAAGCTGTTCTCCGTGGTTTCACTTCCGGCTCCTTTTGGTTGTGGTGTGATGTTCAGCCCATAGCTTAGATAGCCTTTGCATTTATTTTTGTGGATACCCAAAATTTGTAAGAAATTGCAATATTCGGTAATATTGTTTTGAAACGTCTGTCTCGGAAACTTGTCTGTCTACCAATTCTAGTCTCATATTGTAGCAAATTATCTTTAAAAACGTCTCAGGAAAGTTTTATCAATAACTTGAGCTTATAAGGGTTTTAATCGCCAAAATTAATGTTTTTTTTATTTTTTTGACAATGTTGCGTTCGGCGCTCAAGGAGCGCTCAAGCGCTCAACTTGGATTATATTCATGGAATCAATATCATTTTACATCATAGACAAGTCGTCAAAGACTACTAGATTTAACAAACTATTCCATTCAGGCGACAAAGTTACTGTACTAATCTTATATAGGGTGACTTTTTAGTCACCATCCAAATTTTAATTAATCTTTGGCGAAAATCATTGAATTCGTGTTTTTTTCTTTTTGTATCACTCAATTTAAAAATATCGAGATATCACGTCTCAATGTTATCTATAAAAAGTTGATGAATCTGAACACTGCGCTGTAATGTGTCGCTCAGGTGTAGCGGGGCGGGGCAGGGGGTTAGCGGGGTGCGCTCTGCCCGTTTCATGCGCCGGCAAAGTGTAGTATTATTAACGTTTAGCTTAGTGACCACGCAGAGCGGATAATTCTTTTGAGAAAATGATTTAATATCAAAATTTGACGTATCGATTCTTTTCAAAAATGGGGTTAGTGGTTGATACCTAATGCCTAGAAAAATTTTGGACGGTGGTAAAAAAGTCGCCCTGTATTATAAAATTTCCAGATTCCTTTTTTAAAAAAAACTTAACGTTTTTAGTGAAGCCACTTTTTTATAGAATGTGAGTCATGAACGCCACGCACACATTTAAATATTTTCCTTGCAGATGATTACTTGTTCTACGTAGGAATCGAACATACGGGGTAATTCTCTACCGTGTGTTTGGCTATAATTCTCAGTGGCCTATTAGGAATCTGGATTTTCTATAATTTAAAGGCGCTGATCACCGCGAGCATTCACCTGTAATGTAAAACAAATTCAAGCAATCTTCGGTGAGGGAGAACAATCGAGCATCACAATGCGCACCTTGTAAAGGTAGGTACTGACCAACGTTACGAGGTGTAATGTAACATTCGCATCGAGCGTGTACGTATCGAGCATGTTACGCTGTGTTTTAAAATCGGCGTAACATGCTCGTCAAAACTCTGTGCCGCCTCAGGTCCGCCTTCGCCGTTAGTTCACTCAAGATGGCCGGCAGCGAGGACGCGTTGGTATCTTTGATTCTACTTAATTGTTGTTTCATCCAAATTAAGAAGAAGAAAAAACACTTCCTCTTCTCTGTATTTTTCTATAAAATATTGAGTTTTTCTTTGAGCCACTTCATGTTTTAAGAAATAAATACGAGAGGAACGACGTGTGAATACTCGCGACGCGCGTGCGCTCGGGACGACTTGCAAGAGCGTACTGACCGAACCGCGTAACACTCAAAGGATTCGCCAAAAAACCGACAGCCGGGTTTAGCACTCAAAGCGAGCTGGTTTCCTCGTAACACGAGGTACTGACTGCACGAATGCTCGCGGTGTAACACGTTACATTACGCCCCGTAACGCCGATCAGTACCCACCTTAATGATACAAAACGAGTTTACATCAGTGAAGGAGGAGAACCGAGCATTACAATGCGCACCTTGTATTAAATCTATACTAAATGTACGCGAATGCTCGTCAGTCAGGGAGGTAGTACTGTAATGTAATGCTCAAAGTCGAATCTATAATATTACATTACACGCGAATGCTCTCGGTGGGGATATACTTATAAACAAACTACTACTATAGCCACAGTTTATTTCGTTCAATAAACCGTGATATTAAAATGGCCTCAGATGCGTTTTATTGTACCTAACTATAATGGATTTCGGGCTATCCCTGAAAGTACATTAATAGCTATGAAATGGTGCTCACACTTGTCCCAAGCACGAAACATTTTCAATATAATCTGACCACGCGTTGTAAAGACTTTTCTCACAATGACAGGTCAATTTATACTGGGTGTTTTATCACAATCTACACAGAGCCAGTATATTGTTATGTCACATTGTATAGGCTTTTAGAACAATTAGAGGTCAACATAAACTGGGTAGTAAGAAGACGTATCTACATAGTAACAAAATTCCGTTATAAGCTGAAGTGGTACTTTATTGGCTCTCTGTACATTTACAGGTCAAGTTATACTGGTTAGTTGGATTTGCGTCATCGTGTGTAGCAGTGATGTAACGAATGCTCAACTTTTCGCGAATACGAATAGGAATCACATAGGAATGCGAAAACTGACTTTCGAATGAAACGCTTAAAAAATTGACCGTAGACCCAAAATCATAAGTTTTTGTTTGAAAAATATTCATTGATTAGGACAAGCTATGGTATCATCAAAATAACCCCAAACGACCAATTAGTTTGTGTATAAATATTTTAAAATATCATAGTATCTTGGTATGGACATGTGATGAGGAGGGATGACACTCATGTGACTAAGAGAGTGATGAGTATGAATATTGAAGGATGGAGAGGAAAAGGAAGGCCAAAGAAAAGATGGATGGATTGTATACGAAATGATATGAATGAAAAAGGAGTAAATGATACTATGACGTCTGATAGGGGAGAATGGAAGAAAAAAAACGTGTTGCGCCGACCACAAGTAAAAGGGATAAGGGTAGGAAGATGATGATGATGGTCATTTATGAGGAGTTTTCAAAATAAGGAACGGAATAGCGTGTTGCAAAAATGTTTTTTATGGGAAAACTATAAGTCACACTGAGAAACCTTTAGACTGCTGCCAACGACGATATAATACTAGACTCCGCATGCACGATCTAAGGAACAAAAATTATTCTGTCAACTCGCTGAGGTACTACGTAAGCGAGGGGGGCGGGGTACTGCGTTGTGATTGGCTAACTCAAGGTCTGTTCTGTCTCAACGTATGTTTACGGCTCACAGGATTGGTCGAAATGAGACGAATATAAGACTTTTTTGCCTAATGTGTTGACAGACATCGGTCGCCTGTTATTAGGAGTCTAGTATTATATCGTCGTTGACTGCAGCGCTATGTGTCGCGGGTTCGATCCCAGCACGGAACAAATATTTGTATGATCTGCAAGTAGTTGTTCCGGGTCTGGGTGTTCGCTGTACTGTGGGGCAACGTATTTAAAAAAAAAAGATTGAATGAACGGAGCAAGTCACGTCAAGTTCATTTCAAGACTTTTTAATATATCTTGTATTTTGTTATTCAAATGTTATAACTTAACACAAAAATGATAAAAAAAATTCGCATTCGTTGTTGCGATTATCAAAATATTATTATAATAATATGGGTGAATGCGAATGTGAAAACAAATAAATACGTTACATCTCTTCGTGTGGTTACGGTCGTGAAAGTGAAACTAAATGAGGATTTTAGTTAAGACAACGATAAAACGTGGGTTTCGGACAGGACTATGTACTTTCATTTATTTGTCAGTTAACTGTTGTTACTATACTCTGTGACCTTTTCTCTGAGATATATGGGTCATTTGAGATGAATTATTGTAGGGCGTAAAGGGATCCATCACAGTGCTTTGTTAAAATAGTAGTAAAATTTAATGGAGAATGCGAGCGTCATTTGACATAGAAGTATCTTTAGCATTTCTTTCTAATTTTTGGCCAAAAGATACGTATCATTTATTAATATCTTATCAATAGATAGAAATTCTTAACATAGAGTCATCATCTTCTTCCTACCCGCACCTTGTGGCTGGTCCGAAGTGGCACTAGAAAAGAGCACTTGGAAGCATATGGGGGAGGCCTTTGCCCAGCATTGGGACATAAAAGGCAATAAAAAAAAACATTTAGTTGGGTTCTACACCTCGCCCGACACATACAAATGCTAAAAAACCTACAATTTAATTATTCTAATTTGTATGTGCTATGTAGCTGTGCTGCGAGAATGTAAAAGCTGAGCTAAGAAACTATGTTAGCGTTTCTGCTGATGATGCTACGCTACGTAGCGGTGCGAGTGATGTGCTATGAAGATGCGCAGCTCAAGCTATGCGATGCATCGATAGTAGGGAAGACGAACCATAGCACGCATTCATAGCACGCATCCATAGCACGCCACCATAGCAAGCATCCATAGCACGCAGCCATAGCACGCATCCTTAGCACGCATCCAAAAGACGCATCCATAGCACGCAGCCATAGCACGCATCCATAGCATGCATCCATAGCACGCAGCCATAGCACGCATTCATAGCACGCATCCATAGCACGCAGCCATAACACGCATCCTTCCATATAAAAACACAAATCTTTGTTGAATCCGTTTCCACCAGTGCTGTGCTATGTAAACCAATTAATATGATTGGTGGATATCAAACGCATCCGCAGCAACGTAGCATAGCACTTCTTTGATGAAAAAGCAACCTTAGACTGGTAAACAATGCATGTATGTAAAATAATTAAATTAATCCTCTAGGCTGGGTGGAGGCGGAAAGGACTTTCGGACTGGTACTAATAGAAATTCACCGTGTTCCTACATAAAGCTCTTTATATTTTAAGAGCACGGTAATCTAGACAGTCCCAAGAAATGATTTTAATAAACTATCAATTCTACACATTTCAATGAAATTATTATTATTTGGTAATTCATCCCATGCTTCAACGAACAAAGCTTTCTTTAACAACAACACTCGACTTTAGGGCTATAGCCTAAAACCCCTGTCAGAATTGTGAACGATTACTTTGTAAAGTGATAGATAGGGTTTTAGGATAAAGAACTTAATTAACAATTCTGGCGTATACATTTCATTATGATAGTATTTTCTGAGGAGTGATTTATAGCTTACCAATATTGTAAAGGTGAAGACTTTGTTTGGTTGAATGCACAAATCTCAGGAAAAGAGTTCCTGAGATTTAGCCCCTTCATAAAGGCTTAGGTATGTTTAAGTTACCACCAGATATAGTAACATATAACAGACAAAAATAATAAATGATCACCAAAATGAAACCCGCATTTTAATGTAAAATTATAACCAAGTTTTAACATTTCGCTATCCCATTTAATCAAAATGACTCCAAATAAATCATTGTCAACCCAAAATTAGTAAATGATCACCAAAATATGTTCATTAAAATATGTCATAACGAGGTGTAATAAAAAAAATCTACCTAAGCAGGGTCGACGAAGCCCCGCTTCGCGGGGCTTCTATTCTGTGTACAAGGTTTAAAGGAACCTAACCAAACCGAACTTCGGGGTGTCCCTGAAATCTTGCTAAAGCGAGTTTTAGATTTGGTGCACATTCAGTATAGATTTGGTGATCATTTACTATATTTGGTGTTCGAATACAATTTGAAGTGTAGTAGCTAAGGGTATCAAAGCATTTTATGGTGGTCATTATATTTAATCCCCTTCATAAATAGACTATACAACACAGTATTATTTATTTTCTATTAAAAAATATATAGCACCGACATTTAATTAAAAGGTAAAAAGACTGGAAATGACCTCGCCCATACCTCTATTCGATTTGATCCACATTTCATATAGTACGAGTACACAAATTATACCTACATAAATATCTGTCATCTTTTAATAATAATAATAATAATCCACAACTATCACACAACGCCATCTAGTCCCAAGCTAAGCAGAGCTTGTGTTATGGGTACTAGACAACTGATAAACATACTTATAATATTTCTAAATACATACATATTATAGATAAATTACACCCAGACACAGAACAAATGATCGAGCTCATCACGCAAACATTTGTCCTGGGTGGGAATCGAACCCACGACCTCCGGCATAGCAGTCAGGGTCACTAACCACTAGACCAACAGGCCAGTCACGACACGATTGGCGCAATGACAGAACGTTCGACAGCTGCGCAGCGTGTGCGGTTCGATTGCCGCACGTAAAATATATTTGTTTGATCTACAAATAATTACTGTGGGTGTTTATGTAAGTATGTGAGTTTCTATTTATTTGTAAACGCACCTACGACACAGGAAAAAATCCTAGTGTGGGGCAACGCTTTTGAAAACCAGAAATTCGTTCGACTAATGACGCACGCGGCGAATTGTATATTACAATTTATAATCGCCAACTGTTTTTGTCTGAGTTCAGATGAAGAAAAAAGAATTGTTAAAGAAAAAAGAATTGTTAAAGAATTGTTAAAGTTCGCATCGCAAAATCGCATTCCCTTCGCCTGTCTGTTTGACAATAGCTTTATGGATTTTCCTATTGCGCTGTGCAAAGGCTACAAGATTTTTATTATTTCTTATATCATAATAGAGAGCATAAAATATTATATAAATTAAGCTAAAATCATTCATAATGGCTTCCGACAGAAGGTGATTTACATGGCATCATAATATTGATCAGAGCAATAAAGAAAAGCAATTTACGAGCGTGATCTTTTTGTTATGTTGATGAAAAAATCCATTTTGCCTAAACTAAGAATGAGTCATTGAATCTAAGACGATTGTAAATCAACAAGTTAAAGCCCCGTCAAGGGTGGAGCCAACGACGATAATAATATATTACTAGACTCCTAATAACAGGCGACCGATGTCTGTCAACTAAGGCAAAAAAGTCTTGTATCCGTCTCATTTCGACCACTCCTGTGAGCCGTAAACATACGTTGAGACAGAACAGACCTTGAGTTAGCCAATCACAACGCAGTACCCCGTCCCCCTCGCTTACGTAGTACCTCAGCGAGTTGACAGAATAGTTTTTGTTCCTTATATCGTGCATGGGGGGTCTAGTATTATATCGTCGTTGGGTGGAGCGGTAGGGACAGTCAGATTCGTACTTGACTAAAATCCACGGTGTTCCTACTTTCTAGGGTCACTGTTACTAGGTTAGATAGTTCCGCGACACCCGCAGGCGTATGACCTTCTTTGTGGCCAAGTCAAGTGTTGAACTTTTTTGTAGTAACACTGTTTCAGCCTTACTACAAAAACTTAAACACCTGTTGAACACTTGTCTAAAAAAAGTGTGACTGCAAAACGGACCTTATTTCAACGTCTTAATCTAACATTTTTTTAGACAAGTGTTCAACAGATGTTTAAAAGTTTTTGTAGTACGACGGTTAGTGTTTGTGACTTTAACCGTCTTACCACAAGAAAGATAAACATAATCTGTTGAACACTTGTCTAAAAAAACTGTCAACGTCAAAACGACATTTCACGTTGATATAAGAGTCGTTTTGCAGTTACACTTTTTTTAGAGAAGCGTTCAACAGATGTTTATCTTTTTGTGGTAAGATTTACTTATATTACTAGTGTGCGGGATAATAATTATTATCGCAAAAAAATCCGTAAGATATTTCTACCATCAAATCAGGGAGCAGTGGTGGCCCATGCAGTGGTATCTGTCGTGGGTTCGAACCCCGCCAGGCGCATTACTTTGTGTAATTTATTTCATCACCACTGCTCTCAAAACGGTGAAGGAAAACATCGTGAGGAAATCGGCATGTCTTAGAACCAAAAATTTGAAGACATGTGACATCCACCAATCCGCACTGGGCCCGCGTGGTGGGTTATGGCCCACTCCCTCTCACAGAGAGGAGGCCTGTGTCCCAGCAGTGGGAACATTATAGGCTGATGATGAAATCACCAAAAGATCTTGGTTTCACTTGAAAAATACAAGACTTGCGTTATTTTTAGAACTCATTCGGCTTACTCAATGATTACATTTTACTAAATTAATAAACAAACACTACTAGACAAGGCGTACATACGGCTACTAAACAGATCTATTTTCTAAAACGTTTATTTGCGGTTGGCAACCCAGATTACACAGCTTCACTTCTTTTTCTGTCTGTCAACACAATTTAGTTACGTTACATTTAAGGCGCTGTCGTAATGTAGGCATTATTTGCGACGATTTCATTTAGTGGCACGTCATCGTCAGATTCCAAGAAGGTCGCAAAATACGACAAACTTTCTCTAACAATAATATACCTATTGTTACGTCGACCGTGTTACGAGACCAATCTACAAGCTTCTCGGAGGTTCCACAAGGTTCTCAACTATTCCACCGAAGATTGGTCTGGAAGTTTCTAGAAAATTCTACCCTGCTCTAGATGTCTCGAGATGGTTCTGGAATGTTCCAGAAGGTATGGGACTGTGTAAAAGTCTAAGGATGTTTCCAGAACTTTCAACCATTCTCTAAAAATCTAGTGTGACAGGTCGTGGTATAAATACTCGACGTAAAGGCGCCCTGAGTCAGTCTGGTTTTGACGACGATCGAGGCGACTCGAAAGTGAAACTCTCCAAATGACTTTTAAGAGTGCGCAAGTGTCTTTACTAAATCACACTTGCACACACATAAAAGTCACTTGAATAGCGTTTAGTGATTGCTGTAATGCTCGTAACAAAATAATATTATCATTTATTAGAACAACCAGTTAGTTTTTATTTTTTAATGTGGCAATGCCACCAATTTATTTCTACATGGTATATACAGACGCCAGCAGGTTAACCTACACGAATCTCTCAAATTTTACCAATCTAACATTAACCTTCCAATATTGTGGTTGAAAATCTATTAAAGAAAAATGACAGATTGAGGTAGGTCGATGTGCTGGATTCTGTACAATAGCATATGGATCATGTGTCATACTCCAGCAAAAAAGCAGTGGCATTGTATGAAGCCATAGCCATGAAATAATTATGCATTTTCTTGGTAGAATACTGGCGGTCAATGAAGTTCGGAAGAGTGAAGTTTGCTATGATAGGTTATCAACGAAATTAATTAGAAAAGAATACCTGAGGAAAAGAAATACATATTAATAAGTAATTACCACATGAGACATCAAGTTTTCATGATCATTAAGATACCGAAAATGTATAATTACATAAACCGCCGAAATGTCGAGCAAAATAATCATATTTCTTTTCAAAAGCATCTAAATAATACGCCCCAACGAATTCTTCACCCAGAAATACTCAATTACTAACACATGAGTGAAAAATATTTAGATAGGTAGGTATTCCTAACGCTTTGAAAAAATAATGACTTTACCTTTACAAACAAAACATTCAACAACATTTTAATCTATGTATATGAAATTTATGGGTACGCCAAAGTTCACCTAAATATTCAACTCCGATAATTGGAAATCCGAAAATGTTCTTCCAAACAATTTTCATCCTAAAAATCACAATTCCTAACTACTCTGTCTCTAATGTTCATAATTCCGAAGCATTCAACTTCACAATGTCAGTAGCAATAAACATCTATTATACTTTTATTTGTTTACCTATATTTTCTCAACATAACCATATTTTACACTATTATTCAAAGTCAGTCAGATATAAAAGGATGCTGATTCGGACAGGTTAGGTTCGTTGTTAGGTTGCTTTAAACCTTGAAGACAGAAATAGGAGCCCCGCGAAGCGGGGCTCCGTCTAGCTACCTTGGTAGGTGGTAGTCGGCAATTTGACTAAGGACGAGGACGAGGACGAGCGTATATTACTGATTACCACCTACCAAGGTAGCTCGACGCAAGTTTAGGGATAAAAGCGTTATGATAAAAAACAGTAGGAGTTTAAATATATTTGCAATAATGATATTATTAATAAAAGATTTCGGAAACATGAGTGTTATGAACATTGCCATTAGCACTACAAATAGTATGAATGAAAAACTTTAGAATGAAAAATTTTAGGAAGAGCGATCATTCCGATTACAAAATCGTTAGGATAAACAATTTCGGGTTAAGAACTTTAGGTGAGCCAATATGGACCCGAAATTTATATCTATATTCAAAGCGAAAGGTCACTCACTCATTGATCACGAAATCTCAGAAACAAGAAGTGCTAGGAGTTTCAAATTTTGATTGGGTATTTTTTATGCCAAAAATGGCCCATAAAAAACCCGGGAGTAGAAATTCACAGAAGCAAGGTTCAAATCTGTCTGGTACACGCTCTATAAAACCCATTTTGGGTAGCTCAGGCAGGGAAGACAATCACTTAAATGATTTAGGTACTTAATCAACTGCTTAAAAATACATATTTCACGCCTAGACACAACAAAGTTCCATCCGCCATTTTCCTACAATAACAAAAACATACTAGAATAATTGAAGCGTAAGTACACCACCACTACATCTGAAAGCTTTGCTGGGGTAGCCACATAATTTATTATAACCCCGAGAAGGCAAGACTCGAAAACGCAACAGGCAATTTGACATCATCAATAAATTGCAAATTTAATTAGTTTTTCAGCTAGAGTTTTGAAAAATAATTAATACGTACTTTTTTCTTTCGTCGAACCAATGCATATTAATAAAGATAATTATAATAACACATCAAAAGAACAATGCTCTAAACGTCCCTACACTTGTAGCACCTTAAAACCTATGTTAATCGAAGGGCCATAACCATCTTATCATTTTATTGTACTACGGCAAAACAGAAACGTGCATCCGAAAAAAGTTATATTTTTAGTAAAAACTGTACTTGCTTGTAACGTTTAGCCAATTTTAAAGGTGTCGTATCTTCGTTAATTTTGGTCAATTTTTGTGTTACCTCGGGAGTTTTACACCATAATTATAGTTTCTTTAAAATCCTACAAGGGTTTCTTAGTTGGCCTCTCTTTGAAGGTTTTGTCTTTGTGGAAATTGTGGTGTACGTTCGTGTATTACTTTCTTGAGGGTATTAACGATTGCTTGTTCAACAGGCTATTTTACTAAAAAAACGTGTTTAGTCCGAAAGTTAGAACATCAAAAAATATTTGCTCCGTATTTTTTTGGTAACTCTAAACAAAATTAAGAAGATACAGCGTTTCTAAAAATCAAAAAAACGTCACGCGGTGAATTTTACAGGCATTATTAATTACGTCACAAGCCCCCATTCCCGAATTCCGAAGCAATTTATCTTTGTGATTTTAGTATTTAAGTAGCGTATATTAGTGATCTAAGTGAGTGGAGCTCGTGGCTAAATAATTACAGCCGCACAGGCCGATCTTCCAGGTTAAGCCGCCCTTGCCGAGGTTGGTCTGTGGATGGGTGACCATCTGTCATAGCGAGTTTCCTCCGTGCCTCGGAAAGCACGTAAAGCCGTTGGTCCCGGCTGTCATTTGTAGATCTTTCTACAGTCGTTACTTTTAGTCAGAAGCTTTAAAGTCTGCAGACAACCAGTCTTACCATGGGGTATCGTATTACCCAGTTACTAGGTTGTGGAGGTCCGATAGGCAGTCGCTTCATGTAAAATACTGATATTGGTGAAGGCGTGTAAATAGCCTGCACCTTTGTGAAGGTTGTGAAAAAGTTTGAATTAAGAACCTACGTAATTTTAAGAAGTAATGGCGGACCTAAAAAATATACCTCCCTATTGATGAATCCCCGAGAAACCAATACCAAAAAAATTATTAGCAGCAAACCATGCCCACGTACCTTGACAATCCAGAGATCCCACTCAGATCCAGGGAGATGGGAAGATACCTCGTTCATGCGCGCGTGATGGCTTGGTATGAGCTGCCGGCCGGCGAGAAAATCTTCTTGAATCCACCGGTGGAATGGTTAAAACTCCAAAAATCAACACTGCACTATAAGTTCTCAATGAAACACAGATGCAGGTCCATTTATTTTATGAATATCATCAAGGTTTCACCAAAAAGGAATTTTTGAAAGGCGGAGCAAAAAACACAGTGTCTTTTTTAATGGCAACGGGAAGAGAGTGCGCCTCGCTAATGCCATCTATTGGTCATGTTGCGAGAACACTCAAGAAAGTTTCGATACGAATGGGCGCTGCGGAAACAAAATATTGGTGCGAGGATTCATCAACAGACAAACTAAAATATGTAATCTGAACTACTAACATATTATAATATATGGAAAAATCCTAAAATATTATTATTTATTTTATTTATATTGAAAAGGCATTGACGCTTCACCATGCTCGGGGGCTTTGGAAGGACGCAAGTGCTTTCAAAAAGAAAAGTGAAAAATTATAAGTATTTACTGACCTATATTTAGATCAGAGAAAAATCCAAGCTCTATGACTGAATGCGAGAAACAAATGATACAAGTTATTTAATGTATTTCCTAAACCTTAAAGACTACTAGTATCGTATAAGAGTTAACGTTTATTGCGTTGGAATAGGATATAATTTAGCGACGGCACGTTTAAAGTTACCGAACTTTGTCTTTACCATTGCAACACGAGTGACATTATCCGTGCCTTTATAAACTTCAGTTATAACTCCTAATGGCCAACTCAGAGGAGCTGAATTATCCTGTCCCACTAGTACGACAGTTCCAACTTCTACGGGTTTGTCAGGAGTTGCCCATTTTTGTCTGACTTGCAGCGTATGCAGATACTCTAGGTGCCATTTCTTCCAGAAGGATTGGACCATACCATCTAACAACTGTTTGCGCTGCGACAAACTAATGCGCTGACCAGACAAATCGGCTGCCGGCAAATACTGCAATGGAGTCGACATCAAAAAGTGAGCGGGAGTAATAACTTCGGGATGGGGATCGGAAGACAAAACGCTCAGAGGGCGCGAGTTCATAATACACTCTATTTGAATGAGTACAGTTTGTAACTCCTCATAAGTTAGAAGCTGACTTCCGATCACGCGATAAAGGTGCGTTTTTAACGTTTTTACATTTGCTTCCCACATGGCGCCAAAATGTGGGGAGCGAGGTGGGATCATTTTCCACATTATGCGGCGTGTTGACAACTCATGTAAAAGAGACGAATTGAAATTTGAATTTAATAAGAATCTATAAAGCTCATCTAGTTGGGCCTTAGCCCCAACGAATTTCAATATATAGGAAACAATGCGCAACAATTTATCCCATGATGAGGTACGTTGAGCAAGTTGATATAGAAGGGGTTGTTCTACTTGCGTGGTCACTGTTAAGACATTTGCCTTGTGCTCGGGAAGTTCCCCACAATTAATAGGAGAGAACGGTTTGACGAGCCAATCCTCAGGGGTTACCTATCATAAGATCGAAAAACGGTTGACCGAATTTCATTTGCCCTAAAACTTTTCAACTATTACCTTTTGGTTTTTTTTTACTTCATCGAAGTCACGTTTGCCACTGTTTCAGTTAACCTGTTATCTATTCATCTTTTTTCGTTTCTCCAGCATTTCATTTGGCCGACAAACTTTTTACCGATGTTACACTTACTCGAAGTGACGGTTGTCCGAAGTATTATGTTTCCAAACATTCATTATACCACTGTTTTAATTGCCATATTTTTATTTCACCGAACGCCTAGAAAATTTTGCACACTAATTATTGCTGTTACATTTTTAGCAGGCGCCATTGAAATGTAGGTAGACAACACAAAATAATTGTGCAAATGTCGTATACGATAATATAATTCTGAAGGGTATTGTATTATAATTAATGACATTTGCTGTTAATACATGCAGCATGCAGCATGCAAGCAAGCATGCAGCATGCAGCATGCAAGCAAGCATGCAGCATGCAGCATGCAAGCGAGCATGCAGCGTGCAAGCAAGCACGCAGAATGCAACATGCAGCAAACACGCAGCGTTCCAGCAAGCATGCAACATGCAACAAGCATTGTTTCTGTCATGGCTCCGGCGCTGCAGGGTTTTGGGTGGCCCCACGCGAGCTTATCGTCGCAGATGATTTGAACGCTCACCACCGCAGCTTCGGCTTACTGGCCGGCTTCGCCGGCCAGCCTCAGCCGCGGCGGCGGTCGTTCCAACCTCCTGCTCCTCAGCTCGCGGGCCACCCCACCCCTCCGCGCCTACGCGATTTTAAATTACACTCTAGGGGTAGGGCAGACAAGACTACGTAAAGTCGGCTTTGCAGCATTTCGTTTCCGCCACAATGTTTTGTAGCAAAATATATTGAATTCTTATGACAGTAATTTAATTTTTCGGTAAAATGTTGTTTCGGTATGGTGAAAATATGGCAAATAAATCAGTTGGCAATTGAAAAAAGTTTAAAAGAGGCTTCGGTCAATAGTAAAAAGTTATTTTGTTAATCGGCGGAACATACTTCGGTATAATAATACTTATGGCTAATGATACTTCGATGATCTGAAAATATGGCAAATGATGCATATAGCAAAAGAGATGTCGGTCAATAGTTTTCGGTATAATGAAATTCGAACAAACAAAATTCGGTAAATTGATCGGTTCCCATCCTCAGGAGCACAACGAAGCCAAGAGGGGCCGTTCCACCAAAGTTCATGTGACACTAACTGAGAAGGGAGGATGCCACGAGATAGACAGTCGCTTGGATTCTCAACACCTGCCACATGGTAAAAATGTTGAGAACCCAAGTTCTCCTGACATTGAGCAACTCTATTGCTGACAAAGACTGACCAGCGGTGCGGAGAAGAGTGTATCCAAGATAAAGCTATCGTGGAATCTGAAAAGGCGTAAATTCCTGCAATAGGAACACGTAAAGCGTAAGAATCACGAACAGTTTTTACCAATTTTGACATGAGCACGGCGGCACAAAGCTCCAGACGTGCAAGAGTTGTAACCTTGGTAGGTGAAACCTTTGATTTCGCACAAAGTAAGCGGACTATGACACCAGATGGACCAGTAGAGTGTATATAAATCACACACCCGTACCCACCCATACTAGCATCAGCAAACGCGACTATACGAACGGAACAATCATCGGTAACGCCCACATGGCGTGGTATGCGTAATGTATCCAGCAGCGGAAACTCTTGCATGAGAATGGAAAAACGTTTAAAAATATCGTCAGGAGCGGGATCATCCCAACCAATATTACTCAGCCATAACTCTTTGATGAGCAACTTGGCATAAAATATCACGGGGGCGACCAAACCGAGAACATCAAATAAGCGTGCGACTATCGAGAGTATATTTCTCTTAGTACATTCCTCAGCTACTTGAGCGGAAGTGAAGAAAAAATTATCCTGAGAAGGTTCCCACGAAAGGCCTAAAACCTTAGACACATCACTCCCAGCGTGAAAATCAAGGGACTTACGATGCAAGTCGGGAAGACTGTTTAAAAGAACGGGTGAATTGCTACACCATTTAACAAGGTCAAAATCGCCCGATTTAAACATCTTTATAAGATCATGCGATAGCTGCATGGCGGTGTCTTCATTATTCACAGAATACACCAGATCGTCCATGTAGAGACTGGTCTTTGCTACTTTAGCAGCTTCGGGATAATGCGGACTGTCAGAGGCCAGCTGTCGCACAGTGCGCATAGCTATGTAAGGACTCGACTTAAGCCCGAAAGGTAAGCGATTAAAGGCGAAGGTTAGCACAGGTTCGTTCTCATTGAATCGAAACAAAATGCGTAGGTATTTACGCTGGTCAACGGGTACACCAATGCGTAAATACATTTGTTTAATATCAGCATTTATAGCGATGGGAAATAGTCTGAAATTTATTAAAAGAATAAACAAATCTGTTTGTAAACAATTTGGACCAATATGGAGTACATCATTTAAAGATAACCCTGTATGAGTTCTAGCACTAGCATCCAATACAATGCGCGGCATCGGTTTGTCTGGCCGAACGACAGCGTGATGAGGGATATAGTACCCGTCATCGGAAACGGCAGATTCGTCGACCTGACTTAAATAACCGTTGTCCATATACTCTTTAATCACTGCATTATAATTTTTCCGCAACATCGGCGATTGGCGGAGTTTCCTTTCAAGCGCAATAAGCCGACGATACGCGGCGGTGCGGGAGTTACCCAATTCGGCGGGATCCTTACTAAAAGGTAACGCGTCGGTATAACATCCCACATCGTCCCGTGACACGGTCAAGGAAAAAATATTCTCACATTCGGTTTCCTCAGGAGAGAAAAAACGTTTATTATCAACTTCTTCCAATTCCCAAAACTTTTGTAATAAATCATTGAGAGCTAATGCCGTGAAAGAAGAGTTAGGTAAATTTAAATTATCACTAATAAGCGGAAAATCACCCATAAAGATATACCCGAATGTGGTCAATAATGCAGGTGGGGCGCGTGAACCAAGATCGACCCTATTCCCCAAGTAAATGTACGGAAACAGTTGAGCGCCCAACACTAGGTCAATATCCCCTGGAATATTCCAGCTTAAATCTGCGAGCGGAAGCGCGTGGAAGTCTATATGGCTATCCCACTTAACATGGTGCGATGGTAGCTGGTCCGTAATGCACTCAACTACGAACGCGTGAATAGTATATTTTTGATCAGGATATACGCGAGACTCGATATCTAAATGTACGTATCCTATTATCGGTCGCGATACAGAACCAACTCCTTTAACAAATGAATTACTCAAAGGAATTATCAGTAAATTAAGTTTTCTACAACATGCTGTAGTTATTAAATTATTCTGCGAGCCGTTATCAATTAAGCACCTCACTACTGTTTTGTGACCCGCACTGTCACTTTTAGCTCGCGCATAAACCTGAGCTGTCGATAACAGCACTATCGCCTTAGCCTTCGCTGCATCAGCTGCTAATAACACGGCCGAGCTGTGAGCCGAAGACGCTGGCGTCACATCACACGAATCAGACGCAATCACCCGTGCGGAAATATCGACCTTATCGCAATCAACGTAAGAGTGAGGCACCAAAGGCGTACCGGGGGTCGAAAGGAGCGCGGGAGGGGGGAGAGACAGCGGCGCGGGAGACGACGACGCCACGACTACATTGCAATTCGTCGCTTTAACATCAGCTGTTTGCGGTTTATTTTCTTTATCAAAATGTAATAGTGTATGATGGCGTTTTTTACATAAGTCACAGACTGATGTTGATTTGCAGTTACTCAATCCGTGCAATGTGCTCAGACAATTCGCGCACCCACGTTTGGATTTAATAAACTCGAACCTTGTTCTAGGAGTCAACGCGGATTTAAACTTAGCGCAGTTATACAAATGAACATGAGCGTTATCATTACAATACGCGCAGCATGGAACCGCGATCGCGGGTAAACAAGCGGACGAGTCAGCTGACTCGCTCACAACAAACGCTTTTGTCTGTGTGCGTGACTCGCGAGGAGCGGAAGCGGGGTTTCTACTAAAGTTTCTCGCGTTCGAATGATACAAATTCGAGCGTGCCAATATCTTTGCCTGATCTTGAACGAAGCTTATCAATAATTGCGTTGTGGGAATTTCAACATCTCGAATGGTAAGTTCAAACGATTGAGTAGTCTGTGCATCGATTTTTCTCATTGCGCAGTGCAGAAGAATAAAATCAGCAAGATCCGTAATCCCAAGTTGTTTCAAGGCAGAAATAGACGCACTAAATGTTTCTATGAAAGAATCGAGACTATTAGCATTAAATGAACAACTTTTTAAATCCAATATGTTATTTAAATAATGCGTACCTAGTGAGCGCTTCTCTTGATATTTTTTAACTAAACTATCCCATAACAACTTGTAAGTATCACCAGTAGGCACAATTCCAGCGGTAACCTTCAATGCGTTGTGTGTAAGCCTACCTATCAAGTACTGCACACGCTGCGAGTCAGTCAGCTGATCATTATCATGGATATTTGACTTAAACGACTCGTAGAAAACGGGCCAATTCTCAGTTTTCCCATCGAAAGATGGCAGCGCGATAGGAGGCAACTTTATTTTAGGCGGTTCAAAAAAAGTCTTTGAGTTGCTACTGGGTAATGGTGGCGATTGATTGCTGTTTATTTTATTCCTAACACGTTTAATATGAATATACAAATCTTCAAAGGATTCTAAACAAGCATAGTCGGCACTTGAACCAGGTTTTAAACTAATGTTTATTTGATTAATTTGATCGACAAAAGATTCAAATTTATCTCGAATGTCATCAATTGTCTCTGACTCAGTCATAAAACTTTCATTTTTCCTCGAATCGAACGACGATATATTTCTTGATAAATCATACAAACGATTAATGCGTTTAAATAACAATCCTTTCTTTTCGTGAAGAATAGTTAATAAATCTTCCGGCTTCAGTTGTTTATCCGTCATTTTGCTAATTAAAAAACGAAGACAATAACAATAAATACCTACCAGGCGGTTTGCAATATTATCGCACCTACCAAACTATGAGTACCTAGGTATCTATCTAAATATTAATACGCACAAAGCCGAGATGAGTTGGTAACTACCTACTTATTTACATATGAACAAAGCGAATTTTTAAATGCGGATACCTACTTAGAATGAACTTTACCAATAAATACGTAATGTCGTTCTATGCAAACTATTATATTAATTGAACAGATTTACCAACAAATACGTAAAATCTATTGTCAATTTAATAAGCTGCGTTAATTAGGTATTAATTTACCGAAAGTTTACGTAAATAAATATCTATTGTGCGTTATTGAACCTATATGATTTTCACCAAACAAATACGCAAAAATCTAGGTACCTACTGGTTATTTATTATCCGGTAACGAAGGACCAATTAATTATGGTGAAGGCGTGTAAATAGCCTGCACCTTTGTGAAGGTTGTGAAAAAGTTTGAATTAAGAACCTACGTAATTTTAAGAAGTAATGGCGGACCTAAAAAATATACCTCCCTATTGATGAATCCCCGAGAAACCAATACCAAAAAAATTATTAGCAGCAAACCATGCCCACGTACCTTGACAATCCAGAGATCGCACTCAGACCCAGGGAGATGGGAAGATACCTCGTTCATGCGCGCGTGATGGCTTGGTATGAGCTGCCAGCCGGCGAGAAAATCTTCTTGAATCCACCGGTGGAATGGTTAAAACTCCAAAAATCAACACTGCACTATAAGTTCTCAATGAAGCACAGATGCAGGTCCATTTATTTTATGAATATCATCAAGGTTTCACCAAAAAGGAATTTTTGAAAGGCGGAGCAAAAAACACAGTGTCTTTTTTAATGGCAACGGGAAGAGAGTGCGCCTCGCTAATGCCATCTATTGGTCATGTTGCGAGAACACTCAAGAAAGTTTCGATACGAATGGGCGCTGCGGAAACAAAATATTGGTGCGAGGATTCATCAACAGACAAACTAAAATATGTAATCTGAACTACTAACATATTATATTATATTATATGGAAAAATCCTAAAATATTATTACTTATTTTATTTATATTGAAAAGGCATTGACGCTTCACCAGATATTATCCAGCTGCATCTGGTTCGACTGGAAGCCGACCCCAATATAGTTGGGAAAAGGCTAGGCAGATGATGTTAATTATTAGTGATAACAAAAAATAACCTACGTGTCTATTTTTTTTTTGCAATATTTTTTCGATGTGCATACACTTCGCACGTGACTTCAGTTACTGTGAATGCGCCCTATTGTGACATCAAACACGCTTATCTTTATTTCACTACACCTAAAATTATGCTACCGGCTATGAAGAATTGAAGATGTATTCTGTCTTTATATGATTTTAAAATTCTTAAAATATACGACTACCTATCATCATAAACATACATTATAATTTATAACACAAAAAATATCAGTTTGGGCCGTTCAGACTAAGTATATTATCAAAACTCTGACTCAAACTTAGATTAAATGGTTTTACAATATCACATTTTCTGTATAACTAGGTAATAAATTCTCCCGAAATTGGTCCACAGATTAAAGTATTCATGAAGAAACTTCAAGTTAAATTACCGGTTTCAGATATCTTGTTTACCAGAAAGGTAATTTATTTTCAAGAAATTTATTGTTACGTAATATAAATGAGAGTCCTTTTTTGTGTAACTAGATATTTTGTCTTATACTAAGAAAAAATCTATACATCTAAAATGGTAAGAGTCAAAACTGTCCATTGAATATCTTTTAAAGAATACTTGGGGTATGATCAACAATCGATACCGAAGCCAAACGTATAGTTTTTAGAACTTTCGTCTGTTCGTCGGTATGTAAACGAAAAGTCAAAAAATCCTGCATGGATTTACTTCAAAGGCACGAATATTATTAAGAAGTCGGCTCAACATAAAGGCTACAGATTATCACGCTATCACCTACGGGGAACGAGCAGTGAACCTTTATTTCTTCAACGCATTCACGCAGACGACGTCGCGAGCAGCAGCTAGTCTAAAATAAGCTTCATAACGAGCCATGAAGGAAACGTGGACAAACACTGGAATGCCCATTTAATGTTGACAGAACGGCAATGGTCAATAATACACCCCCCCTCTCTACGTCACATCCCCTATTTGTCTATGGCTATTACAGCTGACATCACGGAAGCCATTTTGGTAAAGTTTGGAAAGGTGAGGTTATAATCTTGTTTGTTTATTACCTAGTTTTACGATCAATTAACACTAATGTTAAGGTGGGTCTTTGATATTTGGTCATAAAATTTTACAAGGAACAGGTATTGAATGCTGTATATTGTATAATATTCTCTTGTTTTTTTTTACCGACTCCATAAAGGAGGAGATTCTCAATTCGGCCGGTATTTTTTATTTATATTTGTTTAATTATTTCATTAATCTTACCAAAAACTTCTTAAACAGTCTAACTTTTTAAACAGTCGATAAATTACAGTAGCGCGATGTAAAATTAAAATAACACAAAACTAAAATGTTAAGAAAATATACCTAAGTACGTAAAATGATGACTTTATTACTATTTCAACTATTTCTAGTTTCAACTATTTCTTTAAAATAACATAGATTTGGACAAATCTTTTCCATTTTTTTTTTAAATTATGTGAATAAAAAATCATGGCTAGCTAGGTAGGTATAGCTGGACGACAACAGGACAAAAAAGTCGAAGTAAGAGGGAAAGCGACATACCGATCTACACATTTTTTTATGTTCTTAATCTTACTTTCCAGACATATCATTTTCCACTTTTAAGACATATTTATACTCTCGAACTATTAGCGCCCTCATTACGTTACAGGCACCAAACCCCGTCTCGGGACTAAATAAGTAACTTTCACCCCTTACATAACAATGTACCTACCATTTTGGGCCTTTTAAAGCCCCGTCGCCGTATCTGGGTCTCCTACAGCCTTTGATGTAACTCTTCGTTTTGCTTGTCAGATTGAGGTGATTTGTTTAGGCCATTTAAGAATTGAAATGAAATGAAATGATATGAAATGAAATGAAATTGATTATTTGCCAGATTTGCATCCACATAATTATATAAAACTATACATATTGAATTAATCTATATCTATACATATAATAAATTTGTAGAAAAGTGGTGTCTGTACAATGGAAATATACAAAAAAAGTAGGAGGGGTTGTTATTTTATCGATACCGAACCCGAAACCGTAATTAAATTTTTTTTTGTCTGTTTGTCTGTGTGTTTGTGCACGCTAATCTTCGGAACTACTGGACGGATTTGAATTATTTTTTTTGTTGTATAGGTGTTAAGTTCGATTAACATATAGGCTATAATTTATCTTGGAAACTTGAACACCTGATTCAGAACTGTAACAGACCTGGTAAACTATAAGAGATGCAAAAATTATGCCATAGCTGAAATTGTTCCACGTGATGAGCATTTTCTGCTGAGAGAATAAAATTGAAGATCCTGGACACCTGATGTGGAACTTCAAGAGCCCAGCTACACTATAACATATACAGGAATGACGTCTTAGCAAGAGTTGTTCAGCCTGATGAGCACCTTCTGTTGATGTATAAAAATTGAAGATCTGGAACACCTGAGGTGGAACTCCAAGAGCCCAGCTACACTATAACATATACAGGAATGACGTCTTAGCAAGAGTTGTTCAGCCTGATGAGCACCTTCTGTTGATGTATAAAAATTGAAGATCTGGAAGACCTGATGTGGAACTCCAAGAGCCCAGCTTCACTATAACATATAAGGAATTGACGTGTTAGCAAGAATTATTCAGCCTGATGAGTACTCTCTGACAACGTATAAAAATTGAAGATCTGGAACACTTGATGCGGAACTCTAAGAGCCCAGCTGCACTATAATATATACAGGAATGACGTCTTAGCAAGAGTTGTTTAGTCTGATGGGCATTTCCTGTTGTCTTACAAAAATGAAAGATCTGGAACGTCTGGAATCGTCTCGCGCATCCCGTTGTTTTCCCGTCCCCAGGCTCCTAGAATTCGACATCAGACGTTTCTGATCTTCGATTTTGACGACCCCGACTGCTGGCATAAGCAACAGGATCCGAGTACGAAGTCGCGGACAGAAGCTAGTTAAAAATAAATATGAGTAATACACAATTGAAATAAAATACAATAATTGAAACAAGGCATCATGACGCCGCAAATTAAGTTATGGGCGAATGGTAGGTTTGCCACCTATAATGTAATGCTATTATCCCATTATATGGCTATGATCCCAGTCTCGCACCGCCGCTACCAAAGAGTATGGCGGAGCGTGCGGCGGCCGAGCGGCTCCTCAGCAGCGCCGGACAGCTCGGCGCGCGGCCCTCGCTGAACATGGCACTCGCACTGCACCACCGAGGCAGGCGGAACATTGCACGCCATGCGTCGTTGTATTGCACTCGCATATCACTCAGCCTTGGTGTAGTTTGTCCACACTTCAACTGTGTAGACACTAATTGTCTAAAATAAAGATGTAATTGTCCCAAATATCGCATATTTGGGACAATTAAGGACAGCAATAGAAAAGGGCTGAAAAAAACTTTAACCAAATCTATCGATATTTGGGACATACAATAACTAATACCTACCACATAAAATAATCCTTTTTTTTGGATTGGTAGGATATTAAAGTAAGATTTTTTTACAAATACGTTTGTTTATTGTAACCGTAAACTATCAAAGTGTTGCTAGAGTTTGTAAAATAAATTCGACCTTACACCAACCGACAATAATTATCGATGTTTTTTTAGAAATTCTGGGTCGTCCCAAAAACCCAAATAGCCCCGCTTTACTGTATATAATTATATACCTAATCTATAAGGGTTCCGTTTTTTGCCATTTGGCTACGGAACCCTAAAAATGTGATAATTTTCTGACACGGTATCTAAATATTTAATTAGAAACTTCACAAAAAGCTTAGAAAATCTTCGTATTGTTTTTCTCCAAAAAGAAATTATCCAAATTAAAAAAAAGACCATTGAAAACAGAATCAGTTTTGACATTGAGAATAATTGAAACCCAGAAATAACACTAATAGTCTAAACAAACAAACCGTAGTTTATAAACGGTCCTTTGAACTACGATCAAAGTAAAGTTAGTAGCTATTAACTAAGTAATCATTTTCATTACCTACCAATGTTAATATTGAAGTGATTGAACTGACAAAGTGTTTCGATGTAGGAATCAATACAATATTTGCGTGGTATTGACAAATCTGTTGCTATTTTGATTCCCTGAGAAAAAATGAAATGACTCTGAGGCCAGCTATGACGTCACAGTCTTATACAAGTTGCTTGTATTATACAATTTATACAAGATCAAACTACATGCTAAATGTACTCGGGCACGCCGCAATTGCGGCGGTAAGACCCCTCTTTGAGGAGTGGCTGGAGAGAAGTCATGGCGTCCTGACCTACCGCTTGACGCAGGTCCTCACCGGACACGGAAGTTTCGGGAGGTACCTTTGTCTGATGCGAAAGGAGGAGACGCCTGGGTGTCACCACTGCGAAGATCGCCCGGAGGACACGGTGGAGCATACGGTGCAAGACTGCCCAGCTTGGGCAGAGCACCGACGTGTCCTCACGGCTGCGATAGGCGGAGACCTCTCGCGCCCAGCATTGGTCGCGGCCATGCTGCGGGGCGAGACGGAGTGGGAAGCGGTCGCCTCCTTCTGCGAAGCAGTAATACTCGCGAAGGAGGAGGCGGGCCGCGAGCGAGAGAGGACAGAGTCCTCCCTCCGCCCCACCCGCGGTGGTAGACGCCCACGGCGACGGACGTCGCTTGATGATCTCCGGCCACCGTAGGCGCGGGCATGCGGGCAGCGAGTAAAGGGCAACTCGCTGCCCGACCCAGGACCATGCCGACGGCGCGTTGTGTCCCACGCGCGCCTCAAAGAGCGTCAGCATAATGACGGGGACCCCCTCTCAGAGGGCCAAAGCCTGCCGGGGTCGCGGGTTTATTTCCTTACCGTGACCCCGGAACAGAAAGGGCTATTGAAGGACACCGTGGATTTTAGTCAGTAGAAGTCTGACAGTCCCTCCCGCCCTGCCCGGGGTTGGAGGACTCATTAGATGATTTTACCACGCAAAAAAAAAAAAAATGCTAAATGTACTCGTAACTTGTACGCAGGTTTGTTCAAAGGATTTGCAACTTTGTGTATAACTCGTTTATTGGAAACGTGGTCTAACGTACATGAAGACATATCTCGTACTTACTGAAAAAAAAAACAAATTTAAAATTAAATCATAGCTCAGCGAAAATCATTATTGGAAGCTTACTAAAAATGTGGGTTAAGACTGTATATTGAAATAAGGAAATTGCTTCTCTGTTTACTGTCAAAACAAGATATTGAGAGAGTCTTCTTAATAGATATTTCTAGATTCGTGACCCACTTTTAATATGGCAAATGCTTACTAAGTTTACAGAAAAACTGAAAGGGAACCGTCTGCCTTGGTATGGGCATGGGCATGATTGTGATGAGGAGGGATGACACTCATGTGACTAAGAGAGTGATTGGGTATGAATGTTGATGGATAGAGAGGAAGAGGAAGGCCAAAAAAGAGATGGATAGATTGTCTTTTTTTTTTTTTAACGTGGTAAAATCATCAAATGAGTCCTCCCATCCCGGGCAGGCGGGAGGGACTGTCAGACTTGTACTGACTAAAATCCACGGTGTCCTTCAGTAGCCTGTTATGTTCCGGGGTCACGGTAAGGAAATAATCCCGCGACCCCGGCAGGCTTTGGCCATCTGAGAGGGGGCCCCGTCATTATGCTGACGCTCTTTGAGGCGCGCGTGGGACACAAGGCGCCGTCGACCCGGGCATGGTCCATGGTCGGGCAGCGAGTTGCCCTTTACTCGCTGCCCGCATGCCCGCGCCTACGGTGGTCGGAGATCGTCTCGCGACATCCGTCGCCGTGGGCGTCCACCACTGCGGGTGGGGCGGAGGGAGAACACTGTCCTCTCTCGCACGCGGCCCGCCTCCTCCTTCGCGAGCATTACTGCTTCGCAGAAGGAGGCGACCGCTTCCCACTCCGTCTCGCCCCGCAGCATGGCCGCGACCAATACTGGGCGCGAGAGGTCTCCGCCTATGGATAGATTGTCTTAGGAATGATATGAAAGATATAGGAGTAAATGATACTGCGACGTCAGATAGGGGAGAATGGAAGAAGATAAGGGCAGGGTAAGTAAAATAGGATAAGGGTAGGAAGATGACGAAATGCTTACTAAGTTTTGATAGGCTTGAGTAGCTCGCATGTACCATTATACATCGTGTTCCATACAACATTATTTTTTGTATAATTATGCGAAACGTGAATATATGTAGTTTGTTCAGATTCAGTACCTAACTGATTCGATTCCAATAATTTTTACACCATGTTATAATTTTTTTTCAAAAATATTTTAAATAAATTTTATTACCAGTTGATAACAATACAATCACCGTACGGTTAGGTACCAATTGCCAAACTATTATCACGAGTGTATAACACAGGAGACGCGGTTCACGCGGGTGTACCGCGAAATGAGCATGTTTTTGAATGGACAACCAGGTAATATACAAGCTTATAACTTTGTGATTTTTTAAGGTACGGTTTTAAAATTTTGTACACAGATTCTTTACACAAAAATATTGGACAGGTGTATCGGGTTTCGCATAAACAAAAAATAATGTTGTATAGCAACAAACTGCGGCGCTGTCATCAACGGCGCGTACCACGTTGGCCGAGAAAAAGCTACCGAAGTCTGCGTAAAAGGAATTCATTTTAACTTAGGGTCACCCAATTTTCCCTTAAGCCTTGTGAAAACACAAGCAGATCAATTCGGTATGTGCGAAGTCGGTTTTGGTGGATTGTCAAATCGATGGCTATGTGGCAGAGAGGTGAATAAAGGGTCGCAGCCGCGGATTGAAGTGTGTGTTAAGAGGATTGTATAGCGGCTGCCTTTTCAAAAAATAGGTATTTAGAAAAACTCGTGCTGTCCCTCTCGCTCGTTGAAAAACCCCCGATCGTGCGATAGAGAGCGTTGCAGCTCGCGGCTGACTGTGAGTATTTTTTATATGAAATTTGTCTCTCGGGAGAAAACGTTTTTCACATACTAAATCACGTCTAATCTCTTAGATTCTAGTGTCAATCGTTTCAGCATATTATATTCTAGGTTTGTAGGTTTTGCTTTTTTTCTAAAACTTCTTTGTTTTTAAAATACAAAGGTTTTACTTCAATGAAGATTTTGTCATAAAAATAGTAACTTTTAGGCGCCTGTTACTTTCAAACTATTATAAATTTTGAAAAAAAGAAAACCTATAAACCTAGTTTTTTACAGTGTCAGAAGCATTCTAAAAAATCATTGAGATAGGATAACATTTAGGGGTAGGAAAACGTTTTCTCTTTTAGTATGGACGAGCGCTCGGTAGACGATAGTCTTAAGTTTAATGTGCACCGCAAGCTTGTAAGGACTTTTTAGGTAGAATATAATTTTTAATGAAGAACACGCCGAAAATCTTCATCATAATAATATCTAGTTGGCAAGAATTGACAGATATTATGGGCCACAAATTCGGTCACTAGTTGGCGTTGTCGTTGCTCACACAGCGTTAACGCAAAATTAACACTACCTGTAAATTGTAATTGAAACAATGCTGGGGACGCGAGACTGTGTTATCAGGTAACTGGGACCCTAGAACGTAAAGGGCTGTTGAAGAATCACCGTGAATTTGAGTCAGTACAAGCTAGCAGTCCGTGACGTCCCGCCCTGGGTAGGAGGATTCATTTGATGATTTTACCATGATAAAAAAATAATGGCGTAAACGATTGAAAAAATACGCAGTATAAAACGTATAACTAAAACAGTAAATACGCTTAACTGTGCCTATAAATATTGATTTAACAAACAGTTTCATTGGTTTCGAACAATAGTTTGGTATGATTTAAAGAGGTGACTCATTGGCTGGCCTAAAATAGACAGGCTACTACCCAGTCACGTCTTGTTTGCTTATGTTATTTTTGAAATATTTCAATATTTGACTTGTTATTTGGAGGTACGATTGCTTTGTTTTTAGGTTAATGCAAAGAAGTTTTGCTTGTCGGACTAGCGATGGGCGATATCAAAACTTTTGGATAGTTAATTGTTGAAAACCAGCTGTCGCGATTTCGTTTGCGTGAGAAGATTTTCTGAGTATTACATTTGAACGCGCCGTCGAATGAAACCTGAATCTTCGCGTACTTTAAGCTTCCATTGCTTGCCGTCCACAGCCTTGCGCTTAAGCTATTGTCAAACAGACAGGCGTGACAAACGCGAAGCGAGGCATTTTTGTTTGTATCTAATGTATGCGGCGTCGTGGAGCACGATGTAATTGAAGGTAAACGTTGGATTTCAGTAAGTATAACATACGTGTCTGACAGTCCCTTCAGCTCTACTTAGGAATGGAAGACTCATTAATGACTTGATCACTTGACCACTTCATAAAAAAGGTTCAAGAAATTTGTTTTTTTTTTTTCATCATCAGCCTATAATGTTCGAACCCACGATCGATATACGGCACTGGGCCACCACTGCTCTCCTTTTTTATTTGTTTTTTATTAGTTTAATTTGATTTTTTGATGAATTTTAATTTGATTATTTTTGTTTTATTGACACAGAATCAACTAGTACTCAGAACATAACAATGTCTCAAGCTAACAATGAAATCAGTAGCAAACACATCAAAGTTCTCTTCTGCGAAATGTAACTAAAGGCACCAATGCTCATCTATCAAACATTCCTTTCGCGGCACTCCATAGTTTATGCTCCGTTTATCCGGATACGGATCAAATACCTATTGAATACTATCGGAACCCTTGAATAGATTAGATATTAGATATTATGTACATAAGGTCCTAATGACACAATAAATTCCTAATTAGAAGCCTGATGTTTGATTTTCAACCTTCGGTGCCGAGAGGAGAGTTGGAATTAATTTAACAGTTCCATACATTTAGGTAATCCTGATGATCTTAATTTTCTGAATTCCTATGGGATCAAATACCTGCTGAATATTTTACTTCTGGCGCTATTATTGTCACCTGCAGGTTATACAGGTCTAAATACAAATGCACCTGAATTTCACCTGTTTAGACCGAGCGCTTGAGGTTTTGAGTAGAGGCTTTTTGAGGAGTAACTGGAACGATACCATAGTGAAAAAAAAAAGAAAAGTATGAATTCTAAGTGGTGACCATCGTTAATTTCTAACAATAAGCTCATAATGAGGGAGAGGTAGAAATGTTTCGAAAAATCTTAAAAGTTCGATATCTCCAAAACCAGTCAGGCCCTATAGCCAAACGGCAATCGACAATCGCTAACGTTCAGCAGTCGCTAATTACATTTTCAACTTTATACCTTATTGCTCAGATCAAAGAAATAGGCAGATAGAACGCTCAGAACACGCGAGTGTCACCACCAAAGCAAATACAAAATCAAATCGAATTACATTCCATATTGTTTTCTTTGTTTTTGAGAACAACTTTTACAATGTTTAAAGACACGAGACGGCATATTTTGGCAAACAACAACAACGACGCGTAGCTTGGTACGACGCGTAGCTTAGTACTGTAGAGAGTTTGTATTCGGTTTTGATTTTGTATTTGCTTTGGTGGTCACACAGGTCACACTCGTGTGTTTTGAGCGCTCTATCTGCCTATTTCTTTGATCTGAGGTCTACACATTCGGAATAATGGGTTATTATAGGATACATTATTATTGCATGTTGGTATTCGAAACAGCTGCGGAGTGCGAGAGTAGTATTAAATGAGCCATTACAGATCTCTTAAAAAGTGGACATATATCATTGGTAATGCAGGTTGCTTAAATTTAAGCAACCTGCATTACCAATGTGACGTCATACTTGTATTTGTTCAGATTGTGTTTTGTTTTCAATTGAAAACAAAACACAATCTGCGGATTCTACCAACAGTTCACTTACTTGTAATTTGTATACAGATTTTTCAAGTTGCATACAATTTACAACTTGTACACAAGTAGGTACCTAAGTTATATAATAAAAACGTGGCACACGGGTAATTACCTACTAAGCGCGTTGTGTTCCACGCGCGCCTCAAAGAGCGTCAGCACAATGACGAGGCCCCCCATCTAGAGGGCCAAAGCCTGCCGGGGTCGCGGGACTTATCCCATTACCGTGACCCCGGAACATAAAGGGCTATTGAAGGACACCGTGGATTTTAGTCAGTACGAGTCTGACAGTCCCTCCCGCCCGGGTTGGGAGGACTCATAATGATGATTTTACCACGCAAAAAAAAAAGGGAAATTACTAAGCCTTTATCCTGTAATTTCCCTGACAGCGCAGCGCTCACACAATTTTAGACTTTATTGATATACGGGTCTATAATCATGTCATTCACCAAACCAACCCTTATCACATTCCTTGGCAACGAAGCTAAATACCTTCAATAATAAAAAGAGCTCTCTTATTGCCAAATTCCAAATTCCGTCCTGCTTGAGGAATTTTTCTGATGTTAATAATGAAAGTAACATAAACATCGAAACTTTAATTCCGTAAGGGTACAGGTACAGCAGATCATCATTTGACGAGCCTTTTCCCAACTATATTGGAGTCGGCTTCCAGTCGAACCAGATGCAGCTGGATATCAGTATTTTACATGGAGCGACTGTCTATCGGACCTCCACAACCCAACTGGGTAATACGATACTCCATGGTAAGACTGGTTGTCAGACTTTAGAGCTTCTGACTAACAGTAACGACTGTCAAAGATCTATAAATGACAGCCGGGACCAGCTTTACGTGTTTTCCGAGGCACTGAGGAAACTCGCTATGACAGATGGTCATTGGTCACCCATCAACAGACCAACCTCGGCAAGCGCGGCTTAACCCGGAAGATCGGCCTGTGCGGCTGTAATTATTTAGCAGGTAGGACTGCAGCAGATGATCCTAGTTTATCATTTTGTGCCTTTGAGTCACCATTATGATGTAATTTCGAATTTATGTGTAATGTGAATGTTCTATTTAATCGTTTAAAGGCAGGGTTGGCATGATTAAAACAAGTTGTTTTAAAACACCTGTTTAAAACAGTTTGAAATTAAACAATGTTTTTTATTACCCGTTTCAACTACTTTTCAAGGCAGATGAATGCATATAAAATGAAAATAAATTAATATTCAGGAGTCTAAATAGTTTGACATAAAACCTTTTGAGTCTAATGCCATTTTTATGTCATATTTTTAACTTTTAATGGCATTGTAATGAAACAATGCATAAATTATTAGAAAAAAAACATCACATGTTTTTTTTCCATTGATAATTTTTCGTAAAAATTTCATTACAAAGGGCGAATTTGAAAAGATGTAGTCTAGAAATGAAACATAATTGATTTATACGTTTAGACATCAATAAACAAGGTGAAATTAATTAGAAAAATAAACCAGAAACTAAAAAAATAAAAAAAAAAACACTTGTTTAAAACATTTTGAACTATTTGTTTTATAAATTTGAAAAAAAAACTGTTTTTTTTTCAACCCTGTTTATAGGGCTTGGACGGTTTTTGGTCCTATCGGTCGCCCGCCATTATGATTTTTGTTCAGAATCGCAGTGCACAACGAAAGTTATACATTCAGATAGAGGAAACTTAGACAAACAAAAAATATATTGGACACAATGTCCTAAAGCGTCTGGTTTCAGAGTTATACGCCGAATAAAAGTTGAACCTTGGAGGAACAATTTTTTTGTAATTTTTATCCCTGCAGATATTTACATATTCAATTCGAAACGTCATAATCACAGTCATCATGTATGGTACCTAATAATTATGTGACTATCCACGAGCTTAATTTTTTAAACCTAGAAACTTAATTATCATTTTTATTTAAAAAGTTATCTCACTAACACTATGACATAAATAATTATTAATGATTAGATTATATTTATAACACATTTGCTCGTAAAAGGTCTCTTACTGCACCTATTTCAGTATCGTAATGTATCTTATTACGCACTAGTGCGTAATAGTAAAGTAAAACGCACGGTTTATCAAGATGCTCCGTCTAAAACGAACGGTACTTTTTTAAATCTTAGCAAAGAGTTTTTATGTCAGAAAAGCGGTCAACATTTTATTATTAAAATTAAATTTGGGAGATGAAATATAATAAATAAACATTTTATTCTTTATTTTAATTAATTTTGACAATTAATTACAACCATTTATCTGTAATAAAACCACAAAAGAATTAATTTACTTTATTAGTAACTAGCAGTGCCCGCGACTTCGTTCGCGTGAATGTCGGAACTTAATTTAACAATGTATTTTCTATAAAATTGACAAAGTTTCATACAAACTTTCATCCCCTATTTTAACCCCTTGGGGGTAGAATGGATCAAAATCCTTTCTTAGCGGATGCCTACGTCATAACATCTACCTGCATGCCAATTTTCAGCCCGATCCGTCCAGTGGTTTGGGCTGTGCGTTGATAGATCACTATGTCAGTCAGTCACCTTTGAATTATAATTATATATTTAGATACTGGCTGTTTTTTGTGCCTTTGCCATAAACAAAAGATGCTGGTGCGCGCGCATCGCTAATGTGTGAAAAAGTAAAAATTATTCCGCTTGCTTTTCCTTTTCGATGTAATGATTTTATTTATTTACTCAAAAATGTGTTATTAAACGTCGTATGACATACGTGCGGTTTGATAATTACAGCCTCTGCTTTCTTATAGCACTCGCCTTACGGCTCGTGTCACCAATATCGCCTCAGCTGTAATGATCAACTTACCGCACTTATATCATAATGTACTATAATTAACACCTCCACTCTACCATACATTGATGTACATAATTACAAAATCACACAAATCCAGACTCCGTGGCTGCTTCTGAGAAATTGCTAAGGGTGAGTCCATCCGCGAGAGGGAGAGGACAGCGTCCTCCCTCCCGCCCCAACCGCAGTGGTAGACGCCCGCGGCGTCAGATGTCGGCAGACGATCTCCGCCCACCGTCGTTGACCCGGGCATGGTCCATGGTCGGCGTCGTGTTCCACGCGCGCCTCAAAGAGAGTCAGCAAAATGACGGGGGAGGGGGGGCTCTCAGAGGGTACTCTTCAACAATAGGGTATTTTACTGCATAAATAAACTGAAAATCTGTATAGTCTGTCAGTGGGAATATAGAAAAATAATGGACAAATATTTTTTGTTTTATTGAATCAGTGAATATTGACAAACATAAAAAACGCTTCCAAATTCGGGAGTCCCGCTTGTGGCGTCATAAAGGCTTGTAAAATTGTACCGACCAAGTGACGTTTTGTCATTGAAGCGTTGTATCTTCGTCAATTTTGGCTTACGTAACAAAAAAAATACGGGTCTAATAAATTTTTATAATCTATATTTCGAACTATTAAATAAAAGTGTAAAATAGCCTATTCTATTAATTTACAAAATAGTGGTTGTAATTCGTGGTTTTACCCCCGCCAGTCGGCTCCTTTTGATCCTAGCGTGATGTTTTATAGCCTTTAAGTTTCCTCGATAAATGGATATACAACACAAAATTATAAAATCAAACCCGTAGTTGTTGAGATTCAGCGCGTTCAACCAAACAAACAAACTCTTCCGCGTTGTAATATTAAATATAGATAATATTTAGCGTTTATGCTAAATATATAATAATAACCAATCTTTTCCTAACAACTCGAATTGGGTCACAACACTAACCCAACAACACTGACATAAAATCCAAGATGGCGGAAAACATAAATACATCGAATATTGCTTACATTACAATGTATTCATTCGCGTAGGTCGAGATAAATTCTTTAAGCCAAATAAATGAGTTTAAATTCCTTTTGAACACTCACGTGGGAACTATGTTTTCATGAAATTACGTTTAGTCAAACAAACTTCAGAGCCAGTAAAAGTTAACGTTGGAATTGCATGTATTTATAATTGAGTTTTACTATATTTACTACTGGCAAGGTGAATCTATCCTATCCTACTAATATTATAAATGCGAAAGTTTGTGAGGATGTATGTATGTGTATGTGTATGTAGGTATGTTTGTTACTCTTTCACGCAATAACCACTGAACGGATTTGGCTAAAATTTGATACACAGATAGTTTATAACCTGGATTAACACAGGATAGTTTTTATCCCGATTTTATGTTCCCGTGGGATAATTTTCGAGTTGTAACGGGTGAAGCCGCTGGCAACAGCTATTGCTATAATTAAGCTTTTAAAGTATTTTTTGGCGTGCAACACCTTGTTTGTACACTGTTTTACAGTCTGTTTAAGAAATCATGAAATCGCAAAACAAGTCGTTGACATCCGCAGCGCCCTCATGGCGCTGCGGATGACTCGTAATCTATTGCATTTTTATTTCTTTCTCAAGGCTACGGTGATAACGAGTCGATAACATGCCTACGATGGTCAGCCAGCAGGTCAACTTACCCGAATCTCTCAAATTTTACCAATCCACTAGATACCTTCTACCTCTACTATTGTGATAAGGTTGAAATTCTATTAAAGAAATCTGACAGATTGAGGTAAGTTGGTGTGCTGGCGTCTGTACCTTGATTTAGTGCTACCTTTGAATAATTTTAGTTCCCTCAAACATCGTTTTCATGATTTTATAGACTGACTGTACTTTTAGCTTTAGTTTTGATAAGGTTATGTTAAAAGCCAATGTGTAAAATTGGTGCCTTTTTTAAGCGGTCGTCGAGATCTTCATCGACTACGCAATAGACCGCTTTAGTCACTAAATTATGCACAATAATATTCTGAACGAACTTGTACCGGGTCTCATACCATAAACTCACCGGGGTCTCACTAAAACTTGAGGATAATTAATGATAAAACTTAGGTAGTGTTAAATTAAAACAAATTTTTGTTCGCTATCAAAAAAATCCACACAAAATCTCCCAAAATTACTAAGTACTGCTTCAATTTTACTATGTAACGGATGCAAAGCTGGAATAGAAAGTTAGTTTTCAAACACGCAATAATTTAATTTCCAGAACAGAAAAAATCTGAGTAGCGGGAATGTTCGAATTGAAAAAATATGAATTTCCCAAAAACTTTATAGGTACTAGTTTCTGCAAGCGGCGCGGCGGTCGTCGCCAAGTCATTAAGGGGCTTCCCTGAGCAAATAACCTTGAAACCACGCGCCATTAAAAATCACGATGGAACACGTGTGAATAACAAGAATAAATGCGCTCGGAAAGTTGAACAAAATGTATATAAAAAAAAAAATAGGTGTTTTGAAAAAAAAATCTAGATTAAATTTTCTAGCGAATTATTAGTATAAGTTTATCTATTAAACGTAAAATAGATTTTAAAAAATCTAAAAACCCACGTTTTAAAATGTCCTAAAAATAAGAAAATAACCCTACGGGGCTGAGAGAGGGGTCACTCAAAACGTGTTGGCGTATATTATTTAAAGGATTATTTATGGGATATATTTACATGACGTGTATAGATCCGTGGGTGTAACTTGCAAAGATAGTTTATAATTATAGTAGTTAGAAAGTTTTTAGATTTTTTTAAATCTATCAATTATTTTATTATTTTTTCTTTGTTCATCGGGTTTGAAGCTACCCTGAAAATTTCAGCCTGCTAGCTTATCGGGAAGTGCCTCAAAGCCTGTCCGCCATCTTGGACGTCCGCCATATTGGATTTAAGTCACATGACTATTTTTTTCGTATTCCTGACAGCAAACCCTTTCATTTGATACCCATATCATGGGGTGGATTTCAAACAGCCAGTCTGCCATCATGGACGTCCGCCATATTGGATTTAAATCACGAGACTATTTTTTTCGTACTCCTGACAGCAAACCTTTTCATATGATACCCATATCATGATTTCAAACATCCAGTCCGCCATCCTGGGGAGGCCGCCATATTGGATTTGTTATGACGTTTCTTAACTTGGCATGTATTGTCATCAGAACTCAGAGCGTGTGCAAAATTTCAGCCTGCTAGCTTATCGGAAGTGCCTCAAAATTGAGTTGCAAAAGTCCAACCGGAACGACAAACAAACAATAAAAGTGAGTGTATGAAAACGTGGGAAAATAATAGATTTAAGAAAATCTAAAAACCCACGTTTTTAAATGTCCTGAAAATAAGAAAATAACCCTACGGGGCTGAGAGCAAAATACAAAATTAGAAATTGATCGGGCCCATCAGCATGAAAAACCATTTTATTTTTACACCATTTTTCCAAAAGTCTTAGAAAAAAAAAATCAGTAACATGGGCTGAGTTACCCCACGAGAGGTTTTGCGCATTTACCGTTACACGTTGTATAAATTGACTAAGTTTTTGGGGGAGTAGACACTAATTTTCCATGCAATGAAACGTTTCGTTTTTTATGTGATTTATGACTACTTATTAACTACCCATTTTTTCTCTAGTTGTATCTAATGAAAGTTTCTACTACTTCTTACCAAATTTCATAATTGTCATCGGAAATTACTCCATAGGCTTTGCGTCGCAATCGTCAAAATGCACGTATATTTTGCATGTGCGTGTATTGACATAAAAGTTGGATTTAGGACTTAAAAAGGTGGCATTTTCGAATCAGGCACCGGGGTCCTTGATTCGAAAATGCCACGTCAATCAGCTTGACACCTCCACCCGTTACCTATCTGAGAAAATGTATCTTGATAGACGGACAACAAAATGAAAAAAAGAGATGCTAAAGCGTTCCGTTTTTCAGTAGAAGTACGAAACCCTTAAAAATAAGACATTTTGAAAACTTCGCAGATAATAAGTACTTCTTAGACATCTAAGTTAAAAAATATCAACATATTTCATCAAAAGGTTTCATAATAAATGACATTCAGCCGACCTTTCTAAAATTAAAACATTGTTGCAAGTCAAGAGCTTTTTTCAATTTATTGTAAAAAATATTCCAACCGCGTCTTCAGATAAAATTAAAACATTTTTCTTTCGTTTCATTTTTGACTGATTGGCAACCTTGTATAAACAGCCTAATTGTATCGTGCGGATTTTAGAGGTTACAATATTTTATGTTTTCGAAGTTTTGGTTCTAGAACATGCCGATCTCCACAGCAATGTTTTAAGGGTTCCGTAGTTTTTCACCTTTAACATTATAACTCATTTTTTTTTATATTTTATTATTTATTATTTCCATTACGGTTTTACGAGCAGCTCCTTTAGCCGAATTTGTTACATTACTTCAACGAATCGTTCAACCAATTCAATTTAATGTAGATACAGGTATCATTAACCACTTAACTCTCTTGTAGGCCAATAAAATTTCGTCCGAAACTTCCTTTGATGTGGGCCCTTAGCCGAATAATGGGGGAACTAAATGGTAGAGAAATCACACGAGTGTTCGTCAATCAAATATTCTGCGAAATATTAAAAAATAAACAGAGTAAAAGGAATCAAAGACAAAAAGTTAATTAAGGTGCGCACTGTGCAGCTCTTTTTTTATCGTGGTAAAATCATCAAATGAGTCCTCCCACCCAGGGCAGGGCGGGAGGGACTGTCAGACTCGTACTGACTAAAATCCACGATGTCCTTCAATAGCCCTTTATGTTCCGGGGTCACGGTAATAAGATAAGTCCCGCGACCCCGGTAGGTTTTGGCTCTCTAGAGGGGGGCATCATCATGCTGACGCTCTTTGAGGCGCGCGTGGAACACAACGCGCCGTCGACCCGGGCATGGTCCATGGTCGGACAGTGAGTCGCCCATTACTCGCCGCCTGCATGCCCGCGCCTACGGTGGCCGGAGATTGTCTGCCGATGTCCGACGCCGTGGGCGTCTACCACTGCGGCTAGGGTGGAGGGAGGACGCTATCCTCTCCCTCACGGGACCGCTTCCCACTCCGTCTCGCCCCGCAGCATGGCCTCAACCAATGCCGGGCGCGAGAGGTCTCCGCCTATCGCCGCCGTGAGGACACGGCGGTGCTCTGCCCAAAAAGGTGTGCAGCTTAGCATTATTATGTTTGACTGCAACATTTAGTTTTGGCGTCTCCAGGTGGCCATACCATGACGTCATAAAGCCAGAGTAGTTCCAGTAAGGGTACGAGACAGAGCTTTACAGTCGCTGTTTTATCCAGAAGAGACGCGAAAAGCAACCGATATAATAGGGTGGTGTCTAATCAGTACCTACGCTGACACGTTTGATTACATATATTCCACTCTTACTTTGTCTTTAAGCTTCTTGAGTTACTCTACTAAAGCTGGCTTCTCAAGGCGCGAGATATCACAATTCATGCCACGCCCCTCCCGCGCCCACACCACTTCGAGGGCGCGATTTTAGTTAATACCCAACATTAATCGCCTGGCCACGGGGCATTCCTGGAGAAAAAATTTGCGCGGTGCGACCGGTGAGAGCAGCGTTAAATGAACAGTACGGCGGCGGCGCATATCACGGTGTTGAGCGGTAGAGACGGTGAATAGTGCAGAAACCAAAATTTTGTACCAAGGCTTGCAAACTGTCGGGCACGCCGTAATCGCAGCGGTAAGCCCCCTTCTTGAGGAGTGGCTGGATAGGCGTCACGGCGTCCTGACCTACCGCCTGACGCAGGGCCTCACCAGACACGAAAGTTTCGGGATGTACCTGTGTCGGATGAGAAAGGAAGAAACGCCTGGATGCATCCTGGGAGGACTCATTTGATGATTTTACCACGTAAAAAAAAAGGCTTCAAACAATGCCACATGATTTTCCGCCCCGCTGTTCGCGCCACCCCATAGCTAGTGCGTAACGGATCGTATGCGCCAGTCCGTGTCGCACTTAGCCATTAGCATTCACAAGAGGCGTTGCATCAGCGTGACGATTGACGATGACTCGTGATGGTACGCACCGTGTGCAGCTATAGCTTAACAGACAAATGCTTGCACTGACTAAAGATCCACTCAAATCTGTGTGATTGCTTCTTTCTTCAACAGACCATTTTAATCACTAATGGTCCTCAAGATTGTAACGTTGTGAAATACCAACGTTGCATTTAAAAACTATAAATACACACATCAAAAGTGTCTAGGGATCAACATATATTTTTGCAATAACTTTTCTCCTGATTGATATTAATTAAAATGTTCTTTAAGGATTCATCAAATAAAGTGTTATCGTTTGTCACAGTAACGATAAACCAAGTCACCTTTGCATTCATAAAGAAATTTGCCATTTTCCTAATAAAGGGATTTTTGACATTTGAACCACTAACATTAAAGTTCGAAAAAAAGACTGAAATAACAGTTTTCTTTAAAATTTTATTGGGTAACTTAAACAATTAATAATCAGTGTTTCTACCGCGAACACTAACAACACAAGAACATCGGTTTGGCATACTCAAAATGAGTTCATCCAAATCACGCTGTGGAATGGCCGCCCATGTTCGTTGCAACAACAAAAAAAGGTCTTCTTGCGACTGGATACCCTCCATATTCGGCAGAGCTCTTCTCTGTAGCATATCCCATGCATGCTCAATCGGGTTCAAGTCTGGCGACTGAGCAGGCCAGGGCAGGACATTGATGTTAGCTGCGGCGAGAGTCTGTCTTACAACTCTTGCGGTGTGCGGTCGTGCATTATCATGCATTAACTGAAATAAGGGACCGATTTGCACTTGTAGAGGAACGATGACGTCTGATACAATCGTCTCAGCATAAATTTGAGCGTTGAGGTTGCCTCTGATCCAAATCAACTCAGTTCTTCCGCCGATCCAAATACCCGCCCATACCATGATGGTTCCACCACTATAAGGATGGACTTTCTGGCAGGGTTTTAATCGCTGTTGGCGTCCAGGGGTTCTCCAGTGTCGTATACGTCTTGTATCCGGTCTCATACCAAAACGAGACTCATCAGAAAAGCACACGAAACGCCATTGTTCTTCTGCCCAATTTCTGTGTTCAAGAGCCCATTGATATCGAATCCTACGATTGTGCATTGCTATAGGTGGTACCCGTAGCGGTCTTCGGGAATGAAGGTTCACTTCATGCAAGCGGTTTCTGACTGTTTGGTCGCTAATTAAGTTCCCTGAAGAGTGATGAAGCCTCACGGCTAACATCATGGCGGTTATTGTTGGAGCTCTTCGAGTTAAGATTTGAATGTATCGGTCTTGTCTCCGTGTGGTGCAGCGATACCGTCCTCCATGGCGCTGAGCCACGGTACCAGTGCTTCGGTAACGTGTCCAAAGTCGACTGATAACACTCTGACTTGTATTCAGAGCTAAAGCCACAGTACGTTGCCGGGAACCAGCTTCTATCATTCCCACGGCTCTGAGCATTTCTTCCCTGCTTAAATGACGTCGCCGCTCCATAATAACGTTGGTTTTAATCAGTAGTAGGGAAACAGTAGCACTAATAATGTCTTCAATGCGTTGTATGTTTTTATAGGGAAAATATTGACAGCTGATTTTCATCTTTTACTCGAATTTGATTTACAGTTCCTGATTCAAATTATGAAATGCACCAAAAAGGATCCATATAAATTTATAAAATCATAAATTTATTACAAAGCCACATCTCAATCTCAAGAAATCCGCATAAAAATGCTTGATCCCTAGACACTTTTGATGTGTGTAGTTCAGTATTATAAATTTGTAGGTATCTAGTAAAATATTCTTGAATTACGTTGAGACAAAAAGTAATTTTTAAGTGGGTAGTTCTAAATTGGTAGTATCTGTTGACAGTTTAACTGTGGAATGTTCTAGCAGCGGATAAGTGAATGAAAATGTTTTGGTCTCGCTCTCACGCGTGCAAAGTCCAATTCCCCTTCTCTTAGAGCGAGGCATTTTGTAGCAACCAGTTGAGACGTAATTCAGTACAGAAAAATCTTACCGCGGGCACGACAGTACTACCTATAACTGTCGGTTCCGGTTATTGTTTTTATAGATTTATACATTTATGATTTAAATAATCATTTAATTAAAAACATCTTGTTGTAGTGTACATCCCCGTGAAGGGTAAGTTTGCCAAACCAAACCTTTATAACTGCCCACTAAACATGAAACTTACAAGAAGTTTCAGTAAGTTTGTTTATCACGCATTTGGAAGTTACAAAACAAATGTACCGATAATATTGTGGTAATTGTCAAATATTAGCTAAGACCTTATTTTCGAAACTTATTGAAATTTATATTTATAATGTAACTATTAAATTACAATTGAAAGTTTTAATTTTCATTTTGCAACAACCTAAGTCACTTAACTTTGTGAAACGTTAAATTATAACATCGCTACAACCATTTAATTATAACGTTCCTAAATACGTGTTGCAACAACGTTACTCTTTTAACATCATTATTTAATATTTGCCTCTACCTTGCTGGTGAAAGCTACTGAAATGTTAATTAGTGAAATTGCATCAAAACGTCTTTTGTAATATAACTTTTTTCATTTATTGACAACGTACAAGTGATCGTTCTGTAAAGTTAGCTTAAAAATTTTGCTGGAATCATATATTTGTAATTGCTGGAAAAGTTTTTTGGTACGGTACCTAACATTGGTTAGATTGGTACCTAAGTACATATACTAGCACCCGAGTTTGTACTTATAAAAATGATATTATGATGGCTGTCCTAAATTAAATGTATTAAGTACAAGAACAATTTTAATAATAAGTAAATTAAGTGACTCCGCGGACCTGAATGACGGTCAGAACGACGGGTGTACATAGACGATGGATAAGAAGTGTATGAGGAACTTGTACCTACTTACTTAATAGTAGATGTCATAATTAATGTTAATTATATATCTACCTTATATTTTTACCACAGAAATGTGCATGCCTTCAAATGTACCTATAGGCTTATACACCTAAGTACCAACCTAATTTAACCTCCCAAAAATATTATAATAACAATAATAGGTAATTATTTTTTTGGCTGGTTTGAGGTGGAGATCGCAAGAGGAAAGAAGTATTATCTTAAGTACCTCATACAGAGCCTTAACACACTACACATGCCCTCACATACGCTATCACATGCTTTAAAAAACCCACCAAACTTAACACCTGTCGTATCACCCGGAAGTTTCTGACTTCTTCGACAATATCACTAACTTCTCAATATATTAAACTTCCCTTTACACACTGGCCCGTGTGTAAAGTCTCTAACTTTATAACAAGAGAAGAATAAGAACTTGAAATAATAATCAGAAAATATAATGCGACGAGTACTATACCTACCTATGAAAACTTTTGACGCCTACCAATTTTTTCATAGCAATAATTATGTCGAGTACCTAATTTTGCTCTGCTTCATACTTTTTCCCCCAGTTTTTTTTTAATGCGCCAACCGTGCCAAATGCCTCTACTTTTATATTGGTGTACAGAAACAAATTAAGGTGAAGGCTAGGCTCCAACCAGACCGCGATATTCAAAATTTCGTACGTTTTTTGCAATTTGCAGGCCAGTGCTAGTTTGTATGTTGATTATAATGTTAATTGCGGCTGTAAGACGTATGTAGTTACAGAATTAGAATCATCAATACAAGCTTCCAAGTTCATAGAGGTGTAAAAATGACTTTTTCAAGTTCCTGCACCTTTTTATGTAGTATAAGTAAACACGATTGCGTTCGAAAATAGTAGATAAATAGCTAAGATAATTTATCCGCAAGCCAGCAAATACGGGAGCTGACTGCCGTTGCATATTTTTCCGTTGGCCGCACCCACGGTTGTCTACTACCACAGTATAATATTACCGTGCTACTACCGTTCGCGATCAAACTGATCAAACGCGAATATTTTAATTTGGAGTGGGGATCGCTTTGCGCATCGTTCGACAAATGAAACGCACAATAAAAGGCACAAACATTGCGCACAAAACAACGAATCCCGAGTGGCGGCTATGACGCGATGCCAATGGGCCAATCACTACACTTTCCCCCAATGAGGTTTTACCAATAGAGACGTCATACACATTGTAAAGAAATAAAAACATGGCGATATTTTAGAAACATATTGTTGACATGGCAATTGTCAACGACAGACAATGACGTTTCATCGGCTCCCAGCTAGAGTGAAATGGGGAAAAATAGGCATAGAAGGCAGAATGAAGAAAATAAACAGTTTTTTTTTAAATAAAAATGTTTATTTACAAATTTTATTCAAAATCAAATCAAAAGCATTTAATTCGAGTAGACCAGTTACAGGCACTTTTGAATTGTCAAAGACATAAAAAATATAATTAATCATTACAAAGTTATGGTGCTACAGTCCCAGTCACAAGACATAAAAACTGTGAAAGTACAGTAGATGCCTATTCCAAGAAGTAGATCTCTATGGAGAAGAACGGGCAAGAAACTTCATGGGCACACTCTACTTTGGTTGTGCACCACGATTCTGAAAAAAAAAAACAAAATGGCGAGTGACCGATAGGCTCACCCTCCATAATAAAATCTGCTATCCCCTTTGTATAATAGCTTATTTTCTTAAAATTTTATTATTCTCTAATATAAAAGTCGGTGACAAAAAGTCAATGAAACAAAAAATAAAGTCACCGACTTTCGAAACAAAAGTTTTTTTATAGGTATTATTTATATATTTTGAAGTTTTTTTGTGGTTGTTTTGAAGTCGGTTACATTTTTTTTGAAAAAGTTTTTTTTTTTGTAACGTACCTACTTGTCTCTTTCCACAAAGTGTTGAGAACAAATAGTTGAGTAGGTATGTCGTTGGCATCCATTAATCTTCTCGTCGTTGTTTTCTTACCACTTGTGTCCATTTTTCTTTTATTAAACCGTCTTTAGGAAATCTAAATCAAAATAGAAATTAATTTGGAAAGTCAATTAATGTTGTTGATTCTGTTGTTGATTGTTGTGTTGTTGTTGTTGTGTTTACCTACAATGGAAATACCAGTAGTGAAAAATAATATTGGAGTCGTACGGCCATATGGGGCCATAATTATGGCCGTACGACCCCAACATCCTCTAGCATCGTTCAAACTGACAACACCGCGCGCCATTTTCTCGTTCTCTCTGTCACTCATACATGCAACGCACTATTTGTCTCGTTCGTGTAGGTGGCAAAACGGCAACAGCGCGACAGTAGTGATTTTTGAGTAAAATAAAATTTTTGATTTTCCGTTCTAAATAGATTAGACGATACTTAACAAATGAAAAGACACATCCTTCTTGCTTTTTACAGCCGGCCCAGTATAAGTATTGCAGTTTCGAAAAACACAAGTAGGCATCTTTGTTTATTTTTTACCTATCAAACCCGCTGACATAAATTGGCATCGCAGCCAGACGCAGGACGGACTGAGTTGACTCGAGATAATTAGCTTGTATTTGTATCGCCACGCAGACGTCAGTAAGACGTATCTACCTCAGATTATATATAATATATCATTGCTTTCCCCGACCCTTCCTCACTTCATCTACCAAAGGGACCTAATAACTCACAGGGCTGCGTTCAAATCAATTATCCAGTCTTTTATACTGACTAAATGTCAAACACCCCGTTCAAGCACACCGAGAGGTGAAAAATAAAACTAACCAAAATTTAATCTGCCCCCTTTACGGTCGTCCGCTGGTTAAGTTTTTGGTGAAAGGAATTAAGCTGGAAACACATTATTAACACCGACGCCACCCGATGAAACGTGATGCGTGTTGGGTCAAATCAAATGTATTGTTTTCTATGACCAGAGTCACACTATGAACACCCGACGCGACGACAGGACGACACGCGCTCACTGCACATCGGGTGTCGACACGTTGCGTCGCCTGGCGTGTTAAATAATGTGTTTCCGGCCTAAATTTTTGCGACCTTTAAGTGTCGAGAAGAGTCGAAAAGAAAGCAACAAGAAAAGACAAAACGCTAGAAAACTATGGAGGTAAGTACTAAATTGAAAGTAAAATTATGTAGTAAGTAGTTGTAAGTATCCATAGCAAGTAGAACTTTTTAATTATGTTCTTCTTCTTGTCTCTTGAATAACCTCCAAATCGAATGTCCAAGCGTAGGTAGTGATTAAATCTGTGGTGCGAGTTCAGTCCGTCACTGCCAGCGTTGCCAGACCGTAGTACGGTTTTCCGTACTATTCATCACACAATCGTACCACAACCGTACCTCAGAGTAGACCGTACCTTTTTCGTACCTTTTCTATACTAGTTATTTATTTTTCACTACACAGGGGAAAAAAAAAAAAACGCTTTTTCCTGTTTTTATCAGCATTTTGAATTTGCGTTTAAAAAACTTTTTTCTTCCAACCAAATAAGACTTGGCTGTTTGGGTTCCCTTTCATTTGACACTGAAATTTATACACAAATTACTTAAATGTTTTTTTTTAGTTCCTTGAACATTATTTTCATATTTTTATGAAAAACAACTTGTTTCCGCTGTAGAATTTGAGTGGACGGAGTCGACCATAGCATTTGCCAAAATTCTAGCAAAACCGTACGGGTCGGAATACTTTTGCAAGAATTAGATCAGTTTTTTCTTCTTCGAGTTGCGATTGATTCAAACTTCGACTAAAAAAAATAGATGTAATTTGATGTTTTTAGACCTAAAAATATCAAATTACCTAAATCTAACTTTGTTTTTCCGGTATTTTAATTCAATTAAACAACATTATTATTGTAATTTCTTTTCAAGCACATACTCGATAAGGATTCAAGTTTCTGATAGGTATGTAAACAGCAGAATTTTGCACACCCAACTCGAAGAAGTAAAAAACTGAGTATCCCGAATTCTCGAGCCAACCGTACCTTGAAGTTAAAAACCGTACCGAAAGCCAACCGTACTTTTTTGGGAAATCATACTGGCAACACTGGTCACTGCGTTGTATAACCCCGTCGGGGGTCGACTGTTAATTACATATTACTGTCCTGTATCTATAATGTCTGGCTACAATTAAACATTGAAGATCAAGAATCATCTCCATAATAATTCCCCACATAAGCTGTCAGAAGTCCATTAAAAGAAATCGAAGAAAGTCTGAAGATTGTCGAAAAAATGCTAAATCAAGGTGACGTCGTCCTTAATCAAGATGGCGAAGGAGAAAAAAGTTTAAATTCTCAAATAAAGCAACTGAATATTTCGTCAGATCCAGCTAAAAACAATGCCGAGTCGTGGAAACGCTGGTGGCAGCAGCTAGAACTTTATTTGCTAGCTACAGGCCTGGACAAGTCTAGCGAGAAACGGGAAATCGCAATTTTACTCCATTTTAATTGGTGAACGTGGATTATATATATTTATTAAGATCAATTTAAAACTCGATGGGAGCACGCTCAACGAAGTCAAATCCAAATTCGACAATTACTTCGAGTCGCGAAGAAATGTGACCATGTGCAGATATACATTCTTCACACGTCGGCAGGGAAGTAGTGGAGATCAAAAGTAAAAATTGTGAGTTTGGCACAGTCAGAGAAGGGCTCATCAAATATATTTTTATTGCAAATTTAAATACATGACTTGTCACATGTTCGTCAAAGATTGCTGCAAGAACCTGATCTGACATATCAGAGGATGTAAGAGCTAACAAAAACGCTCATAGTCGCTCAGCAGGATGCTGAAAGAATCATCAAAGACAGCAGTGTCCCTGGTGAAAATGTCATGCAGTCGGAGGAGCCGTGGTCGAAGAGACAGTCGACAGCGAGCTTCCAATGCAGGTCATGTAAATCTTTTGGTCATTTTGCTAAATATTGTCTCAAGAATAAAAAAGTCAGTCAGTTACAACCATTGCATTATATGGCATTATATTTTCAGCGCAATTATATGGTGGTAATTTTTACCGCCCAAGGGGAAGAATTTGTGTCAGCTGCACCATCAAAATGGCTTCTTGAAGACACAAAACTGATGTGGCCACCTGCAAAAAATATGGAGAGAAAAGCCTGAAATGATTGGATATGTTACAATGACGTTCGAGTAGTGGGATATTATGGTAAGTATGATTCACGTTTCATTTCCAGAGGAAGAGGCAGAGACTTATAAAAGTATAATAATAACATTAACTTTTAATTATTATTAAACTAGCGACCCGCCCCGGCTCCGCACGGGTGCAATATAGATGTGTAAACCTTCCTCTTCACTCTAATGTATTGATGAAAAGTTGAAAACCTCATTTAAATCCGTTGCGGAGCTTGAAAGATCTAAGCATACATAGGGACAGATACGGCAGGAAGTAACTTTGTTTTATAATATTGTAGTGATAAAGTTGAATATTTACAGCAACGTTAACAGAAGCCAATGTGGAAAAAGACAAACAAAACAGTACCACTTGCAGCGAGGCAGAAGTCAGAGAATCAGAAGTCAGAGGAAAAGAAAAAAGAAAAATAATCCTCCACCTGCAGTTGACGGTAAGTATTATTGTCACACGTTTAGGCTGTAGTGCGGAGTGCAAAGATTTCATATTTTGGCCAATTTTTAGTTGTTTGTATTCGGTTCACGTGCGAAGTATCTAGGTACACATGATATACATCTCATGTAGCACATGAGAATTTGTCATTTGCAAGTTGAGACAGTTATGTGAATTGAAAAGAAACGGTTCAAAGATTTCTCTCATTTACCTAGGCGGTTGTGTATTTTTTAATTTTTCTAAGTCTGACAATGAAAAAGCTGTAGTTGTTTAAAAAAAATCTCCGTTGAACCTCCTGTAAATATTAATATGTTCTTGTATAAATTACATCATACTGTACTGTACCTACATGTTTTTAGGGTTCCTTACCTCAAGAGGAATAAAAACTTTTTCAAAAAAGTAACCGACTTCAAAAACAACAACAAAACAAAAAGGGTGAAATAACCTAATTAATAACTTCTTTCGGATGTCGATGGCTTTATTTTTTATTTCACAGATTTTTAGCCACCGACTTCCGAAAGAAGTTTACTTTTAAGGTTACTTTTTTGAAAATATTTTATTTTACCCTTTTTAGTTTATTTATTAAATATTCAACCCAAATTCTTGTAAAATACAAAATTTTCTTACTATGCACTAATCTTGTAATCCGTCACAACATAAAAAAATCCATATCTCTAAAACTACTGAACCGATTTTGATGAAACTTGCAGTGTACCCTAAGTTGAACAATACCTAGTACAACAAAAAAGAATTACTTAAATCGAAATTTGGCACATTTGTTCGGACGCTGATATAGACTAACATATATGAAAACTGGGCGAATTGATAACCTCCTTTTTTTTGAAGTCGGTTAAAATGGAACCCTTATGGGATCACTCACCTGTCCGTCTGTCTGTCTGATTAGTATATTAACCTATATTCATAATACCTGCTTATAATGATTATTATTTATGTTTTTGCAGAAACAGATTTTCCTACTGTAAAAGACATAATCAACGCGAAAATTTTACTGGAGCCCCGTCCAGCAGTCGTCTTGGAAATTGAAGGACATGAAGAAAATACAAAAAAATCAGAAGATTGCATTGTCATTTCTGAAGCAAGCGGTTCAAACTTTTTTGGAAATGATAATAATATGGCGAGCTCATCTGTCGACGTAATGCAACAATCTCCATCAATTAACAATTTAAAAAAAACACCGAGTGACACAGAAAGTCTTCAAAGCGATTCTGCAAAAGGCGGTTCAAGTTTTTCTGGAAACAGCTCTATAGGTATTGTTATTTAACTGTATTCTTCTTTAATTCTAGATTGTTTACTTATAGTCAACTTGGAGTATTCCCGTTTGAACAACTATTTATTGAGCACCTATGCATTAACCTATGGGAATACTTTGGTGCTAAATGCATAGGTGCTCAAAAAATAGGTACTCAAACAGGAATACTCCGTCAATTTATGTGCTTAAGTAGGTACTAAGTGTTTTTATTTCTTATTAATGCAGATGAACTTGTATCGGAGATGAAACAGATAAAACATTTTGTAATGTATACTATGCGCAAAGTTGAATCATTGGAAATAACTCTGGCCAAGTACAAACCAGTTCCGTCACTTGAGCCACAAAAATCTCTCTTACCAAAACTCCCATTAATGGAAATTGCGCAGCTTCGTACCCTAGAAGACAATCTCGAAAATGAGAGCATTCGGAGAGAATTGGTACGTGATTTATAGTATAGCCTACCTACTAATAATTACACAAAAGAGACAAAGGAATGTGACACAAAACAGTAGACACTGATAATAATATTTATCATATAATAATTGAATAAATATTGTTTTTTAATTTTAGTTTGACATGCTGAGACACACCGGAGGAGCAAAAGAACGTGACTGTGTCACTCGATGCTTAGAAAAATTATTTTCTAATTACCTAGGGCAATACTGCTCATGGACTGGAAAAAAGAACAATTACAAACTGTCATCAATGAATTTGATGACTACATTAAAACGTAAGTATTTATAACGTTATTTTTTAGCATTATCATAATAATATTATACTGGTATTAGTTACCGCGCCTACGGTGGCCGGAGATCATCTAGCGACGTCCGTCGCCGTGGGCGTCTACTACCGCGGATGGGGCGGAGGGAGGACTCTGTCCTCTCTCGCTCGCGGCCCGCCTCCTCCTTCGCGAGCATTACTGCTTCGCAGAAGGAGGCGACCGCTTCCCACTCCGTCTCGCCCCGCAGCATGGCCGCGACCAATGCTGGGCGCGAGAGGTCTCCGCCTATCGCAGCCGTGAGGACACGTCGGTGCTCCGCCCAAGCTGGGCAGTCTTGCACCGTATGCTCCACCGTGTCCTCCGGGCGATCTTCGCAGTGGTGACACCCAGGCGTCTCCTCCTTTCGCATCAGACACAGGTACCTCCCGAAACTTCCGTGTCCGGTGAGGACCTGCGTCAAGCGGTAGGTCAGGACGCCATGACTTCTCTCCAGCCACTCCTCAAAGAGGGGTCTTACCGCCGCAATTGCGGCGTGCCCGATGTATACAAGTTTAAAAATTAATGTTATTATTGTTTTAATTTAAGGGGGATGCTCCAACCAGCCCGCGAAATTCAAATTTTTTTACGTTTTTTGCAATTTGCAGGCCAGTGACATGTTGTAGCTTTATAAATATATGAGTTGCGCTAATAACAAGTATAATTTTAAATATAAAAATTATCAAAAAACTCGCTCCATCAGCTCTCACATAGAAAAGGTGCATCATGTTAAAATCTCCGAAATCTAACTACGATGCACCTTTTCTATGTGAGAGCTGATGGAGCGAATTTTTTGATAATTTTTATATTTAAAATTATACTTGTTATTAGCGCAACACATATATTTATAAAGTTACAACATGTCACTGGCCTGCAAATTGCAAAAAACGTAAAAAAAATTGAATTTCGCGGGCTACATCGAAGCAATCACCTTAAATGCTTTTGTTGCTTAAATAAAATTCTTATGGCATTTCTCTTTTCTAACAGTTGCCGTTAGGGAGACATTCCCTAATATTACCGACAATAGCTTCGAGCGTCACGTTATGGGGTGGTTCCAGCACGCCGGTAAGAGACTGAAGCGTGAAAATTAGTCGCTGTTTTATATTCCAAATAAGATTGTATTTTTTAAGGATTTTTACTATGTATAGGTTATATATTCTGTGGTATAGGTATATGTTTGAATATGATGTTATTCATAAGTCTTTTGATCAAACGCTGCCACCGTCTAAGCGTGATTGCTCCAATGGTGAAAAATAACAAATTCGCGATTAGTCCAATTTGCAATTGTTCCAAAATAAAAGGATTTATCCAAAATTAAACAAAGGAGGTCATATAATTGTATGCATTTTAATTGTACATAATTATAAGTATCTTGAAGCCATTAATTAAAAACTAGTTTCGTATTGTTTATCGTTTATAATTATGTAGGTATAATTATAATGCATCCAAATAAATCACCTCCTTTGTTTAATTTTGGATATCCTTTTATTTTGGACCAATTGCGAATTGGACTAATCGCCACCCTAAGCTGGATACTCGGAAAACGCTTGTCCATCTATCCACCCCATCATACTATCGAATCAAGTACGATGGGGTGGATAGACACGCGTTTTCCGAGTATCCAGCTTAGGGTGGCTGTCTCAGGGTGGATAAACGATATAAGCCCTCATTCTCAATGGTGTATCTTTTTTGCTGTTTCCAATGAAAGTGTATACCCATCTATCATTGTACTCACCAATCTCACTATATCTATTTTCGATGTCAAATATTGTCTGAATGGAAACATTAGAATTTGACATAGTTTCCCTATTGAATACAAATGACATAGTTTAATAGTGAATACATGTATATTTTTTTTAAACCAAAGTAAATGCTTTGGTAGCATAATCCACTTGTAGAAGTTCCTATTGGTTCAGATTTAAAATGCACCTGCAAGCCTGATATCAGGCTAGCCACTCACTTTGTTTCTAACTATTTGGATCTGAAGTTGTGCATTTGTGACCATTCTGTCAAGCCAAATTACAACGTAGGTTACAAAAATAGGATAAATATCAATAATTCTATTGTAATAATAAATATAAGGATAATGATAAAGATAATTATTATAAATTGTTTTTTTTTAATAAATGTATGGGCACTGTATTACCTCTTATTATTTAATTCCTATAATTATATAATAATTTGAATTTTTGTATTTACTATTCGTTTTTAAATGTTTATTTTTTAGTTCTGTTTTATAAGTGTTTGATTTCCTAGTATGATTATTAATAATAAGTTCCATGGAAGTTTCCTTAGCAAGCTACCAATAATGTTACGATTATAACATGCCATGAATTGCAGCTTGTTGCAGCTGAAAGAATACAAGGATATACATACAACACGAAGGTCCATTGTAAAAATCCAGGAACTATCTGGAATTAGAGCATTATTTTGTCTTTCGAAAATATATAAATAATATTATCAAAAGATAAAATAATTCTCGTAATCAGGTAGTTCCTGGATTTTTACAATTGATCTTCGTGTTGTATGTATCCTTGTATTCTTTCTGCTGCAGCAAACTGCAATTCATGGCATGTTATAATCGTAACATTATTGGTAGCTTGCTATGGAAACTTCATGAAACTTTTATTTGCAACATTGCCGAAACAACAAAAATTCAAGTTACTGGAACCTTACAACTGAAACTTTGATGCAATATATCTAGATAAACTTACACACAACTTTTAAATACAACTTTGCAGCAACTTACTGTACGCATATAACTGGAAACTTACATTTGCAACATTAATGCAACTTACTATTTGCAAGTTACTTGAAAGTTATTTAGAAAATATTAATGCAATGTTAAATTTGCGACGTCCATGTAAGTTACATTTGCAACATTAATGCAACGTACCTACTATTTGGAAGTTACTTTAAAGTAATTTACGAAATATAAACGCAATGTTAGATCTGAAGCATCCATGTAACTTACATTTGCAACATCAATGCAACGTTAATGACATTACTTACATAAAAATTATAAATGTTAAGTTGTGACAATGTAACACTCAAAAGTTTTTGAAACTTTACCTAGATACTTATTGAAAATTTCAGCTGTAATATTACCGTGACATTGCGTTTGAACGTTACTGAAAGTTTTATAGATTAGGGCTGGGTAAGTTACGGGGTATATATAATGGGTGGCCGTTAGGGCTTTGCGTCAACATTGCTCACACATTGCAGGGGCTTTGCGTGCTCCCGTTTGTGACGTTCAGCAATATTGCTGCGATTTCTGCTTGCTTAGCGGGTGCTAGCTTGTGTTTCTATCTTTTTGTATTGAGCAGATACCTACAGACATTTATTTTGTGTTCAATTATTTTTTCTTTGTCTGTTAGGTTTTTATTTTGTTAAGCCACGAGTGTTCCATACGCTCGTAGGCCTATGAATAATGTTATGTGTTAATTCTTCACGCTAATTTAATATTGTGTACCTGCCATGTAAACTCCGTTCTGATGATGACCAAACTCACAAACGCCTCAAGCGCTTTACGTCCTAGGCTTTCGCTTACGCTGCGGGAGGATTTGCAGTGGACCTTTTATTTACCGCTGGACGTTGATTTCAGGGAACAAGATTGGGATTTGAAATACCCATCCTCGTCGTTCGTTGAGTTCAACAAACTCACCCTACCGAACGTTCGAGGCCTGCGCACACACAGCACCTAGCTGCACACAGCTGACCAGCCGGCGCAACTTCCATCTCGTCTCTGGGGTCACTCTCACCTCGGGACAACTCCTCGGCATCGCGTCGCTGCACTACGCGATAAGCCAGGACAGTACTTAGTGCGCCTACTTCCACGGAACGATTAAATACCAAGTGACGGCTGTGAACCACGACCTTTTAATTTTATTGTAAACGTTGGTGAGTTCTTTTATTCATCTCACCATTAACCGTTACAAGATAAAGTGTGAACTGTCAAAGACTTTTTTCGCCTTTTTTTCCTCAACAAATATCGGATTGAAAGCACGACCTTTTCTAGCTTTTAAAATGTTTTCGTGTTCACCGCGCTAAAGTTTTTTTAAAAGGCAAGAACGAAAATCATTAATTTTTCAGGTTGAGAGCTGTAGACGTCTAAAAGGTAAAATGTAAAATAAAGATGGTTTAAAACCGGTACCTAAGTACGAGCCTAGTCGGACTAGCGCACGAAGTGTTCCGTACCATTAAACATAACACGTTTGTTAAATGTGAAATAGACGGACAGCGGTCTTTTAGCTCAGCCCTTTTGTACACAGCACGACGCAAGTCTCCGCCGATTCCTTACGGCTTTGGAATGCCAAAGCCGTAAGGTATCGGCGGAGACTTGTGTCGTTCATTGACACCCTCTTTAGATATATTTATTGCGATAGTCGCCTGGATACCTAAGTCGTAAGGTACCGCAGAGTTTTGTTGCGTACGACGGGGCTTAGTAATCGGGTCTCGTTTTTTTGTCCCCTTTGGGTACGGACCCAAACAAAAACTAAAAATTGCTGGAATTTGAACCCACTGTCATCTCAACTGTAGAAAACTGTGTTCGTCATGTCAACTGTAGTGTAGAAGACTAACGCTTATACCATGATGGACCTACCACACGCAAAAGCTTAACCACAGATTTGCCTGCGCAAGCGCGGCCTGCGCTTACTTGCTTGTGTGTGTGGTTGATGGGCGTTCAGTGTTATCGACCGTGTATTGTTTTTTCATGCGAGAACCTTGCGCAGACAGAACTGTGATGAAGCTTTTGCTTGTGGTATTCAATGTGGCGGCGCAATTTTGAAAAATGTTATTCGGGAACTAGCTAGTCTTTGCAGACTTGTAGCGGTACGGAAAAACGTCTTAGCAAAAATTCACATAAAAATCTTTCAACCCACGTTTGATAACTACGTATATTTTCTTCACGTGAATTCTTCAATTCCATAGAAAAGACATTGTATGAAAATATTTTGACAGATTTACTAGAATCAAATACTATTATATCTTACGAATTTACAGCCAATGTGGGCAGATAATCAATGAGTATTCTGTAAAAAATAAACAGATTTCAGGAAGAACTTGTTGAAAGGAGGAACGTTATACAATTCGTTTGGCTGGATTTATTTTTAAAAAGTGTGAATGAATTGGCAATGGAGGCCATTATAAGTTTTACATAGCACGAATTTCAGAGAAGTTTTGCATATTGTGTTGTACAACTTTTGCACTCCGTGTACTCGGGGTTTCTCATTTCTGGACGAGATTTCCTTGTACGACTACACATCAGGCTATGCAAAACTAGCATAAACTGACCGTTTAATGTGAGGAAAGATCACATAAAGCGAGGTCAAGACATTATAATTATAGAACATTGTATATTGATATGTGCGACTGACGTACGCAACAGACGTCTGCAAAACAGGAATTCAAGCTTGAAAAAATGTAGTTACAGGAAGTCAAGCTCTTTTTCCAGTGGAATCACAGGAATTGAAGCCTGAAAAAGTAAAATAACAGGATGTCAAACTTGAAAAAGTGAAATAACAGGGAGTTAAGCTTGAAAAATTGAAATAACAGGGAGTCAAGCATGAAAAAGGAAAATAAAAGGAGTTCAAGATTGCAAAAGTGAAATATCGGGAAGCCAACACTGAAAAAGTGAAATAACGGGAATTCAAACCTGAAAAAGTAAAATAACAGGAATTCAAGATTAAAAAGTGAAATAACGAGAAGCCAAGCTTTAAAATGTGAAATAACAGGTATTCAAGGTTGAAAAAGTGAAGTAACAGGAATTCAAAGCTTGAAAAATTGAAATAACAGAAATTCAAGATTAAAAAGTGAAATAACGGGAAGTCAAGCCTGAAAAGTGAAATAACAGTAAGGGTACCCTTACTACGACTTTTCAGTATTTGAGACGTAAACTGGAACTTTGACAATTTCAAATTGACAATTTTCAAGGAAAAAATTAGTTCCTTCTTCGCACACCAGAGGCGCTGTTCCATATTTTCATACAAGAAACGCTGTAAATACTAGAAAGACGCTGTAAAGTAAAAGAGTGAAAACTCATGCTAAGGGTACAGGAATTCAAGATTGCCACTGCACCAATCGTGTCGTCAATGCATTCGTATTATTACGTACGCGCGACTGACGAACGTGACCGAGTACGATTCTGAGATTCTGTTCTGATTGACGGTTACGGACATTATTGAAGATTTCTCATCTAAAGGTAACATTACCTATGTTATAATAACATGATTGTTATTGATATGTACAACAATGTTATATAACTTAGTCACGGTTAGCACTGAAGAACGACAAGCGGCAATGGTTAAATTATACCTAACAATATTGTTATATTGCAATGTAATTCTAATGTGTACACTTGCACAGTATTGTTTTATGTTGCAATGTTGAATAACAAGGTTACATAATGTGAACGTGTTATAAAACACAAGTTATATGATATGTTATATAATATGACGTCGCGAAGCGATTTCCACCCAACGCGCACCGTAGGCCCGGCGTCGACCCGGGCATGGTCCATGACGGCGCGTCGTTATCTTTAGAGGGCCAATTCCTGCCACGATCGCGGGACTTTTACCGTAACCCTGGAACGTAAAGGGCTATTGAAGGAACACTGCGAAGATAATGGTGGAAGGAGCATCAGTGGGTTAAAATAAACTATTAATTAACTAATTTTATACCCCACTTATCCTCCTTCGACCGTAATCAAATCATCGTCATGTTTCTGCCCTTACCCTATTCGCTTTGGAGTCACCGCAACACGTTTTTTCTTTCATTCTCACCTGTCAGAGGTCACAGCATCTTTTACCTATCCATCCTAAGCCAACAATCTAAGTTGGATAACGAAGAAAAAAATATAAAATCTAACAAAAAAGTTTCAGAAAAAGGTTACTCGAGCAAATACTTACCTAATATTTAGGTTTCAACAATTTTACACTGGTACACACGTCTACATAACACATCAAGCTATACAAAACCAGTTTGTCTTGGTCTCGCTTCGTACGAGTTTTCCTCATAATGAACGGTCAGCTAATACTGATTTTGTATAACTTGATGTGTAGCCGTGTGTACTAAAAATTTTAAGAATAAATACGTAGTACTATTATAATTATACAGGGTGATTTTTTAGTCACCATGCAAATTTTAATATATTAATCTTTGGCGAAAATCATTGAATACGTGTTTTTTCTTTTTGTATCTCTCAATACAAAAATATCGAGATATCACGTCTCAATGTTATCTATAAAAAGTTGATGAACCTGGACACCGCGCTGTGATGTGTCGCTCAGGTGTAGCGGGGCGGGGCGGGGGGTCGGCGGGGTGCGCTCTGCCCGTTTCATGCGTCGGCAAGTGTATATTATTAACGTTTAGCTTAGTGACCACGCAGAGCGGATGAGAAAATGATTTAATATGACAATTTGACGTATCGATTTTTTTTCAAAAATGGGCTTAGTGATTGATACATAACGCCTAGAAAAATTTTGGACGGTGCTAAAAAAGTCACCCTGTATATTCTGTGGAATAAACGAAATTTCGTCTGAAAGAAATCTTTAATTTAATTTTAAACAAGGATAAATTGAAAATGAACTAAGTCCGCTATCTTGTAGGCACTAACTGTCACTGTCAAAATAATGACCTACCTAAGTCGGCCATTTTGTACCAACTGTCAGTCTGGCGCCAAAAATAATCTTTGAAGCACTAAAACATAATTTTTTAAGAGGCAAGAGGTTATTGGATAAGAAGGCTTTTAGTTTACTCTTGAAGCTCATAGAGAACTAGGTCTCTCCCGTGGCTTTGCTCATGCCTTAGTATTTAGATTTTGTTGAACAAACTGATGATATAATTAATGTGAAAGTTAGGATGGTTCGATTGATGTCTGTTCTTCAATCACAATTGAAATTTAGAAATCTGGATAAACGTAGTATGGGTAGGATACATGATCGTTAGGAAAAACGTCTGTAAAGCATTCACTTTCAAAACAAAAGAAGAATTTTCCAAATCTAGTCCAGGCGTCATCGTCATCGAGAAATAGGGGAACATACATAAAAAAAAGATTCCGAAGAATTGAGAACCTCCTCGTTTTTTCGAAGACGGTTACAAAATGTAACGTAAAACAAAAAATAAATTGAGGTTTTTGAATACGAACAGGCAATTTCCCTCCGATATCCCTCGTAAAGTCGTCTTTGGAGCGCAATGTATAATATAATAATATTCCACAACTATCACACAACGCCATGTAGTCCCAAGATAAGCAGAGCTTGTGTTATGGGTACTAGACAACTGATAAACATACTCATACATCTTAAATCTATACTAATATTATAAAGCTGAAGAGTTTGTTTGTTTGTTTGTTTGAACGCGCTAATCTCAGGAACGACTGGTTGGAATTGAAAAATTCTTTTTGTGTTGGATAGTCCATTTATCGAGGAAGGCTATAGGCTATATAACATCACGCTATCACCAAAAGGAGCGGAGCAGCAATGAGAAATGTTTCAAAATCGGGAAAATGTATTCCTTTTCGAGAGCTTTCGTTGCGTGCGCTGCGTAAACGGTTAAAGATATGCAAAAATTATGTACTACGGAATTGTTCCTCATAAAAAGTTCTAAATTAAAGTCCGCAAGGGCATGTATCTATCTTTTAAGATTACGTCACTATAACCTTTTTTATGGAAATCAAATTTGTTTTAAGTAATGCATTATTTGCGAAGGTATTTTCATTAATATGATATTAATCCTTATCAAAATAAATACGTTAATCATCACAAGCATTTAATTTTGAACAAAATTGCCCTTGAAATCGTTTGATTTCAATGAATATAATAATAATAATAATAATAAATTTTATTCAAAAAACTTTTTTACAAAGATGGAATTAGCCACAAAAAAATTAACATAGTAAAAGTCTTATATAATAGTTTATATTAGTGCCTAAACAAAAATTAGTGTATAACTAAAGGATATTCATTACAGGTACTCGATATTTAACTAGGGATTTAAGTAATATGTAGCGACCTGCCTGAACTAAGTTAATTAAAACCTGTGTTTCAGGCCATCACTTCATCTATATCTATATCTATATCTTAGGAGATATCATAGTTTCAAAATAATGCCACAACAAAATAATCTGCCTGGGCAATACTGGGCATGTCATACGAGTAATTGCGCGTAAAAAAAAAGCATAAAGAAAATGATTTGTATCGGTATCCTCCAACAGCGCTTCGCAATCAAAAATATATTGTTAAGTTCCGACATCCACGCGAACGAAGTCGCGGGCACAGCTAGTATTATAGATAAATTACACCCAAACACAGAACAAAATTAAATGATCGTGCTTATCACACAAACATTTGTCCTGGGTGGGAACTTAACCCACGACCCTCGGCATAGTACAGTCAGGGTCACTAACCACTAGACCAACAGGCCTGTCATAGTATATTCTGCATCTCCAAGATAATTCTCCTAATAGTCCAGTCAACGAGGCATAATTTTGTGTTCCGAAAAATTTCCTCCGGCACTGTTTTAAGCTATTGTCAAAAAGACAGGCGTGACGAACGCGAAGAGAGGCGTTTTTGTTTGTGATGTATGCAATTGTTTGAAGCCCGTCACATAGACTATCGGATCGCTTTCGCTTTTCTATATGACTGGATTGAAACAATTGCATACATTACAAACAAAAACGCCTCGCTTCGCGTTCATCACGCCTGTCTGTTTGACAATAGCTTTAAGGTTTGTTCATAACATTAAACCTACACAGTATCGGTAAAGAAAGAAAGAAAATCGTTTAATAACACTTCATGTCATTAGTACACACAACATAAACAAAAAATCACAATAAACTTTATTCTATTCAAAAATAATAATATCCATTAATGATAAACACGTGTTAAACATAACAACCTAATTGAACAAGCGACACGCTTTATCAAATTAAATTAATTAATCCCCATTTCTGAATTCGAATGTACACTGTTTACAATTAAAAGACGACATTGACGAATGGCAATTAAGACTATTGTCTACCGACCGCTCGTCCATACTAAAAGAGAAAACGTTTTTCTGCCCCTAAATGTTATCCTATCTCAATGATTTTTTAGAATGCTACTGACACAGTAAAAAACTAGGTTTATAGGTTTTCTTTTTTTCAAAATTTATAATAGTTTTAAAGTAACAGGCGCCTAAAAGTTACTATTTTTATGACAAAATCTTCATTGAAGTAAAACCTTCGTATTTTAAAAACAAAGAAGTTTTAGAAAAAAAGCAAAACATACAAACCTAGAATATAATATGCTGAAACGATTGACACCAGAATCTAAGAGATTTGACGTGATTTAGTATGTGAAAAACGTTTTCTCCCGAGAGACAAATTTCATATAAAAAATACTCACAATCAGTCGCGAGCTGCAACGCTCTCTATCGCACGATCGGGGGTTTTTCAACGCGCGAGAGGGACAGCACGAGTTTTTCAAAATACCTATTCTTTGAAAAGGCAGCTGCTATACAATCCTCTTAAATGAAACCACATATGATGCGGTTTTGAAAGATCTTAACCAGATATAATTTTATTATCATGTACAGTCGAGTTCAATAATATGTTGGCAATGTCAGTGATTCAAAATATTGTGAGCATTGGTAAGCACAATAACTTCTACACAACTATAGATCAAAAATATGTCCTCATGTGAACGGTTCAATAATATATAATTTACTTGACGCAATAATATCTGATCACCTTTTAAAAAATATATATCTATACTGTATTAACTTCAATAATATCTGAGCAGGGTAAGCTTCATAATTATCTGTACATGCATAGGAAAGTATATCATTTGATCGAATGAATAAGATCCAGTTTACATTGTTACAGAAATGTCAGTATTTCAATTGTTTTCCGCGCGAATCATTTTTAGGTATTTTAAAATGTGTTTTTCAATGCCGCATCTTTTCGTGCCGCTCGGTCATTTAAGAATGGTGAAAAAAAAGCCATCTGTCATTTATCTATCTATCTATACATATAATAAAATAGTAGGAAAGTCAAAACTGTACATTGAATATTTATTTAAAAGAATACTTGGGGTGTGATCTACAATCGATACCGAAGCCAAAAATATAGTTTTTAGAATTTTTGTCTGTTTGTCTGTATGTATGTCCGGGATAAACTCAAAAAGTACTGGACGGATTTGAATGATTCTTTTTTTGTTGTATAGGTATTAAGTCTGGTCAAAACATAGGCTATAATTTATTTTGAAAACTTGAACAACTGGCGCAGAACCGCAACAGACCAGCTAAACTATAAGAGATACAAAAATGGTGCCATAGCATAAATTGTTCCACGTGATGAGCATTTTCTGCTAAGAAAATTAGTTTGAAGATCTGGAACACCTGATGTGAAACTCCAAGAGCCCGGCTACACTATAACATTATACAGGAATAACGTCTCAGCAAAGTTGTTCGGCCTAATGAGCACTCTCTGTGGACATATAAAAATTGAAGATCTGGAACACCTGATGTGGAACTCCAAGAGCCCAGTTACACTATAACATATACAGGAATGACGTCTTAGCAAGAGTTGTTCAGCGTGATGAGCAGTCTCTGTTGACGTATAAAAATTGAAGATCTAGAACACCTAATGTGGAACTCCAAGAGCCCAGCTACCCCGCGGTGGTGGACGCCCACGGTGTCGGACGTCACAAGACGATCTCCGGCCACCATAGGCGCGGGCAAGCGGGCGGCGAGTAAAGGGCAACTCGCCGTCCGGTGTCGCTGGCATAAGCAACAAGATCCGCGTACGAAGTCGCGGGCAGAAGCTAGTATAGCAATATGATTCGACCTGAAGTTAAACAACTTTGGCACCACTTTTAAAGGACTTTTTTTTTCGTGTTAAAATCATTAAAATAATGAGTCCTCGCACCCAGGGTAAAGCATGAGGGACTGTCAGACTCGTACTGATTTAAATCCTCGGTCTCCTTCAATAGCCTTTTGCGTCCCAGGGTCACGGTAATCCGAAAAGATCCACGACCCCTGCAAGCTTTGTCCCTCTAATGGGGGGCCCTGTCATTACGCTGACACTCTTTGAGGCGCGCGTGGAACGCGCCATCGACCCGGGCATAGTACATGGGCAGTCGCCCATTACTCGCCACCCATCGACGATCGCCACAACCAACGCCATCGCCTGCCGACCTCTGTCGCCGTGGGCGTGTACCACTGCGGCTGGGGTGGAGGGAGGATGCTGTCCTCTCCCTCACGCAGCGCGCCTCCTTCTGCGAGCATGAATGCTTCGCAGAAGGAGGCGACTGCGATTCCCATTCCGTCTCGCCCCGCAGTATGGCCTCGACCAATGCCGGGCGCGAGAGGTCCCCGCCTATCGCCGTCGTGAGAACACGGCAGTGCTCTGCCCTAACGGGGCAGTCCTGCACCGTATGCTCCACCGTGTCCTACGGGCGATCCTCGCTGACCTTTAAAAGACTAACGAAATTATAGATGAGAATTGAATGGAAAAGAAAAGAATATCAAACTATACTTTTTATTTGACAAGTATAACTAAGAAAATAGTACAGTAATGTGCAAACAAACATTGACTAACTTCCGTTAAAATAAAAAATAAAAGCAATATTTTTATCTTGAACTAAAACTAATCTTAGTTATTAATTGTATAAAACGTGTCTTCTTAAATCAACAAAGGACCATACAAAAGATATTAACTATAATTTGAAATTGGTCGCCATTTAGTTAATCCATAATATCCATAACATTATCTATTGGCGGGCCTAAGTTAATATTTTGTGTATGACCCGTTCGCATCAATTACAGCTTGTAATCGAGCTCTCATCGACTGTACCATATTGTGGCAATAATCTCTATTTCTATAACTATTCCAGATTGCATGTGCATGAGCCTTTAAATTCTCTTCCGTGCGAGTTTCGTTACTGTCCCAATTCTGGACCATTAATCCCCACAGATTCTCTATGGGGTTAAGATCCGGGCTTTTCGGTGGAATTTTTATTAATTCCAAGTCATCTTGCTCAGATATCCAATTTTGTACTCGTCTGGCGTTGTGAACGGAACTGTTGTCCTGAATGAATGTTATTCTGTGATGATCAGGATAAACAATTCTTGCACTTGGTAAAAACACGTCTTTCAAAATATCTAAATAGGCATCACTCCCCATTCGGCCAGCTATTTCGCACAACTCTATGGGTCCACCCGAATTCATCCACCCCCAAAACCCGATCGAAATGCGTCCACTACGACGATTTGGCAAAACATTGTTTTCTTCATATCGTGTATTGTTTGCACGATACAAAGAGACTCGCCCGTCCGCTGAAGAAACAAAAACTTTCTCATCCATAAAAGCGACGTGTTCAAAGTCATAATTTAAATATCTGACGGCAAATTGTAAACGTAACATTTTATGCCTTTCCGTTAATACAATTTTTTTAGCTGGAATCCGATGACGAATTCCGACATCATTAAGCCTTCGTCGTACAGTTAAACTAGAAACAGCCAGCTCAGCTGCAAATGAAGACGTTCTTATAAATCGTGCATTTCGAACACTTTCAACTAGTTGCACATCTTGATCATGGGTTGTTTTTCTAGGTCGGCCACAAGACACATGGTTTCTAAGATTTCCTTCATCTTGCCACCTTTTCCACCATAATGTTACAGTATTTCTCTGTTAAAGAACGATTTTATTTAATGACCATATTATAGGTTAGATGAAAACATAATTATAAACGAATACCTAAAATTGCTTACCGATATGCCTAATTCTAGTGCAATGTCTGATTTCGGAATACCATCCTCACACATGTAAACAATTTTATGTTTTGTGTGCTCGTCAATTCTATACATTTTTTTTTTCAAATTCGTAGATGTATACTAAAGTAATAAAATTGCAACGAGCGCAAATTGTATAATTTTATATGAATGACGTGTGCGTCAGTTATAACTTTTTAATAAAAAAAATGCGTTTGAAGGAAAAAAACAGGCCAGTGATACATAAATAATTTTGCAAACTCCTTGATCAAGAAATTTTAAGATTGCTAGTTATCTCTATGACGTAGTAATAGGGTTGAATTTTAATTACATTTACTTGTTCAGATATTATTGTATTCATGTGTGCTCACATAATTATTGTGAATCTTACACTGTTCAGATAATTATGGTCTTAAAGTTGTTCAGATAAAAATGTCCCTTTGGCTGTATACATGTTATTGAGAAAAAGTAGTCACATATTAATGAATCTGAATCTTGATCACAATTTAATGATGCTTGTAGTTGTCACAATATTTTGAAATATTTTGATGTTCATATATTTTTGAAGCCTAGACGTGCCAACATGTTAATGAACGCGACTGTACATACGTACTGTTGCCAACGGCTTCGCACGCTACAACCCGAAAATTATCCCACGGGTACCATAAAATGGGGACAAAAACTATCCTATGTGCTAATCCAGGTTGTAAACTATCTGTTTACCCAATTTCATCTTATTCTGTTCAATAGTTTATGCGTTAAAGAGTAACAAACATCCATCCAAAGAAACTTTCACGTTTATAATAATAATCTATCTAATCTAATATCTTTAAACGAGCAATTCTTGTATATTTATTTATATAATACTAGCTGACCCCGCAAACGTTGTTTTGCCATATAAATTAAAAAAAAAATAGATAGTAGCCGATTCTCAGACCTACTGAATACGCATATAAAATTTGGTAAAAATCGGTAGAGCTGTTTCGGAAGAGTACAGTAACTAACATTGTGACACGGAAATTTTATATATAAGTAAGATAATCAGGATCTCGGAAACGGCTCCAAGGATTTTCATGAAAGTTACAGATTAGGGGGTTTTCGGCTCAAGGAATCGATTTATCAAGGTCCCAGGTTCGAGAAAAGCTCCCAAAATATAGACATTTTAAAAACCGAGCGAAGCTCGGTCAACCAGATATTTATTATATGTATAAGTAGGAACTAGGATAGTTGGATTGGTAGAATGAACAGTGTTACGTAAAGCGCGGCTTACACGGATAGGATATGAAGAGTGTACGCTTCCACTGTCATCATCATCAAAATCAGCCGACAGTGCCGTAGCTAGGCGGGGGCGTAGCGGACCGTAGCCGGGCCTCGCACTTGAAAGGGCCTCGCACTCAGTGAAAAAAAAAGAGATAACTTGACAACGGGGGCGTTCACAAGTTTGCAACCCGTCAGTAAAGTAGTACAACTTAACTTCTACTAAGAAATAGAGGCCTCGCAATGTCGCAATGCTGATGTCGCGGCGATCTCGTTTAGCTCCTCCACTGCTAAGGCGAGGCCACATATTGCAAGATAACTTGGGTACGTTTTATTTGTAACTAGGAACTGAAAGAGTCAAAAAGGCCTCGCAAAGTTGATATTGCTGTCAATCACATTTGACATAGATGTCTTGAAGAACCAAGTCATCTTACAACTCAAGGGGCTCTCGCGCGAGCAGCTGAGGCAAGTCATATTTTCTTCCTGTAAGAAAAGGGCCTCGCAGATGTCTTGCGCCCTCCTTGTTTCGGTCTTGACTGCGGGCTGAACAAAGAACCATCCCTCATACCAACATGCCACGACAACCCGCGATTTGTATCCATCAGTTGCGAATCGTTGCGAAATCGTACGTAGATAGGTTTTTCGCAGTTTTCTTTTTACTTTTGTTTTTTTTTTTTTTTACTTGTAAGCAAATGTGGCAATTAACATTTAAGTCGTGTGCTGCTGTCTCTACTCGCATCATACTTAGATATTTTATTATAATTCTAAACGCGAGGACTGGTAATTGGCTTTCTGGTGACTATTACTCCTTTTTTTGTTATGATTTTGTTAGCTGTAAGGGACTTTACTTATGGCGCGACGCGATATCGAATTGCATCGATTGACGATATCGGTCAGATTTCACACAAGCGTCTGGCCGAAGAAAATGTATGGACAATCGCTAGTGTTTGCTAATGGAGTCGCACGGATTGACGATATCACTCACAGATCTCCTCGATATCGAATTGCATGTACGTCCTAATGACAATGCACATGATTCTCTCAAAATTCGATTAATAATTAAAGCAACTACTCGTCACGTGCGACATCTTTTGTCTTTGGTTTCCAGCGCCTTTATGTCGCAGTGGTAAGGTGGATTTTTGAAGTGCACGGTCAAATTGCATCGCATCACTCCATTAGTAAAGGGAAATTATATCGACTCATCCGAAGAATAAAGTCCGATGTGACCATAGGCCAAAAATCAGTTTAATAGCTTAATGAGATAAGCAATTAAAACTCTACAAACGTGTGTTTTTAGAATTTTCATATTTTATTTAGTTCCGGAAATATAGAATCGAATAACGTCTCATCAGAAATTCGTTCCGCAGAACAACGCACGAAGTGTTTATGTGACGGTACGCAGGCATCTGGGGCCACGTCTCTTCGTCAGATCGGCCATTGTTTGTTGGAGAGAGAATATTTTCGTTGCATGATCTTATTTTTATACACTGTATAGTCTAAGTCACACATCACGTTTATATACTTTTTAGTCTAAGTAAACAGTTGTGGACTATCGATGTTTACATAGAACGGTTTTCTACGGAAATGTTCAGAAACGCATTTTTTTCGATGGTATGATTATTTTTATAAATATTCACTGGCACTCATGAACTTTTAAGACGCTGTTATACGAATTTAAATAATCTTCTAAGCGTTTTATTTTAAAATAGAACGTTTCTGTGCGGAATCAGTGATATGATTTATGGGTTCCATGTTAAGATGGGACGTTGTTCCTGGTAGAATGAAATCAGTTAGGACGTTGTTCGTTTAAAATGTTTGCTAAATATAAAAAAATATGTATTTAAGAGTGGGTAAATTAATTCCTACGTGCAAAGTCTTGCACTTCACATAAATGATATTTCTTGAATATTCTATTTTACAGTTTTATTTTATTTCATATGTCAATTTAGAAGGAAATATCAATGAGTCCTTTTTGTGGCCTTTGCATCCTGATGCAGAAGAAATAAGCCAATAATTAGCAGAAATATTAAATTAAGAACTTCTACGTGAAGATCATAACACCAAAGAAATCATCGGTGATAGCTAAAAACAGGTTGTCACGTCAACTCAGACAGCAGAATATATTTACAGTAATCAACCTAGTACATTTTCTTTGGAATGCCTTCTAATCTCGAAATTTCACCATTAATACAACATGAGGACTTAGAATTTTCTCATCATAATATTTAGTATCTACCCCAGTTATTTAAAACTATCAGAGCCAACTCCTACCACTGTTCATTCGATCTGCGATAACTCATGTAGACAATTTCTCTGCGATTCCTTTTTCGTCATTAGGCGCCACAAACTCCCTTGCTATTGCTACTTTCCTACTTCAAAACATACAGTGCCAGTACGCATACGGACTAATCGTGTGTAGATCGGAATGCAAAGCATGCATAAAGTTGCATGCTTGCCATTTTGATTTGCCTCTCCTTCAATTCCATGGTAATACCTATCAGCATTTCTATTTTAATCATTGCATAATACAAACCCATTTTTTACGCGTATGAACCAAAAGAAAACGGTCAACGTCAGGGCACCCCAAGGATTTAAGACGGTAATAGGCATCTCTGTTGACTTGACATAGACCACCCTGCATCAAAGTCCCCGCCTCCGCCAACACTGCCGAACCCTCACACTACACACCTCCAATTATTTCGCAAGACTGAATCAAGTTAACGGAGCCTCACTTGGCGGGACTACTATCTGGGGTCGGCCTGCATTATTTATAGGAACCTAACTAAATGGTTTGGTACGGTTTGGTTCTGTTTTCGGTCCTCACCCTTGAAGTCGGTTCTTCTCGTTCAAAAAAGCACAAAGGTCAACATTATTATACTAAAAACATCTTAAACTCTTGTCAGGCATATGTTATGAAAAGCAACTAGGTGTTCGAAGCATGCACTGAAGTTTCGTCATGAAAATAATGGAGAGTTTAATTTTATTTTAATGTGCGATGTGAAATCTCGTTTCTCCTTTCTGACTAAACAAGGGCACGCAGCCAAGTTCACTAAAATGATCTATGCCTGAATTAGGTATTCCTATATTTCAGGCAGAGGAAGGTTTAATAAAGAGGCGTAACGGTTATGTTAAGCTACATTTTTGAGATTTTTTTAAATATAATAAACTTTTGAAATAATAATATCAGTTTTATTGACTCTAAGGAAATGTAATTATTTAACACATCGAAAATTATACTTAAATATTTCAAGGTAGGTAGTCAGATAGGACTCATTAGGTGTCATCAGGGAATGTCCCATTCCAACAAAAAGACACTTGTTAATATAGAACGTCACTAAAGTTGAGGCGTTTCCGTAAAACAACGTCTAATATTCACTACGGACCCACTTTTTTCTTCGTTCTTTCACTATAAAACGTCTTATGTTGATATGGAACTCACTATATCGTGTATTAAAAGGATTATAAATACACAATACATGTCATTTAACTAGTCTAGGGTAATATAATAACATACCAAAAAATCAAAATGTCAAGTATCGTAGTTTTAGAGTTACACAGAGTTACACAAGTCAACAACTTCTACAAGCTCTACTGAAAACCATCAATCTTGCAAATCGGACTTTATTCTTCGGATGAGTCGATATGTGCGGCAACAAAAGTTTTCTTTAGCACCTGCAACCTAGCGTCTTTTTTTATATGTGAGCGACGAGTTAATAGAACAGCTTCAATTATATTAATTCATCATCTTTACTATTCCAACAAAATATCAAGAAACCAGCGTCAATTTACGAGCGTAAATTAATATGACTCCGAGCTACCGATAAATATATTTACTTCTGATTTGATAACTCAGCGACTAATGTTGTAAGTGAGCTACTTTATATATTGTACCAAATCAGTACCAAATCTAAAACTCGCTTTAGCAAGATTTCAGGGACACCCCGAAGTTCGGTTTGGTTAGGTTCCTTTAAACCTTGTACACAGAAATAGAAGCCCCGCGAAGCGGGGCTTCGTCGACCCTGCTAGGTAGATTTTTTTTATTACACCTCGTTATGACATATTTTAATGAACATATTTTGGTGCACATTCAGTATATTTGGTGGAACACAGACAAAATTAGGTAAATATAACGGTGACTCTATGAAATTAGAGTACGTTGATATTATTTTATAGATGAAGTTGATACACTTATTAGAAGCTGGCAATGAGTAGACATATCACAAATTTAGTTGCTTAAGAATTATCACCATGTTGCGTCATATTAACAGTAGCTTGTTTTACAATATAATTATGGTCGCTTATAAACCATTTATTAGACGCTAAAAGTTTGTCGCTGACCTATTAATTCATTAGACAAATAAATATATTTGCAGACGAGAATGACATTTTAAAGAAGCTGCCTTAATTAGCACCCATTAGTAAATACGTGCGACTCAAATCGGCAATCGACTCGATATCGCACGAATCGCATCGCGTCGCATCACGCCATGAGTTAGGTCCCTAAGTCCTCAATGACGGTCCCTCCCGCTCTGCCCTGGGTGGGAGGACTCAACTGATGATTTTACCACTATAAAAAAGTCCTCCATGAAATAATAAAACAATAAATACATAAATTCAAATATTTTTTAATTAATTTATAATTAATTATAATTAGTTTTCTTTATATATAAACCGCACCTAAAGATAACACGTGCCTTTTGTTGTTTCTACTTAATATGGGAAAAATCCGAGTGGTTTGTTTTTCTTTGGAAATTTTGAAGAAAAGTCACCCTCCGACAGATTATATTATTGACATAATTATGTTATTAGAAACGTCTGGGTCTGGCTGGTATGTTATAAGATAATATTTTGTTACTACGGCAACATTATCAATTGAGGTATTCCACGAAAGGCACCCGCTGAAACGGCACCTGAGCGAATGGCACCTGAGCTATTCCACGAACGGCACCTATCAACATTTTTTGCAGGTGCCCTTAGTGGAATAATTTTTCATCTAGCATTTCGTGCCGTTCGTGGAATAGCTTAGGTGCCATTCGCTCAGGTGCCATTTCAGCGGGTGCCCTTCGTGGAATACCTCCATTATTTTAAGGGAGAGTATGTTGAAGGCCAGGTAATTCAGTGGAGATTTACCTGTAATAATTGAGTATTTCCACCCTAAACTGGGACAAATGTACAGAAAAGTTGGATGCCGTTTATGTGGATTCTCAAAGATTTTTCCAAAACCTTTTTTCTATTTATGTTACTGATTTTAACAAATGGTTTATGTGACTATATTGAAATAAAAACTGGTCCTTCAACATAAAAAAAAAACTTGAGAGGTGTCAAGGGACACCGGGATGGAACGAAGTTACTGTATACACTCAACAAAAATAATCGTCGCGACTCTACTCCAGTCCAGTCCAGTCCGGTCCGGTCCGGTCCGGTCCAATCCAGTCCAGTACGGTCCGGTCCAGTCCGGTCCGGTCCGGTCCGGTCCGGTCCGTTCCGGTCCGGTCCGGTCCAGTCCAGTCCAGTCCAGTCCAGTTCAGTCCAGTCCAGTCCAGTCCAGTCCATTCCATTCCATGGTAATAAACACATTACCCTCCTTTGCGTCGCGCAGTCGGATAAAAGTGTCGTGACAACTTTTCGTAAGAATTTCCGTCCAGCCCCCTTTCACAACACGCGATAAGGAACTTCGTTCCAAAAAGTTAACAGATCAGAATAAAGCGATTCAACTGACAAAAAAATCGGCAAAACAAATTATTATCGATACCAATAAAATTATTCAAAGGCTTTGGAAAAATAATTATTTTTTGTTGATATCAGGATTGCCTTAATAAAAACGGTAAATTATAGAATGTCCTGTACCTTTAGCACGAGTTTTCAGTATCAGAGACGTAAAGTAAACTGGAACTTTGACAATTTTCAAGGAAAAAATTTGTTCCTTCTTCGCACACCAGGGGCGCTGTTCTATTTTTTCATACAAGAAACGCTGTAAATACTGGAAAGACGCTGTAAAGTAAAAGAGTGAAAACTCGTGCTAAGGGTACTGATTGCTAGTAGGCCACTGAGAATTGAAGACAAAAACACGGAAGGAAAATTATCCCCTTCTTTCGATTCCTACGTAAAACAAGTGAACATCTCCAAGAAAAACATTTAAATGTGTGCGTGCACTCACAATCATTCAAAAAAGAGGTTTCACTAAAAACGTTACGTTTCACGCCGGCTCCACACGTTGGCCGTGTTGGCCGAACAGAGGGAGACGGCGCTATACTAAGAAACGAGATAGAATTATTTGCATCTTGCTTTCAGCCGTCATGTCAGTCGTTTATGCCGGTGCATTGAAGGAAGGATTCTAAAATGGCAGCTTGTACTTGCGTTGACAGATAGCACAGTCAGCATATAAGATTTCAAATAAAAGTTATTTTCAAATTAAAAATAATAAAAACAAGACTGGATCACAATAATTTCTCAAACTTAACCTAACAATAAAACAAAATTAAAACAACAATAATCAACAGGTAACAACGGAAAAATAACAGAAAACTATAGTAAATATTCTTAAAAAAGAACACTGAGCGCGTCAAGACATCAAGACTAATTTTTTTTCTGCTTACGCTACGCGCGGGAGTGAGTATAGACGGCACTAGTGTGCGAGCGAGAGAACACGATAAGCGCCGCCATTTAAGAATCCTTTCTTCAATGAACCGGGTTATCGTGGGCGCATTGTATAGTTCAACGAGAAACAGGATAATTAAATTCTTTACGTGATTACTATACCTACCTTTTAAAGCTTCAAACTTAGTCTAAATGGTTTTCAAATATCACATTTTGTGTATAACAAGGTAATAAATTCTCCCAAAATTGGTCTTCGGAAAGTACAATATTTTTTCAGTTAAATATAAATGTATTGTTTTATGCATTTCACTGTCTCAACTAACAACAGAGTGTTATGAAAAAACAAAGAGACTGAAACATGAAGCAAACTTTTTAGACATTCATGTATTCCTAAATTTATGCGCATGCTACCCTTTTCCTTTCACAAAACAAAAAGTTTGACGTCGCCGAATGATATCGTCCGTCGGAATTTTTGAACTACGCATTTCTCGACACAAACGATCCATTATTTTCTCCTCAGCTCATGCTACTGAGTATAAATATCGCAATAAACATTAATATTGTGAGAACAGACAACTTTCTTCTAATTTAATGGTTGAAGAGCTAAATTGTCAGCGGTAACATTAATCTTCAACGTGAAAATTGTGATGTTCACGAGAATTTGTTTTGTTAGGCCTAGTTTGAACACTGTTTAAGTTAACAAATCGTTAAAATATAAATGTAAATATATATTTTTTTAAACCAATGCTTAAAAAATGCAAAGACTACTGTGCACTCATACGGTGCAGGTTTGCCTCGCTTGGGCAGAGCACTAGTGCCGCCCCATGTCCTCACGGAGGAGGTGATAGGCGGCAACCTCTCGCGCCCGGCATTGGACGAAGCAGAATGGGAAGTAATCATCTCCTTCTTCGAAGCAGTCATGCTAGCGAAGGAGGAGGCGGGACGCGGGAGGGAGAGGGCAACCTCCACTCACGACCCAGCCGCCGCGAGACGCCCAAGTTAATGGACGTCGCGTAAAGATTTCTGGCCTCCGTAGGAACGGACATGAGGACGGCGAATAATGGATGACTCGCCTTCCGATCATTGACCACGCCTTAAAAAACTAGGAGAGAGGGCCAAAGCCTACCGGGGTCGCGGGGCTGTCTTATCAGGTACACATAACCGGTTTTCGGTAAAATGAAATTCAAACATAAAAGATTCGGAAATGTAATCGGTTCCCCGTCGGTCTATAGTAAAATGAAATTCGAACATAAATATTCTGAAATGTGATCGGTTATCCATTTAATTGGCATATCGCTTTGACATAATTATTAAAATAACGGGACCCACATCACACACTGTCGGGTCAGTCACCTAGCAAGGTAAATCCAAAGTTTATCTTTCACACCTTTCACGAATAATTTAACTAGCGTTAATTGAACTGTCACAAACTCATAGTCAAACTGAAACCAAAACATACAGGGTGTAAGGTTGCCCCATATCATTACTTTCCAGAATTTGATTCTCGATAATGACACCAGAATATTATATGAAACTCAATAGTGACACCATTGAATGATGTAATAATACAGCGTGTATTTAACTTAAACAGTAAACATACAGGGTGTAAGATTCCCTTATATCATTACTTTCCAGATTTTAATCCTCAATAGTGACACCATTGAATGATGTAATAATACAGTGTGTATTTAACTTAAACAGTAATCAAACAGTATGTAAGATTCCCTTATTTCATTACTTTCCAGAATTTGATCATCGATAGTGACACCAGATGTTATAATACAGCGTGTATTTTTTTTCAAAATCGTTTCCTGTTCTTGCTGGGCAGGTATATTGATTTTTCAAAAATCCATTGCTGCAGTTTTACTTCTATTCAAAATCGGCCTCGACACTCCTTTCAGTATTTTTCGTTATTCCTCATAGTTTCAGATTTGATCATCAAAGCCCAGTTGAAAAATTCAAAACAGGGTATCTCTCGTTTAAGTGTTTTTTCCATTCACTCTGTATATTGTGTCTACGTACGCCGTTGCCGACACGATAGTCAACATAAATTCATACACATCTAGTGATAACAAGGTATAAATTCCAGTGTTTAGTGCGAAAGCAAATCCCTCTTGATTTTGGGTCGATGCCTGAATATTGCAACCTGATTAATGTGTTGCTGGCTTAACCCTTAATTTGGCAAGACCAAAAAAGTTGTAGTAGAAAGTTGGCGTTAATATATTGTGTTAATAAACATTCACACCTTACGGGAAAAATAATAAAAAAAATATTACATGAAGGGTTTCCTGAAAACACAACGTTAAGTATACTCAACAAAATCCTATGGCTAAAAAATTACTATGTGTATAATATTATATAATATATATATAAAAAAAAGGTTCACATGCAGTATTTTTATGTAGTTAGAAATTTTCACTTCGTTACCATTATAATTAACCATTAGTTTTGGCACAAATTTCGTCAAACGGATTGTCAGAAATGAAATCGATGAAATAATTGAATTAGTTCTTTCTTTTGGGACCCTAGAGCTATCGAACGCTTCTGGATCTACTTCAGCACAATGAAGGAAACTTCCATGAGACCATTTAAACTTAATTACATTTTTTTCTTGGGTACAGGGGTCATCTGGATCAGGTTAGGTGAAGTGGAGTGGTGACAGAATACAGTCTTCTGTCTCCGACGATTTGCTAGTAGCTGTAGTACATGTTGATAGTGGCGCAAAAGCCAAGATTTGTGTAAATTGTAGAGGAGAATCACTTACCTGACTGAGAATGTATCATTTCATTTGAAAAGTGCTAGAACTGTCATTTCAATAAGTCTCACCATGCAGACTTGTTGAGTATACTCTACATAACAAGATTACTCACCATCGAATTTTGTTGACTATACTTAACAATCAAGTTCACTGACTCCTCGTGTTCTTATTCAGGTGAAAAATGGATTTCTAATATTTGTAATGTATTGATTACACAATAAATAAATAGAAATAAGCAATATATGTACCAAAACTAGACCAAAACCCAACAAAAATAAATATTTACCTTTATGGGTCACAGATGACGTTGTCTCGTTGTCTTTTCTGGTTCTCTATTGTCAAGTAAAATATTGACAGGCCGGTAGAAACTTTTTCCTACTATAATTAACTATCATTGAAGTATTCCTAGCCTATAAAATTTGAAACCACGGAAGAAACTTTGACATCTAGATTTTTTCAAATGTTATGTTGAGTATACTTAACTGTACCAAATTAAGGGTTAAGTTAAGGCGAGTGTGTAAACAGCGTATAAACGCATGCTCGCAAGGTTTTGCTAAATACAGCGCCTTGGGGTGCTATGACAGGAAACCTCCACGTGCGCCCGTGGACTGGAGTTCCCTCTCGGATACGTCCGGGGGGAAGACCAGTTTTTCGGGCCGGTGCACCCTGGGATGCGGGCAAAAACTCTTCCTTAGGCACTGTGTGCATAAGGGGTCTCTTTGCCCGTATGCGAATAGCCTGTCGTGTGGACGCTCCAACGCGTGTCCCTCTGATTAGCAGAGGGCACAGCGGTGGAGCGGGCTTGCGGACGGTGAGTTATGGGTAGCTCGCCGTCCGACCAAGGACCAAGCCCGGGTCGGTGGCGCGTCGTGTTTCGCGCCAAATGCCTGCTGGGGTCGCGGGTTTTTTCTTAACCCAGGTTACCGTGGCCCCGGAACGTAAAGGGTATAGGAAGGAACACGGGTGGATTTTAGTCAGTAAGAGTCTGACAGTCCCTTCCGCCCCACCCAGGGCGGGAGAACTCATTTAATGATTTTACCACCTAAAAAAAAAAAAAATATACAGCGCCTTAATAAATCCGTTGACTGTACGAAACGATACGATAGAGGAATTCAAACCAATGCGAACGCGAGACGAAATACGAATGAGGCGAAGTGCGTATAACTATAACCCAAATAATAATAAAAGTTACAACATTATGATAACCAGTTAAAAAAATATTTGATACGTTGTCATCAAATCGCATTTTATTTTATTTTTTCTGTTCTCAATAAAAAATCTTCTAAAATGATTTGTTTCATGTATTTTCTGCTAGAACTGACGTTCGATCAATTTGGGGATTACACAAATATGGATGGATTTCGTTGTTGAAAATCAAGCTTCTGTTTTATTGCGATTTTTTGCATAGATTTAGGAGGGAGGTAATATGTGTTCAAGGTGTCGGGGTTTTGCTTTAATATAAATCTATGAGCGACAGCCCTTTAAGAAATCAAATTTAATATTAACCTCAATACAGTGGTAAGACTTTAGGATTTATATTTTAGTAAATAAATCATTATAAAGTCTTATAATAATAATAAATATACCTATGTTCTAAAAGATGAAAGTGAAAGCTTTGTCAATTTTGCTGCTGGGAATTCTCACAGGCCTCTAGCATTGTTCAAAGAAAATTCCAGCCACAACAAAGCAAAACATGATTTAAAAAAAAAAAATGGACAGTCCTTCATCGTACACGTGTCTTCATTGTAAAAGAAAATGAAACAGTTTTAATATGATAAATACCAAAAACAATATTATTGTTTTTGGTATCCATATTTAAACTGTTTCAAGGTTTTAAAAATTGAATGTAATAAACAGTTATTTTTCTTTATCTTTATTAATCCATCATAAATCTTTTTCATACTCGTTTTATCCCAATTAACAAGGATTTTATAAAGCCTGCTTCTTCTCGAAAGCAGGCCTTCTTCGTCGAGGCTTCGCCTCGACGAAGTACTCGTCGAAGTTGATTGAAGTCTCGAAGTATGTGACTACACACCCGTGCAACTTCGCGAGGAGCTCATCGAGCCCTTTGACTCGGTCGCCGAAACCAACAACAAATGGAAGTCGCCCGAAGCGAGCCGAAGTTGCACGAAGCGAAGCGAAGTGCCCTTCTACACTATCGTATTCGGTCAACTTCGACCAACTTAGCGAGTAGTGTAGTGTAGTGTTTTTGTTACAAATGAATTCAGTAAAGGGCGGATTATTTTGTTAATGGGGATTTTGCTGGGTCAATTAACGAACACAACGCGGGCGAAGCCGCTGGCATAAACAAGGTACTTGTAGTATTTTGATAATAATTGTTTGCAGGGAAAGGGTAATCCGCTTCAATAAATATAGAATTCTCTTTTCTCAGTCCAATTAATGAGAATTATCGATATTCCACATTGTTCAACAGAATAAAATTCTATAGGTCTTCCGCTATCATGATAGTAATCATCAAATTGAGTCCTCTCACCCAGGGCGGGACTAGGGAGGGATTGTCAGACTTTTATTGACTAGAATCCACACTAATCCTCCAATAGCCCTTTATTTTGACTTTGATTGGCCTGTTCGTCTAGTGGTTAGTGACCCTGACTGTTATGCCGGAGGTCGTGGGTTCGATTCCCACCCAGGAGGAATGTTTGTGTGAAGAGCACGATCATAAAAATCGTGAAAATCGAAATATACACCGTAACTTTTCAGTCGTCATACAACGGCAGCCAAGTTCATGTAAAAATAGGTATTTAAGAGATTTGAAAAATGTAAAAATAAAATTTTAATCCGTTAGTATGACGCAAGACGGAGTTAGAAACACCCTTGTCTCGAAAATTGAGATGGAATGATCTGCCCGACTATTGCGCTGGGTAGGTATACTCTACAGCTTGATACGTTAACATTTTAACAGGGTGTTTCATATTTCTAATGTACTAATTTATTAATATAAAAATAATTATTAACGATAAAAAAAAAACTCGCTTAGAGGTATTTTAGGTCGGACACATTAAGTGGACCACTTTTGTAAGACGACTAAAGGGTGAATCCTGAGATTCGGCATATTTAGGTGATTCCCTTGGCGAAATTTATTTAAACAGATTTTTTGTAACTAGCAATGTAATATAAAATTTAGCTTCATTATAAACACATTAAACGAATTGGCATCACTTTAGGCCGGATGGTTCCCAATATATTGCGTTTTAATTTTTTTTGGCCAGGGGAATCAAAAAAAGGTAGTGGAAAATCAAGTTTTATTACTATTTTAAAGTAGCCTCTATACAGGGTGACTTTTTTACCACCGTCCAAAATTTTTCTATGCATTAGGTATCAATCACTAAACCCATTTTTGAAAAAAAATCGATATGTCAAATTGTCATATTAAATCATTTTCTCATCCGCTCTGTGTGGTCACTAAGAAATACGTTAATAATATACACTTGCCGACGCATGAAACGGGCAGAGCCCACCCCGCTGACCCCCCGCCCCGCGTCGCTACACCTGAGCGACACATCACAGCGCGGTGTCCAGATTCATCAACTTTTTATAGATAACATTGAGACGTGATATCTCGATATTTTTGTATTGATTGATACAGGGCTCGGAAAACGGTTTATTTTTCGAAACGTTTTCGTCTTAAATGCCTACGAACTTTATAGTACCGGTTTCGTTCGAACGGAACGTAAAAAAAAACGGTATTAGAGAAGAACAATATTTTATCGTTTTTGGTTCATAAAACGTTTTAAACCGTTTTTTAACCATTATTTTGGCTTCAAGACGTAGGTACAAGTTTTAACGCAAACATTTTTAGTTCGTTGATATTACACGACCGCGTGGCATGGTTTCTTTCGTCGTTTTCTCGAGTAATATTATAAACCTACCTATAGTAACAACAATGAAAGACGTTCATTTTTTTTATTTTTTTGAAATATTTTAAATGAAAATATATGTAAGAAAAAGGCTAACCAAAATAATATTGAAAGAATATAAGTATTGGTGAGTAGTGAGAGCCTCTTGATATACACTCGATCCTGATGTACTGTGGGGCTGTCGTGGCATATGGTAAACCACGTTGTTCTGTTAATCCTCTAAGCACATAACTGGAGGATTCAGGTGTAGGTTGAGGAGAAGTAGTCAGGTCATATCTCATTTCATTTACATGGATGATTAGAACTCTATACCCCCAAAAAATTGTGGCTGATGGGGCCACTAAAGGTAACTCCAACATTTAAAAGTGAGAAGGATGGAGTTTCGTGTGTATAAATGTGCTGCCATGCATATAAAGCAAGAGGAATAATGGAATCTGTGGGAATTCAGATTGCATAAACATTAGATCCCTCCCCACATCCAAAACCTATAAGTGTTGTTGTATGTCCGAAGCAATTGGCATTAATGTAGTAGACATGAAACAATCGATGAAGGATCACTTCTTTCTACGCAGCAACAAGCCTTCAACGGTTGGGTCATGTCGGTTTTAATGTACTCTTTCGGCACACTCAGACTAAACTCGACACCCTGGATAGGTGAGTCCATACTCTGCTACCCATCTGCAGTCCATACTACACCACCCACGTGGCCACGTTTATCCGTGATGAGGCTGTATAAGTAAGTGAGGGCGTCAGGACTTTTATGCAAAGACCTTCCACCACCGAGAAATGTGCAGTCCCAGAGTATACCCGTGCCATCGTACGGTTGACATAAGTCGGGCATACCAACTGTCGTGCGTACTTCAACTCATGTCCGGGTTCTGGACGCTATAATCCGGGGTTTTCAAACGTTTTGTCCTGGTTTCCTAATTTTAAAGATGGCAACCCCTTGTATCTTACCGGAGCTGCAGAGTAATTATGACATGCCCAGGCAGTCATTATTTTTAGTGGTAATATTTTGAAACTATGATGTCTCCTACCTAAGACATTTATTGAAATCAAACGATGTCAAGGGCAATTTTGTTCAAAATTGTGATGATTAACGTACTTATTTGGATAAGGATTATCTTCATCATCATCATCATCAGCCGGAAGACGTCCACTGCTGAACATAGATCTCCCCCTTAGACCGCCACGCCGAAAAACAATTCGCCACTTGCATCCATCGGCTACCCGCGACCGTCACGATGTCGTCGGTCCACCTAGTGGGAGGCCTGCCTACGCTGCGTTTTCCGGTGTTTGCCATTCGAGAACTTTTATTCCCCATCGGTTGTCAGTTCTACGAGCGATGTGGCCTGCCCATTGCCACTTCAACTTCCGGATTTTATTCCGTAAAGAAACTTCGAGTATAGCTCTTTCCATTGCTCGTTGAGTGACTTTCTAGTCTCTCAGCAGTCAAAGACCACGTTTCAGAGCCATATTTCATCACTGGCAACACACACTGGTTAAACACCCTTGTCTTGAGACATTGTGGGATTCTCGTTGGGAAGATATCACGTAACTTCCCAAACGCTGCCCATCCGAGTTGGATTTTACGGGCGACCTCTTTCTCGAAGTTGGACCTACTCGTACCTAACTGAACAATCTGTCCAAGGTAAGTATAATAGTCTACAACTTTGAGAGTATCATTCCCAACAACAACCGGTTCGGGTGCCACATGGACATTCGATATGACTTTCGTCTTGTCCATCTTCATTCTAAGGCCGACCCGTTGGGAAACGATACTAAAGTCGCTGAGCATAGCATTGAGGTGCTCCAACGATTCTGCCATGATGACTATATCATCGGCAAAACGAAGGTGAGTGATGTATTCGCCATTAATGTTGATGCAGAGTCCGTTCCGTTCCAAGAGCTTGAAAACGTCCTCCAACGCGTTCGTTAACAGTTTCGGAGAAATAACGTCTCCCTGTCTCACGCCTTCTGCAATTGGATTGGTTTTGTGCTCTCTTCCTGAAGTCGGATGGACATGGTGGCGTTTCTATACAAACACTTCAACACTTCGATATGCCTATAGTCGATATGACATCGTTGGAGGGACTGCAATACGGGCAGTATTGCAGTCCCTCCAAAGATGAGGTTTCGATTGAATCGAAGGCTTTTTCATAGTCCACAAACGCTAAACACAATGGCCGATTATACTCCTCTGTCTTCTGTATAATCTGCTGGCGGAGCGTGTATATGTGGTCCATAGCACTAAAACCTTTTCGGAAACCGGCTTGTTCGGGAGGCTGGAAGTCATCAAACCTGCGTTCGAGACGGTTCGAAATGACTCTTGAGAACAGCTTATATACATGGCTCAGAAGTGAGATTGGCCTGTAGTTCTTCAACAAGATTGGCCTGTAGTTGTCCGGGATATCCTCAGTGTAGTGTCGAGTCAGCTTAGCTCTTGCGTCTCGAGCTGTACCGACACTGAGTTTTCGTGTTGATGTGTATAACTGTCCGTAAAACCTCTCAAGCTCTCTTAGGATTTCCGGTTTCGTCGAAATGATGCTGCCGTCGTTAATCTTCAGCTTTGTCATTTGCCTCTGCCCAATAGACGAATTCTTTGCGAAGACTTTTGAGCCTTGGTTCCGCTCGATTGCCTCTTTGATCCGTGCCGCACTAAAGGCACGCAGGTCACGTCGCATTGATTTAGAGATTCGTCTATTGAGTTTGCCATATTCCGACATATCAGCTGAAGATTACAGCCTCATCTCGGTCCGGTCTTGCATAAACTTGATGGTTCCGTTCGAGAGCTTTTGAGGTTTATTGCGGCGCGGGGTCTTAAAGAACTTGGACTTAGACACAGAACAAATGATCGTACTCATCACACAAACATTTGTCCTGGGTGGGAATCGAACCCACGACCTCCGGCATAGCAGTCAGGGTCACTAACCACTAGACCAACAGGCCAGTCCAAATATTGAAATTTGAAATTTATAACTTATTTTACGTCCAGTCTGTAACGAGAATGGAAGGAGTTTGTAAGAGTAGCTCTAAGAGTGGCGTGAATGAAAGAAAAATTAAAAGAAACACGTTTTAATAAATCCTCAGAAAAGTATACAAAAACAGCTCAATTTCTAAAACATACACTAGATCGATTTCGATCCATACCGTTTGTAGTACTAATCACCACTATCAGAATAATAACTCTGTCAACGCAAGTTGCACTACCCCAAATTATACGTAAGCGCATCGAACAGAATGATGAAACGCAAGGAATACAGTCATGCGGACCGTGCGGTATCTACTCAATTTAACGAATCAAGTTCTTTCTTGTCGGCGCACCCCCGTCCCCCACGTCCTGCGGTATTAAACCGGTATTTTAAGGTCTTTCAAAACGTTCCCATTTCGTTTTCGTTCCGAACAAAATGAGGTGCAAAGAACTGTTCTAATCGTTTTAAAAACGTTATTTTGGAAAACGTTTTCGAGCCCTGGATTGATACAAAAAGAAAAAACACGTATTCAATGATTTTTGCCAAAGATTAATATATTAAAATTTGGATGGTGACTAAAAAATCACCCTGTATAATACTAATCAGTCTCGTTAACAATTTATCACTTTCAATACCCGACCACAAATAGTTATTTCACAAATTGCATTTGAAAACGTGGTCAGGGTAATCAACAAGCTAGCGAAACCAAAACCAGGGGAATCAAATACTTAGGTTCATAATTTCGTCCTGGACCAACGAGCGGCGTAATCTTTCACAAAGACGTACGAAGCTCTACCAGCAGCGCACATGCGACGGCACGGAGACAATCTTCTATAAAATTCTACTAAGATATATGAAGATTTGTGACGCGGCACGGGAATCACTGTTTAGTCTCGGACAAACTTTATATTGTAATAAAAAAAAAAACTATCATAAATATACATGCTGTATCTTTTTTAAATATATCTACAACAATCCTGGTAGCGATTAGACCACACTGTTTATTTTGTTTACGTTCGTAAGTAAGAGTTTTATTGGTATTTTGTTTGCGAAATGTGCAGCGGACGCGCCAGGGTTATCAATTTTTAAGCCTTTTGGATTTTTTTTCGACTGTTTAGAACCATATTAGACACAAAAACTATCGTGCAACAGTAAGATCATACAATATAGTGGCATAAAAAAAATATTTTGGTTTCTAATTTAAATACTACGGGTAGTTTTTTTCTTCGGACAACGTAAAATTAGCCTCTCAAGATTCACCCTAAAAAGTCACGGTGTATATTAGCTGTAGATGTAGATATTACTTTGATCGACTTAAGACACAACCCAAAACAATTTGACCCAGTAACACCTATATCACGACCCGCTTTAGGCCGCTTTCACATTAGGGCGTTAGCAGCGCGACAGTAGCGCGGCAGAAGCACATTTCTTCACATTTTATATGAACAGCCGCGCATAATAAGCAGCGTCTGTCGCGCGACTGTCGCCCAAATGTGAAAGCAGCGTTACATATTTTCTTCTTAACCCTTAATTTGGTACAGTTAAGTATACTCAACATAACATTTGAAAAAATCTAGATGTCAAAGTTTCTTCCGTGGTTTCAAATTTTATAGGCTAGGAATACTTCAATGATAGTTAATTATAGTAGGAAAAAGTTTCTACCGGCCTGTCAATATTTTACTTGACAATAGAGAACCAGAAAAGACAACGAGACAACGTCATCTGTGACCCATAAAGGTAAATATTTATTTTTGTTGGGTTTTGGTCTAGTTTTGGTACATATATTGCTTATTTCTATTTATTTATTGTGTAATCAATACATTACAAATATTAGAAATCCATTTTTCACCTGAATAAGAACACGAGGAGTCAGTGAACTTGATTGTTAAGTATAGTCAACAAAATTCGATGGTGAGTAATCTTGTTATGTAGAGTATACTCAACAAGTCTGCATGGTGAGACTTATTGAAATGACAGTTCTAGCACTTTTCAAATGAAATGATACATTCTCAGTCAGGTAAGTGATTCTCCTCTACAATTTACACAAATCTTGGCTTTTGCGCCACTATCAACATGTACTACAGCTACTAGCAAATCGTCGGAGACAGAAGACTGTATTCTGTCACCACTCCACTTCACCTAACCTGATCCAGATGACCCCTGTACCCAAGAAAAAAATGTAATTAAGTTTAAATGGTCTCATGGAAGTTTCCTTCATTGTGCTGAAGTAGATCCAGAAGCGTTCGATAGCTCTAGGGTCCCAAAAGAAAGAACTAATTCAATTATTTCATCGATTTCATTTCTGACAATCCGTTTGACGAAATTTGTGCCAAAACTAATGGTTAATTATAATGGTAACGAAGTGAAAATTTCTAACTACATAAAAATACTGCATGTGAACCTTTTTTTTATATATATACACTTCTCATCAAAAAAATCGAAACACCTCGCAGTTTATGATTTGATAAGGATTATCAGAAAAATGTGTATATTTAGGAATAAATGTAAAATGTCATTTAATAGTGAGTAGTATGAGGTTTTTAAATCCTAATGTTAATGTTCTAAATTCAAATTAAGTCTTCATAGGTTTCGTATTTTGTATAATGAGTAATTTTTACCCTGTATGGAATATGAAGGAAATGGGTAAAACAACACGCGTAAATGAAAAAAAAATGTAAGAAACGTTTATTTAATAACTTGTATTCCCTCCGCGAGCTCTTATTACTGCTTCCATACGGTTCTTCATCGATCGGATGAGAGTCACGATCACATGTTGTGGTATATTATCCCATTCCTCTTGGATTGCATTTTGCAGCTGGCTAAGTGTTTCTGGGGCTGGATCTCTTGCTCGAATTCGTCTCTTTAATTCATCCCATAGATGTTCAATGGGATTCATGTCCGGGCTTCTTGCTGGCCATACCATAATGGAGATACCGACTTCGGTAAGATAATCTCGTACGACGCCCGCGGTGTGAGCTCTAGCATTGTCGTGCATGAATATGAAGTCGTTGCCAATAAAATGTGCATAGGGCATCACATGAGGTTCAAGACACTGTTCGATGTACCGATGAGAGTTTAGTGCAGGCAGCCGTGGCCCAGACACAAAGGCAAGTTCTGTCTTACCGTCGGCGCTGATTCCTCCCCAAACCGTCCACGAACCGCCACCATAGCTGACCTTTTCTTCAATGCAGCATTGTGCAAAGCGTTCTCCATCTCTTCTGTAGACCTTGTTCCTTCCGTCGTTACCATACAGCATAATTTTACACTCATCAGAAAACAGTACTTTGCTCCACTGAAGGTATGACCAAGTTAGGTATAACTCGCGTGCAAAGTTAAGGCGCGCTCTTCGATGGTCTGCAGTTAATTTCGGCCCATTCGCTGGCTTATGCGGTGCCAATCCGCGTTCCTTCAACCTTCTTCTTATTGTAGAGTCACTTACAGCTACTCTTCGTACAACGCGAAGCTGCTGCTGCAGTTGAAAAGCGTTAAGGCGTCGATTTCGTAAAGAAGTTGTTACAATAAATCGATCATCTCGCTCAGAAGTGACCCGATTCCTGCCAGATCCTGAACGGCGCGTGAACGAACCAGTCTCCCGATAGCGTTTGTAGACTCTATGAACAGATGATAAGCTTAGATGCAATCTTGCAGCCACAACACGCTGACTAAGTCCAGAATCCAGCAATGCCACCACTTGGGCGGCTTCTGCGGGCGAAGTATCCATATGTTTTAGAAAAAAAAGTTTTTTCAGACGTCCCAAAGTCACAGTAAATGAAATAAGAAACAGAAAGTTTAAAGACAAGCGCTAATTTTTAGTTTTTAAACGAGAAACGTACTCCAACCCTAAATACACATTTGTCTCAAAACAGTGATTAATTTCATTTATAGGATAAACAAATGAAATTATTTCGAATTTTGATTTTTTTCTTCTTACTGTAATGACCAAACTGCCAGCTACACAGTAATGTTTTTTTTTTCATGGAATTAATTCTCTTTTGTAAAAAATTAGGACAAAAAAAATAAAAACGAAAGTGTTTCGATTTTTTTGATGAGAAGTGTATTATATAATATTATACACATAGTAATTTTTTAGCCATAGGATTTTGTTGAGTATACTTAACGTTGTGTTTTCAGGAAACCCTTCATGTAATATTTTTTTTATTATTTTTCCCGTAAGGTGTGAATGTTTATTAACACAATATATTAACGCCAACTTTCTACTACAACTTTTTTGGTCTTGCCAAATTAAGGGTTAAAATAGAAGAGGCTTATTTCAAATCCATTAAAAATTGGTTTGAGAATATCTTAATCTATTTCTTATAAAAAACGTCCTTTTGGGTATCAAATTGAAGGTAAAACATTACTCTGTTACGAAATACGTTTGAATCCATACACCCTAAATAGTTATTTGTTATGAAAGGCTGCAAAATTGTTTTTTGACGCGAGTACTTTAATTGAAAACTGAGCAAGCGAATGATTCTAGGATTGAACCGCGAGCGAAAGAAGCGGTTCAAATATAGAATCCTGAGCGTAGCGAAATTTTCAAACGTACGAGACGGAGAATAACTTTGCTGCCGAGCGCAACACACAACTTTTCACCTCACTACAGCGAGCAAATGCAGTGGGGCCGGCTCGCCTGACAGTGTAGAAAATAATTGAGTAGAAGAAGTGTTCGAATTTTTAAACACTTTCCGCACTAGCGCGGTAAAGGGTTTGCTCTCAGATTTCGAATGACATAAACAACGTGTAACATTAATAGCGCAAAACATCTCGTGGGGAAACTCAGCAGTAGTATATTATTGGGCATTCTACCCCACCTGCCGTTCCTACGGCTCACTCCGTTCGCCTTCGTCACTGGTGGGGTAGAATGCCCAATAATATTTTTGATATCGATGGTTGTGGAATAGAATAGAATATGCAAAATACTGGTTCGGCGCCTATTCCACCTTTCAGTTCAATGCCCAATCGTTCCTATTCCAAATTCGCGTTTTAAAACTAGGCTTACCTGTCGTTCCTTCGTTCACCTCTGTCAATTTCAGCTAAAAATAGGAGGGTACGTTTTGACGATTCGTTTTAAGAAACACAATGCGACAGATGCAAGATTCGGTGAAATCTAATTTAGAAAACACTCACTTATCTTATATTGAAGGACAACCATAGCGAGGTTGCTCGTACATTTGTTCGGGTTAGCGACAATGAGTTATGTGTATGAGTTATAAATGTCGATGTAATACATTAATTAACTCATTATTGATATAACCGTTTCACGCACTCGTCATGAAATTTGTAAAACAACCACACTCGTTACATCTAGACAAACTTTCTGTTCATTCTCAGGAAACTGATTTTCGCCATGGAGAACTACTACCTAAATCTATACGATGCATCATTTGCGGGCCGTCAAATTGTGGAAAAACGAATTTATTAATTGGTCTTCTCATACACGAGAATGGTTTAAGATTCCAAAATGTTTATGTTTATTCGAAAACCTTGCAACAACCGTGTACCAGACATTTCATTTCAGAAATATCATGAAAATGAGCAAGTGCTGAGTGTTCAAACCGCAAAACCGAATTCTGTAATTGTATTTGATGATGTTGCTTGTGAAAATCAAAGTAGTATGCGTGATTATTTTGCTATGGGGAGACACAAGTTCATCGATTGTTTTTATCTAAATCAGTCGTATAGTAAAATCCCTAAGCAGTTAATAAGAGACAATGCAAACCTAATCGTACTTTTTAAACAAGATGAAAGAAATATGAGACATGTTTATCAAGAACACGTCAACACTGACATGACATGGATTGAATTCCGTGAAATGTGTTCAAAAATATGGAGTGTACCTTTTAATTACGTTGTAATTAATAAAGATTGTTCTAAAAACAAAGGATGTTATAGAAGTAAATTTGACACGTTTGTAGTCTTTGACTAAGAACACGAATACATATATAAGGCTATAATCTGTCTGACATTATTATTCACTTTTCGACGCTAAATCAATTACGACGTAATTTTATCAATATGGAAAAATCATTGAAACGACAAATTGTTGATGCGGCAGAAGCTGTAAAGATAAAAGTACGAAAAATGAGAGATGATGATATTAACAATAAACAAGCACTGGAATCTGTTTTCAAGCCTGTAACGGAACCTCTCAACCTAATTGCTAATGCTAATAAGCAAACTCCTTTCATTCGTGCTAGTGATGATTTTGCAGATGTTCCGTTTATTAATAAAACTTGCCAGAAAGAAGGAACTGGTAGCGTAGGAAGTGATGATAATAATGACGATGAAAACAAATATGAATCCGATATCAACAGTGACTCATCTTATGAATCAGTAGTTGAAAAAAACCAAGATTATGATACGTCATCCTGGTCAATATCTTCAGAAGCATTGGTAGATATTCCATTTGGGGTTAGAGCAGACCGCGGGAAGCTGATGTCAGGTTCTGCTTGCATAACGATCAACGATCAATACATCACCGTGGCTGGATGTAAATACCGAAATACACCTGGTTTAAAACAGTTGTTGCTTAAGAAAGATGTAGACTTAAGCTTGGTTACAGATAGTGATATGCAAAATTATAAGTCGATGCTACTTGATACAAACGCACATCGTCGAGACTATGACCCAAATAAGCCAATAAAAAGTAATAAAGGACAAAAATATATGCAAGTTATTAAACCATTTTTTAAACTGAAGAATGCAGTTCAGGGAAAAGGTCTACCGTTACTAAAAAAGTGGAGAAAAAACGTAGATTTTGTGTACTGGGATAATCCTAATGAATTAGTGGAAAGGTTGAAATTACTAATTGCGTCTAGAGATGCTGGCAACACAGGATTAGATAATGAAATTATATCTATCATTGAAGAATTGCGTGAAAGTAAAGTTATAAATTAATAAATATTTATAAATGTGTTTATTTTACTATCAGCCTTTCGATACAATACACCTTAACATGAACGTAGACAAATTTGGACACTACATTCACAAAAGAATGCGTTTATCAGAGTTATTTGAGTTTAATGAGAAAGCATTGTTAAAATCTGAAACCGGAGATTTTGATTTAAAAACATCAGGACTGAGAGGAATTAGATCTCCAGTAGAAGCAGACGATGCTGTGAACAAGGATTATGTCGATCGATTGAATGCTAACACATTAAAAGAATTAAATAATCTGGTTGTGACCAAGGATTATGTAGATCGATTGAATGCTAATATGCTTAAAGAGTGTAATAATATGATTGGAAAATTGCGTTCTCAAATCATTAAAGATGCAAAGGGTACAGTTGAAGCTACTTTAAAAGCGAGGATACTTGAGGTTTCAACTCATTTGCAAGATAAGTTTTATACTAAAGCAGAGGTTGATAAATTACTTCAAAAAACTCCGTAATGGTAAAACAGCAAATTGTAAATGAAATACACAAAGCGGCACGAAGAAATTTCCTTCGACGTTCTGTTATTCTGAAAGGAATCCATGACTTATGGCAAGCAGACTTGATGGACATGCAAAACCTGAAAAAATATAACAAAGGTTACAATTTCATCTTAGTGGTGATTGACTGCTTCTCAAAGTATGCCTGGGTTGAACCGTTAAAATCGAAAAATAAATTTGATGTTACTCGTGCATTCGAACATATACTGCTACGTAGTCGTAATCATCCCGTTAACTTACAAACTGATATGGGGACAGAATTTTATAACACCACTTTTCAAACGCTTATGACAAAGCACAACATTAACCATTACTCGTCATTTTCTACTAAAAAAGCATCAATTGTGGAGAGACTGATTAGAACTATAAAAAATAAATTATATAAATATTTTAGTCTCAATGGAAACTACAAGTGGTTAGGTCTACCATTGGAAGATACATTGAAAAGATATAACAACACAAAACATCGCACTATTCAATTTAAACCGGCTGATGTGAATAAATGTAATGAACAAGTAATCAAAGAAAATATAAAAAAAATAAACAAACATGAGTTAGTTCAGTGGAAGCCTAAATTCAAAGTTGGTGATTGTGTTCGTATAAGTAAATACAAACATAATTTTGAGAAAGGTTACACTCCTAATTGGTCAACGGAATTATTTACTATAAAAAAGGTAAATAAAACCTTACCAGTGACATATCACATAGAAGATCAACGAAAACAAAAGATATTAGGAGCTTTTTATGAACAAGAACTGCAAAGATCTAATTATCCTGATGTTTATTTGATAGAAAAGGTTTTGAAGAAGAAAGGAAATAAATTGTATGTCAAATGGTTAGGTCTAAATAGTGCAGAAAACAGTTGGATTGAAAAAGCTGCAGTAATGGACTAAGATATAATAATATATAACCATTTTTTATTTGAAATCGTATCATTATAATTTGAGTAATGCAAGGAGGTGGACTAGTGAACAGTATAATTAATAATCTTCCGTTCGAAGTTCATTTGCCCGGATACAATTATTGCGGACCAGGAACCAAACTTCGCAAACGCTTAGCGCGAGGTGATCGAGGTATAAATAAGCTGGATGAAGCTTGTATGCAACACGATATTGCGTATACAAATCATACAGACTTATCAAATCGCCACAAAGCCGATTTACAACTACTTAACATGGCTAAACAAAGACTTAAATCAAAAGATGCAGGGAAAGGTGAAAAACTGAGCTCTTGGATAGTGAACAAAGTTATGAAAGCGAAAATAAAGTCTGGATCCGGCATTAAAACGTTTAAAAACTTAGTTTCTAAAATAAAATCGAAAATTAAGAAACTCAAATGCAGCGATAATAAGACTTTATTAAAAGCAGCTTACTTGACCGCAAAAAAATTATTTCCAAACAATCGTCATCGGATCCGATTACCCCGAGTAATACCCATACCAAAGACTGGAGGAGTTCTACCTTTAATTCCAATTTTCGCTGGTTTATCGGCTTTAGGAACTTTAGCTGGTGGTGCAGCTGGCATTGCAAAGACCGTCAATGATTACAAAGCAAACAAACAATATTTGCAAGAAACAGAACGACACAATAAAGCTATGGAGGCTTTAAAGTTGGGCAAGGGTTTATACATTAAACCATATAAAAGCGGCAAAGGATTGTTTATAACATCTTCAAAAAACTGAAAAATATGCTACCCAATCGCCCTCTAAGTAATGTAGACATTCGAAAGTTTTCAAGAGACATCCCATATTTTCGTGGGGTCTACATGAAGGATCGACTACCTCGGAAGCCGAAACGCATTGAATGTGGTATCGTTAACTTGGATGATTCTAAGAACAAAGGAACCCATTGGGTAGCTTATGCTAAAGTATACAATCACTGTGAATACTTTGATAGCTATGGAAATTTAAAACCTCCCATGGAATTGATGCAATATTTCAAAAAATGTAATGTGTTTTATAACTACACAAGATATCAAAAATTTAACGCGGTCAATTGTGGTCATTTATGTTTAAATTATTTGAGGACTTTTTGGAATAAAAATGTATTATAAAATATATGTCGGATCCGGTCAATAGTACGGACAGCAAACGAATCGTAAGCGCGCCATTTTGAGTATCACGTGGTCTGTGCGCGCTTATACAGAGTCGTGATGTTTCATCGGGGCTGCGAGGAGCGCATTCAGTGCCCGACCGCAGCAGTGTGAAGACATCCCGAAACTGTACTCGATTCGTTGTGCCCAGTATAAGTGTAGTGAGTGATTAAATTAAATTGTGTTTGATTTAATTTGTGATTTAAAATTAAAATAACCAAGTTAACCGCACCCAGTGTATTTTCATTGCACGAGACCCAAACTCTGCCCACATGATGCCTGAATCTGACGGAACAATACCGGTGGCTCCGACATCAGAATTGGGATCAAATCGTGCTAATGAAATTACACGCGGGAACAGTGACAATAACAATCAGTGGAAGTTAGTTTCTTTTTGAAATGCAAAACCAGCAAACTTTGAAAACGCAGCCAGTGAAAAACAAGTTTTTATTGCCGGAATTCGACCCCGACAAACCGGATTCCGATGCGCGGTCGTGGTGCGCCACACCGACTTTTGTTTTAACGGGAGTGCAGTGGAGGGATGCCAGCTTATTTTGACGCTGAGCAAGGCGCTAAAGGTGAAGCATCAACCTGGCTATCTCAAATAGCCTACAAAGGAATTTAAGGTACTTTTTACAACAAGATTTATTTCGCAAAGGCGGGTACCTCATTAAAAAAAATGAGTGGTGAAAAACCAAGTGATAAAGAAACATTACCCACGTTCGCCAGTCGTTTCATATCTGATGCGAAAAATGAACACTATCTGTGAATCATCGAAAACAAGTGACACCAAGCGAGGAAAAATAACGTCAATTAAGTGTTATAACTGTGCTAAAACGCCCATAAGCGTATTGAGTGCAGAAGTAAGGCGATGAATACGAAGGGAAGACCTACAGCATCAAGTCAAGTGACGCAGCAGCCGGCATCGAAGACCTTGGTGTGCTTCAAATGTGGCAAGCCAGGTCACATAGCCGTGCGCTGTACGAGCAGTAGTGGCGGCAGTGGCAGCGGACCAGTCCAAGACGCGGCGCGACGCGTCGATGTCTGCATCGTGCAACCACCAGCATCAGACACGTTCCAACACAGGTGAATCGTTTCATTTTTACTTACGCCTCTGGTGCCTTGTGTTCTTTATGTTGACTATCGCTGGTTAAGCGTTAGTGAGTTATTATCGCTGGTTAAGCTTTTATTATTATTACTGTATATGTGATAGGATTTGTAACGCTGGTTAAGCGCTACAATGTTAAGAACTGGTTAAGTACTTCAGTGATTTACACTACTGCGTAAGTAGTGAAGCATAGTGCTGGTTAAGTGCTGTGGATTTGGGGGGGAATGCCTGAGGTTCAAGTACCATTTTGAAGTAGAGATGTTGAGTTGGATGATAGTATGGAATCTTAGGTCGGCTGGTCGGACTGTACCAGTAGCTATTTCGTAGCCGTAATCCGTATCTTATTGACATCCCGGTGTCCATGGAAGCGCGGTGTGCGGATGGCACTGGCGGAGGTCGTGTGCGTTCATGGTGAACGGTGTGAAACAAACAAGAGGTTTGTTAGTGGGGCTAGTGTTAGCCACAGGCCATGAATTTGATTCCTGCTGTTTTGATTGTAATATTGCTGCATTGTGATAATACAATTGCAAAGGTACTTGAATGCTCTGGGATTTCCGATCAGTCTTAGTTAGATCCAAAGTTTAAGGGTCTGTTTAGAGTGATAAAGATTTTGAGATGGTGACCGTTACACATTGAAACCCTTGAATTCTAAATGTACCTACAAACATGCCAACGGGTCATGTACCAGTCGAAGTTACCATAGATTCTGATTAAGTTGTGGTGAGAGATCGAGTAAAACGGTCTATTGGCCGTATTGTTTTCGACCGTACCAGTAGCTGTTTCGTAGCCGTAGTCCGTATCTTATTGACATCCTGGTGTCCATGGATGCGCGGTGCGCGGGTGGCTCTGGCGGAGGTCGGGGTCTTGAGAGACCATAGTGTGTAGTCAGCGGGTGATGCACTCGGGCGATCCACGTGGTGGATGCGCACAGAAGTTCTGATCCATGCATTGGATGTGTGAAAGCAATGTGATTGCTGGTCGGCTAGAGAGCCGTGGCGTTAGAAGTTTTACTCGAAAGTCGATGATCACTGGAAAATTGGTAGTTTTTGCAATAGAGTTGTGAAAGTAGATTCGAAAGACTGTGGTACATGGCCCAGGGTAGTTGTTGGTGGCCCAGGGTAGTTGTTAGTGGCCTAGGGTAGTGATTGATGTATTTTCAATTGACTATTCCCAATGTTTGATTTAGTTAAAGAGTATTGGTTTTAATGATACAGTAGAGTTCTGAAATTTCCTTATTTTCACCAAAGAACTGAATATAGAGTTTGGTCAGGAATGACCGAGTGGAACAGTATTCTGTCGTGGACTATTTTGTGTTTCAGAGTGATTATTACACGTGGACGAGTGAAAAGAGTTGAAGGAGGCCTACACTGAGGTGGTTGAAAGAGGCTGAAGAAGAAGAAGAAGATCACACGAGGACGTGTGAATCGCAGGATGGCCGTGTCGGATCCGGTCAATAGTACGGACAGCAAACGAATCGTAAGCGCGCCATTTTGAGTATCACGTGGTCTGTGCGCGCTTATACAGAGTCGTGATGTTTCATCGGGGCTGCGAGGAGCGCATTCAGTGCCCGACCGCAGCAGTGTGAAGACATCCCGAAACTGTACTCGATTCGTTGTGCCCAGTATAAGTGTAGTGAGTGATTAAATTAAATTGTGTTTGATTTAATTTGTGATTTAAAATTAAAATAACCAAGTTAACCGCACCCAGTGTATTTTCATTGCACGAGACCCAAACTCTGCCCACATGATGCCTGAATCTGACGGAACAATACCGGTGGCTCCGACATATATGTTTTTCTTTCATTTCAATCATTTACAAGATGTCGTTCACTTTGTCAGTAACTGGAGACTCGTCAGTGTTAACTACATACTATCCTAATACGTTGCAACTAGATGGAGAGTATGAGTGTGCTTTATTGCACTTTTCAACATTTAATTCTATTCCAAACATTGATAAAAGTAATAATAAATTCTATTATGGCTTTAATGAAGTTATTGAAATACCAGAGGGCACTTATGAATTACAAGATATTGGCGATTATTTAAAATCCGAAATAAAAAATGCAACAATCCAACTACGGTGTAATAATAATACTTTAAAAACTACAATATTCTGTACAAAAGACATTAATTTTATCAAAGAAGACTCTTTTGGAAGACTATTAGGATTTAACAAACAAATCTTGAAAGCAAATAAATTGCATGTGTCACAGTCTCCAGTCAACATTCTACCTACGACCGTAGTCAGGATTGAATGTGATATTGTAAGCGGTTCATATGTGAACGGTGAACCAAGTCATATTATTCACGAATTTGCACTTAATGTGCCACCTGGATACAGGATCATCGAAATCCCGAAGAACGCAATATACTTTCCAATCAATCAAAACAACATAAGCTGTATACATATCAGGTTGTTAGATATAAACAAACGATTAATCAATTTACGTGGTGAAGAAGTGCAGGTGTATCTACATCTTAGAAGAAAAAAATGATTGATTACAATAAAAATGTGTCTCAACAAGTAAAGAATATCAGTTCTGCTCAAGCTACCAATCAAATAAGACCTCTATCTAAGAAGATAGGAAATAAGAAGAAAATAAAATTAACAAAAGACAATAAAGCATTTCTTAGAGCGATCGGATTGTTAAAATGAATATCTTAGACGTTTTATCAGCTCCGACCTTTGATAATACTATAGAAGGAATCGAATTTCATTCCTACAAACCCTATGTAACGAGTTTCAACAGGAACGATGAAATCCGCATACCCATCAATCAACAGGACTTATACATATTACCATCAGCTAGCACCCTATATTTGGAAGGAACTGTAATCGTAAGCAAAAAAGATTCGAAAGACCAAGCCACTAGTGTTAATTTCACGAACAATGCTCTACTCTACTTGTTCCAAGACATTAGGTATGAGCTAAATGGAGTGGAGATTGATAAAATAAAAAATGCTGGTATAACAACAACCATGAAATCACTAATTTCAATGAACGAAAGTGAATCAAAAACGTCTAATGCTTGGGGGTGGAATATTGATGGCATAAAAAATATTGATGGAGGAAGATTTTCAGCTTCTATACCACTTCGTAACCTCCTTGGTTTTGCTGAAGATTTTAAAAAAGTTGTAATAAATAGTAGACATGAACTGATATTGTTACGAAGTAATACTAATTTGAACGCTGTAAAACTTAATACTGGCGAAGTAGTAGATGATGTACAGATCAACAAAATCATTTGGCGCGTACCGCATGTTAAAGTATCAGACAAAGAAAAAATTGGTTTGTTAAAAGTATTAGAAAAAGATCGTCCACTTCAAATGATATACAGAAATTGGGATCTGTACGAATATCCAGCTTTACCTAAAACTACAAAACATACCTGGTCTATCAAAACTTCATCTCAAATAGAAAAACCAAGATACATTATTATCGGACTACAGACAAATAGGAAAAGCAATGCAAGTTCGGACATGTCTCAATTCGATCACTGTCATGTTCGAAACGTTAGAGTATATCTCAATTCAACTTATTTTCCGTATGAAAACTTAAATGTGAATTTTGCTAATAACAGAATCGCTTTATTATACGAGCAATACACCAGATTTCAACAGTCGTATTACGGACGTCGTCCGGAGCCCATATTAAGCGAAAAACAGTTTAGAGATTTAGCACCGCTGTTTGTCATTGATTGCTCTAGACAAGCAGATAATCTAAAGACAGGTCCGGTTGTAGATGTGAGAGTTGAAATTGAGAGTGATTCAGAGATACCAGATCAAACTTCAGCATACTGTCTCATTCTGAACGATTGCATTGTTGAATACAAACCATTAAGTAACACTGTTAAGAAGATATCATGAAGGCGGATACTATTATAGTGGAACTCCAAGGATTTAAAGATTCTATAAATAATTTTATTGTCAAAGAATTAACCATTGCGAGTCAGGATCATACACAGACGTTCTTGGTAAAACCACCATATTCATTCCATTACCTAACACAAGAAGAAAAAAAACAGGTGAGGTGGCTAGAAAGAAATCGAGGAATTTACTGGAGCGAGGGCTACATAGACTACAAAGAGTTTCAACGCGTTATTTTACCATACTTAGAAAACAAAAAAAATATCACGAAGGGTTTGGAAAAGATTAAGTGGATTAAAGAGTTATGTACAAACTGTAAAGTGATCGACATAGGTGAGAAGGGATGTCCTAATTTTTCAGAATTAAAAAGAAAGTTTTGTAAAAATGAAAATGATTTTAATTGTGTGAATCATAAAATGCATTGTACATTGAATAATGCTATCTGCATAAGGAAATGGTATTTTTATAATAATATGTCTGTATTTAATTTGTTTTAATTATTATTGTGTTTAATAAAAATGTCTATCTACTTGAGTGTTTTGTTTATTAAATCAGGGTAACCTACTTAACAAACTTTAAATTAGCTGCAGCAAAAGGATATTTCTTATGAATTTTATGATAAAAATGCAAATATAACACGATTTTAAACGAATTGTCCTAATAAAAATACTGAAAGCAAATAATCTATAATTATATCATTACACTAGAGCTAATTTAGAGTTCGAGTATTAATAAATTAATAATAATACAAAAAACAATTTAAATTAGAAACAATATATTTTTATTGCATTATTTACATTTGTTACAAATTAATTACAACTACCTAAAAATAATATGTAGGTACAGGATAAAATACAAAAGTTAGTTAAAGTAAAACTTATATTTAATATTTATATATTTAAAACTTATATAAACTTATACTTGTACATAAATTCATAACAATAATATACCCATTAATAATTATGATATTACTTACATAATTTATTTTTGCTCATTCCTACAAATTAAATATGTACAACAACTTATAAAGTAGGCACTTAAAAAACAATGATACCAGTTAATAATAACATCTGTCCCCACAAAGACTTTTTGATATTTTATTAATTAACGCGTGCGTCTCGTCCATAACATGGTCCACCGATTCAGTCACTACATATTGAGCACTTAACATTACCACGTCATGATTGTCACTTGTAGGTTCTTGTTGTTCGCTGATATCCAACACTTGTACCTGGATCAGTCGTAAACCTTTTTTCTTCTCATTGTTTATGAGGAATGATTGACTTATAGGTAGAGATGACTTCTGTTTTAGACACTCCCGCCTTGTTCGAGGCTTTTTGTTGACAGGTCTGTAGTCTTGTCTTGCCCTAGACTCCGTTGTTTGTTGTTCTGAGAAATCTGGGATATGCCAGCTTAAACTCGGGGTCGGGAAACCTTGAGCGTATTGTGAGTAGTCGATAATATCTGGAGAATCACACATTTTCAATGATCTGAAACAACGGAATAATAATATTAATTATAATTACATAAAACAACATGATGAAAAAACATTGTAAGTAGATGGGTGCTTGTACAATACTTACAATTCGTTCCGTTTTTATTCGACGTGATACGACCGCTCCAGGTGGCTGTCTAATAATAATGGATGTTCTACTCAATAATATTACTGTGGAACGTGGTGTGGTACTTCCTGGCCGCGCCACAGTCGCATTTTGAATCGGAGTTAATAAGAATAAATGTTCATAAATTGTTCATTATTGTACTAAATATAAAAAAAATTGTACGTGAAAGATTCGCGAGATATTCAACAAAATCGGTGGCGCGGCCAGGGAGCATGCTTCCTGGCCGCGCCACCCGCGTACTCTGCAACCAATAGGATATTTATGTGCAAACTTAATGGTAAACAATTGTACGACTATTGTTCATTCCATTGACGATTAGAAAAACCGCAAAAAGCCATTATCAATAGGATAAATATCGAAACTTCAAAATTGGTTATGCCAATACTAATAACAGTAGGTAATGTAGGTATTACTGTAAAAAACAAATTAAAAGGCTTTCGTAGGGACTGTTATATCAATACTGAATACTTTTTGCAACTACCTACATAATATTATGTAGGGGAATTTAAATATAATATAACTCAAAGGTGACTGACTGACATGGTGATCTATCAACGCACAGCCCAAAACCACTGGACGGATCAGGCTGAAATTTGGCATGCAGGTAGATGTTATGATGGTAGGCATCCGCTAAGAAAGGATTTTGATCAATTCTACCCCCAAGCGGATAAAATAGGGGATTAAAGTTTGTATGAAAGTTTGACAATTTTATGAAAAATACATTGGTAAGTTCCGACATCCACGCGAACGAAGTCGCGGGCACATCTAGATAAGCCTAAGACGGGTGGCCCGCCTAGAACGAGTATGCATTTTAAATTATAAATTAGAATGTGAAGATTTAGAATGTGCATGTGCGTGCAGGACGCGTCGCCTCTCGCACACATTCTCGTTAGCAAGAGCGCGGACGCCCGTACGCCGCCGCATACCCTAGGCGGGCTACCCGTCTTAGGCTTACTTTCCCTAAGTATTGTTTATTTTTATGGATAATAGACTCGGGCACGCCGCAATCGCGGCGGTAAGTCCCCTCTTTGCGGGTTGGCTGGATATGCGTCACGGCGTCCTGACCAACCGCCTGACGCAGGTCCTCACAGCCCAACCGCAGTGGTAGACGCCCACGGCGACGACGTCGCTAGACGATCTCCGGCCACCGTAGGTGCGGGCATGCCGGTGGCAAGAAATGAACGACTCGCTGTCCGACCATGGACCATTCCCGGGTCGACGGTGCGATGCGCTCCATGCGCGCCTCAAAGAGTGCCAGCACTTACCGTAGCCCCCGAACGTAAAGGGCTATTGAAGGACACCGTGGATTTTAGTCAGTACAAGTCTGACAGTCCGCCACGATAAAAAAAGGATAGTTTGGTACTTTCTAGACTACCCACTGCAATAATATATTGTGTTCAAGCCGTTTCTGAACGCATCCAAATGTCAATGTGACAGCGCGATTCCGCGCGCTTTGGCATTGGGTGACAGCTACTCTATAAGGCAAAACTACATTTTTCTAATCTAAACGAAAATTATTGTAACAACTGTTATAACTTGAAATAAACCTGTAAACAATCAAGAAGTATATATTATTGGAGCAGCCCAACACAAATCACCCATTCATTTGGTGACCCCGACGTGATTCAACCAACAACGAAAAAGTACAAGAAAAGTTTTCGTCGCAACGGGTTGGTCATTCGATTCAAAGGAACGAGCACCTCGAGAAACTCGCCAGCCAGCAGCTGCAGCCATCATTTCCGAGGGAAGTGCATCCTATTTCCATGTTCTATCCTTAAAACCTATCCTGTGCTTTAATTTGTGTGGACATCGTTGGTAATTCCGATGACTATGTCAAAAGTACACCACCGCAACTTTTAATAGGCATCTTCAAGGTTTAAAACTTTGTAAAGTTGCGGCTTTAACAACATCATTCCTACAAACAGTGTTTATTCTGCTGTTCGTAATGATTTCATTCAGTTTTTAACCCATTTCTTTGTGGTTCATAAAATTCACGTGTACCCACTACTTATATTTCGAACACAAATGTTAAAGAGGTCATTGTGTTGAGTTAATCTCACATTGTTCTTATATCCCAACGTATTTTAGATACTATTGTATAGTATCACATTCTCACAAAGTTGTCAATGTTTTCAGATACACTCTGGGAGTAAGCTTGCGAAAGTTTAACAACAAATTACGCCTGTTGAATCGTACATGCCAACTACCGCCATGTCGATGGCTGTGTGACTGCATGTGTCCGCTGTGTGGAACCGGTTTGTTATCTGCGCTAGGAGAACCGTAACGTACCCATTCATTGTTTTTCTACTATATTTTAATAACAGTGACATTAAAGTAGGCCTGTTACGTTATTTGCACTTGCATCATGTTGGAATTAAAGGATTTGATTAAACAGAGAGGCAATATCAGAGCTCGTCTCACATTATTTGAAAAATATTTGGAATCAAGCAAGTTAGATATGAAGGAGATACCTTTAAGACTAAGTAAGCTACGAGATCTGTCTTGCACCTTTGATGATGTTCAATCACAAATTGAAATGTTGGATGAGGACTCAGAAAAGCAAATTAATGAGCGGGAAATCACAGAAGATATTTTCTACAAGTTGATTGCCAAAGCACAGTCCATCTTAGACAATCTTGAGAAAGACCATGGCATAGCCGAGTCCTCATCCAATTCAATTAAATTCTCAAGCGGTTTAAAACTACCACCAATTAAAATTTCCACATTTAACGGCGAATCTACTAAGTGGCTTTCCTTTAGGGATACATACACATCACTAATTCATAATAATGAGCATGTTGATGACGTAAGCAAATTCCACTACTTAAAATCTTACCTGGAGGGTGCTGCTTCCTCCGTCATAAGCTCAGTGCCAATTTCATCAAACAACTATGTAATTGCTTGGGACTTACTTTGCCAGCGTTACAATAACAAACATATTTTAATTAATGAACACATTAAATGTTTATTTTCAATTGAACCTTTACAGAAGGAATCTGATGCAGGCATTCACAACTTAATTGATTGTATGTCTAGGAATCTTAGTGCATTAAATTCTCTGGGGGAACCCACTGGTAACTGGGATACTCTCTTAATTTACCTGGCCTCTACAAAATTGGATCCTGTAACTGCTAGAAAATGGGAGGAATATAGGAGTGACAAGGACTCCCCAACATTAGAACAATTTTATTCCTTTCTCCGTAAGCGAGCCACAGTCATGGAGACAATCAATGTTGGTAAGATTAGTAAAAATGAAAAACGTCACAATTTGACTAAAACAAAATCATTTATTTCTTCTGCTGTTGACTCCGGTTCCAGTAAAAAACAGTGTGTATTCTGTAAGCAAGATCACAAATTATATGAGTGCACAAAACTTAAATCTCTCCCAGTTGAGGAACGGATCTCACAAGTTTCATTGTTAAAGATATGCATTAACTGTTTACGGGGAGGTCATAAGGCATTTCAGTGCAGATTAAGCGGTTGTAGAATATGCCAGAGAAAGCACAACACTCTACTACACAAACAGTCTTCCTTACAGGATACACAAAATAATGAACAGCCATTATCAACTTCCACATCTAGTTCTAACAATTCTAATAATAATAATTCAAAAAGAATTGAAAATAACTTACCTGTAGTTGCCTCTGCTGCAGCATCTGGTCCCTCCACATCCACTTCAATGTCTGCTGTTTCTACCAATCAAGCTCTTTTATCCACAGCGTTGGTTCAGGTGACAGTCAATGGCCAATTATTTATCTTGAGGGCTTTGCTGGACTGCGGTAGTCAAACATCTTTCATCACTGAGAAAGCTCAGAAAATGATAGGCATCTGCAAAGAAAAAAATTATTATCATTGTGTTTCTGGTTTGGGTAATACAGTGTTTAATGTAACAGAGCATTGCATTATAGAACTACATTCTATGCATAAATTATTCAGCACAACTGTCAAATGTTTTGTTTTACCCAAAATTACTGATTGTTTGCCCCATTCTGCACTTTGTGTTCAGGAATTAAACATTCCTAGTAAATTCCAACTAGCTGACCCTAAGTTTTATATACCAGCCGAAATAGATTTATTGCTTGGCGCTGATGTTTTTTGGGAGCTAATTCAAACAGCAAGAGTTAGTTTGGGTTCGCAAAAACCAATATTGCAAGAAACTCATCTAGGGTGGATAGTTGCTGGTCCCACGGGGGGAAACAACTACAATAGTAAAAAATCACATTGCCATTTTTCGCAAGAAATTAAAGATCAATTAGCTAAGTTCTGGGAACTCGAAGAGATTCCTACGAAAGTTGACCACAATAGTAACGATTGCGAGAAGATATTTAGCGACACAACATATCGTCTCAGTGACGGTAGGTTTTGTGTTAAAATCCCACTTAAGGGTTCCATAGACATGTTAGGTGATTCGTACAGCATGGCTGAAAAAAGGTTGTTTCAACTTGAAAGGAAATTTAAAAACAAACCAACTTTGAAACAACAATATTCTGAATTTATTCGCGAGTATGAAGATTTAGGTCACATGACTCAATTAATCAGGAAACCTGTATTTGGTTGCTATTTCCCGCATCATGCAGTCCTCCGAGAAACTAGCGAGACTACAAAATTACGCGTTGTTTTCGACGCTTCTGCGAAAACATCTACTGGAGTATCGTTTAATGAAATACAACATGTCGGACCTGTAGTGCAGGACGACCTCTTTTCAATTTTGTTGAGGTACAGACAACATCAGTATGTGGTCTCCGCAGATGTGGAAAAAATGTACCGCCAAATATTAGTGGATCCGTGTCAGCGTATGTTGCAACAAATTTTATGGCGCGATGATCCGTCAGATCCTATTAAGATCTTTCAATTAAATACCGTGACATACGGAACGGCCTCAGCTCCATTTCTAAGTACGAGGTGTTTGGTCCAACTTGCCAATGAATGCGAGGATGATAAAATATCAAATATCATTAAAAATGACTTCTATGTCGATGATCTACTTTCAGGAGCTGATACTGAAAGTGAGTTACAGGGCATTGTAGAATCAGTAACTGCAATTCTCAATTCAGCTTGTCTTCCTCTTCGTAAATGGCGTACCAACTTACCATCCGCCATCCATGACGAGTCAAACTTTCCATCAGTAAAAAACTTAAATTTAAGTTCCCAAACTTCAAGTGTGTTAGGGTTAAGGTGGGACCCGGCCCAAGATGTCTTCCGTTTTTCAGTGGATATACAAAGCGAGCAAGTCGCAACCAAACGCTCCATTTTGTCCAATTCAGCTAAGTTATTCGACCCATTGGGTTTACTTGGTTTGTGCACTATCATTCCAAAAATAATACTTCAAAAACTATGGGTGTCGAATTTAAATTGGGATGAACCGGTAGACAAGGATATGCAAAAAGAATGGACCAGTTTTCTAAATAATTTGGACATTCTCTCTAAAATTGAAATACCAAGATGTGTTCTGGTTTGCGAACCACTTGTAACTGAGCTCCACTCGTTTTCAGATGCGTCCGAAGCTGCCTATGCTTCTGCAATTTATCTCCGGTCAGTTGACAGTTCCGGACATACTCTAGTGAGATTACTCTGTGCCAAAACTAAGGTTGCACCATTAAAGCCAGCAACCATACCCAGACTCGAGCTGTGTGGTGCGTTGCTTTCCGCACGCCTGAGTAATAAGGTTTTAAAGGCGCTTCGTTGCAAAATTGACTCTGTTGTTCATTGGACAGATTCAACGATAGTGTTGGGTTGGTTATCCACCCAGGCTTTTCAGTTGCAGACCTTTGTGTCAAACCGTGTCAGGGAAATCCAAGATTTGACCAAAGCTGACACTTGGAGGCATGTTCCTGGAGAGTTAAATCCCGCGGATTTAGCCTCTAGGGGATTAAATCCTAAATCGATTCAGTTAGCTAAATTGTGGTGGGAAGGTCCCTTGTTTTTATCTGAGGATCCAAGTAAATGGCCTCAGGCTAGTATAAAAAAAAATATTCCTGAGTTACCAGAAACAAAAACTAATAAAAAGATAACAACAATTACTTTACAGTCTTCAGTAACTCGTTCTAAGCTAGTAGATTTTGAAAAAAGTTCTAATCTCATTACCATGCAAAGATCTATGGCCTATGTCCTACGTTACATAAATTACAAACGATATAAACAGGCCAAGGTTACTACTGGTCCATTCACACCAGGTGAATTGGATGCAGCATTAAATGTTTTAATCAAAGAACATCAAGTCGAATGTTTTTCTCATGAAATTAAATTAATTAAAATCAAACGTCACTTACCTTCGACATCGCCATTGTTGTCCCTCAGTCCATTTCTCAATGAAGATGGCATCCTTTGTGTAGGCGGTCGCATCCAAAATTCCAATGAAACCTATAATAAAAAACATCCTGTATTATTAGATAGTAAACACAATTTTACAAAATTGTTATTCAGTCATCACCACAAAAGGCTTTTACATTGCGGACCTCAGTTGCTGCTCAATGATTTAAGAAACAAGTTTTGGCCCTTGAAAGGTAGAATATTAGCTAGAAAAACTGTCAACAATTGCAAAATTTGTCGAGTAATGAAAGCTAAAAGTATAAATCCTCTTATGGGTAACTTACCTTCTTCAAGAGTGACTCCTAACCTACCGTTTCAAGTAAGTGGTGTTGATTTCGCCGGACCGTTCTACATTGCGGATCGCAAGGGCCGTGGGTGTAAAATTACAAAATGTTACATGTGTCTATTCGTCTGTTTCAGCACAAAGGCTGTTCACTTAGAGGTAGCAAGCGACCTTTCTTCTGATGTATTCATTTTATGCCTAAGACGTTTTATATCTCGTAGAGGAAAGCCCTTAGAATTGTACTGCGATAATGGAACAAATTTTGTTGGTGCAAATAACGAATTAGCAAGATTTTTAAAGTCAAGCAATGAGTGCGTTACGGGTTTTGCTGCCGACGAAGGCATTGCGTTTAAATTTTCGCCAGCTTACTCTCCCCATTTTGGTGGGCTTTGGGAGGCAGGTGTTAAATCTGCTAAATACCACACGACTAGAATTCTAGGTGATAAGCATCTTACGTTTGAGGAGTTATCAACGTTGTTCGCGCAGATCGAAGCAATCCTCAATTCACGTCCGTTGAGCCCACTATCCTCTGATCCTAACGACCTTAATCCCTTGACTCCCGCGCACTTCCTGATCGGCAGGCCTTTAACCTCTCTTCCGTCGGAAAACTTAACCGATCAGAACATAACCAAGCTGGACCGATACCGAAATTTAGAACAAATGCGGCAACATTTCTGGGAAAGGTGGAGAAAGGAGTATCTAAGCGAGTTACAGCAAAAATACAAATGGCAGATCGCTCAAAGGGGACTCCAGGAAGGCGACTTGGTCGTTATCAAGGAACCAAACGTTCCGCCACTGAAATGGCGTATGGCACGGATATCAAAGCTGTATCGCGGAGCTGATGGAACAGCACGAGTGGCAGACGTCTACACATCGAAGGGTACTTTTCGTCGAGCTGTCCACAACCTTTGTTCTCTACCCGAACCAACTTCAACTTCCAAACCTCGAGACCCTGAAGAGTTCGAGGGGGGGGAAGATGTTCAAGCCGTTTCTGAACGCATCCAAATGTCAATGTGACAGCGCGATTCCGCGCGCTTTGGCATTGGGTGACAGCTACTCTATAAGGCAAAACTACATTTTTCTAATCTAAACGAAAATTATTGTAACAACTGTTATAACTTGAAATAAACCTGTAAACAATCAAGAAGTATATATTATTGGAGCAGCCCAACACAAATCACCCATTCATATTGCAATGTCAAAAGTCAAATCATTTATTTCAAAAGTGACGCGATCTTTACTTTAAACTGTGAAAAATTGAAGGAAATAGGATTGATTCTACACCCATTCGTAAGGGTAGGTTTGCATGGAGAAGAAGTCGCGGGCACAAAATTAAAAATTTTAAAATTTTAATTTAAAATTTTTTTGATTTTGTGCCCGCGACTTTGTTCACGTGGATGTCGGAACTTAACAATGTATTTTTCATAAAATTGACAAACTTTCATACAAACTTTAATCCCCTATTTTATCCGCTTGGGGGTAGAATTGATCAAAATCCTTTCTTAGCGGATGCCTACCATCATAACATCTACCTGCATGCCAAATTTCAGCCTGATCCGTCTAGTGGTTTTGGGCTGTGCGTTGATAAATCACCATGTCAGTCAGTCACCTTTGAGTTATATTATATTTAAATTCCCTTACATAATATTATGTAGGTAGTTGCAAAAAGTATTCAGTATTGATATAACAGTCCATACGAAAGCCTTTTAATTTGTTTTTTACAGTAATACCTACATTACCTACTGTTATTAGTATTGGCATAACCAATTTTGAAGTTTCGATATTTATCCTATTGATAATGGCTTTTTGCGGTTTTTCTAATCGTCAATGGAATGAACAATAGTCGTACAATTGTTTACCATTAAGTTTGCACATAAATATCCTATTGGTTGCAGAGTACGCGGGTGGCGCGGCCAGGAAGCATGCTCCCTGGCCGCGCCACCGATTTTGTTGATTATCTCACGAAACTTTCACGTACAATTTTTTTTATATTTAGAACAATAATGAACAATTTATGAACATTTATTCTTATTAACTCCGATTCAAAATGCGACTGTGGCGCGGCCAGGAAGTACCACACGGAACGTGACTAATATGCAATAAAACTCCTTAAAGCCTCGCTGTGATACAATTTCATGTTTCAACATGTTTGAACTTGTGCTCAAGCGCCAAGCACCTGTTTGGTGTCAAATTCTACACCGCGCATGCATCTTCAAAGCGATCCAGTATTTTGTCACAATATCGACGACACATTTGGCGCATTGGTCATCGCGTCAGGTAAGTATTAGTATATAATAAATGCGCCAAATTCGGTGTCGCGGGTTCGATTCCCGCACGGAACATTAAGTATTTGTTCCGGTCTGGATTTTGTTTTTATGCTTTATTTTTCATCATTATTTTATTGAATATAAAAATAATAGTCTGAAAAAAATTGCAAATATATTTTTATCTATAATATGTATGTATTTAGAAATATATAAGTATGTTTATCAGTTGTCTAGTACCCATAACACAAGCTCTGCTTAGCTTGGGACTAGATGGCGTTGTGTGATAGTTGTGAAATATTATTATTATATTAAATATGAGCCTGGATCAAAACATAATAATGTTGATGCACCTTAGATGCTTTGTCATCATTTAGGAATAGAAATGAAACAGATTTATGAACATAAAATATTATTTATTATTTAAGTATAATTATATTTAGTAGATACATAAGTACCAATAAAAGTAAACTTATATAAGACCTATTAAGGTAAGTAATTATCAGAGGTCGTATAGACTATAGTTACTCTTACACTTAAGAATATCAAACATTTTATAATAGTAGGTAACACAGTAGGTAGGTTGAAAGATTATCTAACTATCCATTCAGGACGTAATAAGTTTTATCATTAACAATCAATAAAATACATATGAAAGTGTAACTACTGTAATTATATTTAAATTGTGGTAATGCATTACATAAATATAGTTGCGTTACCCCAGGCTAAAGTAGAAACTTTATCAAACGATAGCAATCGTTTATCATCATTGCTCGAAAGTGCTATTTTATTTACGTCCTGAGTGAATATTTCATGTTTTATTGATCTAAACAATACATTTTTTTTGCGAATAACATTGCAATTGTACAAAACATTTTTATAATCTAACATATTTAATTTTTTGGTAGTACATTTTTTTGTACCTTTTGCCTTTTGAATTGTTTTGTTTAACGTTTTAATACAATAAAGCTTTGAGCGCAGTCCTACGAATTCTTTGATAATGTTGCCACCCATTTCATCCTTAAATAATCCTGGAACCTTCTTATTAATAATTGGTAAGTTATACTCATTGCTACAGTCATAATTGCTGGTATCTAAATATTTTAGAAAATGGAGCTTGAAGTCATTATAAACATCATTACTCTGTACATCATATACTAGACTATCTGTGTCAGTATAGCACAATTCAATTCGGTTACCATAAAAAGGTTTTATGATAGAGTAGTGAAAGTCGTACATGTGAGTCTTAGACAATTCTAATACTGCAAACCCTATGTAAATTGGTTTATTAAGTATAATACGCACAGGCTTCATTTGGATTGCTACTAGATCATCAGAAAACACAGAGGCGCTGTGAAAATATGGGCTGGCTATCAATTTTTCAGCACAAGTAGTCTTTTTTGTTTTATTGTTTGAGTCACACCACTTGTTTACTAACTTTACGTTTATTCGATGTTCATTATTTTCCAAGGTCTTTCCGAAAATACTATTGTTTAATAATTTGAAAAAGTCTTGTTCAAACGTTGACTCTGCTTTTTGACGTAACTGGGTGTTAATATCAATATACTGCTTTAAAAAACAACTTTGCTTAAATATAATAGCGCGATGGATCCTTCTTAATACTAAACCGTGCTGTAAACATTTTTTTAAATGTACGTAATGAATAACATAGTGATATTTATCGTACAAATTTGGTATTAGCTTTTTATTCTTACCACCAGGTGGCAAGCATTTTTCTGGACAAAAGGGAAAGTCATTGTGTTGCATGTGCAAATTCTCCGGATATATTAAATCAACTTCAAGAATGTAACCGTTTTCCGCAGTATCGCTGATATTTGCTAAGTTCAATTGTAAAAAATCTATTTCTTGTCTATTCATAAATCTAAAATCGGAATAGGGTAGGGATTGACACATGCTATAACCATATAAGTTGTTACAATCTAAATATATGATAAATGAACTTGGACGTGTTGGATCGTAAGTATCTAAATATTTATGATTGGCTTTGACATGTCTTTTAGAACACATACAAACACCTCCTCGAATACCTTTTTGTATCATTCTAAAAATTTCAACATCACTAATCAATTCTAATTTAACTCCTGTTTTTAAAAGCATTGCATCAAAAGATAGACTTGGTGCTGTGAGATAGAACGCGGGATCGAGATTGTAATGTAATTTACAAGTTTTTCGAAAATTTTCAAATACGTCTGATAGCAATAAAACATCTGTTTTGAGATACAAATCTGTGTACATACCCATGTTTTGAATATTAAATACTGACCAAACAGACCGAGCGTGTTCATAGTCTTCATCGGTCACTGTCTCATTAGTTATGGAGTTAAAAAAATATTTTTTAGATGGTAAACACATATCTTCATAACGTTCCCATTGAGACATATAGTCATATGGATACACTCCTTTACGAGTCAATAGGTTAAATTGTTTTTTATTAGGAAAATAAGATTTTAATTGTTTAAAGTCTTGTTTTTTCATGGTACTAACCAACTTTTCTAAGCTAGTTCCTAAAAACTTGAAAGAATCTACAAACCGAACCTGGATGCTTTCCCCGGTAGAAGTGGGAATAATGAAATATAGTTTTCTTTTGTTTTAGGTATCACTTTAATAGATCCAGGAGCTTCACCTAATTCTTTTATGAAAAGGTGGCAATCGTATCCGGACAAATTATGAAAAAATACTGGCAAAAATGTTGGTAATTTGTATTGTAAGTTACAATAACTATGAGCTGCGCCACGATATTTACCAGTCAAGTGACAATGATCGCGAACCCTATCGCCGAACAAGAACTGCTCACAAATATAACATGATACCGCGTTTTCAAAGTCGTGAGCATTATCATTTGAGTAAATCATAAGAGCATTATTTTTTTAAATATCGTAAATTTTTTGTGCATCTGTATAGATAGACTTCACAAAATTTGATACACAATCCGAACCGCGATAAGAAACGTAACAATATAATAATAATAATAATAATATCCACTTTATTTCAGGCTACTTGGGCCCATAGATATATACCTTATAGTCTAACATATATATTATTATAGTACAGTTTGTGTTAGTATATAGAAACTTAAATCTATGTTAGTAAACACTTCACTAAGCACTATTTTATAGCGCACTCCAGTGGCACTTGTCCGCGGAAGCGACGGAACACCACGTCCTGCGGCCAAAAGTTCTCCTCCATGACGAGGTGCAGCAAACATGTTGGTACACGCACCACGAACGCCTTGAAATTGACGTTGCGGCGCGATTCCAGCAGCTGAACTCTCGGCGTGTATTTGATTTTTTGTCGCACGTACTCCACGATGTCCTCAGCCTTAGTGGTGTAGTGTAGGCGTGAGATATACACCGGCGTATTCGGCTTTGCAGCACGTATAGTGTTGGGCTCCACAGGAGCCGTGCCGCAGCGGTTCTTGTTGGTTCGCTGACGACGCTTCCTCCTTTGCACCGTCACGAAACCATCATCATCAGCCCGCTTCGATGCCTTTTCAGGCATGGGCTTCGTAGCTGTAGTGACCTTACTCACGGCGACGATGTTTTTTGCTGACTCTATCGACTTGGGCAGCTGAGTGGAAGGTCGGGAAACTCGAGCGGCAGAGCACGGAGGAGCCGCAGGGGCAGGAGCGGAGCTGCGGGGCGCGCATGTTGCACGTTTTGCAGGCTCAGCATTCGACGGTGACGGCGCGGGCGACGACAAAACCGCTGACGCAAAACTTGCCCTCGATAGATCGAGGCCCGTTCCGCGACACATGTTGATATTGGATGCACTCGATGGTGACCCAGTTACCGCTACCGTTTTACGCAACTGTATAAGTTCATTGCGCAAATCGGCAACTGTAATTTGGGATGCATCCAACCTCTTCTGGACATCCACAAGGCTTGCCTTCAGAAAAACGATGTCTTTCAGCAGGCTCGTTACGTCGACGTGGTCGAAAGTGACGGGAGGGAGCTTGTGTAGATCCTTCGCCACAAACGTCGGCACGTCGTCAGGGTCGGTCTCTTTCAGCAGGGTTATGATGTCCTGCACGCTTTTCTTAGTCCCGTCACGTCTGCGGGACACCATCTGGTCTGTCTTCTTTGTTAGTTGATACAAGAGCAGCTTAGAAGCCGCAATATCATCCTCACTGAAGTTCGACGTGCAGATCTGGATAGCAGACACCTCATCCATCACATCCAGCTTCTGTTGTAGGAACGCCAGTAATTCGTTCGCCACGAGTTGTTGACTCATGGTGATTAAAACTCCGAGCGACGGCTTGCGCCGCGCTACACGACTTGGACAAAATATATTATGTCAGCAACACGTCCGCATCAAAACACGGCTAATGCAAGACTGACTGAAAGTAACGATTGTGGCTTTCGTCTAGCGTACACGTAATATGATAAGCGAAAGCTACAGGTACATGTCGCTGTCGCGTTACAGTCAGGGTTGGCATGATTAAAACAAGTTGTTTTAAAACACATGTTTAAAACAGTGTTTAAAACAGTTTGAAAATAAACAGTGTTTTTTATTACATGTTTAAAAACAAAGATTAAAACAAGTTTAAAACATTGTATAAAACAGTACGAAAAAAAACATGTTTTAAAACTACTTTTCATGTCGCAATAACTGAATATAAAATGAAAATAAAATAATAAGTATTTGAGTCTGAATAGTTCAACATAAAACCAATCGAGTCTCTATTGCTGTTATATTTTTGAACTTTCAATGGCATTGTAATTGACTTAATCATTTTTTTTTATAAAACGTTGCCCCACACTAGGAATTTCTACTGTGTCGTGGGTGCGTTTACAAACATATAAACTCAAACATGCCGCCAACATTATTTTTATGTTATGTAGGTATTTCATTCAATCAAACAAATATCTAAGTACCAGGATTTGTATGGGACAAGATAGCACCTATTTTTGAAACATTATCATAATAATTTCAAAACAATTAAAATTGTAACAATTTTAACATTAGTCATAAATAAAAAACGTTAACTTCGATCCCTAATGTCGGCTGTCGAAAGAAATTTGGTAATTCCCCTATTTTTTAGACATATAAGTAGATCGGTGTTTCTCAGTCCATTGTTCATAAGGTAAAGCCCCGCACCGTGGCGCGGGGATATACCTTATGAACAATGAACTATTCTACGAACGAATAGGAGGCGCGCCGCCTGTCCCGCTAGGAAAGTCCCTACGTGTCGCCCAATATAAAATCAACATTAGAACATACCTACCGGGTGAATGTGAAGCGTTTGATTACGCAACATACAAATAAATGTTATCTATTGATCGTTTTTTTGTAAACATTTAATTTATTAGGGCGAGTTTATAAAGATCTAGCCTAGAAAAGAAACATAGTCGAATTAATTTGAAATAATGCCCTAAACTAAAAAAAAACAAAAAGAACACTTGTTTAAAACATTTTGAACTGTTTGTTTTATATAATTTAAAAAAAACTGTTTTTTTTCCAACCCTGGTTACAGTACTCGCCTTAGTAGGGTCAGGGTCACAAGATTCATACCGTTCTAGCATTGTTTCAAAATCTGCGTATATAACAAATGGTACAATTTGTTTTCTCTTATAATTTTTAAACTGTATAAAAGAACCCTTTGGAGGTAGTTCAGTGGCGATACCTCCACAACTATGCGAACTAAGATCATCGCATGAATTAAAAAACATTAAACAAATGTCACAAAAGTACAGTTTACTGTGGTGTTTTGTTATTTGATTTTTAACAAGTCGCGACAAGTCTTTAATGAGACAGTAATGTGATAAATCATCTCTTTCTAAATAAAGTAAATGAATCACCTTTCCATTCAAGGCTTTTGGTTTGTAAAGCGGTCCTATGACGGTATTATTTTTTAAACCATAAATGTAAATGCAAATTTCGGGGTTATTCACTTCGAACCGCGCAATATCTGAGAAATTCACTGGAAATGATATATCCTTTACATTTAACACGTTACGAAAATCAGGGTAAGAAGATACTCTTTCAGGATGACACTTAGCTGGATATAGGGCAGCAACAACAGACCATAAAAAACAATACTCGTCATTATTGTGGATATTAACACATGCTTTTTTCGATTTTATTGCAGCCGGCAATTCGATAAAGCCTGAACCGCGCAAAGGCTGATATTTGTTAACATTTATTTCCAAATGAGAACTGCTCAAGAACGTCCATCCACTGTCTCGGTCCTGAAATTCTTCTATCTTTTTTGTTAAAGTGTTTTTTACTTGAGACAATAATGAATCAAATTCATAATTCTGATGTATAGTAAAGTTTTTTGTGACAAATGATTTCATCTCTTGAGAATCATTTTTTAACATTAAAAACAAAGCAAAATATTCGAAATTAACTTTTAGAGAAGTATGTTCTTTTAGAGACATGTCAATTAACGTTTTAATTTTGCTCCAAATATTGTTAAGAAATGGATCTAGAGAACAATTCTCAGACGGATCGACAATTCTATAAGAAGCTATACGATTACGAAATGCAGAATGTATTATTTCAACACCTTCGCAAAAATGTGAAATAGTTTTGTTTTTATGATAACCTACGTAGGTGACCTGTCCAGTGACTGCGCTCAACAGATGTGTTACAAACAGTACAGAAAGGCATTTTAGATTAAAATAGTTTGAACTTACTATTAGGTGTTGCAATATATTCTTATTATTACGATTATAGAATATTTCTTGGAGGCACTAGCCCCAACAGCTTATAATTTATTTTATATTTATATTATTGCTATAAAATAGTTTAAACTTACTATTAGATGTTGCAATATATTCTTATTCTTATTATTATGATTATAGATTATTTCTTGGAGGCTCCAGTCCCAACAGCTTAAATATTTATTTTATATTATCACTATAAAAGACGGGCTCAGAATCATCAAATAATTCATGAGTCCGTCTCATAAAAACTTGGAGCCCATCCCACTGCGGCGTGTTGCGGCTTAGCTGCACTTTTAGGTCCACCGAGGCTTTCTTCCACCTATCCTGTTTAGGTGTGGAGGCAACTTCAGCCTTGTTGTAGACCTTTACCTCCACATAGAAGTCCCCGGTTAAGTTCGCCTTTCGCCACACTTTACCGTTGGCGACACGGCTGGAGAGGGTCGAACCGAAGTCACCAATTGAGGTTGACGCCGGAACGTAGTCCACCAAGCCAAAGAGGTCCGAGCCCGAACTGCGTCTTTTACTGTAAACAATATAACATTTTATTTATAATAATTTACACCACACATTACATTACATTTATTTTTTAAATTGATGAATTGAGGGTGCATACTCCTCTGTCGAACCCTATGCGGATAGAAAGCATGACGTTATGTTATAATAATTTCAATAACAATACCTCATGAATTAACTTTACTGTAAACATACCTGCAAGGAATATAATTATTGGAAATTGATTTCAGCGCTCTCTGCGTTACAGTTCTAAATCCACTAACCAATGTATATCTGTACGTCATAACAACATACACAAAAACACCTAAAAGTAAAAGCAGTAACACAAAATTACCTTGATTTCGATTCTGATGGCGTGGTGGTGCTCTCGGAAGCTTTGCGCTTCGACACCTTCTTCTTTGGTTGCACTTTCTCAACCTCGGCTACAGCTGCAGACTGTGTCTGGAATTCTGAATCGGAGTCAGACCTGAAATAGAACAAATAAAGATTAATTTTGTAACTTATAAGTTATAACTGTGAGTTAATTAAGACTTCTGATACACCAGCCGGCAGGCAGAAACCAGTTCCGTAGCTGGGTAGCGATTAAATAAATATATTAGATAATTCAGTAAAGTTAGCAGTACTCACTTACATTTTATAAAGATGAAGGTTGTTCACTGTTCAAGTAATTACTTATAAAACGATGATAACCGGTGTTTATCACTGGAAGATACTGGAGCGAATGTAATATTATGTTCAAAATTGATTGATTTTATTCATAAAAAATACCATTTCAGCAATATTTATCCCATTACAAATTAAACCTTAACTACAGGTCCTCACAGGTTGTATGACTATTTATGTTACTTACGTCTAATTAAATCGTAGTGATTGAAAATCGTTTCTGTCAAATTGCAATTTTATCGTGAGAAATGAAATATAAAACCAGATTTTTACGCTCGCCGACAAAGGTGAAGACGATACATGACACTTATGATTAATACATTATGTATTATAATAATAAAGTATGTTTGTTTGTTTAATTAACCTTGATGTGAAACTCCGCATGACATCACACATGTTAACTCAAAAAATAAAAAACATTTTTTCAAAGACGCAAGTTAAGACGAGCTGAAAGAAAAAATATCCTGAAAACATTTATTTTTGTGCAGAATAATCCATGTAAATGAACTCACGTCAAAAAGTAAGTTCACTGATATGCTGCAGTAAAACTTGACATTAGTTAGTATAATAATGTCATCTAACGACTAAAACGAAGATTTTATATCCTGAAAACATTTTTTGTGCAGAATAATCCATGTAAATGAACTCACGTCAAAAAGTAAGTTCACTGATATGCTGCAGTAAAACTTGACATTAGTATAATAATATCATCTAACGACTAAAACGAAGATTTTATATCCTGAAAACATTTTTGTGCAGAATAATCCATGTAAATGAACTCACGTCAAAAAGTAAGTTCACTGATATGCTGCAGTAAAACTTGACATTAGTATAATAATATCATCTAAAGACTAAAACGAAGTTTTTATAATCATTTCATGCAAAGGTTCAGTAGGTACTGATTATTAAGATTCATCTTTCAAACAATTCTTATATTGATAGAACTAAGAATTTATTATGAAACATTATTAAATAATACGCAAACTTATCAAAACTATTGCCCGTTAGAAGATGTTCTTATAAAAACCAATTTTATTTAGAGACTGCAACATGCACAGCAATCATCTTACAGTGTAATTGTTGAATACATGGAAATTAGATACTCTCTCACCTTGTGTATCAAAGTTCGAACACTGCAAATTTTATTTACATAATGCAATATTGCAATCTTTTTCTTTCTAAAGTCACTTACACCTTATACTGTGAAAGCTTAACACGATCGTCGATCCGACGCCGTCATCAGGCAGTTTACAAAGAGTATAGCGCAATAGATGACCGCGGGACGGTGCACGAATCGTTTCTATGGCAATTGTACAAGTCCGAAAGCATCTTATTTAAGCGCAACGCAGAGTAACAGCAGATCGACCAGCCAGTAGTAAAGTTGTTTGTTAACGTGTAAGGTAGTGCTAGCTGTGTGAATTAATTAAATTAATATTTGGATGTCCTTGGTGTCCAATCTGGGACCATAGAAATAGAATGTGTGTGCCTTTGGTACATGGTATTTCTTGCTCTGTGAAGAGACATGAGACAATCTGTCCCAAATTTTAGTTAAATGTTTACGATAGCCTAGAGTTCAGATGTTCTTGGTGCCCAATCTGGGGTCATAGAAAAAGAATGTTCGTGTCTGTTGATGCTATTTCTTGTTCTGTGAAGAGACATGAGACAATCTGTCCTGAATTTGTTAACATGTAAGCTAGTGTTGACTGTATGAGTTAATTAAATTAAAATTTGGATGTCCTTGGTGTCCAATCTGGGACCATAGAAATAGAATGTGTGTGCCTTTGGTACATGGTATTTCTTGCTCTGTGAAGAGACATGAGACAATCTGTCCCAAATTTTAGTTAAAAGTTTACGATAGCCTAGAGTTCAGATGTTCTTGGTGCCCAATCTGGGGTCATAGAAAAAGAATGTTCGTGTCTGTTGATGCTATTTCTTGTTCTGTGAAGAGACATGAGACAATCTGTCCTGAATTTGTTAACATGTAAGCTAGTGTTGACTGTATGAGTTAATTAAATTAAAATTTGGATGTCCTTGGTGTTCCAATCTGGGACCATAGAAATAGAATGTGTGTGCCTTTTGGTACATGGTATTTCTTGCTCTGTGAAGAGTCATGAGACAATCTGTCCCAAATTTTAGTTTAATGTTTACGATAGCCTAGAGTTCAGATGTCCTTGGTGCCCAATCTGGGGTCATAGAAAAAGAATGTTTGTGTCTGTTGATGCTATTTCTTGTTCTGTGAAGAGACATGAGACAATCTGTCCTGAATTTGTTAAAATGTAAGCTAGTGTCGACTGTATGAGTTAATTAAATTTGGATGTCCTTGGTGTTCCAATCTGGGACCATAGAAATAGAATGTGTGTGCCTTTAGGTACATGATATTTCTTGCTCTGTGAAGACACATGAGACAATCTGTCCCAAATTTTAGTTTAATGTTTACGGTATCCTAAAGTTCAGATGTCCTTGGTGCCATTCTGGCTGCAAGCACTGAGTGTGCGTTGAACCTCTGGGGTAAAAGCGCTATCTCAAACTTTGTGGAGAGACATGAGACAATCTGTCCTGAAGTTTAGCTTACCACGTTTCATGTAGATTTAAATAAGGAATAAATTCAGTATTGGTGAAATGTGTAGTGAAACTATGAAAGAATGACAGTAAAGTACTGTAGTGAAACAGAGTTGTGATCACAAAAGGTTCTTTTCAGGACCGCCAATTCGTATTTCTTAAAACGAAACGTCAAAACGTATCCTCCTATTTTCAGCTGAAATTGACAGAGGTGAACGAAGGAACGACAGGTAAGACTAGTTTTAAAACGCGAATTTGGAATAGGAACGATTGGGCATTGAATTTTAGAACTGAAAGGTGGAATAGGCGCCGAACCAGTATTTTTGCACATTCTATTCTATTCCACAACCATCGATATCAAAAATATTATTGGGAATTCTACCCCACCAGTGACGAAGGCGAACGGAGTGAGCCGTAGGAACGGCAGGTGGGGTAGAATGCCCAATAATATACTACTCTCAGCCTATGTTACTGAACAATGTTTGTTTGTACCTATGCCTGACATAAATAACTGACATAAATAATTCATTCATGACATACTTATTAACAATTTATTTTGACATTGTGTTTGTATTGTGTGTCTGTGTTAAGTATGCCTGTAGTTGTAGTGTTAAACTGTTTTGCATGCCTTAGTTAAGGTAGAAAGTATAAGGATCACCTGTTACTTAACATCGCAATATTGTACCTACTTTCTGTGCAAATAAACAATTATTCTATTCTTTATTCTAAGACTTTTGGAAATACGCAAAAAAAAATGATTTTTCATACTGATGGGCCCGATCAATTTCTCATTTTGTATGAAAAACCAAATAATATTTTTTTGCGAATTTCCAAAAGTCTTGGAACAAACATTGTTCAGTAACATGGGCTGAGTTACCCCACGAGAGGTTTTGCGCTATTAACGATACACATTGTAGGATCTTTCCGAGCGTGTGAGGTGAAATAGTAATTTTTTATTCTGAGAACATTAGAAGATTGAGTAAAAACACCTTAGGCTCAAGCCACACTGAATTGGACGATCGGTTAAGAGGAAGACATTAACAACTTTAAATTAATGATAAATGTACAATGTTTATGGCCCCGGTCAAAGAACTAACGAGCTACTGTGACCCCGGGACGTAAAGGGCTATTGAAGGACACCATGGATTTTAATCAGTACAAATCTGACAGTCCCTTCCGGCCTGCCCTGGGTCAGACTCATTTTGATGATTTTACCATGATAAAAAAGAGCTTAAATTAGCTCGGGGCGAAGAGCCATAAGTTCAAATGTATGTAAATGTTTGAAGCACGATACGATGTGCCACTTGTGGCGACAAAGCGCGTTTTCTCCGGACGAATCGCTAAAGCGGTGGGTGGCGTAAATAAAAGAGAGTACAAACAGAGCTGTTTAGACAATGCGGAAGCGGAGCGGTAGTGAGGAGTTTTTTTAAGTTCAATTCTCAGTAATTTGAATTTTCTATATTCTAAGGTCCCGTCATCATAATTATAAAGTTTTTATCAGCTAAATCCTACTAATATTATAAATTCGAAAGTTTGTGAGGATGTATGTATGTGTATGTAGGTATGTTTGTTACTCTTTCACGCAAAAACCACTGAACGGATTTTTTTACGTGGCAAAATCATCAAATGAGTCCTCCAACCCCGGGCAGGGCGGGAGGGACTGTCAGACTTCTACTGACTAAAATCCACGGTGTCCTTCAGTAGCCTGTTATGTTCCGGGGTCACGGTAAGGAAATAATCCCGCGACCCCGAATAATCCCGCGACCCCGATAATCCCGCGACCCCGACTGAACGGATTTGGATAAAATTTGGTACACATATAGTTTATCTGGATTAACACATAGGATAGTTTTTATCCCGATTTTATGTTCCCGTGGGATAATTTTCGAGTTGCAGCGGGTGAAGCCGCTGGCAACAGCTAGTGGTTCATAATTATATAATATTGATAGTTGAAGTTTGAGAAACTTTGAAATTTGAACTTTAAGTACCTTGAGTAAGTTCTTAATAAATACTTATTACGTGTAAATTACTCTTAGTTGAGAACAATCTTACGAGACTTAAGGCTCAGGTCTTGTAAAATTCACTCGCGCCGAATTATTTGCGTAACTTTGTTTGTGATTTTTGAACAAAATAGTGCAATAGCTTGAAATATTATTATTGCACATAAATAACCATAATATAAGTAACAGCTAGTTATTTTTTTTAAGTTGATTTTAGTGGATTATATACGGTAAATCAAGCGTTCAAATCAGCTCTTTCCTGCCCAACGTCATTTCGAGTTACGTTGGTGCACTCAATCTGAGACAATGAAGAATTAATTTAAAAATCTGAGCAGCGCATAATGACCGCAATATCCTCGTCTTCAAACTGCGCTGATTAGTTTTTTATATTTATCTTTCATTTTCTAAATTAAGATGGCAGAATATCATCAAAATTCTCGGATTTTATCTCTTAATAAATAGTTTTTTTCATAAGAACTATGCATCGTAGGTATGTAATATTTAGATTATTTTGATGCCAACTGTTCAATAAAGCAAATACAAAAAAAACTTTTACCTAAAGCGCTTTTTTTCAACAAAAAAAAATATCTCAAATAACCTCTCAAAAAGTGTTTATAAACGAGAATTGCAAGAGAAATTCCTTAGTGGCCGGTGGACGGCCGGAGCGATCGGACGTGAGGTCCATGACGAATTTTTATTGGTCCCTCTCGCTCGCACCTTCCTCTCGCTCTAACGGTGGTTACGCACAGTTACGCATCTCAGGTTGCTCTACTTTATTAAATTAAAATATATTTTTTAACCGACGGAAAAGAAGGAGGAGGTTCTCAATTCGACATGTATATATATATATATTTTATTTATGACCATTCATTACTTTTTCTTGCGTGGTCCAATTTCAAAAATTCATTTTTTTTTTGTTGTACGTAGTGTATCTGAAAGTTGGTCCCATTTAAATATCAAAACTAAACGCGGCCTATATGGGTAGAAAAAAAGGAATTAATTGTCAATTTTCCTACAGAATTTTCAGTTGTAAACCGATTCTGTTGAAATACAGTTAACATAATGTAGTCCTGAGGACATTATAATTATACTATATAGCAGAGATATAGAGAAGTAACTAAACAGGTTCGAGCGAATACCGACCTTATTGACATTTAAAATTTAGTTTGTTTTTTCTCACATTCACGTTTGCTAACATTGCTCCTTCATTAAAATCCGGTTTTTGCATAAATGTGAGTAAGGTCGAAAATCGTTTGAACATGTTTTTTAAATTGCTTAACGATAGCAAGTTAAAAAAACAGCTTCAAGCAATTTTCGACCTTATTGACATTTAAAATTTAGTTTGTTTTTTCTCACATTCACGTTTGCTAACATTGCTCCTTCATTAAAATCCGGTTTTTGAATAAATGTCAGTAAGGTCGAAAATCGTTTGAACCTGTTTTTTAAATTGCCTAACGATAGCAAGTTAAAAAAACAGATTCAAGCGATTTCCGACCTTATTAACATTTAAAATTTGGTTTTCTTTTCTCACATTCACGTTCGCTAACATTGCTCCTTCATTAAAATCCGGTTTTTGCATAAATGTCAATAAGGTCGAAAATCGTTTGAACCTGTTTTTCAAATTGCTTAACGATAGCAAGTTATTGTCTCACATTCACGTTCGCTAACATTGCTAGGAACAATAGCGTTGGTTACTCTGTCTCCAGGTGGTAATGGACTGTGCCTATGACAAGGAGTGCAGTCCTTGGATGTTACTGTGGTACCCCGGCCAGGGCGGGAGGGACTGTCAGACTTGTACTGACTAAAATCCACGGTGTCCTTCAAATAACCCTATCATGTTCCGGGTCACGGTAATGAGATAAGTACCGCGACGCCAGCAGGCTTTAGCCCTCTAGAGGGGGACCCCGTCATCATGCTGACGCTATTTGAGGCGCTCGTAGAACACAACGCGCCGTCGACCCGGGCATGGCCCATAACTTTTTTTACCCGACTGCACCAGGAGGGTTATGTTTTTCGAGTGTATGTATGTATGTATGTATGTATATTTCTTTGTGTTGCTCTGCAGCCTAAACGGCTTGATGGAGTTTAACTTGAGAGGTGTCGTTAGATTCGTCTTAAACGTGAGAGTGTCACTGGGTACATAAAACTGGCCAAGTGCGAGTCGAACTCGCGTGCAAAGGGTTCCGAACTAAAAATATTTTTTTTAAATCTCTCACATTCTATCAAGTGGGGTGACAAATCAAATGATTTTAAAAATGGTTTACCAAAATATATATATAATTTATATGTTTCAATTTAATTTGGACTGATAAATGCTAACAAAAACTAAAAATAGTAAAGTAAAATAAATATTTAAAAAAACAAAAAACCCACCTGCGTAAAAAAAACTAAAAAGAAAGAAACAAGCCCAGTAGTTTAGAATTCACACATTCACACTCACAGTCGGGGCCCCTTGGGATGATTTGATTGGTATAATTTGAATGGGCCCCGACTGTGAGTGTGAATGAGTGAATTCTAAACTACTGGGCTTGTTTCTTTCTTTTTAGTTTTTTTACGCAGTTGGGTTTTTTTGTTTTTTTTAATATTTATTTTATTTATCATGGTAAAATCATCAAATGAGTCCTCCCACCCCAGGCCAAGCGGAAGGGACTGTCAGACTTGTACTGACTTAAATTCACGGTGTTCTTCAATAGCCTTTTACGTTCTCGGTTTACAGGGGTATACAAAGAGCGCTTGACTCGGACATGGTCCATGGTCGGACAGCGAGTCGCCCATTACGCGCTTACGATGGCCAGAGATGACCATGACCGAGTCACCGTGGGCGTAGACGCCCACGATGACTCGGTCATGGTCATGGCCTCTGTGGCTGGGATGTAAGGTTTACGCTGTCCTCTTTCTCACGCGTCCCGCCTCTTCCTTCGCCAGCATCACTGCTGCACTGACCTTTTTTTTTAGGTTTAATTAGTTAAACACGATTGTTATTATTATTATTAAAACACTTGTGTGATACTCGTATTATTACAAACCAAGTCATATTAAAACTCCTTATTAAGCAACAATTTCTATAACTCCTTTTAAATAATCCTTAGTAGAGCAATGTTCTTACCGCATCAAAATTGTTTTATAATAATTCAGTAGGCAGGATGTATGCGGGGGGTTGCGGGAAGGGAGCCCGAAATTTGACGTACGATCGACTGGCTGAACGCGATTCTATTTTGTGCAAACCAAGACTGAAGCCTTAAGAGACCAGCTAAAAAACTAAATTCTTTGCCTGATTCTTTGAATTCAGTACAGGTACTGGCCACAAATTAACATTTCTAAAGAAGAAACCTCTTTTTTTTAATTTAATGTCTCTTACGTCTAAAGTACGATTATTAATTCGAGTCAGTAAAATGACAGTGCAACTGTCACTGATACAAAGAAATTTAGTACATTTCATTAATGTTTTAGTATATTTCATTCAAGTCCAAATGTCATTTTACTGACTGGAATTAATAATCGTACTTTAGTCTTGGTCGAGACAAAAGCATACGATGGAACCAGCTTACCCAGAAGAAGCTCTTTCACTACAATTTTGAAGGGAATAGGGTTGTATACGTTCGGGAACACAGACGCAGGTAGAAAGTTCCACTATGTCGTTCTTTATGAAGGAAACTTGGAAGCGTTTAGTGCGAATTTGTGGAATAGCAACCAATTAAGAAAGGTAATTAGCAGAAACGGGGGCCGGTGGGATGACGCCGTAGGGTCGTAGGTCGTAGGTCGTTATTATGCTATGTTCGCCGAACTTCATTACTTCCCAGAATTTGATCCTTGTGAACGAAACTTTCGATGTTATAATACAGCGGGTGATTTTCCTTCCAAAATCAGCGGGCTCGATTCCAGTACCCTTATCACGAGTTTTCACTAGTTTACTTTACAGCGTCTTTCCAGAATTTACAGCGTTTCTTGTATGGAAAAACGGAACAGCGCCTCTGGTGTGCGAAGAAGAACCTAATTTTTTCCTTGAAATTTGTCAATTTGAAAATGTCAAAGTTCCTACTTTACGTCAGAATAACTGAAAACTCATGATAAGGCCTCTGGCCAGGATAATTGATTTTTTCTAAAATCCAATGACGCAGTTTTAGTTTTTCGCATAGTTTGGGATATAATCATCCACGTTTAGTTGGAAAATTCACTTCCCTGTATAGGTGGTTCCGAAGAATCTGGTCAGGTAACCAAAATTTTGTTTTTTCTCCGAGCAACTCCGCATGATATCCGCACATATAAGAAGATCATTTATCATCATCATCATCATCCTATAATGTTCCCACTGCTGGGACACAGGCCTCCTCTCTGTGAGAGGGAGTGGGCCATAATCCACCACGCGGGCCCAGTGCCGATTGGTGGATGTCACATGTCTTCGAATTTTTGGTTCTAGGACATGCCGGTTTCCTCACGATGTTTTCCTTCACCGTTTTGAGAGCAGTGGTGATGAAATAAATTACACAAAGTAATTCGCCAGGCGGGGTTCGAACCCACGACCTACACTCTCGACTCGTAAGTCGGGACCGATACCACTGGGCCACCACTGCTCTCATCAGTTCATTATCAACAGAGATCTCTTATCGTGATAATCCGTCTCATAAGCTACAACACTGGCCCGTCTACACCAAATCGGGATCATCGGCGCCGAGTTGCCAGCCTGACAATTTTTTTATCGGTTACATTTCGGTGAGTGTGCGATGGAATTGCACAACTTGATTCCGCCTACGCCTGGACCTTTCCATAAAACTGCAAAACAAACGGTAATTTTAAATATTTTTATTGTGCTCACAGCTAAGAAGTGGACTTCCCTGCCGAGATCTGTATTTCCTGACACTTGACAGCTATAATATTAGCGTCTTCAAGTCAAAAGTGAATATATGCAAGCGTGCTTCACCGTCGACCACATCTTCGCTTACCATCATGCGAGCTAGTGGTCAAACGCGAAAATATCATTACTGACTGGCCTGTTGGTCTAGTGGTTAGTGACCCTGACTGCTATGCCGGGGGTCGTGGGTTCGATTCCCAAATCCCACCCAGGACAAATGTTTGTGTGATGAGCATGATCATTTGTTCTGGGTCTGGATGTAATTTATCTATAATATGTATGTATTTAGAAATATTTAAGTATGTTTATCAGTTGTCTAGTACCCATAACACAAGCTCTGCTTAGCTTGGGACTAGATGGCGTTGTGTGATAGTTGTGGAATATTATTATTATTATTACAAAAGTCGGTGGCTATATTTTTATTTTCATTGATTTTTGCCACCGACTTCCGAAAGAAGTTATTAATTAGGTTATTTCACCCTTTTTTTTATTGTTGTTTTTGAAGTCGGTTAGCCCTTTTTAGTTTATTTATTTATTATTTAATCAACCCAAATTCTTGTATTTGTCTTACATGTGCACTAATCTTGTAATCCGTCACCACATAAATATTCATATCTCAAAAACTACTAAACCGATTTTGATGAAACTTGCAGTGTACCCTAAATTGAACGATACCTAGTATAACAAAAAAAGAATTACTAAATCGGACTTGTGGTTCCGGAGATATGCGAACACAAACATAAAAACATACATACATGCATACGCTTTCGAAATTTGGCACATTTCTTCAGACGCTTATATAGACTAACATATTCGAAAACTGGACAGTTCTGGAAATATTACATACATACGGGTCGAATTGATAACTCCTTTTGAAGTCGGTAAAAAAACGTCCAAAAAAGCATTTCAAGGTACGCACCTTGAAATGCTTTTTTGGACGTTTTTTTATTATATACTACAATTAATGTATGTAAAATGTTATATAACAATGTTATATAACATGACCACATTATGAAAAATGTTATATAACATGTTATGTTACATAGTCTGTACGCACCGTTACATCGAACGGCAAAGCAACCCAAAAAAACCCTGTAACGTTTCAATCTGGGAACTTATTTGTTTTTATTACGGTACATTTATCTGAAGCAATTTCTCAAATTGGTAAATACAGAGACGTCCTTTCAAAATAGTTGATTTGCGACCACAATAAACAAGTCAATGACCGCTGTCAACTACAACTTCAAAACTACGTTTAGCACGGTTTAGCAAAAAAATAATTTGTGCATTTATTTATATCTTGGTAAAGCCATCAAATTATTCAGACCCAGGACGTGACGGAAAGGACTGTCAGACTCGTACTGACCAAAATACTCGATGTCCTTCAATAGCCCTTTAAGCTCCAGGGTCACAGTTACTTGATGAGACAGTCCCGCTACCCTGGCAGGCTTTATTACATCTTTCGCATGTACCGCTGTTGGTGTACCTAACTTTTTGTGGTCGCACACATTTATCTATCTACCTACATGCCTATAATTATTGTGGTCTGCAGAGTACCACTTTGTCTCTTATTGTCACTAATTGAATTAGTAGACAAGTAATTGGCTTTCTACACTAAATGTTACTTCGACGGACAGCAACTTAATTGTTCATAGTGTCTACGCTAATTCATTAATATTCTTAAGAGGATCGTCTACCGAGCGCTCGTCCATACTAAAAGAGAAAACGTTTTCCTACCCCTAAATGTCATCCTATCTCAATGATTTTTAGAATGCTTCCTACACAGTAAAAAACTAGGTTTTCTTTTTTTCAAAATTTATAATAGTTTGAAAGTTACAGACGCCTAAGAGTTACTTTTGAAAAAAAGAAAACCTATAAACCTAGTTTTTTACTGTGTCAGAAACATTCTAAAAAATCATTGAGATAGGATAACATTTAGGGGTAGGAAAACGTTTTCTCTTTTAGTATGGACGAGCGCTGATGTATTTTTTATAAAATTGACAAAGTTTCATACAAACTTTCATCCCCTATTTTATCCCCTTGGGGGTAGAATTGATCAAAATCCTCTTGACTGATGAAATGTTCGAATCTGTAACGTTACATTACAGGTGAATGCTCGCGGTGAGGGAGCGCCTTTACAATTCGAGCATTTCATCGGTGAGGGAGAACAATCGAGCATCACAATGCGCACTTTGTATCAAATCAATACTAAAATGTACGCGAATGCTCGTCAGTCAGGGAGGTAGTATTGTAATGTAATGCTCAAAGTCGAATCTATAATGTTACATTACACGCGAATGCTCCCGGTAAGCGAGCGCCTTAACGTTACATTACAGCTGAATGCTCGCGGTGAGGGCAACTTTCCACAATTTTTTTTTTTTTTTGTGAACGTTTTGAACTGAAATGACACGTCGTAAAACTAACGAGGTACCGCTGTACAGGAAATGAAAGACATTAGTTTCTGTCACTGTTTCTTTCTTTCACGCTTTTTCATTCCATGGCTTCCATGGGTGGTATCCAGGGAAGAATATAATTATTTTAATCACAAAGTGAGGGAGTTTTTCCTATAACTAAATGTGATAACCCTAGGCGTAAAAGCAGAGAAGATGGATGGACCTAGGATTATCGCTCTTTGGAGGAGGCTTATGTTCAGCAGTTTTTTTTTTTATAAATTTCATTTTCATCTGCATCGTGGGTGCGTAATTATACACCGTGACTTTTTAGTCGTCTTACAACGGCAGCCCAGTTCATGTATCCAATAATTATAAAAAAAAGGATTTAAGAGATTAGAAAAATTTTAAGTCATTATTATGACGCAAGGCGTAGTTTTAACACCCTTGTCTCATAGAAAATGGAGATGGAATGATCTGCCCGACTATTGCGCTGGGTAGATATACTCTACAGCTTGATAAGTAAACATTTTAACAGGGTTTTTCATATTTCTAATGTGTTTATTAATAATAAAATTTTATCAACGATTAAAAAAAAAACTCGCCTAGAGGTATTTTAGGTCGGATACATTAAGTGGACCACTTTTGTAAGACGACTAAATGTCACGGTGTATAAACCTACATTTATATAAACGCCCAGACCTGGAACAATTACTTGTAGATCATACAAATATTTGCAACGTGAGGGAATCGAACCGGCGCGGCGGCAGCGAACCGCAGAGCAGCAGTCCAATCGCTCAGCCACTAACGCTAACCATGCCGTGCAGTGGACGGCTATTGGCTGAGATATAGTCTGTTTATGAGAAAATTCTATGTACTGTATTCTATACTATTTCTCAACAACAGATTTCACTGTTGCATACCTCTGTACTCACTAATCATCTCTTAGTATCAGAGGTCGGAATTAAGTAGAGTTATTTTAGTACCTACCTCGAAATGTTGATATTAATATGGATCTTCCCGGGATATTTATTAGATAATCTCGTGTGGAAAACAGTATTACAAATAAATAATAATAAAAACATCAGAAATAGATTAGACAAATAAATTTTGAAAAAGTAAATAACTTTTTTATTTAATAAAGCACCGGAGTTTTCTCTGGATTTCCACTTTATTCTTTCGCTGTTTGAAATCAGTGTAAGTACTTGAATAACTGTATCTAATTCCGACCTATAGGTACCTATTATAAATGTCTTTATTTTAGCGGACTAACAAAGTCTTTTTCTGCTAAAAGACACTTAATCCATTGGTTTCATTATAACTTCGTCGACCTGCACGCACAACTTTGAAGAAAAAGTAATTAATTTGATCCAACGGCTTACTAAGAATAATTCAGAAAAGAAGTTAGTAATTAATGAAGTATTCTATGATTCGTAAATCTTAAAGTTCAGTTAGTTGGAAACGCACTTTTTTTCACGACTATTCAAAAACTTACTTTTTAGGGTTCCGTAGTCAACAAGGAACCCTTATAGTTTCGCCATGTCCGTCCGTCCGTCCGTCCGTCCGTCCGTCCGTCTGTCCGCAGTTTAGCTCAGAGACGCACAGTACTAGAGAGCTGTAATTTGGTGTAAATATACGGATTTGTTGTGCCGAAAAAGTGGTAAAATAAAATCTCGTAAAATATTTTTTTAGGGTACCTCCTGTACACGTAAAGAGGGGATGTTTTTTTTTTTTCTCGCGTACCCCTTAGTGTGGGGTATCATTAAATAGGTCTTTAAAAAATGTTGATAGTTTCCATTAACAATTTTTTGATAAAAAAATTCGTTTGTGAAATATTAAGCTTTAAAGTGCTAAATTTTGCTCGAGGAGTGTCCCCCCCCTCTACCAGCTAAACGGTTATGTTTGGGGGTGTAAAAAAATTTACAATAGTAGTATATATAACAAAGTTTAAAAGAAAATTATCACGACTAAGTAGGCTTTACAACTTTACGAGTAATAGTCGACCAACTTATAAAATGTACTTGGATAACATATTTTCCTAAACAAAATGTATCGGAGAACAAGCTCTTCAACTGCAAATGTAAGTTTGTCAACTTTATTTTTACAGCTGTAATAGGTATGTTTTTTGGGGATAGGTAGGTTTTTATCGTCAACTATTTTTAACTTACTTCAAAAAAAGGGGGAGGTTAATCTTTTTTTTATGTATTTTCCCCGATTTCTCAAAGACTCCTGGACCGATTTTGAAAATTCTTCTCTTTAAAATTAAATTCAGCGAATCAGTTTAGTTAATTCGCATAAGTATTTTGATGGGCAACTACGGAACCCTACACTGTGCGTGGCCCGACACGCACTTGGCCGGTTTTTTATTCAATGGTTTTCTATTTCTTGCAGGTCAACATAAAGCAGATTCTGTTCTGCTTAATTGGGCAATCCTATGGGCAGACTTATGATTTTAAAGAAGTAGGTAGGTATCAAGTTTTCAAACAAACATCAAATCAGTTTTTTAGAAAACCTAATAATTGATAAAGTATTTTGATTGAAATATTGATTGATCGGAATGTTTTACGATTGATGAAAGTGATTTCCGCTCGGCTAGACAAAAGTTTACATTGCAGATTTTTATAGCTTTTCGATTATAAATAAATGTGGATGTTTATAGAACGATTTGAAATTGATCGTACCGTAATATTTACATGGTCGCGGGATTGTTTCATTACCGTGACCCCGGAACATAACAGGCTACTGAAGGACACCGTGGATTTTAGTCAGTAGAAGTCTGACAGTCCCTCCCGCCCTGCCCGGGGTTGGAGGACTCATTTGATGATTTTGCCACGTAAAAAAAAAAAAAAAAAAACCGTAATATTTACATCCTACTAATATTATAAATGCGAAAGTTTGTGAGGATGTATGTATGTGTATTTAGGTATGTTTGTTACTCTTTCACGCAAAAACCACTGAACGGATTTGGCTAAAATTTGGTACACAGATAGTTTATAACCTGGATTAACACATAGGATAGTTTTTATCCCGATTTTATGTTCCCGTGGGATAAATTTCGAGTTGTAGCGGGTGAAGCCGCTGGCAACAGCTAGTCGTATATATTTTCCCACGTTTTTATAATTAATGTATTAGATTTCTTGACATTGTATTTCTGCACTGTATTTTTGATGGCATTGCATTTATTAGCAGGGGTTCCCAAACTGTGCGTCGCGACACCCTGGTGCGTCGTAGAGAGTACAGAGAGGCGTCGTGAGACGCGAGGGTCGACCATTCTACGGATGATATTGCGTGGAATCAAGATTTTGTAATCTTATAACAATAAAATATCCACCAGAAAGAAGAAGATAGCTTCATTGATCTCTTTTGCAGCAACAAACCCAGATTCACGAGCTCGTCGCAAGTTCGTAACAAGGTATTATAATAATAACATAACATTCCACAACTATCACACAACGCCATCTAGTCCCAAGCTAAGCAGAGCTTGTGATAAGGGTACTAGACAACTGATAAACATACTTATATAGTTCTAAATACATACATATTATAGATGAATTACACCCAGACACAGAACAAATGATCGTGCTCATCACACAAACATTTGTCCTGGGTGGGAATCGAACCCACAACCTCCGGCATAGCAGTCAGGGTCACTTATAACCACTAGACCAACAGGACAGTCAAATATTGTTTTATTATTCACCTGGTAGCAACTAGCTAGGGCGCCGCGAAATTCTAAGCCTATATTATGTGCGCCGCGAGCTGAAAAAGTTTTGGAACCCCTGATATACAGGGTGATTTGTAATTGGGTGCGTACCTTAAAATGGGTGATACTAGACCATAATTTGCAACAATTTTATCTCGACAACATGGGGTCCAAACTGACTGGTGTGGGAGATATCGATCTTTTAAGATTTTTCTTAAAATGTCCACCTCTCCCTCATTAAGTGCTTATTGTAATAAATTAACGACGGTCACCTCTTTGAATCGAAACGACTGAATCTAGTGTAGGTACCTATACAAGTTTGTTATGGCAGTCGCTCTATGTAAAATACTTACTGATATAATGATATTCAACTTTATCCGACCCGACTGAGAGCCTTTAATATCTTTAATACCTACTTAGTTTGTTTTCATATTTTTTCAACTATAAAATAAGGGCTCGAATATCATAAAAGGAGCCCTGAGATAGCTGGGCACGGTCGCCGCAGGCCTAGAAGGAGATAGCGGGTATTATCTAAGTAGGTCAATTTTCAATTTTGAGGCATGTGTTTAGGATAATGACGCCCGATACTTTTACTACTAGTGCAACCATCCATTGACAGAAAACAAAAATTTAAATTATTTATATTATATTTAACTTAAATGTAATTAAAATATTTTTTGTTTTTTGTCAGTAGATGGTTGCACTATTAGTAAAAGTATCGGGCGTCACTATACACAACACATGCCTCAAAATTGAAAATTTACCCATCTACGTATACGTATGTCGAGTCTGATTAGATGCCGCTAATCGCTGTTCCAATATAATTTGATTTTTTGTAACAAAAAAACATCGACCTTCATCATCATCCTATAATGTTCCCACTGCTGGGACACAGGCCTCCTCTCTGTGAGAGGGACCGTTTTGAGAGCAGTGGTGATGTATAAATTACACAATAGTAATGCGCCAGGCTGAGTTCGAACCCACGACAAATTCGTAAGTCGGGTCCGATACCATTGGCCCACTACTGCTTCATCGACCTCAAGATATTTTTTTATTTATATCTACCGTAAATATGTAAATAAAAAAAATACATTGGATTTCATTTACTATTTTTGTTCGTTCAACTTAAATTTAAATAAACAGACGACCATACTAATTTATGAACCTTTTCTAAAATTTTAATAAAATGCTTATAGATGGCATACCTTGCCTAACTAAAAGTTTTCAGTGTACCGACACCCCAACTTTTAAATTCAACAAAAGTTTCAGAACAGCCGCGCATTCTATGAGAAAATTAATGAAATTGAGACAAAATGTCTGAGATATGTCAATTACTGTCAATAATTTGTATTACTTATAAATATGCAAATGTCTAAGCAATTTTATTTTTATTCTTTCTGTATTCTAATTATTATAAAAACTTTAAGTAGTTACAGGAATATTAAAATCTAAAAGTAAGTAGAAAAGTTTTCAAGTAAGGAAATTGTGTAATACATATTTTTGCCTAATCGATTATTTAAATATTGTGTAGGTAAAATTACATATCGGTAATATTTAAACGTAAATTAGTATTAGTAAATATATCTTTAAAATTAAATCAACACTTACCAAAAGCTTTAAGGTTCAGAAACAATTTCACTTCACAACAAAATATTTCACCAATAAAACAAATAAACAAATTAATCAATCAATTTAAAATTCAAAATGTCACTTTCGAATCCACAAATAGAATTCCCGATACGAATTTCCCGCTCGACAATATTTTTTTTTATTCTCGCCAAGGCAACCGTTTCATTCAGCCGGCGATAGCAGACTGCCGAGAGCGCGCGCGATTATAAAGCTCTTGATACACGGCAGTGATTGAAAACTAAAGGTGTTTTGAAGGCTGTCGAATGCTATGTGAATTTATGGTACAAGTTTTGTGAAAAATAATTTATTTGTGCATTTTTCATTATTTTAGGTTGTTGTAAGTTAGCCACAAAAATTATTCCCTACGAATAAAAGTATGTATAAATTAGCCAAAGGTTTTTTCATGATTATTGTACATTCGACCCATTTTTTTCCGCACGGGGATAGCAGAATATTTTAATTATAAAATCCAGCACAAAACTACCGGAAACGAGGACACAATGTGGAATCTGAACAGAAAGTACTAGGAGAACAGGATCAAAACTTTTTATCCGTTATTTTTAGTAAAGTTTATTTTCTGACGTATTGTTTGTTCCAGTTCAGAGATAAAATGTGTGAATAAGTTTTTATTTCATTCATAGCGGCATAGTGGTTGAAAAACGGGTTGTTTTTGTTCTTTTTCGTTAGATACCAAGCCTCTAGTAATTTGTTGGCACAAATATGTAATTAAATTATAGTAACTCTGAAGCGTCTCAGGATAAAGTATTACAGCCTTACTACAAAAACTTAAACATCTGTTGAACACTTGTCTATAAAAAGTGTGACTGCAAAACGGACCTTATCTCAACGTCATAATCTGACATTTTTTTAGACAAGTGTTCAACAGTTGTTTAAAAGTTTTTGTGGTACCACGGTTATTGTTATTGTTGATGATTTTTATTGTTCAAATACAAAAAAATGTTCAAATTCGTTTTATTTATGACCAAGCACTCAAGATAAAACATTTAAAGAAACAGACACAGTTGCATAATAAAACGAATTATAAAAGCTATTTACAAGTTGTAATAATTAGTTCAACAACTCTAAAAAACACGAAAGTTATAATACTTTTGCACTTAAAAATTTGTCTATGGCTATTTAAATAAACGTTCTAAAATTTAAATTCTTTTAAAAAACATTTCTTTTTATTTTGACAAAAATGTTTTTAATAATATTGCAATCATACTTCTTGGACGGCAGGTGCTTCTACTAATAAGGTACCTACGGATATATTTTCAATTAAAAAAAATCCTTTCCATCAAAGACAGAAAAAATGTGTATGGAGGGGACGACTGTCTTTTTTTTTGTAAATTAAAATACCTAATTAAAAACAAAGTTCTCATCAGGATGAATCGAAAGACTCCAAACTCGATGGGGACGTTTCATTTTGACGTGGTTCTCTTTTTTTTAAAAGAGCCAACCACGAACATACGTAACACTGTATAATGCTTCCTATTTCATTTTATTTATTACTAGCTGTGCCCGCGACTTCGTTCGCGTGGATGTCGGAACTCAACAATGTATTTTTATAGAAATTAAGATATTTTTTCTAAAATAAAAGAAGCCTAATTCACCTACTCCAATTACATCAGCTGCCAATAGAAGTCCCGTCAAAATCGGCCCAGCCGTTTCAGAGATTAGCCATTACAAACAGACAGACAAACAAAATTTAAAAAAATGTTGTTTTGGTGTATGTAAGTACCGTATATTTATTCATATGCATGTAGTAAAAAAATATTATTAACTAGCGGCCCGGTACATGCTTCGCTACTTTGGCAGCAAAATTCAACCGCCATCATTGAATTCATTTGTAACAAAAAATGTGATAAATGAAGAACCGCTTCATCGATTTTGTGCAAACTTCACATAAACCATCTACTAAATAGTCCGAACAAAGTCTAAACGTTTGGTTTGGATAGGGGAGCCCGTTCTTGAGTTATAAAATTTTGATTTTTATATTAGGTATAATTATATAGATGTAAATCATTTACTTTCTGCTATGTCTAATTGATTGGTTGAACATCGTGATCTGTTCAACGTGACTCGTACCGGTAAAAGAGAACCAATTACAAGAAGTTCTATTAATTCACTCATTTGATTCCACGTGATTTTATTTATAACATCTCTAGATTTCGTTGTATCGCACACTTTTTAAATGCAACTCTTAAAATATTATGTGGTGATCGTCACATCAGACGGAATTTGAAATTGACCCATCTAATTAAAAAAAAGTTAAACAACTGTTGAACACTTGTCTAAAATAACTGGCAACTGCAAAATAGCATTTGACGTTGATATATTAGAGTCGTTCTTCAGTTACACTTTTTTAGTCAAGTGTTCAACAGATGTTCAACTTTTTGTGGTACGACGGATAGTCTTTAATAGATTTTCAACTTTATGCTCTAAATGCGGCTTTGCATTCTTTAACGTCCACTCGATTTTGAATCTCGAAGGAAATTCATTCAGGTATTTCAAGCTGTCGCTATGTTCGAAATTCGAGCGGTACCTATCTCGTTGAGAATTCGATATTCAAATTCGCGAGCTTCCGTATCGTACCATTGGGGATGGCAACTGGGGAACTAATGGCGCTAGTATAGCTTGTTCCAAGCATCGTCATTGGTTCAAATCTTATAAATATGTACTTCAAAATAGTACTACCTCATTGATCGGATTAGGACTTAGCTATGGTGGCGCCATCTACAATTAGCTTTGACCGGCCTTCCCTATTAAATTTCCTTGTACCACAAGGCAACAGATGCTGATAAAATATTTGAAAAGTAAAAATTCCTTAGTCCATACCTACGTTGTTTTAGTGTAGTATAATTAGTATAAACCATTATTGTTGCTTGTAATTTGTTTTTTTTTGTGCCATCGTCATACATAATATTAAATAATAATAAGATACCATGTGTTGTAGTCATAAACTGCGCATTAATATCTTCTTTTACCGTATAGAGGTAATGTAAAAAAGAGATGACTGGCTCACTGACAGATCAATCAACTCACAGCCGAGACCGTCAAAAATTATGATTTTTTGCACAAACTATGACCCTGTAACGTAAAGGACTGATGATGGAACACTTTGGTTTTAATTCAGTATGAGTCAGCCACAAAAATAATTCCCCACGAAAAAAGTATAAATAATAAAAATAGCCACAGGTTTTGTTTTTTTTTTTTTAATTTTGATTATTGTATACATTGGACCCATATTTTTTCGCACGGGGATAGTTGAACAATTAAATTATAAGATCCAGCACAAAACTACCGAAAACGAGGACACAATATGGAATCTGAACAGAAAGTACTAGGAGAACAGGATCAATACTTTTTTTCGAGGGGAATCATTTTTGTAGCGAACTTACAACCAGGGCCTGATTAACCCTTAGGCAAATTAGGCTGCAGCCTAGGGCGCGAGGATCGGGGGGGCGCCGAAATCGTGTCTATGATGCCTCTTCTCTTTTTTTTTTAATATTTAATTTTTATTTTTTCTCTAGTGTAAATACGAGTATTTAAAACAAAAATCAAGTCGAAGAAACTTCACACACTAGATGACCACGCTCATGGTCATGGCAAAGGCAACTAAGTTGTCTATAGAAACTAAGCCAATACAAGTCATGCGGCCAAATACGACATAGATTTGATTTTCTACTTGGTAGCCTGCTTGGTAGTACCTACTTGTCATGATTTTGGTCTTAAAGGTCTTAAGGTTGAACGTCATGGCACGCCGCTATCGCGGCGGTAAGACCCCTCGCAGCGTCCTGACCTACCGCATGACGCAGATCCTCACCGGACACGGAAGTTTCGGGAGGTACCTGTGTCTGATAAGGAAGGAGGAAACGCCTGGGTGTCACCACTGCACTGCGAGGATCGCCCGGAGGACACGGTGAAGCATACGGTGCAGGACAGCCCCGCTTGGGCAGAGCACCGCCGTGCCCTCACGGCGGCGATAGGCGGAGACTTCTCGAGCCCGGCATTGGTCGAGGCCATGCTGCGGGGCGAGACGGAGTGGGAAGCGGTCGCCTCCTTCTGCGAAGCAGTCATGCTCGTGGAGGAGGAGGCGGGCCGCGTGAGGGAGAGGACAGCGTCCTCCCTCCACCCCAGCCGCAGTGGTAGACGCCTACGGAGCCGGACGTCGCGGCAGACGATCTCCGGCCACCGTAGGCACGGGCATGCGGGCGGCGAGTAATGGGCGACTCGCTGTCCGACCATGGACCATGCCCGGGTCGACGGCGCGTTGTGTTCCACGCGCGCCTCAAAGAGTATCAGCACAATGACCCTTTAGAGGGCCAATGCCTGCTGGGGTCGCGGGACACAACGTAAACCGCGACTCCGATACAAATAGGTACTGAAGGACACCGTTGATTTTAGTCAGTACAAGTATGACAGTCCTTCCCGCCCTGCCGTGGCTGGGAGGACTCATTTGATGAATTTACCACGATAAAAATATAGGTTGAATGTGTAGATTAAAAAACAACGTTAGTTTCGCTTGCAGATTTATCTGAAAAACTAGGTATAGGTAGTATGAAGTAGTATCTGATAGTGAACCATGTTAAAATTCTCACACTACTACTCTACTCAGTTACTACTTTTTAGGCCGTCCGTAACGCACCTGGCGGGGGCGCGTCTTAATAATTAGCCTAGGGCGGTCAGCCCCCTTACTCTCGACACTCGATCTCAATTGAAATTGGAAATTGGGATCGAGATCTTGTCATTCGGCACTCTTGAATGTTACACTAGCTCACGATTGGAACAGTATTGGGCGGTTTTTTTTGGAACTAAATGAAATCGACTTTACTCGAACGAAAATAAATATCAGCACAAAATTTATTGATTTAATGAGTAATTCAATATTTTTAAATTTGGTAACTAACGTTTTCATTTGTATGGCCACCCCATGACAATCAGTGTAGGTGTAGTCGAACTTGCAGTCAATTCAAATCTCAATCTCGACTCCGTTCAAGAATGCCAATTTTTTGAATATTGGAATTGAAACTGAATCGAATTGGAATACGATCGAGATTGGGATTGATTTCAAGAGTAAGGCCCCTGAACTCTTAATCAGTCGCTGCTTACAACAACTCCCATCCTAAAAGTAGCTGGATGTTATGGCTAGGCATTCCCAAATAGAAAAACGCGTGAGTTAAGAGATATATAAGATTACCAATTAGTGATCTGTTTTTATTCTGAACCAAACAATAATGAAACACAATATCGATACCTTAACTAATAAGTAATAGAATTTATAAGGCTAGGTAAACAATGTTTATATTTGGCAATTATTTTATTTAGCAAACTAGTGTTTGCCCGCGGCTTCGCTTGCGTTAATTTAAAATTTGAGAAACAATACGGATCGTGTAAGTGGCGCCATCTGGAATATGAACGTAATTGTTTTTTTTTTCTCGGCAACAGCTCTCTTCTTTTTTAGGGGATGAAAGGTACCCTATAGCCGTGTCTATACTCCTGACAACGTATATACGCAAAATTTTGGGATGATCGATTCAGTAGGTAGTTTGCGTGAAAAGGTAAAAAACAAACATACTTGCATTAATAATATTAGTTAGATCAATAATGTTATACGTAGGTACCTACATAGTTTGCATACCCAAGTAACACAGTCTTGAGGTTTTAAAACCAATCTGTCTATAGACTGTCTATTCAGGGTTAATCTTTAGATATGGGCTTTCTAAAGAAGGGTTTGATATAGAACATTTAATCTTATACAGTTTTTTATCTAAAGCTGGATTATTTTAAGAGCATTTGTTCTTTAAAACAGTTATTTTAAGTACGTTTATAGGTACGAGTATATCGAATGTTTATAGATAAAATGCTCTATAGATAGTTTAAAAAGCCTAAAGGTACCGAATTTGAAGTAGTTTTATAGATAAGATGGTATATTTTAGGACAAAACTTTCTACAAATATTCTATTTTGGCTAATGGTACTCTCATCTTTTTTTTCTATAGATACTTCAGTCTAGATAAAATACTTTAATAGATATTTTTTAGTTTGTCTAGAAAACTGATAGAGAAGTAGTGTTTTTAGAGTGTTTTTCCTTAAAAGTGGCTTAGTTAAGTGCATTTGTACTAGAAATTTAAATTGGATGAGTTTATGCAATATGATATTATATGCAATGGAGAAGATGAAACAAATTATCAAAAAAACGGAACCCTTATAGATTCGTCATGTCTGTCTGTCTGTCCGTCCCATGTCAAAGCCCTTTTTGACGAAAGTTTATGAGCTATCCTGTTGAAACTTGGTAAGTAGATGTATTATGTAAACCGCATTAGGATTTTCACACAAAAATAAAACAAAAACCAAATTTGGGAGTACCCCCCCCCCTACTTAGAATTGAAACTCAAAACATTTTTTTTCGCCTGACCCATACGTGTGGGGTATCTATGAATAGGTCTTAAAAAATGATATTGAGGTTACTAGCATCATTTTTTTCTAAACTGATCGGTTTGCGCGAGAAACGCTTCCAAAGTGGTAAAATGTGTGTCCCCCCCCCCCCTGTAACTTCTAAAATAAGAGAATGATAAAACTTAAAAAAATATATGATGTACATTACCATGTAAACTTCAATTGAAAATTGGTTTGAACGAGATCGAGTAATTAGTTTTTTTTATCGTCATAAATCGTAAACCGCAATTTACCTTTCAAAGTTACAACCAACTACAAGAACTTTTAAATTATGTTACTTGCTGCTACGGAACCCTTTATGGGCGAGTTCGACTCGCACTTGGCCGGTTTTTTAGTTTTTGTAAACTACTAAAGAATTATTACGACTGACGATGAGCGAGCGCCCCATCAGCTTCTGATACACCCCAAAAAAATACAAAATCCCAGAACGTGCGTTACTCATCTATTACTCGGTGAAATTACGGGCTTTGTATAAAAATCTGCGAATATGCTTATAACAAATTAAATACGAATACTCCATGATTGATTCACTTGTAGGTATCTACCCACTACCTAGAAAACAAGCTATGGTACCGCCTGCCGCCGCTCCCGCCCGTCGTATGTTATAATTATTATTTCTCACATTGTCTATACTTAAATAAATCAGAACTACTTTTTACTTACCCTCTTGAATTGAATTATTATATTGGTTTGTTACTGCATAAAATGGTCCTTCGAATTGATAACCTCCTCCTTTTTTTGAAGTCGGTTAAAAAATGAGTTGACATTTCGAGGGTCAATCTCGAAAAGTTCCAAGCAGATCAAGAACTTTTTTTGTTACGTTTTGTGACTATAGACAAGATCTGGATCCACCATTTTGATCCTGAAACGAAACAACAATCAATGACTTGGAATCGAGCCTCCTCACCGACACCAAAGAAATTCAGTGTCAAGTTCGGCGGGAAAGGTTCTGGTTTTTGGGACGCTGAAGGCATAATTATGGTGGAATATTTGACAAAGGGAGCCACTATTACGGGCTCTTACTACGCAAACTAAATAAGAAAATTACGGGAGGTCATTAAGGAAAAAAGACGCGGCAAACTGCGAGTTGGAGTGCGTTTCATCAAGACAATGCACAGGTTCACAGAGCCGCAGTTGCGAGAGCTGCCATTCAAGAAACGGGATTCAAACTGCTCGAAAACCCTCCCCATTCGTTAGATCTAGCTCTTAGTAACTTCTACCTCTTTCTTCGACTCAAGGAACACCTCCGAGGCCAGTAATTTTAAGACGATAGTGAAGTGATGGCCGCTGTTAAGGAGTTTCGGGAGGGTTTTGGAAATATTTTTTTTCAAAGGGAATCCTGGGTTTAGAAAAACGATGGACTAAATGGATTGATTTGTTAGGAGACTATGTAGAAAAAGAAATTATTATTTTAACTTTAAATAGGTACCGTGTTTTATATTCCTTATCATTACTTTTAGATCACCCCTAGTACATAATTAGAACTAACATAATAATTATCATCAGTGCTAAAGGGGCTTAATTTATTAATATTTTCCGAAATAACATTTTTTCCTTAAATAAGAATTTAATTCATAAATCTACTTAAAAACATAAATCAAATAAAAGTAAAACATTTTTGCCATAGGTACTACAATATAACACCTAAATAATAACTATGTATGCTGATTCATTCTTATAACGCTCATTACTGAAAATAATGATTTTTGATATTGGCCCTATTAGCACCAGGCCACAGAAATAAAGCTGGAATTCGTGGAATTTCTCTATCATTATGCTATTCAAATACGAGCTCGTGTTCTATTAAGTAGGTTGCTTCTATTATTTTGTTCTTTATAGATAAAAAGGTACGAAGAAATTAACAAAAACTTTAACCGAAAGTTATTAGACTACCAAAACATTAAGGCGCTGACAACACCCAAATTGGCTTGTCTCAAACAATTTTTTTGCCAAATCTATACAGTTTTTGACCGTGAAAAAAATATATGTTAATCTTGAACATATTTCTGAGAACACTGTTGTTTTCGAAACACGTTCTTGTAAAGTTTTCTCGATACAAAAAAATTGTAAACTTACCTCTTAAAATGATCTTCCAACAAAAAAATCTGCATTACTCGTCAACGTACATTGATAAAATTTATAACATCAACGTATCAGATGTAAATACAGAACTTAGTTGTTTTTTATTTTTGAATATTCAACTTATTTAAAAGTTATTAATTTACATTATGGTCTGTAAAACGTTACGAGCGTCCTGTGATCACGCTTCTCTTTCTTACGTATACAATCCGACAGTGATCGCATAGACGCGCTGCTAGACGGACGTATGTCGCTTGTCGCTTTGCCCCGCTATCCGTTCACTTCATTATTTGATGTTTGATAAATTCAAACATTCGTAATATTTTATTTTGTTCCAAAAAGTATCTATACTAAGTTGTATAAAAATTGGCACGTAAAGACATTGGTATAGGAAATAAGTTTAAACATAAATAATGTTCTAAGTTGTGAAAACAATTTTGCTGTGCAAAATGGAGAATAAACAAAAAGGCCAGAGGCCAGCAAAAAAGCGCTTGTAAACAAACAAACAAAAACATAGGAAAGTAGTAAAGTAAGACCATTTTTATAGTGTATTACCAAAGATAAATATCGTATTACTGACAAGACTAGTAAATAAAATTATAACCAAATAGGTACTATGAAGGCTATTTTGTACCACTCATAGCGTAAATTCAATCGGAAGTGTAAGTCTTGGTTGGTCTAGTGGTATATGAACAGATCTTGACGAACGGGTACCGGGTTCGAATCTCAGAAGAGTTTTAGTAAATTAATAGATATTTTTATTTACTTGTAACATTATTTTTTATTTACTTTTTAATTTTTTTAGAATAATTATTAATATTTTCTGTAAAGAAGTAATAAAGTTCTAAGTTGTGAAAACATTTGCTGTGCAAAATAGGGAATAAACAAAAAAGCCGGAGGCCAGCAAAAAAGAGCTACTATATTAGCAAACAAAAACATCCAAAGGAAGTAGTAAAGTAACAACATTTTATATTGTAAAATTTGACAAGACGAGTAAATAAAATTATAACCAAATAGGTACTACAACGTATATGAAGGCTATTTTGTACCACCCATAGCGTAAATTCAATTTCAAATGTAACGCTAGGTTGGTCCAGTGGTATTTGTACAGATTCTGAAGGACGAGTATTGGGTTCGAATCTCTGTTGAGTTTTAGAAATTTTAATTAGGTTATTTTTTATTTACTCGTAATATTTCTTTTTTTATATTTATAGAATAATTATTAATATTTTCTTTACAATAAAAAGAGACGTTTGGCGAACAGTTCCGAAACAGGTGAAACTTCGGAAATTGTTTTTCACCAGTGCGTTTAGCGTTATATGTACTTCTACTTATGTAGGTACTGATATACATTTATATGTTTTTTTTTTCACTTTGATAATAAAAAGAAAGTCACAAATAAGTGAAATTATTGCTCTTATCGCTAGCGCGGCAGATGTCCACTGATAAACTATACAATTTACATAGACCTATGATTCTCTTAGAACTGGACTTATAGGGAAATACTCGTAGCTTTGTCCATTGTCTCTTGCTCACTCTATATAAATCATCGGGTGACTTTTGGTATTTTTAACTGTCTTCAAAGAGGAGGAGTTATGGTTTTGATAATTACGTTAAAATAGTACCGACTTCAAAAACAAAAACAAAAAAGTTTAAAATAACTTTTCTTTCGGAAGTCAGTGGCTTTGTTTTTTATTTCATTGACTGTTGCCACCGACTTCCGAAATAAAAGTTATTTTAAACTTTTTTGTACCTATTTGTTTTTGAAGTCGGTACTTTTTTAAAAAAGTTTTTATTTTACCCTTTTTTAGGGTTCCGTAGTCAACAAGGAACCCTTATAGTTTCGCCATGTCCGTCCGTCCGTCCGTCCGTCCGTCCGTCCGTCTGTCCGCAGTTTAGCTCAGAGACGCACAGTACTAGAGAGCTGTAATTTGGTGTAAATATACGGATTTGTTGAGCCGAAAAAGTGGTAAAATAAAATGTCGTAAAATATTTTTTTTAGGTTACCTCCTGTACACGTAAAGTGGGGATGTTTTTTCTTTTTCTCGCGTACCCCTTAGTGTGGGGTATCATTAAATAGGTCTTTAAAAAATATTGACAGTTTCCATTAACAATTTTTTGATAAAAAATTTCGTTTGTGAAATATTAAGCTTTAAAGTGCTAAATTTTGCTCGACTCAAGTGTCCCCCCCCTCTACCAGCTAAACGGTTATTTTTGGGGGTGTGAAAAAATTCACAATAGTAGTATTATAACGAAGTTTAAAAGAAAATTATCATGACTAAGTAGGCTTTACAAGTTTACGAGTAATAGTCGACCAACTTATAAAATGTACTTGGATAACATATTTTCTTAAACAAAATGTATCGGAGAACATGTTCTTCAACTGCAAATGTAAGTTTGTCAACTTTATTTTTACAGCTTTAATAGGTATGTTTTTAAAGTATGTTTTTTGGGGATAGGTAGGTTTTCATCGTCAACTATTTTCAACTAACTTCAAAAAAAGGAGGAGGTTCTAAATTCGTCGTAATCTTTTTTTATGTATATTCCCCGATTTCTCAGACTCCTGGACCGATTTTGAAAATTCTTCTTTTAAAATTAAATTCAGCGAATCAGTTTAGTTAGTTCGCATAAGTATTTTGATGGGCAACTACGGAACCCTACACGGTGCGTGGCCCGACACGCACTTGGCCGGTTTTTTTGTTAGTTCTGAGGGGGTATTACGTCTTGAAACCAGGCTTGTTCAAGTGAGTGAACGAGATGGCGCTAGACGACTTGTTTAGTTGTCACTTTCACTCGCCGGAACAAGCCTGGTTTTAAGACGTTGTAATACCTCCCCAGATATTCAACAAAAAACTTCGTATACAGGTGTCTGCCCACTACACCGTATCATACCATGACCGTAATAGGAACTTGTCAGGCAAAAAAATATCTTTATATAGAAAAGCATGACACTTCGTCCACTAGACCATTCCGTCACCGACCCGTACCGTCGTGTGCCATGCACGGAGCATTAATAATTGTCGGCGAGAATATTTTGCCGGCGCCGATACGCTCCGCGCATGGCACGTGACGTTCCCAAACCGATGCCCGACGGTTGCCTGTACAACGTCCAATATATTCTCCTTCAGTTTTTCGTTCTTTGAGGAAGAAGAGAAACAAAAAACCACTCGACGCTACTGGATTCACGATACTTTATTATCGTGAATCCAGTAGTGTGGAGTGGTTTTTTGTTTCTCTTCTTCTTCCTCATACAATATTATGACAATCATTGCAAGTTGTCTTGTCTAACAGTTAATCTTTTAAAAGCCATACCTATTTTATTATTTTAAAACTTGATAGCACTCCCGAAACGTCCAAGCGTTACCGATACACATGCGATTATGAAACGGCTTATAAGACATACAAATTACAAATTACGGGTGGGCAACATATGGGTAGCATACGGACACCATACCGTTTACCGTTTCAGTGGGCAAAGCAAGCCGTATCGTATTGCCGTTCTTTATACGTTCATAGCTCGGTCATGGTATGATACGTTGTAGTGGGCAGACTCCTTAATCGGCGTCTTTAAAAATATATATCCAAGCGAGCAGCAAAAACGGATCTATGCGGGCAACGTCACGAGATATCCATTATTGTTATATACTGAAACCTTCCCTAGAATGTATCAAACACTTTTCCGAAAACCGCATGAAAATCGGTACAGCAAAACACGAGATAATTGTGAACAAACAAACAATCGACTTTGAAAATCTACGATCTAAGTAAGCAAAAAATTCCCTATCTCAAAAACTACTCAACCGATTTTGATGAAACTTGCAGTATTCCCTAAGTTGAACGATACCTAGTACAACACAAAAAGAATTACTTAAATCGGACTTGTAGTTCCGGAGATATGCGAACACAATCATAAAAACATACATACATAATTATATACATTATACATACATACGCTTTTGAAATTTGGTACATTTGTTCAGACGCTGATATAGACTAACATATACGAAAACTGGGCCGTTCTGGAAATATTTCATACATACGGGTCAAATTGATAACCTCCTTTTTTTGAAGTCGGTAAAAAACGATCGAGCGAAACTTCAACGTTTTACATTCACCCTGTATGTTCTAATGTTGATTTTTGATGAAAGATTTTATAATTTTTACTTATGAATTTAAATTGGTGTCATTTTGAAATAATCATAATAAAGAAGTTTCAAAATTGGTACCTACATACCACGGTAAAAACATGCATAAATACAACAGCAAGGTCGGCAGTTTGTTTTTATTTTCTTTACATTTATGCTGTTTTAAATTCAGTATCTTAAAATGTATAAACCAATACATTCATTTTAATCGCCTGATCTAATTTGTTTTTAGCTCTTCATACAGAGTTAAAATATATAAGAGCGCCATCTATTGATTCATTGACCGCGTCCTTTGCTTCTTCGTTGGTAGTTCGCTGTATCACCGCTCTTTAAGAATGGCGCTAAGATACCGGAGAAATAGTGGGCGTGGCTAAAATACCTAAACAGCGCAGCTCAATTTCGGTTTTCAGCGTCTTAAGTCTCACAACAGAATTTGGAGAACAACAATTCTAAGTACTTATTAACAACCTTCACGCTATGTGCGAAGTAGGTGGTGGGGACTATAAAATCGATCGCAGCTCGCGATGTGAATCAATGGGCGAGGAGTGAACCGAGTGAAGTAAGTACCTACGTGTTTTTTTTTTCATGGAGAATTAATCAAATTTAATGAGTCCTCCCAATCATACAGTCAGACTTGTACTGACTAAAATCCACGGTGACCCTCCATTAGATCTTTACGTTACTGGGTCACAGACTCACGGCATTGGTCGAGGTCATGATGCGGGGCGAAACGGAATGCGAATCGGTCACTTCTTCTGCGAAGCAGTCATGCTAGCGAAGGAGGAGGTGGGACGCGTGAGGGAGAGCCGCCTCCACCTCACGACCCAGCCGCCGCCGCGGGGGAAGCCCACGGCAACGGACGTCACAAAGCGATTTCCAGCCACCGTAGGTGCGGTCATATGGACGGCGAGTAATGGGTGAATCGCCGTTTGATCATAGAGCATGCTCGTTTTGACGACGGCGCGTCTTGTTCTACGTGCGCCTCAAAGAGCTGTCAGTAGTCTGACAAGGACTTTAGACTTTGACTTTGAAGGCCAAAGCAAAATCAAAATCAAAATCAAAATCAAAAGTCATTTATTCAAATTAGGCTGATTTATCAGCACTTTTTGAAGGTCAAATTTTACATAAGACAGTCCCCCAAAGCGCCCCCCCTTCGACACTTCCTAGTGTTTTGGCTGGGAAGAAGAAGTGGCGGAACAAACTCCCCAGCAACACATCTGTCTGTACGGTTAGAAGAACCAAGATTTATACAATTTAATAGAACAGAACATTCACATTGTACATCAATCCGAGATTACACCTCAATCGTGACTAGAAGGCACATAAAGATAAACTAGGACCATCCATCATAGTAAAAGAACAACTAGAAAATAAATTAAATTACGTATAACAAAACCAAAGATCAGCAAGTCGACCAGACACCACAAGCAGCACCCGTTCACGAGTATAACGCAAAGATCAGCTACTCCCCCACGCCATGTAAGTGGGTAGGAGGCAACCCGACCCTCGACGCTACCGCAAGCAATGTCAACTAAGGGAGCATGACAACTTGCCGCCGGTTCCTCAGTCAAATACACTACTAAAATAAGATTAAAAGTCGTGGTCGCTAGTTTTTCATAGTGCAAAACTGTTTGTTAGAACATTAAATAAAACATTAAAATCAAAAAACTAATCAACATAATATAAAACAAACACAAACATAAAAATAAAAAAAAATAAAAAATAACACACACAAAACAACAAAATGTACATAGAAATAAGACTAAATGACTTAACTAAGTCAAAAAAAAATAAATAAAAAAAACAATTATATGAACTCATATAACCTGTCGGAAAAAAAAAAAAAAGAACTGGAGAAAGAGCATGAACGCAGTCATAATTTCAACCGAGCGACCAACTGCTCTTATCGTTTAGGTAGTCATTTAACGAATAATATGCCTTAGAACAAAGGATGGATTTGATCTTAGATTTAAAGGCATTAAAAGGTAAGTCTAACAAAGATGAAGGCAGTTTATTATAAAAAACTATGCCGAGCCCTACAAATGAGCTATGAACTTTATGAAGCCGATGAAAGGGAACACGTAGGTGGTGCTTATTTCTAGTATTAAAATTGTGAATATCACTGTTTTTAGTATACAGATGTAAATTCTGCCTAATATACATAATGTTGGCAAAGATGAATTGAGATGCCACCGTCAGAATGCCAATCTCTTTAAACAAGTCTCGCAGAGAAACCCTAGAACCCAGCTGGTAAATTGCCCGAACAGCTCGTTTTTGCAATACAAATATATTTTGAATGTCAGCGGCTTTTCCCCACAATAAAATTCCGTAGGACATAACGCTGTGAAAATAACTAAAATAAACTAGTCGAGCTGTATCAACGTCCGTGAATTGTCTTACTTTACGGACAGCATAGGCAGCCGAGCTGAGCCTTCCCGCCAAGCTTGCTAAATGCGGACCCCATTGAATTTTCGAATCGACTCTTATACCCAGAAACACAGCTGAATCAACAGTTTCAAGCTGTTCATTACTTAGTACAATATTAGGTCCTAGATTTCTAACATTTGGCAAGGCGAACTTTATGCATTTAGTTTTTTTAGCGTTAAGAACCAGATTGTTAGTTGTAAACCAATCCGTGACCAGTGTTAATGCGGAGTTTACATCGTCAAAATCCTGTCTATTTCTATCTACTTTAAATATAAGAGAAGTGTCATCTGCAAATAATACAACGTCACAAACGCCCTTTAAAAGATATGGCAAGTCATTGATATAGACCAAAAATAAAAACGGACCCAGAATCGAGCCTTGAGGCACGCCTAGCTGAACATGTTGACCGGAAGATTTGGAACCATTTATATCTACACATTGGAGTCTATTATTTAAGTATGAATCTATTACATTTAGGGCTTCATTTTGGACTCCATAATGACGCAATTTTCGCAATAGTGTGCCATGGTGTACGCAGTCAAACGCTTTAGATAAATCACAGAAAACACCAATTGCATTTTTACTGCTCTCCCACGCCTTATAAATGTGCTTCAGCAGAGCAACACCTGCATCAGTAGTTGAACGACCTTTCGTAAAGCCATATTGTTCGCTATGCAGGAGGTTATTTACATTAAAATGTCTAAGCAACTGTTCGAGTATTATTTTTTCAAATATTTTACTAAAAGCAGGTAAGATGGATATTGGTCTGAAATTACCAATATCATTTTTATTGCCTGATTTAAATAATGGTATGACTTTACTGTTCTTCATGAGGTCGGGAAAAGTACCCAGATCAACACATTTATTAAAAGTAATTGCAAGATAAGGAGCTACGATGTCGATAATGTTACTTAGGAGTTTAACTGAAATGCCCCAATAATCACCAGTATTCTTAGATTTAAGCTTGTTGAAAACATTAATTACGTCACGCGGAGATATGTGTTGAAAGTTAAATATGTTACTGCATTTAGGCACACTACGATGCAAAAAGTTTTCAGCTTTAGACGGCGACGAGCTTAAGGAGCGAGTTGTAGAAACAGGAATATTTACAAAAAACTGGTTGAATGCATCAGCTACTGCAGCCGTATTTGAAACTAATTTATTGTCTATCAAAATCTCTAATTGATTTTCTTGTTTAACCGCTTTTCCCGTTTCGCTATTGATAATTTTCCAAGTAGCTTTAACCTTGTTGCTAGAATTTTTAATTGTTTCGCTTAAAAATTTTGACTTCGCGATAACACAAATCTTCTTAAATAATTTTGAATATTTTCTAACGTATTCTAGAAAAGGAGTATCAAACATGTATTTTTTCAAACCATACAACTCGTACAATCTCGCTCTACTTTTATAAATGCCTGGTGTAGCCCATTGATTAAAGCCAACTGAGGTTCCATTTTTGTCGATAATTTTGGTCTTGAAAGTGGACTGGTATTCTTTTTTAACAACATCAAAAAGGGCTCCATAGATTTTATTAGGATTTTCTGATTCAACTATAGCTGGCGTAAGTTTATAAGCTACATTATTCTTGAATTTGTTACATCGACCAGCTGTATAAGGCCTACATTCAATCTTGTGTGTTTTTTTACGTAAAGGCATAGGGAAGCTAGCCATCAAACCACAGTGATCAGACGTTAAGTCATTTAACACTACTTTATTTTCAGTATCAGAATCTGTAAACATGTTATCAAGACAAGTCGACGAAGACGCAGTGATTCTAGTTGGTTCAAAAAATAAGTTTATTAAATTAAAAGATTTGAAAAGGTTAAGTAGCCTGACACTTAGTGGAGTTGCATCTAAAATATTAACATTAAAATCTCCACATACAACTATATTTTTATTACATGATCTTAATTTACTTAGTGAGTCCTCCATTACTGATTCAAAACTAGTAAAATCCCCAGAAGGGGGTCTATAGACGCAAATTATTACATAGTTCTCAAGTTCCACACAAGACAATTCGATAACACGCTCGACAGAAAGATTTACTAAATCTAAACGCTGTTTACATTTTAACTTGTTTGAAACAAGCACCAACGAACCACCACGAATAGCACCCTTTCTCACAAACGCACTTTGCACAGTAAAATTATCATCATTGAAAAACGCTAATTCATGCTCCTTCAACCAGTGTTCAGTCAGACATAAGTCCTGAACCTGATGGTGTTCCATAAATAAACCTAACTCTAACTCCTTGCCGGACAAACCCTGCATATTTTGATGCACAACATTCAACATATGTAGCTTGCCTGTTGTCGCACCTAACAGTTTAAACAATTAAGTGAATCAAAATTATTATCAACACTACTATCAGAAATCATAGGCACAATAGTACCAGTGTGACTGTGTATATTATATACTAAGAGATTAGCAATTAGTCTCCTACAACTAGCAGGCAAATACATAGAATAACTAGTTAGCCTGTAATCAATTAAAAAATTGTTAATATCAAAATACAAGATTTCATTACTGTGACGACAAGTCCTATTATATAACAAAAGATTGAGATTATAAATATGCCTATTTTGCTCATTGGACAAACAATGTGAAAATGGCAGAGAAGAAAGAAGCCTGCTGCGGGGCTGTCTTGTCAGGCAAACGTGACCTTGGAACGTAATGACTACTGAAGGTTTATTATATAGGGTGACTGTCAATTAGTGTACGATACTTAAACACGTGATTGCGCTCATGATAATAAATTTTTACTATGGGAGCAAAGCCGAAATCTTGAAAAAAATATCAGCTGTTCAGTACATTAAGCAAACATAAATGTACTGAACAGCTGATGTTTTTTCGCGTTTTCAGGTTTGTTCCCATAGTAAAAGTTGTTGGTTATCATGAGCACAAACACGTATTTAAGTACCGTACACTAATTACCAGTCACCCTATATACTGGAAACTATTGATGGACTCACCGTGGATTTTAGTCAGTACAAGTCTGTCAATTGCTCCCATCCCGTCCTAGGTTGGAGGCTAATTAGAAGAATAAAACACGATAAAAAAAAAACGATTTCATCATGATGTTTTTCTTCACCATTTTAAGAGCAGTTTCGTCGCACTATGACTACTTTATGAAGGTTTCAAGTAATCGGTAGCATAATGAAAGAAAGTAATAGGAGCCCCGCGACGGGGCTCCTATTACTTTGAGCTTAGATGACGGTTTTAACAGCAGTGAATTATTCGACGGACGTTATCTTGTTTGGAGACGTGATCGTGATTACTCCCGAACCGGTCAGTTGCGTGGTGGAGGTGTTCATAGCTGTTAAACGAGAACTTACAATAGTTGAGAGGTTGGATTGGCGTAGTTCTGCGGAGAATATTTGGCTATCCTTAATCCTTAAAAAGTCAAAACCACAGGTTAATTACAATATTATTTGTGCGCTTTACTTATGAAAGGAGAATCTAGGTAATTCATACAGTACTCAGTTGCGCAATATCACGGATAATTTTAATAACTTTATTCTGACTCATCCACTTGACAAATTTTTGCTGGTGGGTGATTTCAATTTCGGAAATGATGTCGAGTGGTGTAATGGGGACATGGCTACTAATGGGGAGTTAATTCCTCAAAATATTTCTTCTCAGCATGTTACCTACTCATTTCTTTGATGCATTGCAAACTTTCACAACATGTCACAGTATGTATATTGTATAATGGTGAACGGAATATTAACTGTAGACTACTCGACCTTGTATTTTGTAACGACACTGTAACTGTCTTGGAAAGTATGGATCCTCTTGCTGTACCACTTGATTTTCATCACAAGCCTTTAATTGTTTTGACTAAATTTGTTGAAATTCATACACTTGTCGATAAAACTAAGCAACGTTACATTTTCTCAAAGGGCAATTACGACCGGGCACGCCGCAATCGCGGCGGTAAGACCCATCTTTGAGGAGTGGCTGGAGAGTAGAGCTTGCAAGAACCGGTTCTTTTTAAAGACCGGTACCGAAGTTTCGGTACTGGACGTGGAACCGGGATTTCCCGGGAAATTCGGTACTTTCGGTACTCACGTACAAATGTCGCTATTAATATAGAGAGGGCGATTCGAATATAGAGAGGGCGCTGCCTAACTAGCATTCATAGTTGAGTAGCTCCGTATATTTCTTATTTATAAAATAGTAAAACGCTATAGTACATTCTGAGTCTTACATTATCCGGTGTGTTAAGTAAAAATACATGTGTGAAAGTGTTTTCAAACGTAAATATTAACAACAGTGTTCAAAAAACTATCAAAAATAAAAAATCATAACACAAACCATAAACCTCATTTAAGTGATCAAAACAATACAACTTTGTGATATTATAACTTTAAAAGTGCAAGTACCTGTGACGGCTTAAATAAATCAACATAATTAAGTGTCTATTGATCGTCAAACAGTGTACTGAACAAGGAAAAAATTCCTGAGGCATGAGTCACAGTAAGGCCTTTGTCAAACAGACAGGCGATAGCGAACCGAACCGAATCATGTCATATAAAAATGCGAAAGCGATCCGATACTCTATGTGACAGGCTTCTAACAATTCCATACATTACAAACAAAAACGCTACGCCACGCATTCGGTTCGTCTGTCAGTTTGACAAAGGCATAACGGATTTAATATATTTAAAACCAAAACCTATTAGAAAGGGTTCCATAGTTTCACACGTCTAATTAAATCCGTCGTGGCTGAAAGGCGACACGAACCGCCGCTAACTATCCGACACGAAGTGTCGCAAGTTCGATCCCCAAGAACCGAATCTCTTTTTGTAAGATCTTATAATCATAAAAATATCAACTAAGACGAAAGCATTCGCAAGGTATACTATCTGTGTAAAGTCACTAGCAGATATATCAACAGAGGGCGCTACGGTGACAATATTTGAATAATATAATGGATCTAGAAAGCAACAACGTTACCTTTCGTAAAATCTGTCGTACGAGTTCGCTAAATCGCTACCCCCACCGAATAATATCGTAATGTGATATAACGATACTTTGCGTTTTATTGCATATTCATCATGTAGGTACTCTCTTACACCTTGTCAATTTTTTTCACATTTTTCCTACGAGTACTTTACAAATTAGTATTTTTTTAATAACCATAGCCCTAATATTCCGTTACAGATTTATTGTAATTATTTACGTGAACAACATCGCTTCTAGTGATTACGGATAGCACTGATAATAAGCATTTCAATATGTTACGATAACGATATTATTCGAGTAAGAACAGCAAACTCGTTCTATAGTAAAGTTTTTTAACAATACTATTCCTGTAGAGATTTTATTTCAAAAGTACGGTAATGCTGGTTACTGTTTAATAATGTATTTTTTAAAAAATAGCAATTACTTTTGCAATAGTTTACCGAGTTGATATCTACACTCAATCTACGATTGCTGTATTATCTATTATTCATTACGCATCGCTTTCTTTTTTCCTAATGATAAACAAAGAGATAGAATAATATCGAATATGTGGCGTTGGGGGGTGGTAACCCCCCAACGGACATTGGCCCTGGTAACACACAAAATCCGCACACTGACGACCGATGAGAAGATTATCGAGCCGGAGGAATAATTGAGCAAAATGCAATGAAATCCGAAGAGAGGGTCAGGATACGATAGTTCTAGATTCCGGCAACATGCACTTCTACCGGGAAGGAGACCGTTAATTCCAGGGTGGTATTGGATTTCTCGTCCGCGGGTCCCTCATCAACAACGTTATGAAAGTCGACAGTTTGTCGAGTAGGGTAACACACACCTTATACTTACAATAATCAACCGGTATTCGTTAAAGGTCATAGAGGTATATGCGCCGACCTCGACACATTTTGATGATGAAGTAGAGGCATTGTATCAGGAGATATCCGAGGCCATACATACCCCCTAAACATACTTCACCGTTGTTATGGGGGACTTCAACGTGAAGGGCGCACGGAATGGCGATGAGTTGAGAGTGGGGCCATTTGGGTATGGGCAGCGAAACCATAGGGGCCAGCGACTGGTCGACTTCATGGAAATGGCAGAACTTCATTTAATGAACTCCTACTTCCAGAAGCGGCCATCCAGGAGGTAGATGTGGATGAGCCCCGATGGTACTATCAGAAATGAGATCGACTTCATCATGAAGGCCAAGAAGCGAATATTCAGTGATGTCTCTGTGATCCCCAAGGTAAAAACCGCTAGCGATCACAATATTAATGTGAAACTTGAAAGGTCTCGTCTGGTAAAGTCCACGCTCCAACTTGGTCCTGCCCACATCCAGAAACCCGAAGATTTTCAACTCGAACTGCACAATCGCTTCCAGTGCCTAACCGAATGCGAAACTGTGGACTAGATTAACAATGGGTTGGTGGAAACTGTCCAAGCTGTGTGGTTTTTTAAGACCCGCGCCGCAATAAACCTCAAAAGCTCTCGAACGGAACCATCAAGTTGATGCAAGACCGAATCGAGATGAGGCTGCAATCTTCAGCTGATATGTCGGAATATGCAAACTCAATAGACGAATCTCTAAATCAATGCGACGTGACCTGCGTGCCAATAGTGCGGCACGGATCAAAGAGGTAATCGAGCGGAACCAGGGCTCAAAAGTCAATTGTCAAAAGGTCAATTGGGCAAAGCCAAATTTTAATGACGAAGCTGAAGATTAATGACGGCAGCATCATTTCGACGAAACCGGAGATTCTGAGAGAGCTTGAGAGGTTTTACGGACATTTATACACATCAACACCCAGTGTCGGTACAGCTCGATACGCAAAAGCTAAACTGACTCGACACTGCACTGAGGATATCCCGGACATCAGCCTGTATGAGATTAGAATGGCTCTTAATCAGCTCTAGAATAACAAGGCGCCGCCGGGTGAGGACGGAATCACAACTGAACTTCTGAGAGCGCGTGGAAAACCGGTACTTTTAGTCCTCCAGAAGTTATTTAATTCCGTCATGTTTGAAGGTACTACACAGGTTGTTTTCAAAAAGGGTGACAACGCCTTGCTGAAGAACTACAGGCCAATCTCACTTCTGAGCCATGTATACAAGCTGTTCTCAAAAGTCATTAAGAACCGTCTCGAACGTAAGTTTGATGACTTCCAGCCTCCCGAACAAGCCGGTTTCCGAAAAGATTTTAGTACTAATAGACCACATACACACGCTTCGCCACAGAAGACGAGGAGTATAATCGGCCATAATGTTTAGCGTTTGTGGACTATGAAAAAGCCTTCGATTCATTCGAAACCTGGGCAGTATTGCAGTTCCTCCGACGATGACATATCGACTATAGGTATATCGAAGTGTTGAAGTGTTTGTATAGAAACGCCACCATGTCCATCCGACTTTAAGAAGAGAGCAATTGCAGTAAAGCGTGAGACCGGGAGACGTTACTTCTCCGAAACTGTTCACGACCGCGTTGGAGGTCGTTTTCAAGCTCTTGGAATGGAACGGACTCGGCATCAACATCAATGGCGAATATATCAGTCACTGTCACCTTCGTTTTACCGATGATTACAGTCATCATAGCAGAATCGTTGGAGCATCTCAAAGCTATGCTCAGCGACCTCAGTATCGTTTTCCAACGGTTCGGCCTTAAAATGAACATGGGCAAGACGAAAATCATGTCGAACGTCCATGTGGCACCCGTATCGGTTGTTGTTCGGAATGATACCCTCGAAGTTGTAGACCATAATACTTACCTTGGACACATTGTTCAGTTATACAGTTATACTGTAATGAGGTCACCCAAAGAATCCAACTCGGATGGGCAGCGTTTGGGAAGCTACGTGATATCTTCTCATCAGAATCCCACACTGTCTCAAGACAAAGGTGTTTAACCAGCGTGTGTTCCCAGTGAATACGTAGGGCTCCGAAACGTGGTCTTTCACTGCTGGCCTTTTAGACATTCGGAGTTTCTTTGCGGGATAAAAATCCGGAACATGGATATTCGGCGAAGAACTAAAGTCACCCACCGTAGCTCATACAATTTACAAGTTGAAGTGACACAATGGGCAGGCCACATCGCTCGTTGAACTGACGACTGATGGGGAACAAAAGTTCTCGAGTGGCGACCACGGACCGGAAGACGCAGCGTAGGCCTCCCACTAGGTGGACCGACTACATCGTGAGGGTTGCGGGCAACCGATGGATGCAAGTAGCGAATTGTCGTTTGGCGGGGCAGTCTAAGGGGAGGCCTATGTTCAACAGTGGACGTCTTCCGGCTGATGATGATGATGATGAGTGTTCTTTTATCAGAAACCCATAGTTTTATTGAAAGTTATATTTCTAATAATGGATATTACTTAACAGGCAATTTAAGAATAAAATAGTATTCAAACAATAATATAAATTAAAATGTATATTTTATAGGCGAAAATCCCAGTAACAGTCAATTACCGTTTATGTTTGGATGTCATTTTTTGACAAATAACATTGTAGTATACTATTATTGTGCACGCTGTCTTTTTGTTTTCACGCGAATAATATCGTTATGTTTTGTTGCGAAATAATGTTTTTCTAACGTATCCAGTAAAATATATTTTCTTTAATAACTCGGTCATAATAAAATAAAAATTTAATATGTTTATTTAGAATGATTCTATAAAAAATTAACTTTCATTTGATATATAAATCATTCTCTTAGGTTGGATAATTTTTACAATAATCATAAAAAACACTGTTTTATTTTTCCTGTAAAATTTGAATTTATCGATTACGATATTATTCGGTGGGGGTAGCGAAATGATATTACCAACATGACAAGTAGCAGTAACAAAAACTTATTCGACACTACAATGATGAGTATACCAGATAGCTTGCACGACAATAGTGGGGAAATCACCGACTTAAGTGAACAAGTCAAATTACTTATGTCACAACTACAATGTGCTCAACAAGAAATAGAGAACCTAAACAGCGAAAACTATCGTCTTAAATCTGATCTCCAAGAATCGCATAAAACTATTAATGAATATAAACAAATGTACTTGTCACATGAGACACAAAGTATGACACCCAAATCGGTTCCAAAAACCAACATATTGGTTCAAAACAAACCTGAAACTAGTTCTCCAAACGATAATTCAAATAATGGTCAAACAGAATCATATCCAGATCACAACCATCAAATCCTTACGATCATGTGCGATAAAGAGACTCAAACTTCTTGCGACGCTCATACGCAGCCAATAAACAATTTAAAATAATTGCAGTCATCAATAACCCCCAATAACAATAAATATAGTAAAACAGCCCTGGCAAATATCATCACCAGAACTAAACAAAAGAATAAATTATGCATCCTAAGCAGTGGCATCAAACCAGCAGGACATTTATCCCTGATAGAAAACGTCTTCTCCGACTACTTTGACTTCTGTCATTATTTTATACCAAATGGAACTTTAAAGGAACTCATACACAACATAGAAATTAAATTGAAAGACTTTACCGATAACGATTACTGTATAATTTTCGTGGGAGAAAATGACATAAAAGCTGAGAGAAATTTCTTAAGCATGATAAATATGATAAGAGAATCGTTGCAGAAGGTGGACCACACCAACATCATAATATGTTTACCGACGTATATAGCAGGAGCACCTATTTACAATTTTAGAGTGGAGATGTTCAATAGCTTGCTTCATCTTGATCTACAGACTAATCACTACGGCTACTCATTTGACAGCAACAGTGTTTTAACATTAGACATGTTCTCCGACACAACAGGAAAAATCAAAACACAGGGAATTAAACGTATTTATGACGGCATTTTGGATAATATTGTGGTAGACTTGTGGTCATTCGGTCAGTTTGACAAAATACCCAATAATAATAAAACACAGGCTGAACCTTACACTACTTTTAACTCCCCTGAAGCTAAAGAAAAAGAAACCAACAACCAGTTTTTTCTCTGAAAAATACATGTATATCTTACATCAGAATATCGCAGGTTTAATTAACAAATCGGACGCATTATGTGTGTACTTAGAAGAACTCTCAGATAGAAACAAGAATGTTGACGTCATATGCATTACTGAGCACTTTATTATGGCAGGATTTGAGTCAAATTTATACCTGCCAAATTACAGTCTGGCTTCATTTTATGGTAGAACAAATAGTAGAAGAGGAGGAACATGTATATTACTTAAGAAGGAACATAAATTCAGGGACATACCAGAAATACGCAAGTTTTGTTTTGAATGTTTATTAGAAGGATGTGCAGTTGAACTTGTTGACTACAAAATTATTATCGTTTGCATTTATAGGGTACCTAAACAAAACAACTTGTATACGTTCTTCCATAAACTGGAAAAACTGCTGACTTATATTGTTAAATTTAATTGTAAAAATGTAATAATTACGGGTGATTTTAACATTGATATTTTAAAACGCAATAATGTGACATTAGATTTTGAATGTATACTGTTAAATTATAATTTAAAATTGGCTATCCATGAGCCGACCAGATTCGCCAGTCAAACGTGCATCGATAATTTTGCACATAACTTTAAACAGGGCTGTAAATATGAAATTTTGGAATTAGGTCTATCAGACCATACTGCCCAATTAATCAAAGTTCCGGTTAAACAATATCTGGCGATGAAATACTGGCGTACAAAAAAACGCGACTATAGCATAGATAATATTGAAAAATTTAAATTATGTATCAAGAGCTTATCGTTCTCGAATGTTTACCTCACTGATGACCCAAACACGGCTTATAAACACTTTATAGATGATTTTAAACTTTTCTACGACCTTTGTTTTCCATACACTCTTCTTATAATAAAAGTCAATCATAAGCCAAAGTGGGTATCACGTGGTGTAAAAATTTGTAGTCGAAAAAAAAGGGATTTGCTTTGGAAATTCAGATTAAACCCAACAAAAGAAAACAAATTAAAGTATTTGAAATATTGTAAGTTATTTTAAAAAATTATAAACCTAACTAAACGTGTGCAAAATAATCACAAAATAATAACGTCGCGTAATAAAACTAAAACCGCGTGGCGGATTATAAACAAAACTAAACTCAACACTCCAAAACAATCTATTGATCAAATAAAAATTGATGATAACAATGTCCTTAACAATCCAACAGAAATAGCGAATGCATTTAATAATTATTTCATTGAAAAAGTCAAACCTATTCCGGGTGCCGGGAAAAAAAATACGTCTTTAATTAACCATCAATTGAAATCAATGTTTCTAGCACCAAGTTCAGCCTACCAGATTAATAAAATTATATGCAATCTTAAAAATACTAGCAGTGTGGGATATGATGACATTTCTACAAAAGTTATTAAAGCAGTAAATGACGATATTTGCCATCACCTGAGTCACATTCTGAACTTGTCAATATCAGCTGGAATATTTCCACAAGAACTGAAACTGTCCGTTGTAAAACCCTTATTCAAAAAGGAATGCAAACAATTAATGGTGAATTACAGGCCCATAGCACTATTATCAGTATTTTCCAAAATCTTCGAAAAGTATCTCTACATCGAACTCAATTCATACCTAGAAAAAAATAAAATTTTGTGTAATGAACAAAAGGGCTTTCGTCAAAATAAAACCATAAATATGGCAATATTTGAATTCATTCAAAATATTATCGGCCACGTTGATAAAACAGTTCCAGTTTGTGCTATTTATTGCGATATGTCACAGGCTTTTGATTATGTCGATCATGATATTCTAACCAGTAAGCTTGACGCATACGGCATAAGAGGGAACATTTTAAATTTAATTAGATCCTTTTTAACGAACCGCGAACAGTTAACAGTAATAACGAAACTAAATCCTAAAACAAAAATGGAAGAAACATTCAGCTCCATTAGGAAAAATGTCAGATATGGTGTTCCCCAAGGTTGTGTGCTAGGGCCGCTGCATTTTAATATCTATATCAACGACTTGCCAAAGGCAATTACTCAACCTATAACATTATTTGCTGATGATAGTACAGTCTCAATTGCGTGTAAGGACATTCAAAACTATAAATCTGACATAAATAATTCGTTGACATCTATAATTTCTTGGCTTGATAATAATAATTTAAAAATAAATTTATCAAAAACTAATATAATGCACTTTGGACAAAGATTACATAATCCATTAAATGTAAATTTGATTCATGATAATTACACGATAAACGAAGTATCTAAAGCCCGTTTTCTCGGCGTAATCATAGACAGCAGACTAAATTGGAAAGACCATATTGACGCAGTATGCAAAAGAATAAGTAGTCAGGCAAATGCTTTATACCAGCTTGCTCCATCTTTAAACACTGATGTGCTTCTCTCGGCTTATTATGGACTTGTAGAATCCATCCTCAGATATGGTATTATATTTTGGGGCAACTCATCAAATAAAGACATGGCATTTAGGATGCAAAAGCGGTGCATACGTGCTATGTTCGGTATGCAGAGTACTGAAAGCTGCAAGCCCTTATTTATAAGACATAAAATCCTCACACTGCCGTCACTTTACATTTTGGAAATCGCCTTATTTGTTAAAAAAAACCCCCATATGTTTCCTCGAATATCGGATATTGTAATACGAAATCGTCGGGATAATACTAAACTTCGTGTTCAGCCATCTAAGACAGCGCTTCTGCAAAAAAGTGTTGTCTGCATGGCACCGACAATTTATAATAAGATCCCTAAACGTTTAAAAGATTTAAATACAGACCAGTTTAAGAAAATCCTAAAAAATATACTGACAGAAAAAGCTTATTACAATATCAATGAATTTTTAACTGACAAATCGCTTTAGTTTCGCTGAATGCATAGCGTATATATTTGACTTTGCATGTTAATGTTATTTCATTTTTGTTATTTAATTTAATGTTTTATTATTGTTCTATTTAAATTATTGTTCTTTTGTAATTATTTTTGAAATGTTATGTTCTTTAGAACTAATTTGTACACCAATCATGGTCAAACATGTTGAGACAAAGATTATTCCGTAACATCTATATTAGAGATGTTACGAATATTCGCATTCGCATTCGCATCATGCGGATATTCGCATATTTTTAGACATTCGCATTCGCATTCGCATTCGCAAAATTCATGCGAATATTTTGCGAATACGAACTACTGAAAAAATACCAATATTTGGTACTCCTTCTTCCACACACTCCATTTATTCTTATCTTTTGTCGTCCTCTCCATTCATCTTTTGTTCAATCTGCCTTTATCTCGCCATTCATCATCATGTTCATCAAATCAATCACAATAATTAATCATAAATAATATGACCATGCTAAGATAAACGTGTTGGTCTGTTTTTCTTTCACTGACGCCACTCTTAGAGCTACTCTTGTACAGGGTGAAGTTTTCAACGGGGTGTGGATGGCTATATCCGAAACTATGAGGAATATCGAAAAACATTGAAAGGAGATTCGAGGCCGATTTTGACGGAAACTAAAACAGCATCATTGGATTTTAGAAAAAACAGTAATCTTGGCCAGGAATCGAACCAGCTAGAGCAAGGATCAAATTCTGGTGAAGTAAAAATGCAGTTTTTGGACACTACTCTTAGTTTCATAAGGCCATCCACGCCCTGTTAAAAAATCACCCTGCATACTTTTTCCATTTTCGTTACAGACACGAAGTAAAAAAAATTAGAAATAAGTTATAAAGTTACATTAAAAAGTGTTTCTTTTTTGTATTTTCTAAATTATCAAACATAATTGATTTAAAACTGAATATTCGCATTCGAATTCGCATTCGCGAATGTTGGAATTGAATATTCGCATCCGCATTCGCATTCGCGAATGTCAAAAATCAGATATTCGCAACATCACTAATCTATATTATGCATTTTACTATGTATATTATGTACACGTGTTTTTGCAAATAAATGAATTTGAATTTGAATTTAACTTATTGTATGAAAGGCACGAGCGTGCACACTAACTACATGACGTAAGTAATTATCTAAATCGGTTGATATATGAACTCATTACAAAGGTGGGTGGGATGGTCTAGTTCATACAACATTTTTTTATTCGTTAATCTATAATTTATTGACAATAATCATCAGAACACAAACTCAAGGAACCGAATTTGAATGCTTTTTTAAGCTGTTGCATAGCTTTTATCGCGGGCTCTGTTCGCGGCGACCAAATCAAGACATTCCCAACAAAAACCTAACGAAAATACGTAAGACCACGCATCGTAAACGTCTTTTCAGTTCGGGAGACTTCGGCAATCATAAAAATATCCGTCATAAAAACAATTTGCTTTATCTTACTGATTCTAGAAGACTAGCTACAAAAGGTGTTTTCACAATGAAACCTACTTATAAAATTCTCCTGCAACATAGAAGTTCTATATTACAGTAGTGCATCACAAACATTTCATTTTCTTTTAAAATAAAATAGTTATTTGTTATGCAAGGCTGCAAAGTTGATTTTTGGCGAGAATACTGGGATTGAAAACGAGGGAAGCGAAATTTTCAAAGGTACGAGATGCAGAAAAACTTTGCTGCCGAATGCAACACACAACTTTTCACCTCACTAAGCGAGGAAATGCTGTGGGGGCGGCTCCGAGGCTCGCCTGCCTGTGAAGAAAATAATTGACTACAAGATGTGTTCGAATTTTGAACAACACTTTGCGCTCTAGCGTGCAAAATGGAGTTTTACGCTCAAATTTTTAATGGGGAATAGTATCTTTCCGAGCGTGTGAGGTGGAAAAAAGGTAGCTTCACCGCGGCAATTTTGGAGTGCCACATGTATTTTTGATATTGATATAAAAAAAGCTTTTAAATATAAGAATTAAAATGTATATCAGGACTATATTTGGAAATTCCTACTAAATTTTGAATTAGAAATAAGCCTATAAGTCTTTAACATACATATTACAATAAGTCTAACATCACAATACAGTGGCCTTGTTCCTTCTACTATAAATAAATATCATTAAACAAACAGTAGCTAAACAAAATATATAGTGTAATGCTTTTTCGGATGAAAAAAAAAAAAAAACTCAAGAAAATAATGTAACAAACGCTATTTCCTTTAAAATAGAGGTAGTATGATAAAAAAGTAAAGGCTTTTTACAGATTAATAAACCAAATAATTATAAAATAAACAAAGTCTGAGCACGATTAAAGTTATTCTCTTTAAAATGAAAGTAATGCAATAAATGAAGCAAATCAAAAATCTACTGACATCTTGTAGATTTTTGATCTGTTTCATCATAACTGACCCCTTACTTACATTGCTGATTAGTTTTATTTATGAAATTCTCATTATTTTCAAATAATAGTAGTTTATGTAACTGGTACTACATAATGAGGGGTATTATACACGAGTGTGAGTTTAAAAAACGACCGAAGCGAGTTTTTTAATACATAGTATCACACGAGTGGTATAGTACCTAGTTATGTACAGTTTCATACACTACTTTATCTACTCTCATTGAACACGAACATATGAAATAAAAGATAAAAATTAATAAACACTAATATTCATCCACCGACACATAAACGTCAAAATTCCAACATTCCCATTTAAAGCGCGCGCAGCCACAGATAAAAAATTAAATAAATGTATCTATGATCTGTAATCTGTATATTAATGAAAAAAAATTATATTAAAACATTATTTTGTTAGAGAAACAGTGTTATAATTTAATTTTTTTATTTCATTTCGATACTCTATGGTATAAAGTACGTCTTTATAAACTCGTTTTGAGTTTTGTATTTCGAATTTTACGGTATGAGAGTAGATAAAATGTTTTATATCAACAATATTGTAAAAGAATAGTTTATTGGATATGATACGTTACTTTATATTGAAAACAAGAAGGAAAATAATAAAGTACCGAAAGTATCGAAAGTACCGGGACTACGGGTAGAAGAACCGGTACCGGATAGGTTAAAAAAATCCCGGGATTTCCCGGTATTTTCGGTACCGGGATTTCCCGGTTGCATGCCCTACTGGAGAGACGTCACGGCGTCCTGACCTATCGGATGACGCGAAGATCGCCCGGAGGACACAGTAGAGCATACGGTGCAAGACTGCCCCGCTTGGGCGGAGCACCGACGTGTCCTCACGGCGGCGATGGGCGGAGACCTCTCGCGCCCGGCGTTGGTTTCGGCCATGCTGCGGGGCGAGACGGAGTAGGAAGCGGTCGCCTCCTTCTGCGAAGCAGTAATGCTCGTGAAGGAGGAGGCGGGCCGCGAGAGAGAGAGGACAGCGTCCTCCCTCCGCCCCAACCGCAGTGGTAGCCGCCCGCGGCGTCGGACGTCGGCAGACGATCTCCAGCCACCGTAGGCGCGGGCATGCGGACAGCGAGTAAAGGGCAACTCGCTGTCCGACCATGGACCATGCCCGGGTCGACGGCGCGTCGTGTTCCACGCGCCTCAAAGAGCGTCAGCAAAAATGACGGAGCCCCCTCTCAGAGGGCCAAAGCCTGCCGGGGTCGCGGGATTTTATTTCCTCACCGTGACCCCGGAACATAAAGGGCTATTGAAGGACACCGTATATTTTAGTCAGTACAAGTCTGACAGTCCCTCCCGCCCTGCCCGGGGTGGGAGGACTCATTAGATGATTTTACCACGCTAAAAAGAAAAAAAAGGGCAATTACGACGCTATAAAATTTGAACTTGATCTAATTAACTGGCCTCAGTTTCTATTGTCAACAAGCTTAGAAGATTCGGTCACTGAATTTTATAATAAATTGTTTGCAGAGAGCGTTAGCATAATGACGGGCCCCCCCTCTAGAGGGCCAGCTCTGTACTTTCTGCCTACCCCCATGGGAAGAAGGCATGAGTTTATGTATGTATCCTAATTGAATTACTAACGACCACCCTTCAAGGCTGAGTTACATCAGAACTCAATAGACCAATTAATCATAATTTGACACAATGTGCGTCCGTTTGTGACGTCGCCGCGTCGCGTCGGGACAAACTCGACCCACTCTATGTACACGAGTGTCATTATTGATTTTCGTATTTTAATGCCGGACGGGTGGTAATTTTGTGCCTAAATTAATTTCCCATACGGCCTGTGATTAAAACCGGATATTAACCGGATATTTTTTCATCTGAGAAATTAATTGCTCCAGCAATTAATTCAGCTCAGCGAATTTTTGCGAAAATGTAGTTTTTTGAGAAAGTGTAGTGATCCCGCTCTGCCTTGGTTGGGAGAACTCATTTGATTATTTTACCACGATAAAAAAAAAGTGTAGTTTTTTACATAATTTTTGCTTCTGGCGAGGTGTTTATCTCAACTAAATTATCTGTCTTATTAATTTCTCCACTCTTTAAATAATTAATTTTAAAGATAAAGGTATAGAAATGCCTCAAACACTTATTTTGAGACCAAAACCAAAACTATCGCATCTTTAAATACGTCTGGCTTCGTTTAAAACCAGTTTCTCTTAGCCAGCTCTGCATTTCTTTGTTTAGGGATAGTTGAGGAATTATTGAGCAAATTTTCAGCATGCCTAAAACACTTTTCCGAAATTTAAAGTGGCTCTTAGGCCATAAGTTTTGTTTGAACACATTCGACCTTCAACTGCACTTGTCTCATCTGAGATGATTCACATAAGGTAACCAGCCCGTGAAATTGAAAAGACAGAATGCATAATGCGATAGTACGCGGCGGAATGCGTGAGGCGGCCGGCTGCTGTCGCATTGTCTCGGTCTAGCAAATGGCAGTTCTAAGCGACAGAAAGAGAAAGGGCAACGGAAAAAGGCGATTCCGTGCTGCCAGATATGGTTCAACCCTAATGCTACTGCTCCACCTGCGTCTTAACGCGCGTTTACTAATGGCATGATTATGATTAGCGATAGGTAGCTCGGGTGTTGGTTTTTTGGACACATCAAACAGTTTTAGCGCGTAGTTCAGCGTAACGCAACATAAAAAAAAAAATATCTTCGAATTGATAACCTCCTCCTTTTTTTGAAGTCGGTTAACAAAATAGAGCAATAAACAAAGACAACTAATACCACAGCCTAGTAATAAAGTACCTAGAACAAATTAGTTATAAACTTCAACTCAACCTTACTTTAGATCAAAGTCACGGAATATTTGTTTTTTTTTTTTCCCAAAAAATTTAATTGTTACTCTCCACACCACTACTTTTGACTGAGGCGGGGGAATATCGGGGACTACGTTTAACCAATTAAAACAACTAGATGACGCTACTGGCTTCGTTGCAATATCAAAGGATGAAAAGATCATCTTCCCTAAACGGATCATCTCGTACACCTTTCCCTATGTGTGTATGTAGGTATGTTTGTTACTCTTTCACGCAAAAACCACTGAACGGATTTGGCTAAAATTTGGTACACAGATAGTTTATAACCTGGATTAACACATAGGACAGTTTTTATCCCGATTTTATGTTCCCGTGGGATAATTTTCAAGTTGTAGCGACCGAAGCCGCTGGCAACAGCTAACAATAAGGCCCTTCGTACACAAGGCGACTCAAGTTTCCGATACCTTACGACTTCGGTATCCAAGCGGCTATCGCAATACAAACCCATAGAGGTTCGAACACAAGCACGCGTCAATGAATACCAAAATCGTAAGGTATCGGAGACTTGCGTCGCCTTGTGTACGAAGGGTCTAAATAAATCTCTTGCGAAGCAAGGACGAGTGTAAGATTATTAAGTATATAAATAAGAAAACTTAATTTTCCGAGTCACTGCTCAAAAAATGTATTTAAATTTAAAATCTATCCAGTCAATCCAATGGGTTACATATCGTGATTTTTTTATATTGCCTTTGATTTTGCGCAATGAGTTGAAAAACAGATTAGGCACAATGACTTATAAGTTCGAGTATGTTCAAAAAAGGTATCGCGGTTCTGGAATGCTGATAGAAATTAAAGGAACATGGCGGGGTATCGAACCAAGTGACACGGTCAGTCACTGCGCCAACCGTAATATTCTATTCTATGACTCAAGAAATATAATAGACAATTTTAAATTACGATTCATCTCATCATACTCCGAGTACATTCATCATCTGCCTGCCTTTTCCCAACTATATTGGGGTCGGCTTCCAGTCGAACCAGATGCTGAGCAGGAGCCGAATATCAGAATTTTACATGAAGCGACTGCCTATCGGACCTCCACAACCCATCAGTAACTTGGCAATACGATACTCCATGGACTGGTTGTCAGACTTATGAGCTTCTGACTAACAGTAACGACTATCAAAGATCTACACACGACAGCCGGGACCAACGGCTTTACGTGCTTTCCGAGGCACAGAGGAAATTTGCTATGACAGATGGTCATACATCCACTGATCAACCCGGAAGATCGGCCTGTGCGGCTGTAGGTAATTATTTAGCTACGAGCATCTCATCAGAAATTTTCAAGATAAAAGAAGGTTATATCAAGTAAATACATAATATATGTATGATGAGCAGTGGTGGCCCAGTGGTATCGGTCCCGACTTACGAGTTGTAGGTCGTGGGTTCGGACCCCGCCAGGCGCATTACTTTGTGTAATTTATTTCATCACCACTGCTCTCAAAACGGTGAAGAAACCGAACCGAACATCGTGAGGAAACCGACATGTCCTAGAACCAAAAATTCGAAGACATGTGACATCCACCAATCCGCACTGGGCCCGCGTGGTGGATTATGGCCCACTCCCTCTCACAGAGAGGAGGCCTGTGTCCCAGCAATGGGAACAATATAGGCTGATGATGATGATGACATAATATATAAGTAATAAGTAACCTACCTACTAAACAGGAACGTAAACCATGGTTCTCAGTAAATCCAACAAACTTTTAAACAGTTCGGGTTCTAGAATGGTTTTCCGAAATACAAATTTAATCTCTTATACACTCACACACACAGACAAAGTTGTGGCCAAAACCTGAAAATACGCGATAAATAAAACTTCTGGTGAACGAAAAAAGTTCAGAAACTTTAACGCCTGATAAAATTATCTGAGAAAAGAGTTTCATAATAACAACTTGCTTATATGTTTTTGAACTCAGAAAAACCTGTCTGGCGCCGGACTCCAACGGGATGGTTGGCACGGAGCAGACCTGGTGATGACTTCATTTAGTTTAAAAAGTACTTTTTATGTAAAATTAAGTTCTAGGAAACGCTGGCGTGACGACCTAGACACCTTCATGACGGATTGGCTGGAGAAAGCCGCTCTCAGAACAGATTGGAAGGTTATGGGGGAGGCCTTTGCCCAGCAGTGGGACAAGATAGGTTGAAAAAAATAATAAAATAAGAGTCTATCAAAAAAACTACCTGTTTTTTTTTTAAATAATGATGAAATTTTCAAATGAGTCGTCCTACCCAGGGCGGGGCGGTAGGTACTGTCAGACTTGTACATATTTACTCAAATCCACGATGGTCCTGCAATAGCCCTTTACGTTCCAGGGTCACGGTTACCTGATGAGACTGTCCCGCGACCCCGGCAGAAACAAACCTGTAAGGATTAGAGTGCTAATTACAGGAACTACTGATTCGAATGGAAATATTATGTGTTGGACTATTCATTTATCGAGGAAAGCTATAAAGTATTAACATCACGCTACCACCAATAGGAGCCGAGCAGTGGGGATGAAACCGCGGCGGTTTACTCGTAATAACAAAATATTGCTTACTAGCTGACCGGCCAAACTTCGTACAGCCTCAAAATCACCTTTTAAACCTTCCCTGAACTTCCAAAAATAATTCAATACAAAAATTTTAGCCAAATCGGTCCAGCCGTTTTCGAGTTTCCCCTTAGCACAAGTTTTCACGCTTTTACTTCATAGCGTCTTTCCAGTATTTACAGCGTTTCTTGTATGAAAAAATGGAACAGCGCCTCTGGTGTGCGAAGAAGGAACTAATTTTTTCTTGAAAATTGTCAATTTGAAATTGTCAAAGTTCCAGTTTACTTAACGTCTCAAATACTGAAAACTCGTGCTAAGGGTACTGCAATTGATTTTTACATTAGGTATAGCATAAATTTAAAATGTCACTTACGGGGTATCTTCCGTGATTGCATATTTGTTTGAGTCCCTGATATTTCGACGTCATAATCGCGGATTGACTTTAGTTATCCCGCGATCATGGCGCTGGCAACAGCGTGACATTTTAAATTGTGAAACAAACCATGATAGTTTAAAACAGTGTTTTGGAACTTCATTTTTATTTTGTTTAATTCGACATTTAAATAATTATTTTTCTATGAATGAACTTACTATTATATAGATATTTTCAGTATTTTTTGGATTAAAAAAAAACTCATGACTTCCCGCTCTGCGTAGAGCGGGAGGGACTGTCAGACTTCCTAGTCTGTTCCTTTAATTGCTCTATTCTTTCCAGCACTGCAGTAACTCTTTAACACATACTTATTTCATAAATCTTTTTAGTAGTTCACAATGCTTTTTAAGTAACAGAAACATAAATGAAACACATTGGCGACTCGCCCCGTCTCTGCACGGGTGCAATCTCTACTAAGCATGTAAAATACATAACTATAAACCTCGCTCTTGAATAACTCTATCTATCAAAAAACCACATCTAAATCTGCTGCGTAGTTTTAAAGATCTAAGCATACATAGGGTGGGAGGTACCTGTGTCGGATTGGGCAGAGCACCGCCGTGTCCTCACGGAGGCGATAGGCGGAGACCTCTCGCGCCCGGCATTGGTCGAGGCCATGCTGCAGGGCGAGACGGAGTGGGAAGCGGTCGCCTCCTTCTGCGAAGCAGTTATGCTCACGAAGGAGTAGGCGGGCCGTGAGAGAGAGAGAGGACAGCGTCCTCCCTCCGCCCCAACCGAAGTGGTAGACGCCCACGGCGTCGGACGTCGCAAGACGATCTCCTCAAAAAGAAAACATACCTTAAACACTTGTCTAAAAAAGTGTAACTGCAAAACGACCCTTGTTTCAACGTGAAATGTCGTTTTGACATTAACAGTTTTTTTAGACAAGTGTTCAACAGATGTTTAACTTTTTTGTGGTAAGACGGTTATTGTCATCACAATATGTTGCTAAGGTCGTCCTATTCTTTAACACACAGTACCTACGGTTAAAATAATAAGAAATAAAATAAAAAACACGCGCGGTCGTTCGAGCATGGTCTTAGGAAACCCTTTGCCCGACAGCCCACACACTAATTAGATTCTAGTTAGTAGTTCATTCATTTATTGACCTCGCTTTTAAATATAATTTCAAATCAAGAGAAATCTAACTAGTGTCGAAGAAAGCTAACATTAATACCTGTAGTTCTCTAAAGGGCATTATAGCAATATATCACTAGTGTCATAAATTAATCTTAAATACTAATCGTAGAATGGTTACACACAATACAATGTGTCCCAGGGATAAGTGACCGCCCGGCGTTTTTTAAATATTTGTACAAAATTATTAATAATTACATTTATATTTGTGACTTAGCGGCTTTAGTTTTTTTTTTTGTAAAGACGCGTGACGTGCTGCAGTTTTTTAACGATAATTATTTCCTAAGTTTGTTCATCTTTTTCCATTTTTTTTTTTACTGACTAGTCGACATCATAGTTTATCAATTAAAATCATTAAACATAACTAAAATGTAGTAAAACATTTATTAAATAAAAAAACAAAATTAAAATTAGAAGAAAAAATAACTCTTCTTTTCAGTTTTTTCAAAAGAAATCTAAAAGTAAAATAAAAAAAAACATAAAAAAAACTAATAAGTCACAAAAAATATAAATGTTATTATTAATAATTTTGTATATTCAAAAAACGCCGGGCGGTCACATATCCCTGGGAAACAATATTGTACATATACCTAATAACTGATGCCTACCACACAATTCATCTTTTTGTCAGTATTGTATGTGGAATCATAAAATGAGCCACAAAATACCAAAAGCGTGGATTGACCCTGTAACACCAGGGCCATTCTTACGGCAAATGCTGTTAACTATCACGTTAGGTAATGGACATTAAAACGAAAAAAGACTGCTATCGCAAAAAATAACGGGAAATACCGTAAGTGTGACCCCAACGTGAGAAAGATAAGCAATTGAACCGGAATCTTTTTATTTCCCGTACGAGAATGCCTTTGATAATGGAAGAAAAAGTTAGGTAATCGCCACGACCCTTATTTATCAAAGTCTAATACCGTATTGTAGTTGGCAATTTTTTTAGACAAGTGTTCAACCGGCGATTAACTTTTTAAGCTATTGCATAGCTTTTATCGCGGGCTCTGAGCGCGGCGACTGAATCAAGAAATTCCGTACCGAAAATAAACATAACACCCTGCATCGCCTAACGTCGTTTTAGTTCGGCAGATTTCGTCACGGTGTTTATTTTTCTTGACGTTTCACTTGATTGACGTGGCTGACCATAGTATAAAAAAAGAAAGAAAAAATGCATAAGTTGATAAAAATGCTATGCAATAGCTTTACCACGGCAGTCCCCGAGTGCCATACGTATATTTTTGTAGTAAGACGGTTAGTGACAAACTAATTAGCAATAAATTATTGGTGCTGTCACCATGACTAGTATGGTAATTTAATCCTGCTAATGCTCAGTCCATGCAATTTTGCTAGTGCATGGAACCATTTTACGAATATAAGAAAGAAATTAACAAAATGAATAGCTTTCAAAAAAATTGCGACCCGCTGAACTGTCATTTTAAAATGCAAGGAAATGATTTCTGGATCTATTTATTTTAATAAGATAAGAAATAAGATTTCTGAACATAATTTTATTACTTTCAGATCGGGAGAGGATTTCCTCTGAGTGAATGAATTATTTTGAGGGCATCTTCGTACACGAGGCGACGCAAGTTTCCGATACCTATTAGCTTTGCAATTATCGAGCACTCCATGTAGGTAAAAAACTACAGCACTGGAGAAATTTGAGAGTGTAGGCAAAAATCTTCATCGCTAAATTAGAGTAATTTTTGAAAGTCGTCCAGGTGGCGTGAGATGGCGCTAGAAGACTTGTATAGGGCTGTCTCGTTCCCTCACTGGAACTAATCTGGCTTTAAGACGTAGGCCACCAGAATCAATAACATCAGAATCTCACATTGCGTTTGTCACTCTTTATCAATACTTGCGTCAAAGAGTGATGAGTACACGACGTATAAAATATGTTGTTGAATGGAGATGAAGAAGAAGGCCAAAGAAAAGATGGATGGATTGTGTGAAGAATGATATGAAAGAAAAAGGATTAAATGATGACTTGACGTTTGAAAGGGATGATTCTTCTTCATCTTCATCTTCATCAGCCTATTAATGTTCCCACTGCTGGGACGCAGGCCTCCTCTCTGTGAAAGGGAGTGGGCCATAATCCACCACGCGGGCCCAGTGCGTATGAATTTTTGGTTCTAAGACATGCCGGTTTCCTCACGATGTTTTCCTTCACCGTTTTGAGAGCAGTGGTGATGAAATAAATTACACAAAGTAATGCGCCTGGCTGGATTCGAACCCACGACCTACAACTCGTAAGTCGGGGCCGATACCACTGGGCCACCACTGCGCTAAGGGATGATTGAAAGAAGAAAACGTGTTGATCCGACCCCAATTGAAATGGAAGATTTTTAAAACTAAAACAAAACAAAAAAAACAATGAAGACAGAAGAGAGGATTTCCAAAAAATATTCCGATAGAGGAATTTAATTAATCCTAATCCTAACTACCTACTTAGATTATAAAATGTCCAGTACCCTTAGCACAAGTTTTCACTTTTATACTTTACAGCGTCTTTCCAGTATTTACAGCGTTTTTTGTATGAAAAAATGGAACAGCGCCTCTGGTGTGCGAAGAAGGAACTAATTTTTTCCTTGAAAATAATAATAATAATAAAATATAAATAAAACATAATAATAATAATATTCCACAAATATCACACAACGCCATCTAGTCCCAAGCTAAGCAAAGCTTGTGTTATTTACATATTTCTAAATACATAAATCTTATATTTTTTTTTTTGTAATAGATAAATAACACCCAGACACAGAACAAAATATGATCGTGCTCATCACACAAACATTTTTGTCCTGGGTGGGAATCGAACCCACGACCTCCGGCATAGCAGTCAGGGTCACTAACCACTAGACCAACAGGCCTGTCAAAATTGTCAATTTGAAATTGTCAAAGTTCCAGTTTACTTACTTTACGTCTCAAATACTGAAAACTCGTGCTAAGGGTACAGATTTTGGGGTGCTAAGACAGGAAACCTCCACGTGCGCCCGTGGACTGGAGTTCCCTCTCGGATACGTCCGGGGGGAAGACCAGTTTTTCGGGCCGGTGCACCCTGGGATGCGGGCAAAAACTCTTCCTTAGGCACTGTGTGCCTAAGGGGTCTCTTTGCCCGTATGCGAATAGCCTGTCGTGTGGACGCTCCAACGCGTGTCCCTCTGATCAGCAGAGGGCACAGCGGCGGAGCGGGCTTGCGGACGGTGAGTAATGGGTAGCTCGCCGTCCGACCAAGGACCAAGCCCGGGTTGGTGGCGCGTCGTGTTTCGCGCCAAATGCCTGCTGGGGTCGCGGGTTTTTTCTTAACCCAGGATACCGTCGCCCCGGAACGTAAAGGGCATCCGAAGGAACACGGGTGGATTTTAGTCAGTAAGAGTCTGACAGTCCCTTCCGTCCCACCCAGGGCGGGAGGACTCATTTGATGATTTTACCACCTTAAATAAAAAAAAGGGTACAGATTTGTTGTTCAAAACAAAACATCACGTTCTTCGTGAAGTCACTTTTATCAGTGTGTGAGTGAGCGCCACACTCACATTTAGGGACTTTACTCATGGCGCGTCGCATGATTCGAACGAATTCCAACTACAATGAAAATCAAACTTACCACAGTATGACATAAGACATAAAACACGTTGCTATCTATGGGTAGATGAAATACAAAACACGATGGCCATGACAACGTCAAGTCAATCGAATTGCATCTTTTTTTGTTAGTAGCAAGGTTGATTTTCACTTGTAGTTGGAATTCGTTCGAATGGCGTCGCTTTGCGTCGCATCGCGCCATGAGTAAAGTCCCTTAAATGTAACTAATTCCTTGGCGCGTGTATGGATATGTATAGATCGAACGAAGTTTTTTGGCTTCAATTTTCAGTGGCCTTTTTTTTTAGCGTGATAAAATCATCAAATGAGTCCTCCCACCCTGGGCAGGGTGGGAGGGACTGTCAGACTTGTACTGACTAAAATCCACGGTGTCCTTCAATAGCCCTTTATGTTCTGGGGTCACGGTAATGAAATAAGTCCCGCGACCCCGGCAGGCTTCGGCCCTGTAAGAGGGGGCCCCGTCAATGCTGATGCTCTTTGAGGCGCGCGTGGAACACATCGCGCCGTCGACCCGGGCATCCATGGTCGGACAGCAAGTTGCCCTTTACTCGCTGTCCGCATGCCCGCGCCTACGGTGGCCGGAGATCGTCTGCCGACGTCCGACGCCGCGGGCGTCTACCACTGCGGTTGGGGCGGAGGGAGGATGCTGTCCTCTACCTCTCGCGGCCCGCCTCCTCCTTCACGAGCATTACTGCTTCGCAGAAGGAGGCGACCGCTTCCCACTCCGTCTCGCCCCGCAGCATGGCCGCAACCAATGCCGGGCGTGAGAGCTCTCCGCCTATCGCCGCCGTGAGGACACGTCGGTGCTCTGCCCAAGCGGGGCAGTATTGCACCGTATGCTCTACTGTGTCCTCCGGGCGATCTTCGCAGTGGTGACACCCGGGCGTTTCTTCCCTCCCTATCAGACACAGGAACCTCCCGAGACTTCCGTGTCCGGTGAGGACCTGCGTCATGCGGTAGGTCAGGACGCCGTGACGCCTATCCAGCCACTCCTCAAAGAGAGGAGTGGCTGGATAGACTAGAAATCTAGATATTAGCCTAGCTAGTATCATGAATGCGAAAGTAAGATTGTTTGTTAGATTTTCACGCCCAAACTACTGAATCTATCATCCTAAAATTAGTTCTCTCACTGCATACACGCTATTAGGGGAACAGAGACGGGCGACCTTTCATCCCGAAAAAAGTACTGTCTCCAACAAAAACAACAATAGGTAACGTTCATGATGATAAAAGATGGAGTCTTTTAAGGTCGGAATTGACTGCCAAATACCAAATTAACGTGAGCGAACCCGCGGGCAAGAACCAAAAGCTAGAATAACAGTAAATTTTCTTTGTTGATCATTTTAGTTTCCGGGAAATCCAATCTTACATACGACTTCCAAAAAGACCAAAAATAATCCAAAGAAAAACATCCGAAACAATATTTTTCCCTCATCTTAGCTTTTCTAATGATAATAAATGTTTTCTTTGTGTGAACAAAACATTTCAAAGGTTGGAAGAGGTATTTCCAGTATATGTATATACTATATACTATATATACAGGGTGTTACCAAAACACTTCCATTCCAATAAGCATATTTTTACAAATCACAATGACATTCTGTGAAAAGGAGCCTTTTACCACAGTATAATTATCTTTACAGTAGTGGAACTCGGCCGCATGATAGAAATAAATGCCTACAGCCGCGCGGTACGTAAACATGCATTAGGGCTGGCTGCCCGTCTCCAGCATTTTAATTACATTTGCCTACTTTCTGTTTTTATTTAGTTTTGTGGTTGTAAATAGGTATATTTTTTTTATATAAACAAATACTTAAAATACTTTGTTTATTGGATAGGAAGTGTTTAATAAAAATGCGTGTTGTTTTTTACCCGACTGCGCCAGGAGGGTTATTGATTGGTAGATTTAATTTAAAAAACATGTTTTTGTTTGAAAAAACAATTCGGGCTTATTTTCGACCGAAAAATATTTGCGCCTCGATTGAGTCGTACGAAATTCTTTATTATTAACTTTTAAAATATAATAAATCCGCATTCTAATATAAAGCTTAATTAAAAATTAAGCAACCAAAAACAGCACAATATTTACTACTCTTCATATTAAATAAATGTACTTGAACTGATTTGTAGTGAAAAATCGCGCGGTTATTGTTAAAAAAACACACCGTCCGTTCGTCACTGCGGTACAGTCGTGACTGTCTGCGCCCCGAGCGCGCCCCGACATCGAGGCGCGTAGGCATAGCTCGCGTTTCGTCCGTTTGTATAAAGTCGGAGTACTGTTTATTAATATTACCGTGTTTTTACCGACTTATTGTCAGTTCCTTTCGATGAAATTGTTGCGCTTTTGGCGTGACGTGAATGAACTGTCGGATGGTTTCCACGATAAAGGAAAACGCTTTCTTATGAGAAACGTTGCCCTTCTTCTTATTAAACAATAAAACATTTTCCTAGGCTTTTTTCTGGGTTTCTACAAACACCAGCTGGTCGATTAAACTCTGCTTGGGTGTAAATAGAAAAAACCCTGAAAAAAATAAATAAAAACGCTTTAAATCTAGATTTTAAAGCGTTTTTTGTTCTGTTTTTTTAGCTAAGTTCAAACCCGAGGATTTGAACCCGCAGTCAGCAGCACAATTTACAAAAACTGACAAAATTATGGAAAATCTTGTGCGTATGAAAATATCTTTTTATGCTATTGCACAGCTTTTATCGCAGGCTCTGAGCGTGGCGACCGAATCAAGAAATCCCCTAACGAAAATAACCTAACACTCGTCTAAAATCGTCTCAGTTCGGAAGACTTCGGCATTCATAAAAACATCCGTCATAAAGACAATTTACTTTTTCTTACTGATTCTAAACGGCCAGTTACAAAAGGAGGTTTCCAAAATGAAACCTACTTATAAAATTCTCCTACAACAAAGCAGTTCCTTATAACAGTAAATATTCGCGGTAGGCGATAATTTTTTCTTGTTTTTTCAAAAATGCTATGCAATAGCTTTACCACGACAGTCTCCGAGTGCCACACGTACTTTTTTGGGTACCTACATATTTGAATATCGAAGATTAAAATACCTACTGTTAAAATATCGATGTTCAAAACATCGAAAATGAAAATATCGAACGACCATTAAACCGAAAATTAAAATAACGAAAGTTAGTAATATCGAATGGTTAAAATAAATACATATGTCCTACGTCCAATAAATATATCTAAAATCTAAATAATCTACAAAAGTTAAATCGAAAGATCTAAATATCGAAAGGTTTTTTGAACCAATTCCAAATGGTCCACATTACTCATGATATATCGAAGTACAAACTATCGAACGTCCTAAATATCGATGGGTACAGAATAGTCTTATTGCTGACTAGACGGGGTCGTCAATCGAAGATCTGAAATGTCTGATGTCGAATTCTTAGAGCCTGGGGACGGGAAAACAACGGGACGCGCATGACGATTCCAGACGTTCCAGATCTTTCATTTTTGTAAGTCAACAGGAAATGCCCATCAGACTAAACAACTCTTGCTAAGACGTCATTGCTATATATGTTATAGTGTAGCTGGGCTCTTGGAGTTCCACATCAGGTGTTCCAGTTCTTCAATTTTTATACAACAACAGAGAGTGCTCATCAGGCAGAACAACTCTTGCTAAGACGTCATTACTGTAAATGTAACAGTGTAGCTGGGCTCTTGAAGTTCCACATCAGGTGTTCGATATCTTCAAATTTATTTTCTCAGCAGAAATCGCTCATCAAGTGGAACAATTTTTGCTATGGCGCTATTTTTGTATCTCTTATAGTTTAGCTGATCTATTGCAGTTCTGCATCAGGTGTTCAAGTTTCCAAGATAAATTATAGCCTATATGTTGCCCAGACTTAATAGCTATACAACTAAAAAAACAATCAAATCCGTCCAGTAGGTTCGAAGATTAGGCTGCTTTTCCACCAAAGAAGCGCTATGTAGCTGTGCTGCGAGGATGTAAAAGCTGTGCTACGAAACTGTGTGATCATTTCCACCGATGCTACGCTATGTAGCTGTGCGGTAAGATGTGCTATGGAGATGGGTAGCTGCGCTACGAAGATGCGCTGTCACAGGGTAGCTGCGCTACGAAGATGCGCAGCTCGAGGCTATGCGATGTATCGATTGTAGGGAAAACGAACCATAGCACGAATCCATAGCACGCAGCCATAGCACGCAGCCACAGCACGCAGCCACAGCACGCAGCCATAGCATGCATCTTTTCATATAAAAAACACATCTTAGTTGAATCCGTTTCCACCAGTGCTGTGCTATGTAAACCAATGAATATGATTGGTGGATATCAAACGCATCCGCAGCAACGTAGCATAGCACATCTCTGGTGGAAAAGCAGCCTTAGCGTGCATGGAGTTACTTCTCCCGTTTTCCTAACATTTCCCTTCACTGCTCTACTCCTATTGATTTTAGCGAGATGAAAAGTATACTATATCCAACGGAGGAGTATGAAAAATAATTGTACCAAGTTTCGTCAAAATTCGTCGAGTTGTTTTTGTTTCTATAACGGTTATACAGACAGACAAAAATTTTATTAATTGCATTTTTAGCATCAGTATCGATCCCTAATCACCCCCTGATAGTTATTATTTTGGAAATATATTTCATGTACAGAATTGACCTCTCTACTGATTTATTATAAGTATAGATTACCGCCGTGGTATCAGCCGTGGGGCGCCGGCTTAGAATTGCGCTCCCCCAAATCATCCCGTGGGTGTCGTAAGAGGCGACTAAGGGACAAACCGGAGGTCGGGCAGCAGCGTCCTCCGTGTACTGCACATCCTTACTGCGATCGCCAACCCGCCTGCCAAGCGTGGCGATTAAGGCAAATTACCCCCTATAATGATGGAAACCACAGAAACCAGGCCCCCAGTCCCCGGCAGCTCCGCTATCCCTGGCGCGGGTAGCGGTCAAGGTAACGGCGGAGCAGGGGGTGCTAAGAATCTCCGGAAGAGATCCGGCTACCCACCCCCACGACGACTGGCCCTGGTAACACACAACATACGCACATTGAGGACTGACGAAAAGATCTGCGAGCTGGAAGAGGAGCTGAGCAAGTTACACTGGGACATTATGGGGTTATGCGAAGTCCGAAGAGAGGGGGAGGACACCGTAACCCTGAAGTCTGGTAACTTGCTCTACTACCGGGAGGGCGACCAACAGTCCCAAGGTGGTGTCGGGTTTCTCGTTCACAAGTCCCTCGTAAACAACATAATAACCATCGACAGTGTGTCGAGCAGGGTGGTATACCTAATACTCAGAATATCCAAAAGATATTCGCTGAAGGTCATTCAGGTATACGCACCGACCTCGTCACACTCCGATGATGAAGTGGAGACTATGTATGAGGACGTTAGTAGGGCCATACATAGCTCCAAAACCCACTTCACTGTTGTTATGGGGGACTTCAACGCAAAGTTGGGCAAGAAAAGCGGTGATGAGTTGAGAGTGGGGCAATTTGGGTATGGGCAACGGAACCCTAGGGGACAGAGGCTGGCCGACTTTCTGGAGAAAGAGGAACTCTTTATGATGAACTCTTTCTTCCAGAAGCCGCCTCACAGGAAATGGACCTGGCTGAGTCCCGATGGTTTCACGAGAAACGAGATAGACTTCTTCATGACCGACAAGAAACGGATATTCAGCGATGTCTCTGTGATCAACAGGGTAAAAACCGGTAGCGATCACCGAATCGTAAGAGGCTCGCTGAATATCAATGTTAAACTTGAAAGGTCCAGCCTGATGAAGTCTACGCTCCGACCTACTCGGCCCCATATTCAAAACCCCGAAAGCTTTCAACTCGAGCTCTCTAATCGCTTTGCTTGCCTTGAGAACTTAGTGTCAGTGGACGAGATCAACGACGGGCTAGTGGAAACTGTCCGCACGGTAGGGTCTAAGTTTTTTAGACCCTGTCGTAAAGATAGACCCCAGAAATTGACCGAGCAAACCTTAAACCTCATGGCTGAACGACGTTTGCTACAGTTGCAGTCTTCCGATGACGCGAAGTCATATAGGCAGCTCAATAGACGGATATCTAAGTCCTTGCGACATGATCTGCGCCTCTTTAATACGAATCGTGTTAAAGAGACCATACAGCGAAACCAAGGCTCTAAAGTGTTCGCAAAGGACAAGTCTATTGGGCAGAGCCAGATGACAAAGCTGAAACGGGAGGATGGCAGCATAGCGTCGACCAAAGCAGAGGTTTTAGGCGAGATCGAGAGGTTCTATGGACAGTTATACACTTCGGTCGCAAAGCCCGTTGACCGCTTGTTAGGAGATCCCAGAGCCAAGCTGTCCCGACATTATACCGAAGATATCCCGGACATCAGTCTGTACGAGATTAGGATGGCCCTGAAGCAGCTTAAGAACAACAAGGCGCCGGGCGAGGACGGAATCACTTCAGAGCTTCTGAGAGCGGGTGGAACACCGGTACTTAAAGTCCTCCAGAAGCTCTTTAATTCTGTCCTCTCTGAGGGCAAAACGCCTGAAGCATGGAGTAGAGGTGAGGTGGTGCTGTTCTTCAAAAAAGGTGATAACAGCCTATTGAAGAACTACAGACCCATCACGCTTCTAAGTCATGTTTATAAGCTGTTTTCAAGGGTTATCACGAACCGTCTCGAACACAGACTTGATGACTTCCAGCCTCCCGAACAAGCCGGTTTCCGAAGAGGCTATAGTACCATAGACCACATCCATACGCTGCGGCAAGTTATACAGAAGACCGAAGAGTATAACTTGCCATTATGCTTAGCGTTTGTGGACTATGAGAAAGCCTTCGATTCGGTGGAAACATGGGCGGTACTTGAGTCACTCCAGCGATGCCGTATTGACTATCGGTACATCGAGGTGTTGAAGTGCTTGTATAATAACGCCACCATGTCGGTCCGAGTACAGGAGCAGAGCACGAAGGCGATTCCATTGAGAAGAGGCGTAAGACAGGGGGACGTTATCTCCCCGAAACTGTTTACTGCCGCAATGGAAGACGCCTTCAAGCTCCTGGAATGGCAAGGACTTGGCATCAACATCAACGGCGAATACATCACTCACCTTCGGTTTGCCGACGACATCGTAGTCATGGCAAAGTCGATGGAGGAACTCAGCATGATGCTCGATGGCCTCGACCGAGTTTCACAACGGGTGGGCTTGAAAATGAACATGGACAAGACGAAAATTATGTCAAATGCCAATGTTGTGCCCACCCCAGTCTCTGTTGGAAACTCGGTACTCGAAGTTGTTGACTCATATATCTACTTAGGACAAGTAGTCCAGTTAGGTAGGTCCAACTTCGAGAAAGAGGTCAACCGCCGAATCCAACTCGGTTGGGCAGCGTTCGGGAAACTACGCAATGTCTTTTCGTCCGACATACCTCAGTGCCTCAAGACGAAAGTCTTCAACCAATGTGTGTTACCAGTGATGAGTTACGGCACCGAAACGTGGTCTTTCACTATCGGCCTCATCTCAAAGCTCAAAGTCGCTCAACGAGCTATGGAGAGGGCTATGCTAGGTGTTTCTCTACGTGATCGAATCCGAAATGAGGAGATCCGTAGACGAACTAAAGTCACCGATATAGCCCACCGGATTAGCAAGCTGAAGTGGCAATGGGCAGGCCATATTGCTCGCAGAGCAGATGGCCGATGGGGTCGAAAAGTACTAGAGTGGAGACCACGGACTAGCAAGCGCAGCGTAGGACGTCCACCAGCAAGGTGGACAGACGACCTTATAAAGGTCGCCGGAAGACGCTGGATGCAGGTCGCTTCCAACCGGTATAAGTGGAAATCAAAAGGGGAGGCCTATGTTCAGCAGTGGACGTCCTACGGCTGAGATGATGATGATGATGATGATAGATTACCACCTATCAAGGTAGGTCGACGGAGCCCCGCTTCGCGGGGCTCCTATTTCTGTTTGCAAGGTTTAAAGTAACCTAACACGAAGAGGATGGCGGAGTCTTTCAGACCCCGCCATCCTCTTCGAACCTAACCTGTCCGAGTCGGGAGCCCCAATTCCCGAGCTCACTTCGCTCGCTCTTGTATCCTTAGTCTAATTGCTGATTACCATCTACCCCTAGCTCATCGAACTTCGGACGCAAGAGCGAGCGAAGCGAGCTCGCGACTTGGGGCACCCCGCTAGGTTACTTTAAACCTGGTAAACAGAAATAGGAGCCACCAATTATGTGTAAAAATACACACATCAAAAGTGTCTAGGGATCAACATATATTTTTGCAATAACTTTTCTCCTGATTGATATTAATTAAAATGTTCTTTAAGGATTCATCAAATAAAGTGTTATCGTTTGTCACAGTAACGATAAACCAAGTCACCTTTGCATTCATAAAGAAATTTGCCATTTTCCTAATAAAGGGATTTTTGACATTTGAACCACTAACATTAAAGTTCGAAAAAAAGACTGAAATAACAGTTTTCTTTAAAATTTTATTGGGTAACTTAAACAATTAATAATCCGTGTTTCTACCGCGAACACTAACAACACAAGGACATCGGTTTGGCATACTCAAAATGAGTTCATCCAAATCACGCTGTGGAATGGCCGCCCATGTTCGTTGCAACAACAAAAAAAGGTCTTCTTGCGACTGGATACCCTCCATATTCGGCAGAGCTCTTCTCTGTAGCATATCCCATGCATGCTCAATCGGGTTCAAGTCTGGCGACTGAGCAGGCCAGGGCAGGACATTGATGTTAGCTGCGGCGAGAGTCTGTCTTACAACTCTTGCGGTGTGCGGTCGTGCATTATCATGCATTAACTGAAATAAAGGACCGATTTGCACTTGTAGAGGAACGATGACGTCTGATACAATCGTCTCAGCATAAATTTGAGCGTTGAGGTTGCCTCTGATCCAAATCAACTCAGTTCTTCCGCCGATCCAAATACCCGCCCATACCATGATGGTTCCACCACTATAAGGATGGACTTCCTGGCAGGATTTTAATCGCTGTTGGCGTCCAGGGGTTCTCCAGTGTCGTATACGTCTTGTATCCGGTCTCATACCAAAACGAGACTCATCAGAAAAGCACACGAAACGCCATTGTTCTTCTGCCCAATTTCTGTGTTCAAGAGCCCATTGATATCGAATCCTACGATTGTGCATTGCTATAGGTGGTATCCGTAGCGGTCTTCGGGAATGAAGGTTCACTTCATGCAAGCGGTTTCTGACTGTTTGGTCGCTAATTAAGTTCCCTGAAGAGTGATGAAGCCTCACGGCTAACATCATGGCGGTTATTGTTGGAGCTCTTCGAGTTAAGATTTGAATGTATCGGTCTTGTCTCCGTGTGGTGCAGCGATACCGTCCTCCATGGCGCTCAGCCACGGTACCAGTGCTTCGGTAACGTGTCCAAAGTCGACTGATAACACTCTGACTTGTATTCAGAGCTAAAGCCACAGTACGTTGCCGGGAACCAGCTTCTATCATTCCCACGGCTCTGAGCATTTCTTCCCTGCTTAAATGACGTCACCGCTCCATAATAACGTTGGTTTTAATCAGTAGTAGGGAAACAGTAGCACTAATAATGTCTTCAATGCGTTGTATGTTTTTATAGGGAAAATATTGACAGCTGATTTTCATCTTTTACTCGAATTTGATTTACAGTTCCTGATTCAAATTATGAAATGCACCAAAAAGGATCCATATAAATTTATAAAATCATAAATTTATTACAAAGCCACATCTCAATCTCAAGAAATCCGCATAAAAATGCTTGATCCCTAGACACTTTTGATGTGTGTACTTCGGAGAAAAAACCCAGAGATGTAACCTAGCACGATCGTTCGTTCGACCTTCGGTTAAACAAATATTCGATATTTTGAGTTTCTACTGTATTTGACTTACTTGACTTAAGGTCCTATGTCCCCTAGATGGGGCAGAGGGCGTCCACAGATGTCTTCCATCGCGATCTGTCTTGAGCTTCACGCTTCACCTCGCTCCACGTCAATCCAATGCTCGCCGCTTCCGCTAGCACGGTGCGTCGCCAGGTTTGACGGGGACGGCCACGCTTTCTTTTCCCTTGGGGATTCCAATCCAAAGCTTGTTTGGGTATGTGGTCAGGGTCCCTTCGGAGCGTGTGGCCAATCCATCTCCACTTGCGACGCTTGATCTGGTTGTCGATCGGGCTCTCGTTGCATTTCCCCAGCAGCTCTACGTTGGAGATGGTCTCGGGCCAGTAAATTCCGAGAATGCGACGAAGACAACGGTTGACGAAGACTTGTAATTGGCGTGAGATGTCCTTTGTAACCTTCCACGTTTCGCACCCGTAAAGCAGCACGGATTTTACATTGGACCCGAATATTTTAAGTTTAATCCTTCGGGTCAGTTTCCGCGATTGCCAAACAGGTCTCAGCTGTGCGAAGGTAGCTCTGGCTTTGGCTATCCGTGAGTTGATGTCCTCCTCACTACCACCAGTCTCTGACACGACGCTTCCGAGGTAAGTAAATTTGTGGACGCGTTCCACTGCCTCTGTGCCAATCAGCAACGGTGAGCGATTCTTCACACCAGTTCTCATTTCCTGGGTCTTCCGGATGTTTATTTTAAGCCCTGTTATCGCCGCTTCCTGTTCCAAATCGTTCAACTTAGCTTGCATATCGGCATGGGTATGACTCAGCAGGCATAGGTCATCGGCGTAATCCAAGTCCTCCAAGACGTTTGATAATCCCCACTCTATGCCGCGGCGCCTGTTCTCTAAGATGCGAAGCATTATTCCATCAAGAACGACTAAGAAAAGGAGCGGCGACAGGAGGCAACCTTGGCGAACACCCGCGTGTACTGTTACGTCGTCCGAGATGAGGCCGTCGTGAGTTACCTTACAAGAATAAGTCTTGTAAATGGTTTGTAACAAAGACAGGCATTTTTAAACAGTCAAAGACAAAATAATAACAATTAAATACTACAAAATTATGGAACTGCAGTCCCAGTCACAAGACATAATAACTGTGAAAGTAGGTACCTTAGCTGATGCCCATTCAAAGAAGTAGAGCTCTATGGAGAAGATGTCCAAATAACTTTAGCGTTTTGAGTAGCGAGCTATAGATATGTTTAAAGGATAGCTATCTATACATGTATTTTTACAGTCCACTATGATTTGACCCAGTTGCGAATAAACTTGCATACTAAATACACGTCGTTTTAGTCAAAAAATCCCAGTAAACAAAAATCAACCTTATAAGTTTAACCATTTGGTCTATAATCGAGCCGGAGCGGGCTAATGACCATCGAGCCCGGCCGACCCGCGAGAACAAAAGAATATTACCTGAGTGCGTTAAGCAGTGGTCGGGACATCGTGTTTTACTAAGACAATTAACGAGAAGTTATTATAACGTTTAAAACAACAACCGAGTTATTGATCAGTGAGATTGATTGACTAAAAACTGTTATTTGTTTACGAGGTGTATGTGACTTTTGGTGAAAATTATAAGTACAGTTATTTGAGTGAGTGTTTAAAGACAGTAAAATTAACAAAACTGTTACTATACGAGAACTAATTACCTAAAACAAGTAACCGATCGGTGTATAGTTTGCTGGGAGTGCTGTGCGAGTTTATTGGTTACCCATAATGGAGGAACTTTTGTCGTTACAAGATGAGTTGTTCGAAAATCTAACTAAAGCGGAAAGAAATTATAAGAAAACGCCAAAAGAAAGAATTAAACGTCAGTACATTGAAACGAGATTGGAGTTATTGGAACAAATATTTCAAGATTTTAAAGACGGGCATAAGGAGATAGTTGCAAAAGCAAAAACTAAGGAAGAAGCATATTTTACAGAGGGTAAATATGAAACTTTTGAGGAACTGTATGTGCAGTACAAGTCGAATTTGCGAGAAGCTTTGCAACAGTTTCTACCGCCAGTTACCGGGTTTTCTAACCCAGTAGTTACCCACAACGCGAATAATTGCAGTGATGTAAAATTACCCCGCATACAATTACCTACTTTTGGGGGTAAATATGAAGATTGGCCCACATTTTACGACATGTTTTCTTCGTTAATACATAATAATAAGAATATTTCATCGGTTCAGAAATTACATTACCTCAAGTCCAATTTGAGTGGAGAAGCATTCAACCTGATAAGCAACTTTTCAACGACTGATGTAAATTATGAAGAAGCATGGAAGCAGTTAGTTCGCCGATACAATAACAAGCGTTATAACTGCAATGCTATTATGAGGACTTTGTTTGGCACAAAGAAAATTCAAACCGAGTCAGCCACTGCGATTAGAAGTTTACTGGATACGACAGCGACGTGTCTTAAATCGTTGCAAAACTTAGGCATTAGTACTGAATCCAGTTTCGCTGACGCGTCTGTCGTTCACTTGGTCGTTTCAAAATTGGATACGGAGTCTGTTAAACAGTGGGAACAACAGTTAAATGTTATGAGTGATGAGTTGCCCACTTGGATACAATTAAGAGATTATTTGGAGTTCAGATTCAGGACGTTAGAAATGATAGATACGAACGGGAGCCGCAATGCGGTACAAGCCAAGCCTGCTGCTAAATCTAAATCTTTTCATGCATCAGTAGAGAAGGAGAAAGAGAAAGAGAACAAGTCTAAGGATAAACAAGAGTGTCCGATGTGTCATGAAATTCATTATCTCAACCAGTGCAAGCGTTTTAGCCTTATGACGCCTAAGGAAAGGCAGAACTTCGTGCAAACAAGTAAATTATGTTTTAATTGCTTGTCACCAACTCATGCAGCAGCAAGGTGTCGTCAGTCTTTCAGCTGTAAGAAATGTGGAAGGAGACATCACACAATGTTACACTTTGAGAGGGAGACCCAGGAGCCAGCCAGCAGCCTGGAGCAGGCTGTCGCCGTGCCACCGAGTGAACCACAACAGGAGAGAGCGAGTACAACACGAGGTGACACCACCATAACTGCTACATTTTCTAGAGGAGAGCTACAACCCAACAGTGTGCTGCTTGCAACGGCTAAGGTTAAGGTAATCCGTTCTAACGGTTTTAAACAAATAATTCGTGCTTTACTTGACCAAGGGTCACAGGCATCTTTTGTATCGGAGTCAACTGTGCAATTATTAGGTCTTGTACGCAAACCAGTAAGTAAGTGGCTGGGTGTCAGGGCTTGGAGATGGTCGTATGAGGATTAAAAGTACTGTTTCACTTCGCCTGGAATCACGTCAAAATCCTTCTAGTTACATTCTAGTTAATGCTTATGTGTTACATTCCTTAACTTCATTACTTCCTTCAACCAATATTAGCACATCGAAATGGATAGAGATTGACAATCTTCCTTTAGCTGATCCTACGTACGCGACGCCAGGTAAGATCGATATTTTATTAGGTGCAGAAGTTTATAGCGAAATATTACTTGATGGGGTTATGAAACATCCTGATTGTAATTTAATAGCACAAAATACGGTGTTTGGGTGGATTTTGTCAGGAAGAATGTCAAAGGGCTCTCGAATGTTAGCGAAGGATAATCTCATCAGCATGCATGTACAGGTAAAAGAGGATGAGTTACTTAAAAGGTTTTGGGAGATGGAAGATGAGCCTAATTTAATAAAGAAAGAAATGACTAATAGTGAGAAAGCATGTGAGGATTTGTTTGACTTAACTACAGTGAGAGATAATGAAGGGAGATTTATCGTTAGATTACCTTTTGCAACAGACGATCCTAAGTGTCAATATGGTAACACAGAAAAGAGCGCAGTGAAGAGGTTAGAATATTTAGAGAGAAAGTTATCTAAGGATTCTAAGTTGAGAGAAGAGTATAATAAAGTGATGAGTGAGTATTTGAGTATGAACCATATGAGAGTGGTTTCTGAGAGTGAGTTGCACAAGCCTAAAGCTGTGTATCTTCCTCACCACGCTGTGGTGAGAGAAGACAAAGACACCACTAAAGTGAGAGTGGTCTTTGACGCTTCGAGCAAAGGTGATAACAGTGTATCACTAAATGATGAGCTTCTTGTTGGACCGAGATTACAACAAGATTTAAGGCATATCTTGATGAGATGGCGTCATCACAAAATCTGTATCGTAGCCGACATAGTAAAAATGTATAGGATGGTAAAGGTTGCGGACAACGACACAGATTTTCAGCGAATTGTCTGGAGATTCGATCGGTCAGAGCCTATACAACATTACAAATTGTTACGTTTAACGTTCGGCACGGCATGCGCGCCATATCTAGCTGTCAAGGTATTGCACCGACTTGCTGAGTTAGAAGAGAAAAAATATCCATTAGCGGCGCGAATAACAAAGCAATGCTATTATATGGATGACCTTATGGCCGGGGGTGACACGATCAGTGAGGCTATTGCAATTTATGATGAGATGAATGAGTTAATGAAGAGTGGTGGCTTTGAGTTACAGAAATGGAGTAGCAATAGTGACAAGTTGTTAGAGCAAATTGGTAAAACTGAGTTGAGTGAGAGGCAAGCTATTAAATTGAATGATCTAATTAAAGTGTTAGGTTTGAGTTGGAACAGGAAGAATGATGATTTTGAGTACGTAGTGAACTTACCTGAACCTAAAGAATTAATCACTAAAAGAGAAGTCTTATCTGAAGTAGCGAGATTATATGACCCATTAGGTTGGATTGCCCCAGTAGTAGTGAATGCTAAAATTATAATTCAGAAACTGTGGAAATCTGGTCTTGCATGGGATGATAATTTGACAGATGAGTTACTTGGTGAGTGGTTAAAGTATCGAGAAGAGTTGAAAGATTTCAAAAATCTTAAAATACCTAGGTGGGTAAATTTTACGAAGGAATGCAAGAGAGAGTTACACGTATTTTCAGATTCTTCCAAATCAGCGTTTTCGGCAGCAGTGTACATCAGAGTGATTGATAGTTCAAATAGAGTGCATGTACATTTACTGGCCGCAAAGACTAGAGTAGCGCCAATCGTAAAGGAGATTTCTATACCCCGACTTGAATTGTGTGGTGCCACATTAGCAGCCAAACTTATATGTGAAGTATCACAAGTTTTGGAAATACCAAAGGCACATCTCTATGGGTGGACCGACTCCACCATAGTTTTAGCATGGCTCAAAGGAGGCTCAAGTCGCTGGGCAACATTTGTTAGCAACAGAGTGTCCACTATATTAAATATAATGGATTACCACCAGTGGAGCCATGTCTCATCAGAGACAAACCCTGCGGACTGTGCTTCGCGTGGTCTGCAGCCCAAAGAGCTGAGTGAGCATTCATTGTGGTGGAGAGGACCACACTGGTTATCAGAACTTACAGTGTGCACAGAGAGTCAACTGATAGAAGACACACACGAAGAGGAGCGAGTCCAATCTTTATCCGTTTTAACTGATGTTGACGACGAATTTATTTGGTCAAAATATTCTTCTTTAAATAAAATATTAAAAATCGTATCCTATTGTAGACGAATTTTAAATTATAAATTAAGAAAAAATAATAGGTCTACACAATGTAAATTTATCACACCGAGTGAAATGAACGAGGCTTTATTATCATGCATTAAACAAGTACAAGAGCGCGAGTTTTCATTCGAAATTAAACGGATAAAGAGTGGAGAGTGTGTGCCTAAAAGTAGTAAATTGAGATCTCTTTGTCCCCTTTTGGACGAAAAGGGAATTCTAAGAGTAAGTGGACGCATAGCACAATCGGACGCGTGTTATGACATGAAGCATCCAATAATTATGCCTGGTAAGAGCCATCTTACTAAGGTTTTAATTGCAGATGCTCATGCAAAAACACTGCACGGTGGTCCACAGGTTATGCTAAATTATCTGAGATCCAAGTACTGGATCTTACGTGGTAAAGAGTACGTTAAAAAATGTTTTAGAGAGTGCACTATTTGCTTGAGATACAGCACAAGAAAGACTACTCCTTTAATGGGTCTGCTTCCAGAGGCAAGGTTGAAACCCAGTAAGCCATTCAAATCAACGGGTGTGGATTACTGTGGTCCTGTTTTTATCAGATTTTCGCCAGGTCGAGGAGCCAAGTCTTATAAAAGTTATATTTGTATATTTGTGTGTATGGTCACACGAGCTGTCCATTTAGAAGCAGTAACCGACATGACTGCTAAAGGTTTCATTGCAGCGTTCAGACGATTTACTGCTCGTAGAGGTCATTGTCAAGATTTATACAGTGACAATGGCACAAATTTTGTTGGTGCTGATAAACAAATGCGAGAAATGTTTAATAGTGCCAAATCATCTCTTCCTGGAGAACTAGCTGAGTTACTTTCTCTAGAAAGAACCACTTGGCACTATATTCCTCCCCATTCGCCTAACTTTGGTGGGCTGTGGGAATCTTCCGTGCGTGGAACTAAAACTCATTTAAAAAAGGTAGTAGGAAATAGTACACTTACCTACGAAGAAATGTCGACTGTCCTGGCGCAGGTGGAGGCGTGTTTAAACTCGAGACCAATTTCCTTGTTGAGTGATGATCCAAATGACCCCCTACCCCTGACACCAGGCCACTTCTTGGTAGGAGAACCATTGTTAAATATTGCAGATGAGGATTATACCAATTGTAATGTTGTTGGATTAGATAGATGGCGATTAACGCAAAAAATTGTAACAGATTTTTGGAATAGGTGGTATAAGGAATATCTAGTTAATTTAAATCAAAGATATAAATGGAACACTAAACGAGATGAACCAGAAATAGGTGATATTGTTGTATTAAAAGAAGATAATGTACCGCCAGCTAAATGGTTACTTGGTAAAATTATTAAAAAATATCCTGGACCTGATAACGTTACTCGAGTTGTATCCGTAAAGTGTAAAACCGGAGAGTATAAGCGTCCAATGAGTAAAATTTGTACTTTGACTAAGTGAATATTAAAATTAAAAGCGTTAAGTATTTAGTTTAAAAAAAAAAGTGTTTAAATCTATGTAAGTTGTGATCAAATTTAGAGTTTATTATATTATCTACCTATACAACCGAAATAAAAAAAATCCAATGTATTTATAATGTTATCGTGTTAATTATAATGAGTTCTAAGAAACCTACTATTTACCTGCATCAAATACGTTCAATTGAACTATGACTAATAATGTACTTATAAAAACCTGTTTGTTATCAATGTACTTACCTGCTGGAATGCAGACTTGAGCCGCACGTGTTCTGAGATATTTGAATGTTTACTTTCTATAATTAAGGAAGATACAGGTTATTCTGTTATTAATTTAAGTTTTTTTTTGTTGTTAAGATTTTGAAAATATTTTTTTTTGTTTGAGATTGTATTTAAACTTGTAATGATAAGTTTTTATTGTTTTTGCTTTGTTTGTGTTTAAGTATAGTTAAAGAACTATGTTCTTTGGCGGGCGGAATGTCCAAATAACTTTAGCGTTTTGAGTAGCGAGCTATAGATATGTTTAAAGGATAGCTATCTATACATGTATTTTTACAGTCCACTATGATTTGACCCAGTTGCGAATAAACTTGCATACTAAATACACGTCGTTTTAGTCAAAAAATCCCAGTAAACAAAAATCAACCTTATAAGTTTAACCAGAAGAAAAAGCAAGAAACTCCATTGACACTCTTTTTAAATCGTCAAGGTTGTCTTTCTATAATATATCTGAATCTTTATTAATGCAATCACTATATTGCACGTCTTATCTATTGACCCCTAAGTCGCGTGCGTCGCAGAGTTGTGGCCTTATCAGTGTGTTCATAATGAATTCTTTATAATCAACTGATAAACTAATCGTTTGGTTCATCAAACGCACGAGTTAGTTGCACAAACATTATAAACATATCAGGTTTGTGTTGTACTAACGTCATCATCATTTCTGCCTATTGCATTCCACTGCTGGACATCGGCCTCTCCCAGGGAACGCTACAGCACACAATCTCCCGCTTTTTTCATCCAGCCACTGCCAGCCACCTTCTTCAGGTCATCGGTCCATCTTGCCAGTGACGTCCAACCCTACGCTTACCTACACGCGGTCTCCATTCGAGAACCTTCCTACTCCACCTTTCGTCGGCTCTGCGGCAGACGTAACCAGCCCACTGCCACTTCAACTTGCTACAGATTTGGTTAATATTTATAACTTTGGTCTTATACCGTAAGACCTCATTCCGGATTTTATCCCTTAGTGAGACCCCAAGAATAGACCTTTCGATAGCACGCTGCGTGACATGAAGTCGGTGGGCCAGCTTGACTGACATGTTCCATGTTTCGGCTCCGTAGGTCAGGACTGGAAGGATGCACTTTTTAGGCACTGCGTAACAACGTACAGATAAGTAACTGTAAAAAAAAGACTGAACAAAAAAGTTAAACATTTACCGTGGTAGGTACCACAAAAACTTTTAAACGTCTGTTGAATACTTGTCTAAAAAAATGACAGATTATGACGTTGAAATAAGGTCCGTTTTGCAGTCACACTTTTTTTATTTAGACAAGTGTTCAACAGATGTTTAAGTTTTTGTAGTAAGGCTGCGGTTGTTTAAAAAAACTGTCAACTGCAAAATGCCATTTAACGTTAACATGAACTTCAATGAACATGAACTTCTGGGGAAAGTTTCGGAGATAAGGGGGGAGGGAACGGTAAATTCTGAAACTTATATTTTAAAACCAGCTTTTGCCAGCCGGGCTTCGCTTCGCCCGCTCACAACACGGAGGGGTCACCTCTCTAGTTATTATAGTTGGTCCTCTTTGCAAGCAGCCATACAACGACTTTCATTCAGTAGGTAAGCAATAAAATGCTTGGTTATGCACTATAAAAGATTCCGTTCTTAGATAGTTAGGTCAACTGAGAATCATTTATGTTGATTGCATAACCTGACTGCGGGTTTAATTAAGTATAAAATATAATTATTTATCGTCTATTTCAATTCTGCATCATTCAATTACAAATGCAAAAGAAGCTCGTGGCTAAATAATATCAGCCCAAAGTAGGTAGATTAGGTAGCTTCAAGGTTAAGCCGCACTTGCCGAGGTTGGTGTGTGGATGGACCACCATTTAATATGTATGAGTTTTATCTGTATCTTGAAAAGTTCGTCCCCCAACGCTGTAAGCTGGTATATAGTAGGTATGTGGTACCAGTCTAAGTGTGTGTCCACACTGGAAGCCTAGCGCGACGGCGGCGGCGGCGGCGGGCGCGGTGGCGGGCGCGACGTCGGGCGCGATCTGTGTCCATACTGCCGATCAAGCATTTGTTTTTGTAGAGGCGATTTCAGGTGTTACAAACCCGGGGTAGACGTTTACCCCGAGACAGACCATCGCCGAAAATGCTTCCTTCGTACACAACTCTCACTTCCGACCATGGCCGTAACAACAGCTGGAAGCGAGGGATCGCTCCAATTCACGGCGCTGTATAAATTCAGGTTTTTCTAACCAACAACAGACTATAATGTGTTCCTGGGAAGTTTGCTCCGCAGCAGCAGAGCAACTACTTACTTATTTGTAAAGTTTGAAAGACCTATCAGCCTACTTTGAATAATAAATAAAAACTTTGAAAAAATAATACATTTTATTGATTTTAACTAACACCGAAATGGTTTGATACTCCTGCCACCCGCCCGTTGTATCGGTTGTTGCCTAGCAACGCCTAGGCTTGCAAAATCGCTTGTAGATATCGCGCTAGGCCCCGCCTTCACACTGTACTGTACTGTACTGTCACTTCAGTATGGCCACGAGCGGCGATTTCATACATTCAATATTATCGCGCCCGCCCGCCGCCACAGTCTGTTTGAGCACTAAGACTCACCATATTAGCGAAATTTTTGATGGATACGTGTTTGTTATAAAACTACGGATGGATCCTGATTTTGGTTCAGAAATAGGTTATAGTCTGAAACAACACTTGGGATTAACGTGGGCGAAGAAGTATCGGCCCCGACTTACGAGTTTGTAGGTCGTGGGTTCGAACCCAGACACGCGCATTACTTTGTGTAATTTATTTCATCATCACTGCTCTCAAAACGGTGAAGGAAAACATCCTGAGGAACCGGCATGTCCTAGGACATAACATGCCGGTGCTCGTAAGTCGAGGCCGATACCATTTGGCCACCACTGCTCTTAAAAACAATAAAACAGTTCAATTGTTTTTCTGTAAAAAAAAATTAAGCTTATGCTATTGATCACAAACTTTTTAATGTTTGTATAAGGCCTGGTGACAGACGGACAGACAGACAAAGGAACAGAGGAGCAATAGGATCCCGTTTTACCCTTTTTTTTTAATCGTGGTAAAAATATCATCAATTGAGTCCACCCATCCAGGGCAGAGCGGGAGGGACTGTCAGACTTGTACTGACTAAAATCCACGGTGTCCTTCAATACCCCTTTACGTTCCGGGATCACGGTAATTCGTTAGTCCCGCGACCATCCCGTTTTACCCTTTGGCTATGAAAGCCAATGAGTAGAACTAAGCTCCCTATACAAGGGATAATATTGTATCATAATCATCAGCCTGTATTCGTCCACTGCTGGACATAGGCCTCTCCCAATGTACGCCACTGTGCCCTGTCTTGAGCTTTCCTCATCCAGTCCCTGCCGGCCGCCTTTCGCAGGTCGTCACTCCACCTGGCCGGCGGGCGTCCCACACTACGTTTACCAGGTCGCGGTCTCCACTCAAGGACACGTCTACCCCAGCGGTTATCTGTCCTGCGAGAGATGCGACCAGCCCATTGCCACTTCAGCTTACTAATTCTTCCTGCTATGTCAGCAACTTTGGTACTCTGACGTATATATTATAGGAGTAAGTATTATATTATTTGTGGTATAGGTATCTACTGATAGGTAAGTACATCTTCAACCTAATATATAAACAACAACAATTCCTCTACATCGCCATAATTATATGTATACGCCGGATACGACACTACAGTAAGCTCAAACAAGCGTGAAGCATAAAATATACTTCCTTTGTCTAAGCGGGGCTTTATTCTGAGCAGTATTGACATAACTACCGTATCGATTTCTCTTCAAGCCCGTGTACGATACGGGATCTGACACTGTATTAGGAAACAGGAAAAATTCTAGAAAAATCTTCAACCTTCGATGGATTACTTAACATCTCAAGAACGAATTTTGAGGTTCTGGTGATACCTGAAGCCTGTTGGGCTTAGATTAAAAAATGTCCTTAATGAAGCCAAAAACAGGGTGCAATTTCCCGCGTCGCGTCGGTCGATTCCTACGTAAAATAAGTGAACATCTCCCAAGGAAAACAATTAAATGTGTGACTTGTGTGAGTGGCGCTCAACCACACATTTAATAAAAAAAAGTGGCGTCACTTAAAACGTTTCATTTTGTTTCGAACATGGAATACAATGAGGACTCGTACTGACTAAAATCCACGGTGTCCTTCAATAGCCCTTTACGTTGCGGGGTCACGGTAATTCGTGAGTCCCGCGACCCCGGCAGGCTTTGGCCCTCTAAAGGGGGGTCCCCTCACAATGCTGACAACACTCTTTGAGACGCGCGTAGTCCACGGTCAGACAGCGAGTCGACCATTAAGCCGAGACTCCACCAAAGCTGTGCGAGTCGAGACGTGTTTTGAACAACCAATAGAACTGCGTTATTGACACAGCTCCACTCCGGCACGACTCCGGCAACGCAATTCTATTGGTTGTTCAAAACACATCTCGACTCGCACAGCTTTGGTAGAGTCTCGGCCTTACTCGCCGCCGCCGCCCGCATGTCCGCGCCTACGGTGACCGGAGATCCTCTGCCGGCGTCCGTCGCCGTGGGCGTCCACTCACTTCGTACACCCGTACGAAGGGACTTAGGGATTTTCATAGGACGGACTAAAGCTTAAAAAAAACTTTTTAAAAAAAAGGGAACCGACTTCAAAACTAAACACAATAAAACTATAAAATAACTTTTCTTTCGGAAGTCGGTGGCTTTGTTTTTTTTTTATTTCATTGACATAATATGGCCACCGACTTCAGAAAGAAAAGTTATTTTATAGTTTTATTGTGTTTAGTTTTGAAGTCGGTTCCCTTTTTTTTTGAAAAGTTTTTTATTTTTCCCTTTTTAGTTGAGATAATCAACAACAAAAATCTTCATAAAATCGGCGTCTTTGAAAATCTACAAACAATCTACCTATTAAGCAAAACGGATCTATGTGAGCAACTTCACGAGATATCCATTATTGTTATATACTAAAACCTTCCCCAGAATGTATCAAATACTTTTCTGAAAACTGTATCAAAATCGATTCAGCCAAACTCGAGATAATTGCGGGCAAACATGCAATCGTCCCTTAAAATCTACGATCCAAGTAAGCAAATCGGATCCACGCGGGCAACATCACGGGATATCTATTAGTGTTATACACTAAAACCTTCTCCAGAATGTAATGAACACTTTCCTGAAAACTGCATCAAAATCCGTTCAGCCAAACGCGAGATAATCGCGGACAAACATACATACATACAGGTCTAACTGAGAACCTACTTTTTTTTTGAAGTCGGTTAAAAACAAAACAAAATAAAGAAACCATTGCTATAGGTACCGTAATATTGTAAATGACTTTTGACCTTTGAGAACAAACATTACGGTTTCATATTATTACCTACAATCCAACAATTTTCTAAAATTAGGAAGTAAGGTAACCTTTGCAAAAGTAAACCAATATGTTTCTTATTATAAAACAAAGGTCAAAATTATTATATCCCAGACTAAAACGGGACGTCTTACGAAAAGATACATCCCAAACAAATAAACAAAAAAAAAACTTATTGAAAAAAAGGGAACCGACTTCAAAACCAAACACATAAAAAACTATAAAATAACTTTTCTTTCGGAAGTCGGTGGCTTTGTTTTTTTTTATTTCATTGACATAATGGCCACCGACTTCCGAAAGAAAAGTTGTTTTATAGTTTTTTATGTGTTTGGATTTGAAGTCGGTTCCCTTTTTTTCAAAAAGTTTTTTATTTGTCCCTTTTTAGTTGAGATAATCAACAACAAAAATCTTCATAAAATCGGCGTCTTTGAAAATCTACAATCCTATTAAGCAAAACGGATCTATGTAAGCAACTTCACGAGATATCTATTAGTGTTATACACTAAAACCTTCTCCAGAATGTAATGAACACTTTCCTGAAAACTGCATCAAAATCCGTTCAGCCAAACGCGAGATAATCGCGGACAAACATACATACATACATACAAACATACATACATACAGGTCGAACTGAGAACCTACTTTTTTTTTGAAGTCGGTTAAATAAAAGTGAGTGTATAATTAATAGATTTAAAAATAATCCTACGGGGCTGAGAGAGGGGCCACTCAAAACTTGGGGGCGTATATTATTTAAAGGATTATTTATGGGATATATTTACATGACGTGTATAGATCGTGGTTGTAACTTGCAAAGATACGCCCCCACGTTTTGAGTGGCCCCTCTCTCAGCCCCGTAGGGTTATTTTCTTATTTTTAGGACATTCAAAAACGTGGGTTTTTAGATTTTTTAAATCTATTAATTATTTTATTATTTGTAACTTTGTTCATCGCATTTCAATCATCATTGACGCTACCCTGAAAATTTCAGCCTGCTAGCTTATCGGGAAGTGCCTCAAAGCCTGTCCGCCATCTTGGACGTCCGCCAAATTGGATTTAAGTCACATGACTATTTTTTTCGTAATCCTGACAGCAAACCCTTTCATTTGATACCCATATCATGGGGGTGGATTTCAAACAGCCAGTCTGCCATCTTGGTCGTCCGCCATATTGGATTTAAGTCACGTGATTTTTTTCGTACTCCTGACAGCAAACCCTTTCATTTGATATCCATATCATGCGGGTGCATTTCAAATAGCCTGTCTGCCATCTTGGACGTTCGCCATATTGACTGGCCTGTTGGTCTAGTGGTTAGTGACCCTGACTGCTATGCCGGAGGTCGTGGGTTCGATTCCCACCCCGGACAAATGTTTGTGTGATGAGCACGATCATTTGTTCTGTGTCTGGGTGTAATTTATCTATAATATGTATGTATTTAGAAATATATAAGTATGTTTATCAGTTGTCTAGTACCCATAACACAAGCTCTGCTTAGCTTGGGACTAGATGGCGTTATGTGATAGTTGTGGAATATTATTATATTGGATTTAAGTTACGGGACTATTTTTTTCGTATTCCTGACAGCAAACCCTTTCATTTGATACCCATATCATGGGGGTGGATTTCAAACAGCCAGTCCGCCATCTTGGGGAGGCCGCCCTAAGCTAGCTTATAGGGAAGTGCCTCAGAATTGAGTTGCAAAAGTGCAACCGGAACGACAAACAACAAACAAATATTAAACAAACAAGAAAAGTGAGTGTATAAAATGTGGGAAAAACGACGGAAACTCGGTGGCAAAAAGTTAATGAAATAAAAACAAAGCCACCGACTTTCGCAAGTAAAGTAGATTATTTTAAACTTTTTTGTGGTTGTTTTGAGTGGGAAGCGGTCGCCTCCTTCTGAGAAGCAGTCATGCTCGTGAAGGAGGAGGCCGGCCGCGTGAGGGAGAGAACAGCGTCCTCCCTCCACCCCAGCCGCAGTGGTAGACGTTCACGGCGTCGGAAGTTGGCGGACGATCTCCGGACACCGTAGGCGCGGGCATGCGGGCGGCGAGTAATGGGCGACTCGCTGTCCAACCATGGACCATGCCCGGGTCGATGGCGCGTTGTGTTCCACGCGCGCCTCAATGGGCTAGAGGGCCAAAGCCTGCCGGGCTCTTATCGACTTACTGTGACCCTGGAACGTAAAGGGCTATTAAAGGACACCGTGGATTTTAGTCAGTAGGAGTCTGACAGTCCCTCCCGCCCTACCCTGGGTGGGGGGAGGACTCATCTGTAGATTTTACCACGATAAAAAAAAAAATTTCACAATTTTTTTTTTTGTTGTACTGGTTGTAATTGTAATAATCTACTCTGATACATTGCTTTGTAATTTACAACCGTTTAGAATCTTTCACAGTTATTTTTTCAAATCCAAGTATTTGAAAATTCAAGTATTTGAAAAAGGCATAATACTGTGTGAAATCCCCCGCTGAGTATTTGAAAAAGGCATAATACTGTCAGATAATTATCAGGAATTCAATAAGCCATTCATGACTCGAAGTCACTACATTTTGAGTTCAACTAATTCAATGTATGAAAGGTCCATAATAATATTCTTTCAGTTTGAAAGCCAGACTGATTTTTCAAAAAGGTTGGCCAATGTAACCTTTCCAATCTAAGCTTTATCTATAAAATCACTTTAATAAGGGTTTAATTTAACCGACGAATAGGAACGTAACTTCGATAACGGGAACGGAGTTTTTGCTCTTAATTGAGTTTATTTTTCGAATGTAAAGGCGCTCCCTCACTGGGAGCATTCGCGTGTAATGTAACATTATATTAAGATTCGATTTTAAGTATTACAATATAATGCTAACTCCCTGTTGACGAGCATTCCCGTACATTTAGTATAGATTTGATACAAGGTGCGCAATGAGATGCTCGGTTGCCTTCACTCACTGATGAAATATTCGAATCTGTAACGTTACATTTCAGGTGAATGCTCACGGTGAGGAAGCACCTTTAGATTACAAAATGTCTAAATTCCATGTTCAAAACAAAACGTGTATCTAACGTTTTTCATGAAGCCACTTTTTATAAATGTGTTATTGAGCACCACGCGCACATTTAAATGTTTTTCTTGGAATGTGCACTTGTTTTACATCTAAAGGTGCTCCCTCACCGCGAGCATTGACCTGTAATGTAACATAATTGTGTAACAAAAGTGCGCAATTTGATGCTCTATTGTCTTCGAATGTTCGAATCTGTAACGTTACATTACAGGTGAATGCTCGCGGTGAGGGAGCGCCCTAGGGAATCAAACGTAGGGGATATTTTTCTACCTTTTTTTTATTCCAATTTTCAGTGACCTATACTAGACGTAACCTGTTCATTCTATAATGAAGTTTCCAAGTTACTAAAACTGCGGTTACCACTGTTACTGTCAAGCCAGGGATACACTAGGGGACAAATGTGCCACGACATTGTATTTGCGACATGTCAGTCGAAGTCGTGCGACTTTGAGAAACTTCGCCTGACAAATCTAGCGACAAGGCTACTACACACATGCTGGCGGCAAAGCCGGGTTTATGCCGAGCGGCTATGCAAACCACCGGCACAAGCCGCCAAGCATCATTCCGGTTGGGAAAGTCACATAGAACGTTGCTTGAATGCCAGGAACGAACTGACGCCGGCAAGCCGCGTAACCGGCACACCCCAGCGGCCATGCCGCTGCCGGCGGCTTCTTCGTGTGGCAAAGCCAGCGGCTTTGAATGACGCCGGCTGCACCGCAGCTTGGCCGGCGGCTTGCCCGGCGGCCCTGCCGCCGGTACTGTGTGTACTACGCTACTCCACTCGATGTAGTTGGCGACACGTGTCGCGCGATGTTGCCAGACATATCGAGGGAAGTCCGGCAACGTCGTGCTTTTTATCAGACGTCACTGGCGACACGTGTCACACGACATTTGTCCCTTAGTGTATCCTTGGCTTCATCGTTGTGTGTTTTGCTAATTTATAATGTGAATAGATTTTTAACAATATTTAGTTGTTCGGCATATTTTGAAGAAAATAATTCCCGCGTTGAGTGGAGCGGAAGGGACTGTCAAAGCAGTCCTTTTTTTTAGCGTTGTAAAATCGTCAAATGAGTCTACCCACCCAGGGCAGTGCGGGAGGGACTGTCGGACTCGTACTGACTAAAATCCATGGTGTCCTTCAATAGCCCTTTTACGTTCCGTGGTCAGCCAGCAGGCGTCAAACTAGTACCTACTGACTAAAATACACAGCTTTCCTTGAATTGTTCTTAAGGTTCTTTAGGATTACCTACTTGGACAGTTCCGCGACCCCGGAAGACGTTTGTTATTCGTTGACTTGTCATCCAATTGTTGGAAATCAGTTTGACGTAACTCGGGATCTGAGAACTAGTTTATGTAAAACTTGGTTCGTAAACGGGTTTTATATCAAATTCGATGAAATCCGTCCTAAATAGCCTTTGATCGACATCTTCAAATAATGGATCTTATTTCCTCTAAACTAAACTCTTCATTCCTAAAGTTTTCCAGTTAAAATGTTCGCCTAGTTCGAAAAGAGCTTTTATTTTTGATTAATAGATCAAACCGAAATCATCTAAATAGTATTTTACATGAGAGACTGCCTATCTGACCTCCACAACCCAGTAACTGGGTAAGGCTGCGTTTCCACCAGAGATGTGCCGAGGAAATGTGTCGTGCGAGGATGTCTAGCTGTGCTGTGAAAATGTGTGGCCGTATCCACCAAAGCTGTGCGATGAAAATGTGCCTACGAGGATGTGTAGCGGAGCTGTGAAAATGCGCATTAATGTGTGGTGCGAGGATGTGTAGCGGAGCTGTGAAATGTGTCGACGAGGGTGCGGTGTAGTGGGAGCGGAGACACAACATATCCCTCGCAACACATCCCTCGTACACACTCCTCGCAACACATTCCTCGTACACATTCCTCGCACACATTCCTCGTACACATCCCTCGTACGCATCCTTCACTTGTTTTGTATGTTTCCACCAGAGCTGTGCTGACCGAGGCGAGGTAAATGAAGCGATTCTATTGGTTCTTTACAAACACATTCCTCGCTACACATCCTCGCACATCTCTGGTGGATACGCAGCCTTATACGATACTCTTCGAAATATATTGGATAACTGACTTACGATTTTCTTAAATAATGAATGTCAAAGATCTAGAGGTGGAGGGTATCTGCACGTACTGTCCAAGGTCCTTGCGTCCTACCGCGGGCTACAAAACTGTAAATTTTAATTATTTGCGAGAGAATTGGAGAAAATATCAGGATTTTTCAATGGAAATGAGGCTTTATCCGAACTTTTAATTTCTGTCCTTCTATATACTGAGTGTAAGGGACAGCCCTCCACAAAGGGCTTTGTGCTTTTTGTACCAGTTCAGATAGGATTATTTCGTTTAACGCAATTTCATCATTTAAAATGCGTGGAAAAACTAATATTCAATTAGTTCTATTGCGGAAGTATCCTTTTTGATCAATAAACATCAAAATATTAAAAAAATAAGAAAAAATATGTCACTACTTGTACATATTTGACAGCTCATAACTCGGAAACGTGACGGTTTACGAGGTTTTGCCCCTTATATTTTATGTTTGTATTGATGTGATCTATCGATTTATCAATGTTTCATTCGTGTACGCCGTTTTGAAAAAAAATCAAAATGGCGGATGGCACCTGGTACACGGCCCATACAAAAAAGTTCAAACCCCTTTTTAGGGCTTGCTCAGTAGACGAAACTGAACAATCTTCCACAATTTTTTTTTTCAGGAAATGAAAAAAAAAAATCAGCCTCTCCATACAAACTGACCAATCAAGTTTATAATTTTCTATGGTGAGGCTGATTTTTTTTTAATTTCCTGAAAAAAAATATTTGTGGAAGATTGTTCAGTTTCGTCTACTGAGCAAGCCCTGAAAGTTTGTGGAGGGCTGTCCCTTACACCCTGTATAAAACTAACTTTGGCTGGTAGGGCTATTTGGTAACCTAAATGGCGTGTTTCCATAAGCAAAACTGGCATTTGTTTTTGCAAAAAAGTTTTTTTTTTTACATTTCCCCACACTAGGAATTTCTCCTGTATCGTGGGTGCTTTTACAAACATATAAACTCACATACACAAACGCCCAGACCCGAAACAACTTACTTGTAGATCATACAAATAATTGTTCCGTGCGGGAATCGAACCCGCAACACGCAGCGCAGCAGTCCAATCGCTCAGCCACTGCGCTAACCGTGCCGTACCGTCGTGTTCAAGTAGCATACAATTTGTAAAGGTGCGTACAGACTATATAACATAACATGTTATATAACATTGTTATATAACATGTTTCAGATGATGTGGACACAGAATGTTATATAACATTGTTACACTGAATGTGCCCCCACACAGAAGCTAAATAACGTTATACAACATTGTGTAACACGATAACATTTATAAAAGCGTGTAACAATACTCTACAACATGTTAAGAAATGTTATTATGTTAGAAACGCTCCCACATTGGTTGAACTCGTTGTATAACATCGTATAACATAATTATGTTCAATCAGTTTGGGTTTGTCTTTCAAGGAATGATGATGTTATACAACAAAAGTAATATTTTGTTATATCATATTGTAATCAGTTGTAAAACATTTTGTTAAATGAAGTTGTATAACATCAATAACAATTTATTATAATTTGTAACAATTTATAACTTTTGTTATAATTTGTTTAAAAAGTCAGTCTCTAAAGTTATATAACTGCTGTGTGGGAGCACATTTATGTGTACGGTATTGCTTTATGTTGCAATGTTATATAACAATGTTACATGGTGTGGACGTGTTATATAACATTGTTACATGGTCTGTACGCACCTTAACTTGCCTAATGATAACGCAGCCTTAGTGTATGCAGATCTTCTTAGCTATTATTGTAATTGACAGGTAATTCCCTGCTTGCCATACGTAAGTTTTACAGTCTGATAATAACAAAAAATACTGCTGTTGTTGAACCCATCAAGATAGCTGGACTTCCCGTTACAAGTTAAAACACATACATACTTATTACTGCGTCTTCGCTTATTTAAGCCAAGTTAAAAAATATACCAAAGATGTTCACCATCAATTTAATAATGCAAGACACATCAAACTTATAGAAGTCCATTAAATCACCGACTATTTTGTTTTGTTCTGCAGTTTTCTAGATTAGGTAATTCGAACAGACAGACGTATTCTTTATTAATATTATAATGGTATCAATTGCTTATGTAATGCATATCAAATTAATTATACGTACCTACTTGTGGCGATATCCCCGCAACCTTCGCATGTGGGAGAACCCCCTTTTAAGAATAGATCTGTACGGAAAATGTTCGAGTATTGGCAAATAATAATTGACTTTAACATCAAAATGTAATTCTCGAAGGTTTTGGTAGAGGCGTACTTAACAGTACGGGTAATTGCGTAGTGGTAGCATGCAAATTACAAAAATTCAAATTCAAACTTTTTTGCAATTTTCAGTAGGTAGAGGTACCCTTATCACGAGTTTTCACTATTTTACTTTACAGCGTCTTTCCAGTATTTACAGCGTTTCTTGTATGGAAAAATAGAACAGCGCCTCTGGTCACTGGTGTACGAAGAAGGAACTAATTTTTTTCTGTCAATTTGAAAATGTCAAAGTTCCAGTTTACAACTTCTTTTCTAGTCAATGTCAGATAAAAAAATATGTTTCGCGACATTAAAACCAAGTATAATTTTAAATATAAGAATGATCAAAACATTCGCTCTTACTTAGATTTGTGCAAAATAAGTAAGATTTCTGACTGCAGTCATTTGCGCCATGTACAGTCGAATTCCAAAATCCTTCTTCCATTTCTGAAAGCAATAGCCTGACGCTTCGCTGTGACTTACGACCTTTTATTATAAGTTGTTACTATACAAATCAAAGGAACTTACGGTATACTTCATAATTTCAACCTTCTTCTACAAGTAACGCTGGCGCAGTGGTTAAGGTGCTCGGGTATATCCTTCACTGGCGAAGGATCGATCCTCACCTTTTTTCTAATTAGTTTTATTTTTATTTTAATAATTTTAAATAATTGCTTTATTCTTTTTGTTATTTTTCATGCATTTTTTTTGTAGAAATTTGATAAATAAAATTGTTTTTTTTTAAATAATTACTAATACTAGTCATTAGTGTTATGTGTCGACCGTTATCATCATTTAAGTTTAATAAAGTTTTGTAGGTAGATCAGAGAATTTATATAGATCAGATGATCAGAGAATTATAACGTAATTTAGTCGTTATAATCAGCTAATGAAATTGGATAATATTGTTTTATCTTCATTCGATTTTTTTAATTTACTTATTTTATTACTGATAGCTGTTGGGCTAAGTGGAGTTGTGATCAATGAGATCTGAGTCTTATAATGTGTTTAGCTATTTTTTTGTTCTTTTTTTTTTAAATCATGATATTTATATTAATCAATAACTTGTTAGTTATTCATGTTAATTTAAAATTTATTAATGCTTATTATTTATTTAAAAAAGTCAAATATTAGTTTTATGTGTTTATGTTTTTTTTTTGGTCTTTGTGGAAATAAAAAAAGTCATGCTGAATTTAATGTTAATTTTGTTTTATTTATTTATTTATGTAATTAACAAACTTATATTATATTTGTGATATCAGATTCATACGAATCTGACAATCCCTCAGTCAACAGTCTACTCATTTGATGAACTTCAACATGATATTTCAATAATATTTGTTCTTGCCTCAATATTGATATTCGCCGGCATTTTGAGAATACTTAAATATATCGCTATCTATATAATCACACGTCACTAACCAACAACCACAATCTAACGACAACTAGATTTCGATCAAGTTAAATATTCCTAAAACTTGGTCTACCTCACAGAAATTGTGAACCAACGATTATAATCATATTTCTGTCCCATTACAATATTTAACAATTGAGTAAAACCAAAGTAATAAACTTACAAAAAGAATATCTCTGCGAGAGGTTCGAACTCATGCCTTGCTGTTCACCGCATACGTCAAGTGGAACGCTTTACCGCTAGGCCAACTGAACACATACTAGACACGTTGAAATTATGAATCCTATACAATCAGTAGTTGATGATGAATGTGTCTCTTAAAAATAGAAGGTCGTAAGTCAAACTAAACGTCAAGCTATTGCCTTGTAAGCGTGCCTAGCCGCTTTTGAACGTCGACTGTACAAGTAAAAGCGAGTAACTTGAACAAATAACTTGCGCATATTAGGGGAAAGGTGTACGAGATGATCCTTTGAGGGAAGATGATCCTTTGATATTGCAACGAATCCAGTAGCGTCATCTAGTTGTTTTTAATGGTAAAACGTAGTCTCCGATATTCCCCCGCCTCAGTCAAAAGTAGTGGTGTCGAGAGTGACAATTAAATTTTTTGAAAAAAAAAAACATATATTCCGTGACTTTGATCTAAGGTAAGGGTGAGTTGAAGTTTATATCTAATTTGTTCTAGGTAATTTATTACTAGGCTGTGGTATTAGTTGGCTTTGAATATTGCTCTATTTTGTCTTTTTAATAGCGTGGTAACAGTTGAAAGCACATAGTTTAAGTTATCGAACATTGAATAAAAAAGTTTATGTTGGGGCAAGATGATTATGTTACCGGTGTACAAGATGATCCCCACGGATCTTCTTGTACACCGGTAACAAACCTACTATTACGGGGATATTTTAACCATTTGTATGTTATTATGTTTAACTTTATATATTTTTGGTTTAAGACTATGCCTCGTAATTATAAAAAAAAAACTAAACGCGGATTGTAGTCGGAAGACTCCATGATCAAAGCACTGGATGCTGTTAAAAATGGCATGCCATATAGCACAGCAAGTAAACAGTTTGGGTTGCCTGTATTGACGGGCTAAAGTCAAAAATAAGGTGGCTGTCAGTACAATCAAATATAGGTGAAAAAATAAACCCAGCTTATGGTTTTATTTAGGTTATTCTCTTCCTGGATCCTGGGATCATCTTGCCCCTACCGCAAGGATCATCTTGGACACCGGGGTGTACAAGATGATCCTTTGACAATGTTTTAAAAATGTGTTTTTTTAATAGTAAAGCGTCTAAAAAATTAAAATGTTGAGTATGCCAACAATAAGATAGATAAATTTACTATGAATATACGTATTTGCATTCGCGCTAAGTAGAATATCCTTTGATCTATAAGCAATCTCCCTTAAGGGAATCATCTCGTACACCTTTCCCCTACTCACGCGTGCAACCTGTACCTTTACTTGCTCCAGCTACATGCACCGTTAGTGGCGAAACCAGGGAGGGGTGAAGCGGACCTACAGTAAAACGGGGTGAATCGAGACAAAACTTTAACAGCAGCAGCAACCGCATTGGTCGCGGGACTAACGAATTACCGTGACCCCATAACGTAAAGGGCTATTGAAGGACACCGTGGATTTTAGTCTGTACGAGTCTGACAGTTCCTCCCGCCCTGCCCTGGGTGGGAGGACTCATTTGATGATTTTACCACGATAAAAAAGAGGCCAAAGCGCTATCAATACTTCGTACTTATTACATTAAATTATATAGGTATGGATCATCGTCATGAAGATTTGAGGTGGGGTAACGGGACTATCTAATCATGGCACCGCGGCCCTGGAACGCAAAGAGTAACTGAAGAAAAACTGTTGCTTTTGGTCAGTAACCCCCTTATTAATAAACGTGGACTAAAGTTACGCCAAGGTTAATCCTTAAAAAATGTATGGTTAGTCCGAAGATTATCCTGGATGTAACTTTAGTCCACGTTTATTAATAAGGGGTAAGAGTCGGAAAGTGATAATTCGCTCCACACAGGACGGAAGGACTCATTTGAAGATTCTTCATATACACCCAAAAAAAATTAAATAATAATATTCCACAACACCCCACACACAAGTGTGGGGTGAATAGTTTCCGAGATATTTCGATTGCCCAACTTACACCTATGCTCAACGAGCCCCGCTCTACCCTAAGTTAAACAAAAAAATGTATGAAAAAATTTCAGTATCGTAAAGTGCTGAGCAAACCCGAGGGTGTTAAAAAACAGTTTCATGTATCATATTCATAAAACTTTGTCAGATTCCCAACTGAATTAAAATGAAAATAAATTGAACAATCTCAAATGGAAATTGTATCCTTTTTATTGGAAACAATGCGACTTTTTCATTTTTATAGTGAAAGCTTTTTAAATAGAAAATTTGGTCACGATTCTCAGGAAATTCATTGATATTGCTATTCTATTTGTTTACGTTTTAAACTAGAGATGTACCGACTGTAACTTCGGACGGTAGGCCGACTAGTCGGCAGCAAAAAAAGAGTGACACTTTCTGCCTGCGTCTGTGTTTCCGTTTTCGCCGTGATCATGGACCTCAAAGAGCTGACGGGCCCTTAAGAGCCGTCTCCACGAGCGAGAGAATCGTGACGAATCCACGCTTCTATCGTCGGATAATCTCCACGTACGAGCGATTATTCTCGTAACGGAATCGCCGTGTTTCCACGACGAGTCGTTGAACAATAGTTAATAACGCTGAAATGTTTGACAGTGCCAGTGCTGCACGCTCGCTTCGAGAGCGTCAAAGCAGCGAGCGCGCGGTGGGCGCAGTGTTGCCAACTCAGCACTTTGAGTGCTAGATTTAGCACTATTTTCATGTGCCTAGCACTGAAATTTAAGAAACAGCACCCAGCACTAAATCTAGCACTAATTTTGATTGCATTGCAAATGCAGGTGTGGTTGAAGTAACAAAACGCAAACTAGTGTAGTCTGTAATCTGCGGCACTTCGGTAGGAGATTCGGCATAACATGTTTGAACGAAATAAAAGCTGAATAAATTCCCCATAAGGTTTATTCAGTGAGCATTTCGATATCTTGTATAATTTTCGGTGTATATGCTCTTGAATTCCGTAATTTGGGAAAAATCATTTTTACCTTTTCACATAATGGAAAGTTGTATCTGATATCGCCAAAGATCCAGAAAGCAGCAGCAGTCTCTTTAGACCTCCCTTTACCGTCTACAATGAACAAAGCCAAGTGAAACCTGCATCTTCTTGAGGTGATGTGAACCTCCAGCTAAAGTAGACTCAATGCCCAAAGGTATAAGTAATTCTTGAATTCGGTAGCCACCATCAAGCTTCATATCTCTTGTCTTTCTTCCACCGAGGGCGCAGTAAAAATTGCCCAGAAACTCATTTTAGTTTATATTAGGTACTTACATAATTATACAACATAAGTTCTTCTATATAGGTACCTACTTCGTATTTCGTTAGATTCCAGTCGTTTCATAAGATTTAACCCACTTCTGTTGCCCAGATATTATCCTTCTCGTACAATGAAATAATCCCAACATGACACTAAACAAAATAGCATCATAAAAGAATAAATATTTTTTCGTTCATACAATTTGTATGAAAAAATATTTTGCATTTGACCAACTTCCGCCCCGTCCCGATTATTTTATTCCAATATCATAAAATGATCCATAACTGAATGAGAGTCGAACGGCATAAAAGTTTTAATTCATTCACAAGTTTTAATTCATTTTGCAAAACTGTATGAAAATAAGAAATATGGCTCTGTAGTGCACAAAAAAATGATTAGGGAATGCAATAATTAATAATATCGTTACACCGAATATATAGTTTTAGACGTAAAAAAACTAAAAAAAGCATTTGGGAACTTTCCAAATGGCTTTTATACACCTGAACTGAACAACATCAAATTAAGTGTTTTTATTACATTCATCAATTTTCAGAAGCTCATAAGTCTGACAACCATAGTCTTACCATGGAGTATCGTATTGCTCAGTGGGTTGTGGAGGTCCGATAGGCAGTCGCTTCATGTAAAATACTGATATTCAGCTGCATCTGGTTTGACTGGAAGCCGACCACAATATACTTGGGAAAAGGCGGGCAGATGATGATCAATTTTGAAAATGATGATGGTGAAAATCAGAAATATGGCTATTTAATGCACTAGCATTAAAGAGCCATATTTCTTATTTCCATATAGTAACATTGCCAAATTAATTAAAACTTCTAAATATTTGACAGCTATTTGCTACGTTGTTTACTTTCTGGTTACACGCCCTTAGTTAGTCCTTGACCAAACTCACAAGAGTCTCTTAAGAAGTCATAACTAACATTGAAATTGATAACAAATTAAGCAATATCTGAATTATCAGAAACTAGAGTTCAATTGCTTTAGCCGCGGTAACTCCCCCTGTAGGTACTTTTAATGAAAAGTATGTCTTTACATTATGTAAAGTACTAAATTAGATAACGAGGTGGTAATGAGGTCAAGTTTTCGAAAACAGTGCCGTTGTCAAGTGCACACTTACAGTGTACCATTTTGTTAATGATTTTTTGTAGTCCATACAGTGCGAGAAAAAAACGATTTTTACCGTCTTACCACAAGAAAGATAAACATCTGTTGAACGCTTGTCTTAAAAAACTGTCAACGTCAAAACGACATTTCACGTTGATTCATGGTAAGCGTCCACAGGTCCGCATCGTACGTATCGGACGTATCGTACGTAACGGATTTTAGTTTGCCTTGTATTAAAACTCATACAACTGCGTCCACTGATCCGCATCGTACGGACGGCTCATCGGCAATGCCTACATGCGATGCGTACCGATGACGTCATACGGAATGCCGATCAGTGGACGGCGATGAAGGTGGCATCGGCAATCCGATTGCTGATACTCGCGTCGGCAATCCGATCGCTGCCGATGCAGAAATCCGTTTGATGCGATGCGTCCGATACTTACGATGGCCGACCTGTGGACGCTTACCTATAAGGGTCGTTTTGCAGTTGCACATTTTTAGACACGCGTTCAACAAATGTTTATCATTCTTGTCAAGGCGGCTACTCTAAGCTAAAACATTGCAGAAAGTCGGCTAAGTTCCAATCTCGCATTTCAACCTTTATAACGCCTAATTATTTTTAAAATTAAAATCGTTCAGAATCACAGATTTTTCTCAACAACATTCTAACGGACTTTGTAAATGAAAAGGCAAATTAGAAGAGTAAAATAAATAACAGTTGCCAATAAGAAACAAATTACAAAAACGAAAAAGTATTTATAACTCATTCAAAGCAAAATGAGTTCTCGATTATAAATATTCAGAGTTCTGTAAATAAACTTAAGTAGCATTTGACGGCACGTTTGGCCCAGTGGTTGGTGATCGACTACTGCGCAACGGGTCGCAGGTTCGATCCCTGCACGGAACAAATAAATACCTACTTGTATGTCTTGTAGGTAGTTGTTCCGGGTCTGGGCGTTTGTGTATGTGAGTTTCTTTGTTTGTAAACGCACCCACGAGAATACAGGAGAAATTCTTAGTGTAATAATTATTAATGTTACTTAAAACAATTAGGGCGACATTATCGTATATGGCTCTTACTACCCGTAATAATACCTATAAAAACTTTCCAAGGTACTACAGGATCGCTTGGTAGTACCACGGGTTGTTTCCCCAATTTTTTCCCGTTGTGCTACACTGGTAGTATACCACGGGCAATAAACGGATATTAATGGTTTCCATCAAAGATTTCTCAGTCTGAGTTGGCACCCAAGATACAGTGGCGTAGATAGGCGGGGGCGAAGCGGACCCTCGCACACGGCTCGTGCTCACAGATAAAATCTTGACTGCGGCGATTTTGAGTTTGTAACAAGTCAGTAAAGCAGTGGAACTTAACTTCTTCCAAGAAATCAACGTGTCCGATTAGTGGGAACTGAAAGAACGTAGGAATGATCGTCAGCGATATCGCGTTTAGATCTAGCGCCTCCACTGCTCGCGCGTGGCGCCATATTGCAAGACAACTTGGTTACGATTTATTTGTAACTGGGAACTGGAAGAGTCAAAAAGGCCTCGCGCAGCTGATGTCGCTGACAATCACATTTGGTATGTAAATGACTTTGGGGAACCAAATCATCTTACAAATCTGAAAACAAGGGCCTCGCACATGCATCTTGCCCCCTCCGAGATTTGGTCTCGTTACGCCACTGCCAAGATACTACAACTCAACAGTAGTGACAGTTATTGAACCCATGTCTAAAAACTAGTGAAATGTGGTTGTGTTAGAGAAAACAGACATCTACAATATCTCAAATCCCTTTGGAGAATACTGACATGATATAAAGTGAATTAAAGTGACGTACACTTATTGCTTTAGTATCTAAAATCGACTGAAAAGATTCTTACACAGGCGGCTAGGTAGTGAGGCGGACGCTGTCCTCTCCCTCACCCTCCCGCCTCCTTCTGCGCTAGCATGACTGCTTTGCAGAAAGAGGCGACCGCTTCCAATTCCATTTCGCAGCATGGCCTCAATCAATACTGGGCGCTTCCACTCAGCCTGGGGCGGACGGAAGGGCAAAATAAAAAAGACCGATACAGACTAAAAACCCTTTAATATCCTTTGCCCTTCAGGACCCTGGTATCTTTTCTAGGTATTCTAGCAAAACTTGCAAGGTATCAGTTTGTATTTTTAATGAAAATGTAATTGCATCATTTACTTTCTTCTATGTAGTATTGATTGGTTGAACATCGTGATCTGTTCAACGTGACTCGGACCGGTAAAAGAGAGCCAATTACAAGAAGTTCTATTAATTCACTCATTAATTGATGGCACGTGATTTTATTTTTAACATTTCTAGGTTACGTTGCGTCCCACACTTTTCAAATTCAACTCTTAAATGTGGTGATCGTCACATCAGAGGGCCTTGAATTTGCAAAGGATCCGACTAATAAAAAAAGTTAAATAAATGTTGAACACTTGTCTAAAATAACTGTCAACTGCAAAATGGCATTTGACGTTAATATTATATTAGAGCCGTTTTTAACCGACTTCTAAAAAAGAAGGAGGTTCTCAATTCGGATGTTTGTATTTTTTTTTTTTTTTTTTTTTATGTTTGTTCGGGCATAACTCCCTCGTTTAACAACCGATTTGAAAAATTCTTTTTTTGTTGGATAGGGTATACTTCTGGAATGGTCCCATTAAAATTTTATCAAAATCGGACTAGCACTTTTTGAAATATCAACAAAAATCAACAAAAACCTAAAAAGTTTTTAACTTTGTCTACACCGATTACTCCGAGGTTTCTGGTCCGATTTCGATTATTCTTTTTTTGTTCGATACAGTTTATCTGCCATTTGGTCCCATAAAATTTTCATTTAGTTTGGTGCAGTAGTTTTTATTTTTGGTAGTTCTCATTGTGTACATACATAATCGGCGTTGTTATTACCGGTGCTATGGATTACAACATTTTAGTGCACATGTAAGAAAATATTATTATGTATTTGACAATAATTTGGGTTGAATAGTGAAACTAAAAAGGATAAAATAAAAAACTTTTTCAAAAAAAAATGTAACCGACTTCAACACAACCACAAAAAAAGTTCAAAATAACCTACAAAAAAACTTTTCTTTCGAAAGTCGGTGACAAAAAGTCAATGAAATAAAAAATAAAGTCACCGACTTTCGAAAGAAAAGTTTTTTTGTAGGTTATTTTGAACTTTTTTTGTGGTTGTGTTGAAGTCGGTTACATTTTTTTTTGAAAAAGTTTTTTTTCAGTTACATCTTCTTAGTCAAGTGTTCAACAGATGTTCAACTTTTTATGGTACGACGGATAAATAAATAAATTCTCAGTTCAGGCTATTCTTTAACATCCACCAAAATAATTCCCCACGCCACAGGTTTTTGTTTATTTTTTTTTAATTTTGATTATTTTACATTGGACCCATATTTTTTCGCACGGGGATAGCAGAACAATTAAATTATAAGATCCAGCACAAAACTACCAAAAACGAGGACACAATTTGGAATCTGAACAGAAAGTACTAGGAGAACAGGATCAAAACTTTTTTTTCGAGGGGAATCATTTTTGTGGCGAACTTACAAAAATTCCCTCCCGTCCTAAAAGTAGCTGGATGTTATGGCTAGGCATTCCCAAATAGAAAAACGCGTGAGTTAAGATATATATAAGATTACCAATTAGTGATCTGTTTTTATTCTGAACCAAACAATAATGAAACACAATATCGATATCTAAGCTAATAAGTAATAGAATTTATAAGGCTAGGTAAACAATGTTTATATTTGGCAATTATTTTATTTAGCAAATGAGTTATTAAGCAACAGGACTCATTTTATGATTTCACCACGATAAAAAAGTGTGCAATTGAGTTTGCGATATATTGAATCTTCAATATACCTATTAAACAATCGATATTATGAACGTTCTATTTTATGTACAGACGCCAGCACATCAAGCTACCACAATCTCTCAGATTTCTTTAATAGAATTTCAACCTTATCACAAGAGTAGAAGGTTAATGTTTGATTGGTAAAATCGGACAGATTCGGGTAGGTTGACCTGCTGGCGTCTGTACCTATTCGATAATGGAATGTGATGCAAGTTATCGAATTAATATTTGATTTGGCATAGTATAGGTACCCCGAACATACACTGCACAGCGTTTTACAGTTTTTTTTAGCTATGCCTTGCCTTGTTTCTGAACGGACAAACACTCTGTGCTTTGACATTATGTAGGTAGAGGTACAAAGATTCTTTAAAAAAAAAACAGGTGCATCGAGTTTCCCAAAATACTAAAAATAATGTTGTATAGTGGATTTTTCTTTCTAGGTATTTTGTGCAATCAGACGATAATAACCATATTTTTCTCACATTTATGGCCTTATAAATCAATAAGTAATTTGCAATCAATTTATTGATAGAATTTCCAGGTTTCCTTTGATATAAGGAAAAAGTTGTGTACTTAAAACGTATTGCAATTTGCAATAGTTGCATAATGCATGTTTTATTGTCAGCGTGATCTGCTTAGCATTTCTGAACGACTTCAAAACAGGAGTTCTGCCATTATTAATTCTGTGAGTATTTTTTTTTAATGTACCCCGATTTCTCGATGATACCTGGACCGATTTGGATAATTCTTCTTTTGATTGAAAGGGTAAGTATACTTTACAGAGTCTCACGGTAACGTTATCAGTACCCTTAGCATGAGTTTTCACTCTTTTACTTTACAGCGTCTTTCCAGTATTTACAGCGTTTCTTGTATGAAAAAATGGAACAGCGCCTCTGGTGTGCGAAGAAGGAACTAATTTTTTCCTTGAAAATTGTCAATTTGAAATTGTCAAAGTTCCAGTTTACTTTACGTCTCAAATACTGAAAACTCGTGCTAAGGGTACAGGTCCCATGTCAGGATCTGATAATGGGATCTTGTAGAGATCGAGGGAACTCTGCAATAAATGCCAGCAAATCATCGGCGAATGCTGCTGCGTATACATCTCGCGAAGTCAAGGAAATAAGAAACAGTCACTGATTTCCGAAAGAAAAGTTATATCTTCTTATATATAAAACTAGCTGTGCCCGCGACTTCGTTCGCGTGGATGGAACTTAACAATGTATTGTTTAGTGCGAAGCGCTGTTGGAGGATACCGATACAAATCATTTTCATAATTATGCTTTTTTTAGCGTCATAAAATCGTCAAATTAGTCTTCTCACCCAAGGCAGGGCAAGAGGGACTGTCAGACTTGTACTGACTAAAATCCACGGCGTCCTTCAATAGCCCTTTACGTTCCAGGGTCACGGTAGCTCGTAAGTCCCACGACCCCGGCTGGCTTTGGCCCTCTAAGGGGGGCTCCGTCATTGTGCTGACACTCTTTAAGGCGCTCGTGGAACACAACGGGACGTCGACCCGGGCATAGTCCATGATCGAACAGCAAGTCGCCCGATTACTCGCCGCCCGAATGCCCACGCCTGTTGGCCAGAGATAATCTTGCGACGTCCGTCACCGTGGGCGTCTACCACTGCGGCTGGGTCGTGAGGTAGACGCTGTCCTCTTCCTCACGCGTCCCGCCTCCTCCTTCGCTGGCATGATTCCTTCGCAGAAGGAGGCGACCGGTTCCCACTCTATTTCACCCCGCAGCATGGCGTCAACCAATGCCGAGCGCGAGAGGTCGCCGCTTATCACCGTTGCCGTTGTGAGGACATGTGCGATGCTCTGCCCAAGCGGGGCAATTCTGCAACGTACTCGTATGCTCTACCTTAAACCCCCACCCCCCCCATAACCTCGTAGTGGTGACATCCAAGCGTTTCTTCCTTCCCCGACAAAGGTACCTTCCAAAACTTCCGTGTCCAGTGAGAACCTGCGTCAGGTGGTTGGTCAGGAAGCCGTGACACCTATCCAGCCACTCCTCAAAGAGAGGTCTTACCGCCGCTATTGAGGCGTGCCCGAACCTCGGTTTCGATAGTCGCTCCCTCCATACCGCCCTGAGATGGCGCCGAAGCTCTTTCCGCCGCGCCTCGACTTGTCGATGCAGCGGGGATTGGCCAGTGCTTCTTTATAAATACGTGCTGTCGGACGGCAAACTACCCATTACTCCCCGTCCGTAAACGGCTGGAATATGACCCGCTATTTCCGATGCCTTGGGCGTCTTTAGCCCAGGTAGTAATTATTTTGTTATGGCATTATTTTGAAACTATGATATCTCCTAAGATATTCATTGTAATCAAACGATGTCAAAGGCAATTTTGTTCAAATTTAAATGCTTGTGATGATTAACGTATTTATTTTGATAAGGATTAATATCATATTAATGAAATCCTCAAAGAGAGGTCTTACCGCTGCGATTGAGGCGTGCCCGAAGCTCGGTTTCGATAGTCGCTCCCTCCATACCACCCCCCTTTTTTTATCGTGGCAAAATCATCAAATGAGTCCTCCCGCCCAGGGCGGGACAGGAGGGACTGTCAGGGATTGTACTGACTAAAATCCACGGTGTTCCTTCAATAGCCCTTTATGTACCAGGGTCACGGTTACCGAGTGAGACAGTCCCGCGACCCCGGCAGGCTCTGGCCCTCTTAGGGGGCCCCATCAAATTGCTGACAGCTCTTTGAGGCGCGCGTGGAACACAACGCGCTGTCGACCCGGGCATGGTCCATGATCGGACGGCGAGTCACCCATTACTGGCCGAAGATCGTTTTGCGACGTCCGTTGCCGTGGGCGTCTCCCGTGGCGGCTGCGTCGTGAGGTGGACGCTGTCCTCTCCCTCACGCGTTCCGCCTTCTCCTTTGCTAGCATTACTGCTTCGCAGAAGGAGGCGACCGCTTCCCATTCCGTCTCGCCCCGCAGCATGGCCTCGACCAATGCCTATCGCCGCTGTGAGGACACGGCGGTGCTCTGCCCAAGCGGGGCAGTCCTGCACCGTATGTTCTACCGTGTCCTCCAGGCGATCCTCGCAGTGGTGACTCCCAGGCGTTTCTTCCTTCCCCATTCGATACAGGATCCATACCGCCCCCTGAGATGGCGCCGGAGCTCTTCCCGCCGCGCCTCGACTTGTCTATGCAGCGGGGATTGGCCAGTGCTTCTTTATAAATACATGCCGTCGGACGGCAAGCTACCCATTACTCCCCGTGCGTAAGCGGCTGGATTATGACCCACTATTTCCGACGCCCTGGGCGTCTTCAGCGGTGGCTCGGGTGAGAGGTAGAGGGTGCACTTTCCCTCACGCGCAATTATGATATGCTCAGTATTGCCTAGGCAGTAATAATTTTGTTGTGACATTATTTTGAAACTATGATATCTCCTAAGATATTCATTGAAATCAAACGATGTCAAGGGCAATTTGGTTCAAAATTAAATGCTTGTGATGATTAATGTATTTATTTTGATAAGGATTAATATCATATTAATGAAAATACCTTCGCAAATAATGCATTACTTTAAAACAAATTTCATTTCTATAAAAAAGGTTATAGTGACTTAATCTTAAAAGATAGATATATGCTCTCGCGGACTTTATTTTAGAACTTTTGATGAGAAATAATTCCGTAGTACATAATTTTTGCGTATCTTTAACCGTTTACGCAGCGCACGCAACGAAAGCTCTCGAAAAGAAATACATTTTCCCGATTTTGAAACATTTCTCATTGCTGCTCCGCTCCTTTTGGTGATAGCGTGATGTTATATAGCCTATAGCCTTCCTCGATAAATGGACTATCCAACACAAAAAGAATTTTTCAATTTTAACCAGTCGTTCCTGAGATTAGCGCGTTCAAACAAACAAACAAACAAACAAACAAACTCTTCAGCTTTATAATATTAGTATAGATTTCCGTGTCACAATGTTAGTTACCGTACTCCTCCGAAACGGCTTTACCGATTTTTACCAAATTTTATATGCGTATTCAGTAGGTCTAGAATCGGCTACTATCTATTTTTTTTTAAAATTTATATGGCAAAACAACGTTTGCGGGGTCAGCTAGTTATTTTATATAGTGTTACATTTTTGTGTTTTTTTTTTCAAGTCAGTTCAATTTTTTATTTATGTTTTTTATTTTACAACTACATATGTTAATATCAATTTCCATCTAATCGGATGTAGCTAATTAGGTACTGGCCAGTATTACAAGTCTTACGTATTTTGTGTGAGACAGTTGCGTAGCGTGTCGCAGGTTACATTCCCGCACGGAACAAATATTTGTATGATTTACTAATAGTTTTTCCAAAGGCTCTCTGTGTATGTGAGTTTCTATGGGTGCTTGTACACGGCGCATGTAAACCGCGCAAGTGCCTCAACATGCTCAAGCTACATGCACCGTGTACAAGCACCCCGCGGGTAGCTTGATCAAGTAGCTTGCGCATGTTACTCGCGCGGGTAAACCGCAAACCCGCACCTTTACTTGCGCGAGTTGCATGCGCCGTGTACAAGCACCCTGCAGGTAACTTGATCAAGTAGCTTGCGCATGTTACTCGTGCGGGTAACCCGCACCTTTATTTGCGCGGGTTACATGCGCCGTGTACAAGCACCCGTTTATAAACGCACCCTAGATACAGGAGATATTCTTAGTGTGGGGCAACGTTAAAAAAAAGCTAGTGGCTAAATAATAAGAATCGCACAGTCCGATCTTGCTCGCCGAGGTTGGTCTGTGGATGGGTGACCAACTGTCATAGCGAGTTTCCTCCGTGCCTCGGAAAGCACGTAAAGCCGTTGGTCCCGGCTGTCATTTGTAGATCTTTGACAGTCGTTACTGTTAGTCAGAAGCTCTAAAGTTTAACAACCAGTCTTACTATGGAGTATCGTATGACCCAGTTACTGGCTTGTGGAGGTCCGATAGGAAGTCACTCCATGTTGAATACTGATATTCAACTGCATCTGGTTTAACTGGAAGCCAACCCCAATATAGTTGGGAAAAGGCAGGCAGGCAGGGACCGATCTTCCAGGTTAAGCCGCACTTGCTAAGGTTGTTATGTGAATTCCGGAGTGCATCCGCGGAGTAAAGTACGAGGCAAGTGTAATCATCAAAACCTAGGTGTTATTTAATTTTTAAAGTAAAACAAGGCTAAAATGTTTTATAAATATCTAGGTGTAGTTAGGGCTCACACGGGTCACAAAACGCCGTCTCACGCCACTTGCGCGATTCCGCACCCTTCTCTCTTACCTCAGTAATGCATTGGTTAAAAAAAGTAGCAGCCAACGACCGCAAGTGTCGACCACCGGCTACAAATGACTGTAGCGCACTTCAGCTACCTCTGTAGCCGCTTCTAGCTTCTCGTGCTCTAGCTTCTAGTGGCTCGTGTGCGGCGACACTTAACAATATTATGGTCCCTAGGAGGGGTTGTAATCGCGCACACACCTTTTGAGTTATTTGTTTGTAAACGCAACCACGACCAGAAGACACTCCTTAGTAAGGAGCAAGGTTTAAAAAAATGCACTTGCTTAAGACAATCGGCACGAACACGCATTCGATACACGTACAGCCGTGATCAGAATACGCTCAATGCGCAGGATTCCCCGGTCGCGGCCATTTTCCTCCTTTATGTCTTTATCTTACTCATGTCTTTGTTTCGGTACTGTTATGCAGTTTTTACACAAAGGATTTCAAGGAAAATTTCAGTCAAAAAGTTTTTGTTGCTGGCAATTTTAAGAAAATATATTTACCAGCACTCCGCCCGCGACACGACCTCGCGAATTTTAAACTTTTAACTTCCGGCCACCCTTTTCATGAGATACATTTGGAAAATCTAAAATATTATAATCTCATGTAGGAACTAAGTTTCATAAAAAACTATCAGCACCAAAAACAACCCTGTAAGAGTCGAATTTCGCAATAGTTATTTGTTATGCAAGGCTGCAAAGTTGTTTTTTTTTTTTAGTTTTCAGGGGTACGAGACGCAGAAAAACTTTGCTGCCGAGTGCAACACACAACTTTTCACCTCACACAGCGAGGAAATGCAGTGGGGGCGGCTCGCCTGCCAGTGTAGAAAACAATTGAATACAAGACGTGTTCGAATTTTGAACAACACTTTGTGCTCTAGAGCACAAAATGGAGTTTTGCGCTCAGATTTTGAATGAAAAATAGAATATTTCAGAGCGTGTGAGGTGAAAAAAAAGTTTGTGATCACTAGCATTTAAGCTTTTTTTTTTTTATTTTATGGAAAAAACTATTGAGCTCTTTTATTTCGACTTTTCAAAGTGATCACAAACATTTTTACGTGTGTTCGTCCTGCAAAATTTGAAACTACCTTCCTAGCACTTGTAATTTCTGAGATTTTGCATTCAGTGACTCTTATAAACATCAATTCTTTCACGTACAGTCAGGACAACAGTTAGGTATGCAGGCAGCAATTTTCTAAGGGTTTTCTTGTATACTAGGTATATGCTGTATTAATGCACTTTTTGGCTGTATGCAAAAAAAGTGCATAGAAGAAAAGTAACCTGGGTGAAATTAGGAGACCAATGTGTCCACTTTATTCACCCGGGTGATTTCACCCAGGAGAACAAAGTGGAATAACCCTGGGCATCTATACGGTATACCGTACACCGTGGACCAATTACCATCGACACGCTTATTATTAAAAGACAAGGATAATAAAAGAATCTGACTGTCAGCAGAATGGAATCCCCTGTACCCCGGTTTCTTATCACATCACAGTCAAACGCTGACCTCAAGATCAATCTAAGTGTAATTATATACAACTGATAACAGCGGATTTTCCCGCAGATGTTAATTTGTAATGTAAATAATGACTAATGCAAAGACAAGACATTCCGTCTTGCCTTATAACGTAACAGTGAAATATTATCATTTATTTCTCCTTGCTAAAAATGGAAAAATGGGAAAGAAAAATGGACATTCTTTTTAAATCGCCAAAATTATAACAGAACCTTTGTTACATCATTCATCTTGAGATGGTACGTTATGTGAGAACGATGTAGCAAGTACCTAAAACTGTCGGATTTATTATAAAAAAGTATTTAGGGAAAGAAAGTTAGAAAGGAAAATCGGGTAAAAATATTTCAACTATTGCGTTTATAGGGTGATTAATCATAAACAACAAAGAAAACGAAATAGATTTTTTTATCAATTTTTCTTTTTCCTTAGCTATAATAAAAACCATTTCACATTTTAATCAATCCTGTATTTTTAGATTTGTTATTATCATTACGAATGATACTTTGCCCCCGGCCTCGCTCAACTGGAAATTGGAAATTAACTATCTTACGGGGTCGCAATCAAATATCCGTTGTTCTAGCAAACCATGGAAAGTTTCCAAATTGATTGACAAGTAGAGTCCACTCGCCTACCAACTATATTGGACTCAGCTTCCACAGTCACTATTTATGAGTGTATGCAGACAGATATCATCATCATCATCATCATCATCATCATCATCATCATCATCATCAGCATATAACGTTCGAACAGCTAAGACGTAAGCATTTTCTCTGTAGATTGGTTTCCATCTCAAAAATTTGGAAACCAGGACAAGACGCGTGAAAACCCCGGATTTTAGAGTCCAGAACCCGGACATGAAGGGTGCGTGGGTCGCGGGCGGCCCAATACTTTAAAATTTTAAACCCGTACTACAAATGAAGACCACCGGACGCTCCCCGGATGCCTTCTAAACTAGGACAAATGCGGGGAAACCCGGACGGGTGGCAACCCTATCTGTAGACCATGTGTGGCTATGTGTGGGCCATAATTCACCACAAGGTGACTTGTGCGGGTCTAATCTTCAAATTTTTGGTTATAAAGACATGCCCGTTCAGGATGTTTTTTTTCACCGTTTAGGGAGTAGTGGTGATGAAATAAATTACACAATTTCTAATGCACCTGGGTTCGTAAATCGGGGCCGATACCACTGGGCCATCACTGCTCACTGCTCAGCATCCCGTCGATGTCGGGCGCCAAAAATTATTTTCAATGTTCCATCGGTGCGCAAGAGTTACAATTTCTTCCGAGTCAGCTCGCTCCATCTTAGGCGTCATTTTTTATTCTGAGCTAGTTTTTTTAAACACGTTCCCCCACACTAAAGCGGGTTTTCCGGTCACGCTGACCGCACGCGGATGGTCAGCGCTGATGGGTCAATATGCTAGGGTATCCATCTCTAAACTTTGATAACCCCGGATATTTGAGTCCAGAACCCGGACGAGAGTCGAAGTGCGCACGGGGGGTGGGAGGACGGTGGGGGGGGGGGTGAAGTGTACGTGTGTCGCGGGCGGCCCAACTTTAAACTTTAGAAACCCGGACTACAAATGAAAACCCCCCCGGACGCTTCCCGGACGCCCTCTAAACTAGGACAAATCCGGGGAAACCCAGACGGATAGCAACCATATAGTAAGAGGCCGTCAACGCTGTCAGCGTGACAGGAAAACCCCCCTAAGAATTTCCTCCTGTATCGTGGGTGCATTTACAAACATTGGAACTCACATGCACAAACACCCAGACCTGGAACAACTAATTTTGCAGATCATTCAAATATTTGTTCCTGTCGGGGATCAAACTCGCTATCCCGACACGCTGAGCAACAGCCGATCACTCAGCCCCTGAGTCAACCGTGTCATCTAACTACATTAGATTGAGATTTTTAACCCCTCTACTGTGTGGATGCAAAATGGCCAATTTGGCGATGTCTGTGGACCCCTGAGCGGGTTTCGCCACAGACAGAGGTTTCTTCACGCCCAGCCTACACTAAAACTGCAATTTCTTGTTCCTTGGACTTGCGGAAGCTCTTATAATGATCTGAATCATTTTTAAATTAAATTTTCTACCTGAAAAATAGTACTTTTGTAATATATTTGTCGGTAATAATGTCTTACAGCTAGCTGGTATAATTACTGGGTACCTAAATGTTCAGTAAATTTTGGGTCATATTTTAATATTATACCACTATTTAGCGCGCAGTTGAGGGGTTAAGTAAATCTTTGACAAAGATATCCTCGTTAGAATGAGAAATGTTACCTAACTTCGATGATTGATTTGCGCGGAAAATAACAGGCGAGGCTCTAACAGGTCAAAATAATAACAATCAATTGAACCAATAACGTGTATTGTAATGGAAATAATCGGTCAAGTTCAAAGTAAGGGCTCATGGCAACTATTTATTGAACATGTGTAACATCTTACTACTATTTCTTATCATGTTTACTAATAGCTTAAATATAACAGTAGAACCAGAGAGAATCCCGCCTCTCTGTCGCTCGACACGGAATATAACGCCTTACTACAAAAAGTTAAACATGTGTTGAACACTTGTCTACACTTGTAACTTCAAAAGAGCCATTATATCAACGTCAAATGTCGTTTCTCAGTTGACAGTTTTTTTAGACAGGTGTCACTATATCTCACGATAGATAGATAGATATTCAGGCGATATCACATGATATCATCGTGTGATATCGCCTGACTTCGGTACGGACATCCACGGCTCGAGGGACTACTAGTCTTTGGCATTAAGAAATGAAACAAGACAAATCTCTTGCGATATTACCTCGCAAAATCGCGAGGATATACTTCGTAAAAGTCCGGCAAAATGTACCACAGCTTAAATAAATCTTGAAAAACAGTCTGCGTCCCAGCAGTGGGAACATTTATAGGCTGATGATGATGATGAAAAACAGCCTCTATAAAAAAGCTGACTGTAGCAAAACAACTATATAACTGGTGAGAATTTCCATCATATTTATTGGCAACGAGGCGTCGATGTAGAACAGACCAGACGCGGTCATCTTGCTGAAAAACGCACGGTTTGCCAGTAACACGTTATCACTGAGGGTTTCTTCATGTTCTGCAACAAAAGTGGATTAATAGTAACTGACAATCTTGCCTATAGTTCCGGGCACCTTACATAAGCGCGTACTTGGCGAGAGAGGTCACCTTAGCCTCCGTGAGAATACGGTGATCCTCTGCTCAAGCCGAGCAGAACTCCACCATGTCCTTCGGGGCATAGTATAGTGACACCCGGGCGTTTCTTCCCGATCAATCCAACACAGAAACTTCCCGAAACATTGTGTGAGGACGCCGGCACCGTCGCGTTCTCACTTCTCCACCGACTCCTCAAAGAGTCTTAAAGCCGCGATTGTGGCGTGCCCGTATGTACACCCTTGTCATACCGAACGTGTATTTAGACATATCTTTTTCTCACCTAGATAGTTTTTATTCTTCAAACGTTGTATGCACACCGTCTCAGCTTCTTCCACCCCCACATAAAACTTCTCGCAATACACACATTGTACCATTATTATAAATATATCCTTGACGAACCACAAGGTTACTATAAAAACAGTGACGAAATATTGCATCTTCTCCTGAAAAATAAAAAGAAATATGGTAGGTTTTTAAGATAGAATATATTTGTTGACCAACGTTCTTTGTGCATACGGTAGCCTATACGAACAGTACCGCAACCCCGGTAGGCGTTTCAACTTCTGTGAGGGCCTGTTAGATTACTGTGGACACCAAAGTTGTCCACTTTGTTCACCTCGGAAAAATATCTGGGTGAATAAAGGCGACTTTTCTTACGCGATTTAGTGGACTTTGGTGTCCGCAATTCACCTGGGTGATATCACTCAGGTGATATTTTTCCGAGGTGAATTGAGGACACCAATGTTGTCCACTTTGTTCACCCAGGTGATATCACCCAGGTGATCAAAGTGGAATAAACCCTTTGAGGCGCGCGTGGCACACGCATGAACATGGTCCCTAATTAGGGGCTAAACTCTAATCACGAAACCCGTGGTTTCGGCCTTATTAATGACAGACGTTTTGACAACGAGCCCGAACTAAGAATCTAATATATTACGGTTTGACAGCCAGCTCCTTAGTGTCCGTGCAACCATTCATGACCTGCGGAAAGCCTTCGTGGTACTACATTATTGATGCAAATTGATGTAATGACATAGAGAAGCTCGTGGCTAAATAATTACAGCCGTACAGGCCAATCTTTCAGGTTAAGCCGCGCTTGCCGAGGATGGTCTGAGGATGGGTGACCATCTGTCATAGCGATGTGATGTCCTCCGTGCCACGGAAAGCAGCTAAAGCCGTTGGTCTCGGGTGTCATTTGTAGATCTTTGACAGTCGTTACTGTTATTTAGAAGCTCATAAATCTGACAACCAGGCTATCGTATTTCCTAGTTACTGGGTTGTGGAGTCCCGATAGGCATAGTCGCTCCATCTAAATACTGATATTCAGCTGAATCTGATTCGAATGGAAGCCGACCCCAATATTGTTGGGGAAAAGGCTAGGCAGATGATGAAGATGTAATGACATACTTACTATATATACCTAGACACTAGCACCGCATCAAAATGACTTCTTTCGTAAATGACCACTTTTTATGGCAGAAAAACAAGTAAATAAGTTTGTTTGCTTTTTACCATTTCTTGCTAAAACCACTGAACTGATCATTGTACAATACATGTCGTACATCGTTGGACCTTTCATCCCGAAAAGTAGGCACGATGAAAATAACAATAACATTGTTATGGATGATCGAAAACACTAACATAACAGAAACATGGTTATGGTAGTAGATGAACGATACCATGAAGAACTTTAATTAAACTTTAAAATTATCGAGCGCAATTACGAGTGAAAGCTTATAGATTAATACTTACCTCTTCGCTGAAACTAGTTGATGCAGTCAGAATACGCAGCACAACCCCTAAATAGCATAGAATGCGGAAAAATGTATCAACTGTGTGGAATAATATCTGTGAAAAAGGAAAAAATAATGTCATCAAACGAAAGGAAAAAAAAATACACATATCCAGTTTGTAAACAATTTTAGAAAGTTCGCAGCAAATTAGACACCTGTATTTGGTTTCTATCTACGCACCCCATGGGAAAAACGTGTGGGTTTCTGAATGAATAGTTTTTTTATGCAAGGCAAATTGAAGTTGTTTTTTGGTGCGAGTACTTGAATTGAAAACTGAGCAAGCGAAGGATTCTAGGACTGAAATCAAATATAGAATCCTTAGCATATCGAAGTTTCTAAAGACGTACGAGACGCAGAATAATTTATACTGTGGAATAACTATGCTGCCGAGCACAACACACAACTTCATCACTTCACTACAGCGAGGAAATGCAGTGGGGCCGGCTCGCCTGTCAGTGTAGAAAATAATTGAATGGGGATGGCAACTCAAAGCTAATCGTATATGGCGCTGCGATACTTGGTCCCTAAGTCTGATTACTGTCTACCTTGTACAAAAAACGAACAAGATTTATTGTTATAAAAATTGAGTATAAATACAAAACAAATATGGAAAGTTATTCGTCAATGCAAGTGCATATACTAAAAGAAGAACTGAGACGCGCGCCGCGGTGCATCTACAAGAGGAAAAAAAGTGATTTCGTCTAGAGGCTAGAAATTTGATTCTACTACATTAAACACACATTAGATAAGATTTAAAATTGTAATTTTTAAGTAGGTATTACATGTGCTAGCCTCTACAAAGAATAAAGTACTGCTTCTGATATATTCTATGTTGAGAAAAATATCATCAAGTTTGGTGGTTGTCTTCTTCATCTAATTTTACATCTATTTTATAGGTTGGAACAATATGATAAGAATGTTAACTTCCTAACACCACTAGTATCACAAATCTCGGTTCCGGTGATAATTCCTACACCAGACGAACCGTTTCATGATTTAAAGAGCGATGCAGTACTTAACCTCCAATAGAAAATTAGATATTATTTTGAAAGGTGTATTCGATTGTTTAGTTATGGTATCTATATTCATAGAATTTCATTAATAAATTCAACTAACGGCCTGTCCCGGCTTCGCAAGGGTAGATATTTGTTTTTTATATAGCTTTTCCTTAGTGATAATACAATTTTTGTTCTCACAGCAGTCACAGCAGCTACCCATTATTTCTTAATAGTGTGGATTGTCGGAAATTTGTATGTTCCATCATTTTTACAGCCACACAACATCTAGTCATTTTAAATCAATAAATCGTTGTTTTTTTTTCAGAAAATTCCTTTGATTTGACAGTTCTTTTGGGACCATATCGTCACTTGTCACTTTGACACTTGCCTTCCCCTTTGAAGACGTGTTCGAATTTTGAAAACACTTGCCGCGCTAGCACGGAACATGGAGTTTTGCGCTCAGATTTTGAATGACAAATAGAATCTTTCAGAGCCTGTGAGGTGAAAACAATATTCTTACACAGCCCTACATAGACTAACAAGAGTATGTACAAAAAAGAAAAAAAAACTTACCAGTAATTGAAAAATCTTCTTGTACAAATCAAAAGCTTCCAAAATATTTCGATAAATATGAAAAAACGCTACAAAGTTCTTTTCTTCGTCGCCGTTGGCCATGTAAACATCCTCGATCCATTTGTCTAAATACTTCGTTAACAAAATGATGACCAGGATAGCATAAACCAAATTTACATCAAAGGCAATGAACATGATATCCAATACTAGGTCATTCCATACAAATTCATCGTAAATACCACAGTACAAGAAGTGAAAACAGATATTAATACAGACGGCACTTACAACAGAGATCCAATTCAAACGAGTGATTTTATTGAGACTCCCACTGAAGTCTAAGTCCCTATAAATCCTTTGGATTAATAATATGATAGATATGTTAATATCTCTGTGAACGTAGTTGAGAATGAAGAGAATTGTGAACCCAGAACAGTAGAAAATAATAAAGAAACCGAAGAACAAAGTGACAATATCATTATTGTTAATTCCCATAATGTCTTCTAATTCTCCCAAGAACATACGATTCACAGCCAAGCCATAAGCGCAGACCACAAAGAAGAACGTCAATGTGTAGTATATTTTCCCTTTAGTAATAATATTACTATCTTTTACGGTAAATTTTGATGATAGAAAGAATGAAAGCACTAAATTCACTGGATATATCATTTTTTGGATATCTTTATCAATTCTATTATTGAATATAATTTTTGGAAATATCTTTTTGAGGTACGGTTTCATTTCATCATTTTTTAAAACCATTTTTGTTGGTTTACAACTACTAGTACTGTAGTAATGTTGTCGATGAATGGCTAAAATTCTGGAAAAAATGAAAAAAGTCGTGTATAAACAATGTATTATTAAAGTAATCAATATAAGTATCCTTTTCTATAAATTAAAGCAATCGAATTCCAATAAAGAAGAATGGAGAATGATAGATAAATTAGGTACGTGAAAGATTGCGACATAATAGTCTTTAGTCATAATAATAACTAAAGTAGTACCTAAATAAAGTGATACAATTTCCAGAAAATTACATATTTTTAACCGACTTCAAAAAGAAGGAGGTTATCAATTCGACGGTATATTTTTTTGTGTGTTTGTTACGCGATTACTCCGCCAATTGTGGACCGATTTTCAAAATTCTTTTTTTTGTTCGAAAGGAGATACTTACTTCTAAAGTGGTCCCATTGTCACCATGTCAGGATTTGATGATTGAATCCTGGAGAAATCGAGGGCAACCCTCAAATTTTATGGGCCCACACATCGTTTTTCGCACATTATATGAAGTGTATTTCAGTATTTGCGTATGGTAATCATCATCTCATGTAGCTGAGCTGATGATGGAAAGTACAACTCCTCTAGTAAAGACTCGGCATCGACTGATTAAGTAAATTATGTTTGTGTTCGCATATCTCCGGAACTACAAGTCCGATTTAAGTAATTCTTTCTTTTATTTTACTTGGTTCAACTTAGGAAATACTGCAAGTTTCATCAAAATCGGTTCAGTAGAGCCGGATCGGATCGGAGCCGTCTAAAGGCCTCAGATTCCGCGTCAAAGGAAATTTAAACACTGCCGACAAAGGAACATAAACGCGATATATTTTTGTTTTGTCATAGGCACAAATGGCAAATTAACGAAATGACAAAATACTAAATATCATTTGTTTCTGCGTTAGTTTGCACATGTTGCTGCGTCAAATCGTACAAAAAATATTACGATACGTTCAAAAGAACGTTTGCACAGTGACAAAAAGTCGTAAAAATGCATTCGACAAAAAAAAAAGTTGATCGTCGCGTTAGATTTTCCACGAACGCATGGCCTAAAAGCTATGTCGGGAGCACAAAAAAAAATCGACAAAGGGATTTTGGACCTTTAACGGCCGTTTTTTATTTGAGTGCATTAAATACTCCAAGGACGCTGTAAAAAACTACAGATATCTCGTGATATATTTTTGTCACAAGGCTTCCTTGAAATTAATTTCAAATTTCCAGTTTACTTTACGACACAAAAACTGGGAAATTCATGATATTACGGAATTGAACTGAAAAGCACGCGGGCGAAGCCGCGGGCAACAGCGAGTGCTTCCTAAATGGAAAAATGTCTTTAAAATCCCGGAATCCCGGAGGCATATCCATTTTAATATAGACGCTTCAGGTTATTGATCCCAAATCAATCTACCTACTCCAGGCTATGGTCATAACGGACCCGGAGTTTTAGGTCGCGAATCAGAACCCAGCCAGGCGCATAACTTTTAATATTTGAAAAAAAAAATGATTTTCGCAAAACGGTGAAAAAAATTCATTATTATAAACCGGCAAATCCTAGACATGTGACTACTACCAACCTGCACCACAGATTACCTGCAGCTGCACTGTGTCCGCGTTGTGGATTATGGCCCTCTCCCTGTCACAGTCCACAGAGAGGACTGTGTCCCAGCAGTGGGAACAGTAGACTGTTCCTGACTTCCATATTTTAGTTACTATTAAAACCAAAATTGTAAATACTAAATTAATTTGCCTAAATTTTGTGCTGCTGAACAATTTTAGAGACTAATAAAAACTTTTTGTTTTAGTTTTATTTATCTATTTATTTATTATCGAAACGAATGATGTTCACCCCTCATCTAATGACCGCTAATATAAAAGCATAGGGATAATGATAGCGCGCGCAGTGCGCAGACGCATACATCGTGGTCACGCAAGCACGACCGAACGCAGCGGTCGGAAATAGAACGATTTTTTTAAATAGCGTTCGATTTTTTTTAAATAATTATTTTTTGGTTTTAAATTTTCTTAAATAAACTTTGTTTTATGAAAAATATTTTAAGTGTGACATATTTTTAAACTTTTAAATAAAAAGTTCTAGTGTGAAAATTTGAAATATTTTTTCAGTGAAATTTTTGAATAAAAATTAAAAATGGTGAATAAAGTGTATAAAGTTAGTTCTGGGAAAGAAGAAAAGGTTGGGAGTAAACACAATCAGATTTTAATGTCCATTGTTGGTAAGTAATTATTGTCATTATTTATTTTTTTATACTCCGATGATAATTTTTTTTCTATTTGGCGCTATTATGATGCCAACAAAAAGATGTTTACATAACAGTTTTTCTTTGATTAAAGTACATCTAGGTAATTCTTATTATTTTCCTCGTAATAAACCTTTTTAAATAATAAAGAAAATATTTCTAAATCTAGTACAATAAAGTCTCGCCATTCATCTGTCCGACTGTTCGAACGGATTAAAATAATAATTAAAAACAATGGTAAAATACCTATATTTAAAATGATAACATAAGTATAATATTATTATAATAATAATTTTTATTTCAAAAGTGTGGTACAGGCACTTTTTTTTATCGTGGTAAAATCATCAAATGAGTCCTCCCATCCAGGGCAGATCGAGAGGGACTGTCAGACTCGTACTGACTAAAATCCACAGTGTCTTTCAATAACCCTTTACATTCCAGGGTCACGGTAATTCGGTAAGTTCCGCGACCGTGCTACAGTCACTTACAATATACGTATATAAAATAATACCTATTTGGTTTTAAAATTTTTGAATAAATAGGAAAACAGTTACAAACAACAGAATTGAATCCGGTGTCCTAGCTTGGTTACTTGGTAACCTGTATTTTAAAAAAAATGTATTTCCTAAAATAAATTATTTATATTTTATTTTTCTTAAGGTTCGCCAGCCCTGGTTCCTAACAGATGACCAATTAGCCTATAATGTTCCCACTGTGGGGTCTAGGCCTCCTATCTATGAAAGGGAGTGGGCTGTATTCTACCACGCGGGTCCAATGCGAGTAAATCTTCGTTTATTTGATTCTAGGACATTTTTCATATCCAATTCTCAAGCTTCGTTAAAGTACAATCGACAAAGTGGAATTATGACCCACCATAAGCTCATTTTCCTAGAGACATTCAAATACAATGGGGAAGGCAAGTGTCAAAGTGACAAGTGACAAGACCACCCAAAAGAACTGTCAAAACAAAGGTATTTTCTGAAAAAAAAAACGATTTGATGTAAAATGACTAGATGTTGTGTAATAAGCTGTAAAAATAATGGAACATACAAACAGACAATTCACACTGTCAAGAAATAATGGGTAGCTGCTGTGACTGCTGTGAGAACAAAAATTGTATAATCACTAAGGAAAAGCTATATAATAAACAAAATTATCTACCCTTGCGAAGACGGGACAGGCCGTTAGTTGAATTTATTAATGAAATTCTATGATTACCATAACAAAACAATCGAATAGTACCTTTCAAAATAATATCCACTTTTCTATTTCTATTGCATCGCTCTTTATATCATGAAATGGTTCGTCTGGTGGAAGAATTATTATCACCGGGACCGAGATTTGTGATATTTGTGGCGTTAGGAAGTTGCCATCCCCTTAGTTCCACATTTGCGTAAACATACATATCCATGGTAACGACTTTGATCTTTGTCAATTTGACGGATTCAAACGATTTTTTTTCAAAATGGGTCATGATTTCACTTTGTCAATTGTACATAAACGTGTTTGAATTTATATTTTCTAAAGTATGACATGTCGAGTCGAGTGACATTAATAGTATTTTCTATGCATTTTAGAGGCATCGAAAGACAATTTGCGATGCCACAACAAGAATTGACAATACGAATGCCCAAGGGAAAGTCCTTTACATATATTTACTAAGACTTTAGAACTAAAGTAAGTTTCACTCAAAATAATATATTCCATTTTGTTTAAGAGAACGTTTCTTTAGAATTCGTTTGAATTAAAAATGTGGTAGACGATATTCACGTAAACATAAAAGAGTCTATTTGGAGAGGTCCTTATTATGTTTGTGGATTTAATGTAAAAAAAAACTGTTTTCTAGGTATTTTTTGTTTATTTTCCTATTGTTATTTTTTAAAATTATCTCTATATAACAGGGTATTTTTCATGATGTTGTGTGCAAATTTTAGTGTTTTATCACATAACAAAATTAATAAAAACGTATTTTTTTCCGAATATAGGTAATAGAATAGAATATACTTTATTGTACACCAAAATGAATAAAACAATACAAACATACAATATTGTTAATTCTAAGGGTACAACGGCGGTCTTATCGCTAATGGTAGCCATACACCATCCTGCCTATCGTATGACGCTTGCAATTGTTTCAAATTGGCAGTTCGTCCATATACACCATACACCATACTGCCTATCGTACGATCGATTTGACACAACTTCAAATCTGCAGCAGCGATGCCAACTTAGCAACTTTATAGCTAGATCTAGCTATTATTCGGTGACCGATAGCTACAAATTTATAAAATTGTAGCTGTCGTCATCGAATAATAGCCAAATGCATCACTGCTGCCGATTTGACGTTGTGTCAAATCGATTTGATGACCTGTCAAATTGGCATGTCATGCCATCAAATACAACAAAACAATTGCAAGCGTCAAATCGATCGTCGATAGGCAGGATGGTGTATGGCTACTATAATAGCGATATCTTCCAGATATATCATTTATTTAATTATTTAACCCTTAATTCGGCAAGAGCAAAAATAAGCGAAATTTTGATTTTTCTGATTATTTTTGTCATCCTTAGATATTCCTAAAACCAGGAAAAATAATGAAAAAAATCTAGTAATCTAGATTTTCAGGAAATGCATGTCCAGTATACTGGACATTGCCAGGTTCTCTGAAAAGTAACATAAAATATTGATGTCCAGTATAGTTTCCATTGTCGAATTAAGGGTATGTTTTTTTACTTTTATATAAACTCTTTTTTATGAAAATATGCTGTTTAATGTATAATGTTCGATGCTTTTGGCTTACAAAGTCATGCTTAATCCGCCCTAAAGTATAGAAGTATCGTGAAGGCTCAACTTTGAAAAATGATCCCTCTTTTCAAGGTTTTTTTTTCTTTAGGAATGTTAAAAAAAAAAGGAATGGCAAAAAGGCTTCGCATTTCAGGAAAACATGGATCTGGCTTTCAGTCCTGTTCATCGCCAGCGTATTCGTGTAAGAAACTTGAGAGTAATAAGGGGAGGAGCGAATTTGGGCTTCACACAATTTCGGAACATGCCTATTTAGCAAGTTCATTATGAGGAGCCATTATATCAGATTCACTGTGCCCTTCGATCCAGTGGAAGGTGGTCCGTCAAGGACAGGGTTTTAGGATGAGATTGCTATTAGTTTGGTTGCTTTTTAGAGCTTTGATATGGCTGAGCTCTCAAATAGAAATCACATACCATAGTATTGCATTCACAGTGGCCTGACAGCTGTTGAGGCTGCTGTAAGGGCAACTTACTCGCACTGGAAGATCGAGATGTAAGCGCCTAACAGTACTATACAACAAAGATGCTGTTGAAGGCAACAGAGAATGTACATTCGCTCTAAATTATATTGGTTTTTGGGAATCCTGTGTAGGTGTGTACCGAGTTCATTATTTATTTGTTCAATTTCTTCCCCCTTTTGTTTTATATCGTAATTTTTATTGAAAATCAATCTTTTTGGTATCCTTAATAGTAAGCAACCAATAAGTGGTGGAATCTCTATCGGCTGATTCAGTATACAGGTGTAGGTTTTGCCCAATGGATCTATGTACATAAGTATGTTAGCAGCTTATTTTGGTTCCTGATAAGAGAATAGGCCAAGAGGTATTATTTGAAGTATTTTAAGTATTGCTGCAGTTTGCATGGTAGTTATGCAGCCATTTGTTGCAGGGAAGACCTGTTTTTAGAACCTATGGAGCCATAAAACTATCTTCAGGAGAGCCATCCCTTGTTCACGCGCGCTTTTTTAACACTTATTTTGAGGGGTGTTGACTTTTTTTGAATACTTTTAAGTTATATTGATGTGAGTTATCAGGAAATTAAGAGTAACACACATAACATGGACGTAATCACATAATATCATATTGAAATTAAAGTCCGTATCATTGGCAATGTCCAGTATACTGAACATAAGTAAACCATACTAAGGTACTGCAAACCTGGCAATGGGAAGTATACTGGACATGCTAGTTTGACAAAGAATACTGCAAAATCTATGATAAATGCAATGCTTGCAGTGTGTGTATACGTTTGTACATACCATCTAAAATGTATAAGTAAAAAGTCATTGCCTATTTTAGAACAAAAAAGTCGAGTAATTCTAGATTTATCAAGATCGGGTAAACCTCGTTCGTCCTGCCTGACATTGCGGATACTACTGCCTGACCGGGTGCAGGTGTCTATTGACAGTTATTTTCAGGGTAATAATACAGGATTTAACCAACCTATCTGATGCAAAAAGTCTTTAATATGGTTTAAAATAAATGCATCAGATTGTTTCAAAGTCCATGTCCAGTATACTTCCCAATATCGAATTAAGGGTTAAGACATTCATTTATCATTTTTTAGATTTTTTTCTTTGAAACCGTTTTTATTTTTCACGCGCCCGTGACACGTCATGTACACTCTTGTACAATACTCTTGTTTCCCCGAATTCGCAAGACGTACTGATGCTAGTCGTGGTTTCTGGAACATATAAAAAAGACACGGCCGCACCTAGTACAGGAATATACGTTTGACGGTTTTTTAAATGTTACCATATTGTGTTCTATTACTGAAATACGTAGTAGAACCACAGGAAAAAAATATTCCCACTACAGAAAACATAATAAATCTTATATATAAAATTTCCGTGTCACAATGTTAGTTACCGTATATACTCCTCTGAAACGGCTTGACCTATTTTTATGAAATTTGGTATGCATATTCAGTAGGTCTGAGAATCGGCTACTATCTATTTTTTTTTTTATTTATATGGCAAAAAAACGTTTGCGGGTTCAGCTAGTATAATATAAAATTGATTGTCTTTTTAAATAACCGCTAGCGAAGCCGTGGGTAAAAACTAGTTGGTTAATAAATATATTTTTTAATAAATGGGTAATTATTTTGCAAACTGTATCTTGATAAAGAAACTACACCACTCTTTTACAACACCTATTTATCTTATACTATGGGTATAACGGCGTTCTTATCGCTCCAGCTATCATCATTTTAAAAATACATTAACCATCGAAATTATTAAAAACAGTTTACACAGATCGTTATTTAATTAAATTATTATCAATTGGTTTATCTAATTCAGGCACACTTTTCATGTAACTGACTTCCGCTTGTGGTTTCTCCTAGCTACTGCTTTTTTTTTGCTCGCGTTGTTTGTTGGAATTTTGTTCAATTAGATAATCAATTCAATTGCAATTAACCCCATCTGTTGTCTACCTGCTCGTTTTTTTTTTTTATCGTGGTAAAATCATCAAATGAGTCCTCGAACCCAGGGCAGGAGGGACTGTCAGACTTGTACTGACTAAAATCCACGGTGTCTTTCCGCGACCCCGGCAGACTTTGACCCTCTAAGGAGGCCCCGTCATTTAGCTGACAGCTATTTGAGGCGCGCGTGGAACACGACGCGCCGACCTGTCGACCCAGGGATGGTCCATGATCGGACAGCGAGTCGCCCATTACTCGCCGTCCGCAAGCCCGCGAACTCTGCCAAAAAAAAGTCTCGAGAACGCTTCCCTCGCTCCAAGGGAGAAAACAAAGAGACATCATTAATTCAGTAATATAGAAAAAAACATGACACTTACAGATGTTGTTATTTATTTCCTATATAAATAGACCGTTCGCCTGTCTATTACACGTGACTCTTCAAAAAAGAACATGAAAAAAATATGGATCTGGCATATTTTTATATTTTATATTATCATTTTCTTAAAAAAAAATGTTCTTCTTTTATGAATAGGTTCTTTGCTTAGGTATGTAAGGAAAATGAAAAACAATTTATCATTTTATGGTCCTAAAATACTGAAAAAAAACTGATACCAAACCGTGATGTATTGAACTCTTATTTATTCTTAAACTCTTGATTATTTTTTAAATTCGCTCCACTGGGTTGTCCGTGGAGCGAATTAAACAAATTTTAATAAACTTATCTTGTTAATTCAGGATTTCAAAAAACGGGTTAGATTTCCGCACAGAACAAAAGTTCGTATGGCCTAGAGGTATCTATTTTGGGTCTATTTGTGTATGCAAATTTAATGTTTGTAAACGCACAAACGATACAGGAGAAAATCATAGTGTGGGACAACTTTTATCCTAGATCTTAGGTTCCTATTGGTCGGAGCGTGATGTTATAAATATATAACGTCGTCATGAATAAATGGACTACCCAAAACTAAACGATTTTTTAAATTCGAACCAGTTATTCTTGAGATTAGTTCAATCAATAAACAAACGAACTCTCTCTTTATAAAATCACTACAGATAAGACTGAGCATTGTTTCTTACATCACTGGTCAATACGGCAGTACAATACTGCCAAACTATTTGTTACCACGTGGACGCACCTGACATTCTTAACTACGACGCTATTAGCGTCAAATTAATAATTAATTACATAGCAACTACACACATCAAAAGTGTCTAGGGATCAACATATATTTTTGCAATAACTTTTCTCCTGATTGATATTAATTAAAATGTTCTTTAAGGATTCATCAAATAAAGTGTTATCGTTTGTCACAGTAACGATAAACCAAGTCACCTTTGCATTCATAAAGAAATTTGCCATTTTCCTAATAAAGGGATTTTTGACATTTGAACCACTAACATTAAAGTTCGAAAAAAAGACTGAAATAACAGTTTTCTTTAAAATTTTATTGGGTAACTTAAACAATTAATAATCCGTGTTTCTACCGCGAACACTAACAACACAAGAACATCGGTTTGGCATACTCAAAATGAGTTCATCCAAATCACGCTGTGGAATGGCCGCCCATGTTCGTTGCAACAACAAAAAAAGGTCTTCTTGCGACTGGATACCCTCCATATTCGGCAGAGCTCTTCCCTGTAGCATATCCCATGCATGCTCAATCGGGTTCAAGTCTGGCGACTGAGCAGGCCAGGGCAGGACATTGATGTTAGCTGCGGCGAGAGTCTGTCTTACAACTCTTGCGGTGTGCGGTCGTGCATTATCATGCATTAACTGAAATAAGGGACCGATTTGCACTTGTAGAGGAACGATGACGTCTGATACAATCGTCTCAGCATAAATTTGAGCGTTGAGGTTGCCTCTGATCCAAATCAACTCAGTTCTTCCGCCGATCCAAATACCCGCCCATACCATGATGGTTCCACCACTATAAGGATGGACTTCCTGGCAGGATTTTAATCGCTGTTGGCGTCCAGGGGTTCTCCAGTGTCGTATACGTCTTGTATCCGGTCTCATACCAAAACGAGACTCATCAGAAAAGCACACGAAACGCCATTATTCTTCTGCCCAATTTCTGTGTTCAAGAGCCCATTGATATCGAATCCTACGATTGTGCATTGCTATAGGTGGTACCCGTAGCGGTCTTCGGGAATGAAGGTTCACTTCATGCAAGCGGTTTCTGACTAACTAACATCATGGCGGTTATTGTTGGAGCTCTTCGAGTTAAGATTTGAATGTATCGGTCTTGTCTCCGTGTGGTGCAGCGATACCGTCCTCCATGGCGCTCAGCCACGGTACCAGTGCTTCGGTAACGTGTCCAAAGTCGACTGATAACACTCTGACTTGTATTCAGAGCTAAAGCCACAGTACGTTGCCGGGAACCAGCTTCTATCATTCCCACGGCTCTGAGCATTTCTTCCCTGCTTAAATGACGTCGCCGCTCCATAATAACGTTGGTTTTAATCAGTAGTAGGGAAACAGTAGCACTAATAATGTCTTCAATGCGTTGTATGTTTTTATAGGGAAAATATTGACAGCTGATTTTCATCTTTTACTCGAATTTGATTTACAGTTCCTGATTCAAATTATGAAATGCACCAAAAAGGATCCATATAAATTTATAAAATCATAAATTTATGACAAAGCCACATCTCAATCTCAAGAAATCCGCATAAAAATGCTTGATCCCTAGACACTTTTGATGTGTGTAATTAAAATTACAGACATCCGACTAAAATCCAAAATTATTAATTAATTAAAGTAGTTTTGAAAAACATAACCTTAGATTATAAAATATCCAGATTCCGTGTTTTTAGAGATATCGAACTATTAAGATATTTTGAAAAAAAAACCCTTTTCTTCATTAAGCGCTTATTAATAGAAATTCACGACGATCACCACTTATAATTCATACTTTTCTGATAGAATATGAATGACCGAAACTAGCGAATACAAGTTTGATAAAAAAGTTCCCTATATCTTTCAAATCATATTTCTCAATAATATTGAATATCATTGATATTTCTCAAAATAAATGTAAGACTTGGTTGGCAAATTACAGAAAAAATTGCTTATTGCCTTTCCAAAATGGTGACACAGTTCCCACTTTTAGTTACTTTGTTACCATAAAATTAGGGTTGTTAATAACAAGGTAGTATTTCAACGGAAATTGGGCAAAGTGTTAGCATTGCCATTCAACGTGGCAATGCTACAAGTCTGCTGGTCACATTCCCGGACAGAGGCGTAGAAGATCGAATCTAGGAGGGCCAAGACGCATCTGCGAGGCCCTTTTCTTACAGCGCGAAAAATATGACTGACCGCAACTGTTCGCGGAAGGCCCCTTATTTTAAGATGACTTGGTACCAAGTAACCTATAGCAAATGTGATTGTCAGCGACATCAGCTTTGCATCCTCTTTGACTCTTTTAGTCCCCAATCAGAAATAAAACGTAACCAAGTCATCTCGGAACAAGGAGCCTCATTGGTGGTGCTAGACCTAAATGTCACCGTCCTCAGCTTTGCATTTCCTCATTTAGTTCTCCCCAACCGGACACCACAAAATATAGTGAAGGTCATGTTAATTTGTTAGCGGAAGTAACTTGCTGTACTGCTTATTAACATGCGATCGCTGTAGTCAAAATTGATTTTTTTCCTGGACGCGAGGCCCCTTCAGGTGCGAGTCCTGGGGCTAGGGTACCTACGCTACGCCCCCGCCTAAATACGCAACTGTTCCCGGACGACAGTAACGTGAAGGAATACTTTGACACCTTAGTGTCTTATTGCCTTTTGTGTGTGGGTTTCTTTTGTTTTCTGAATTAGATTCAAATCCAAATTACAAATCAAGATCTTAAAACGAATATGGCCCAATTACATTCTACCATTACATTTGGTGTGCTTTTCATAGTATTATTAACATTTAATTATTTAACAGGTAAATAATTGGTTCATTGAAATTCATTAAAATAATGTGCATTAAATTTCGTTCATTTTATGACTGTGTATTCTTAAAATATAACACCTGAAATTATAAATAGAATACTTTTTCGAATGTCACATGACAACGCAAACAAAACCACCTGACAAATGTAAATATTGTTTGGTAAAACCTACACGTGGTTGCACCGCCAGAGAGACCTCCAGCAGTGCTATTTCCTATAAAAACAACCTTTCTTCATCGTGGTAAAATCATCAAATGAGTCCTCCCACCCAGGGACGAGAGGGACTGTCAAACTTGTATTGATTAAAATCCACGGTGATCCCTCAATAGCCCTTTACGTTCCAGGGTAACGGTTACCTGATGAGTCAGTCCCGCGACCCCGGAAGGCTTAGGCCCTCTAAGGGGGAGGCCCCGTCAGATTGTTGAAAGCTCTATGAGACGCGCGTGGAACACGACGCGCCGTCGACCCGGGCATGGACGGCGAGTCAATCAATTTATTCGCCGTCCGCATGCCCGCGCCTACGGTGGCTGGAAATCGCCTCACGACGTCCCTTGCCGTGGTCCCTCTCGTCCCGCCCTGGGTAGGAGGACTCATTTGGATCGGCTTCTAGTCAAACCAATCTAATATCATTATTTCACATGGAGCGACTACCTATCTGAGGCCCTAGAATTTTCCTTATTTGGCTATACAGCGTACTTGAAGTACTAAGACGAATTTTTTATGAAAAATGAAAATGCGCTTCTTTGTACAAACGAGGAACTTTTTAAATCAAATTAACGTCAAAATCTCCTTTTGCTTTACGTGGAAACTCGTGATGCGGTCTCTGACCTCTACAATAACAGCTCAGAGAAAATGGAATATCTTTCTCATGGCAATTGTATTGTAAATAAAATAATTAGTCCATCAGTCTTTTGTATTATTATGTCAAGTAATTAATAGTAAGTGGCTTCTGACACATGCTATTATATTGCGTTAACAGCAATGATATTATAGTAAACAGACATGTCAAGAGCGCGCAAAACGTGAACATCAGAAAATGTCCTACGTGGGACAATTGCTCTTAGTCTGTGTCTGTGTGTGCCGGGATTGATTTATTTTTGGAAGCCGGTGTTATCTCCATTCATTGCTTTTTGCCATCGACTTTCGAGTATACCTTTATTTTTATTTTACTGGTATTTGCTTAGCTAAGAAACAAAAAATACTTTTTCAATATTTTTTCCAAAATGACTGACAATTCAAATGGTACATACCTCAGCAGATCAACTAACCACAATCTATTTTCCCAATCAAACAGGAACTTCTATGGTTGTGATAAAGTCCTACTAATATATTTTATAAATGCGAAAGTTTTGAGGATGTATGTATGTGTATGTAGGTAGGTTTGTTACTCTTTCACGCAAAAACCACTGAACGGATTTGGCTAAAATTTGGTACACAGATAGTTTATAACCTGGATTAACACATAGGATAGTTTTTATCCCGATTTGATGTTCCCGTGGGATAATTTTCGAGTTGTAGCGGGTGAAGCCGCTGGCAACAGCTAGTTTAATATATATTTAAGTTTGACAGGTGAGGTAGCTTGATCTGCTGACATCGTACATACCTATGTATTTAATATCTACACATTATAAACTCGTTACCTGTCCGTCTATTTATAGCTATCAAAGAAACCGGTAATCTGCCTGTGAGTCATAAAAATAACTTTTCACGTTTTCTCTTTTTGTTGAATGCAGTTTCTAGCTTCTTTATGACCTATTAAAAATAATAAAAATCTGGGGAGTCTTAAAACGCCAACTTAGCATTGTTGCTAATAGAAGTGCGATAAAATTGTACTATATCAATGAGATTAAGATTTCCTGAGCTATAAAAAAGAATTATCCCTTTTACGAATTTTATCATCATCATCTGCCTAGCCTTTTTCCCAACTATATTGGGGTCGGCTTCCAATCGAACCAGATGCAGCTGGATATCAGTATTTTACATGGAGCGACTGCCTGTCGGACCTCCACAACCCAGTAACTAGGCAATACGACACCCCATGGTAAGACTGGTTGTCAGACTACAGCTGCTTCTGACTAACAGTAACGACTGTCAAAGATCTACAAATGACAGCCGGAACCAACGGCTTTACGTGCTTTCCGAGGCACGGAGGAAACTCGCTATGACAGATGGTCACCCATTCACAGACCAACCTCGGCAAGCACGGCTTAACCTGGGAGATCGGCCTGTGCGGCTGTGATTTGCCACGAGCTCCTCAATTTTACGAATTTTATATCAATGAATAATATTTGATTGTTGCTGAAGTGGCCGTAGACCATTCCAAATCACGTTGCATTGCCATCATCATCTTCCTTCCCTCATCCCATTTTACTTGGGGTCGGCGCAACACGTTTTCTTCTTCCAAACTCAAAAAAAAAAACGGCCGTTAAATGTCCAAATCCCTTTGTCGATTTTTTTTTGTGCTCCCGACATAGCTTTTAGGCCATGCGTTCGTGGAAAATCTGACGCGACGATCAACTTTTTTTTGTCGAATGCATTTTTACGACTTTTTGTCACTGTGCAAACGTTCTTTTGAACTTAGCGTAATATTTTTTTGTACGATTTGACGTAACGACATGTGCAAACTAACTATTTGTTTCTACAAATGATATTTAGTATTTTGTCATTTCGTTAATTTGCCATTTATGCCTATGACGAAACACTTTAAAAAGACGACAATACGACAATTATATCGCGTTTAAGTTCCTTTGTTGGTAGTGTTTAAATTTCCTTTGACGCGGAATTTGAGGCCTTTAGACGACTCCCATTTGTTAAGGGATTTTAGTCGCCACGTTTAGAATTTTCTTTAAGTGCATTCTCCCCTATCAGACGTCACAGTATCGTTAACTCCTTTTTCTTTCACATCATTCCTTAGACAATCCATCCATCTTTTGTTTGGCCTTCCTCTTCCTCTCCATCCATCAAAATTCATACTCATCACTCTCTTAGTCACATGGGTGTCATCCCTCCTCATCACATGTCCATACCAAGACAGACGATTCCCTTTCATTTTTCCTGTAGTAGGCGCCACTTTCAAACTTCCCCTTTTAAACTCATTCCTTACTTTATTAAACTCCAATATCGACATATCGCGGATGACGGACGGATTAGGATTGATGTCTTCTGAAAAGTAGGGCAGAAATAAGGTGAAAACAGGGTATACCTAACTCTAGGTGATTCTTAGATTAACAAAAGTGACACAGACATGAATATAACGTACCCAAGTACGGTGAAGCGTATAATTTTAGCAAAATTTGTGAGTAAGAATGACAAAAATAATGTGACTAACATTTTTTGTACAAGAAAAAACTACCTAACACCCGTATTATAATTTATTAACATAATTAAAATACTTTTTTTTTAACTTTTGAAAATAAACAAGCAAAATAAAAAAAACTGAATTCAAAATCGTATTTCCTTCCTCGTCCCATAGAGATACTTAAAGAATCCAAGAAAGACTGACTCACAGACAAGTTCTGTTACATCTAAAAATACCTCGATCGTGCCGAACATGTACATGATACCTGCAGCCTTACTCTCGACACTCGATCTCAATTGAAATTGAAATTGGGATCGAGATCTGGTCATTTTTGGCACTCTTGAATGTTACACTAGCGCACGATTGGAACAGTATTGGGCGGATTTTTTTGGAACTAAATGAAATCGACTTTACTCGAACGAAAATAAATATCAGCACAAATTTACTTATTGATTTAATGAGTAATTCAATATTTTTAAATTTGGTAATTAACGTTTTCATTTGTACGGCCACCCCATGACAATCAGTGTAGGTGTAGTCGAACATGCAGTCGATTCAAATCTCAATCTCGACTTCGTTCAAGAGTGCCAATTTTCTGAATATTGGAATTGAAACTGAATCGAATTGGAATACGATCGAGATTGGGATTGATTTCAAGAGTAAGGCCCCTGATACGTATAGTACCTACCTACTTAGTGGTCTAGTCCCAAGTAAGGTATAAAGCTCGTTGTACACTCACGGTGTGGCATGGCATGGGATTTAATTTTAATTTAAAAAAAAAAGCTGCTCCATATAATTATTATACATATTAGGAACATTTGACCTATTATTAGGACCTATTACAGAAACAGTTTTTGTTCTAAAACTTGGAAATTCGCAAAAAAAAAAAAAGATTTTTCATACAGAATGACCCGAGCAATTTCTTATTTTGCAAGAAAAACCAATTTTTTTTGCGAATTTCCACAATTCTTAGAACAAAATTTGTTCAGTAACTTTGGCTGAGTTACCCCACGAGAGGTTTTGCGCATTTGGTGTTACACGTTGTATAGGTAATTGTAGTCTTGATTGTATGCCTAACATTGTAATTTCATCTTATTTACCTATGTTTCACAATTATATAAGTAGAATTTGAACAGTGTGGACTTTAGTCAGTACGAGTCTGACAGCCCTTTTCACTACGCCCTGTACTCGATGGACTGGAGGATTAAATAAATAATAATAATAATTTTTTTTTCAACAGGTGAAATGATTCAAGAGGAAGGTTTATTTAGTGATGATGTGATGTGTTTATTTAGTGTTATTATTATTTAGTGTTTATTTAGTGATGATGTCTTAAATTGTTTTTTTTTTTTTTTTTTTTTTTTTTTTTTTTTTTTTTTTTTTTTTTTTTTTTTTTTTTTTTTTTTTTTTTTTATTGTAGTCAAAAGTCAGGGCGGAAGGCGTTGTCGACTGTGACACAGTTTATACTAGTACAGTCGGCTTCGTGACCTCTTATGACCATAATCTACAAATTCATAAACTTTGCATATTTGTTATAGCTTAAGAGAAACTTGTACATTGAGTTGATAATAAACTATTATTATTATTATTATTATTATTATTATGTGATCCGACTGTTTTCGGTCAGGGCGATTGCTAGTCGTGCATGGCTCTTTTACGACTAGCGAAATACTGCATGGTTCTTTTACGACTTGACCAATATACTTTATAGACTTTAAAAGAGATCAAACCTGTGATTTTTTTTTTTTGGCTTTTGGTACGAATAACCAGTCATCATCTAGTTTTTTTAAAGTGTAAAAGTGTTTTAATAAAAATCAATACCAGTACGCGCCATGCCGCATACCGTGCCGTACCGACAGTGTGCGTCGGGCCTAAACGTAGTCTATATTTGCACTAAGTATTTTTAGCTTGCCTAGTCAGCATTTTTATCGAGTTCAACGAACGAAAAGATTTTATTAGCACGTTTAAGGTCGTTTAATTATTGCTGTGCAGTGGTTTGTAGAGAAAATTGCCATGAATGGGAATCACCTAAAGTTTTTTTATTTGAGCAATGACTTTTTTATTTATGAAAAGGAGGATTTTAATTACACGCGTATTCTTTCAAGCTATTATTTACTTATTTATTTTTTACAGATTAAATCTTAAAAGGAACTCGCTTTTGCTCGCGGCTTCGCCCTTAATTATAATATAGCCTGTAACAGTTTCTAGGGTTCCATCTTTCTCTACGGGAACCAAAATTCATGAAAACCTGTACCGTAGTTTTGTTGTGGGAACGTGTTCCGTTCCCACAACAAATAAAATATGAAAACTTTCACATTTATAATAATTTAGAAAGATTTAGGTACTTAGGTTTTTATTTTTCGTTTTTCTAAGTTATTATTCATTAGTAATGTAACGAATTCGCATTTGCATTCGCAATTGAACACATGTTTTTTGATATTCGCATTCACATCCGCATAAATCGATGCGAATATTTCTGAAAAACTATGTTTACGCGAATGTGAAAAATCAACCATTCGTTACATCACTATTATTCATGCTTTTAAAATCTATATACCTACATGGAAAAAAAACAGGAAGCCTATAGTCTCTATAGTACCCAGTTTCATCAAATTAACTTCCTACATTTATTTTTTAATTAATTAATTAATTTTATGTTCCAGTATGTATGCCAATCCTGGCGTACGGCACAGCCATGGGGTGGATCTCCCCCAACAAGGCGCTGCTCATGGGGGATTACTCCCCCTCGAACTCCCCCCTGTCAGAAGAGGACGTCTCATGGATGGCCTCCATCATGTTCATCTTCGCCCCTATCGCTGTGTTCGTGTATGGAGTGGCTGCCGATAAGTTTGGACGGAAGAATGCATTGCTGTTTGCGTCTGTACCTATTTCTGTAAGTTTAAGCTCGTGGCTAAATAATTACAGGCGATCTTCCGGGTTAAGCCGAGCTTGCCAAGGTTGGTCTGTGAATGGGTGACCATCTATCATAGCAAGTTTCCTCCGTGCATCGGAAAGCACGTAAAGCCGTTGGTCCCGGTTGTCATTTATAGATGTTTGACAGTCGATACGATTAGTCAGAAGCTCCAAAGACTGACAACCAGTCTTACCATGGGGTATCGTATTACCCAGTTACTGGGTTGTGGAGGTCCGATAGGCAGTCGCTTGTAAAATACTGATATTCAGCTGCAACTGATTGGACTGGAAGCCGATTCCAACATAATTAGGAAAAGGCAGGGAGATGATACGAGTTTTGTAATTGTTTCTAACATCTTGCTCAGACTAGATTTCTCCTGTATCGTGAGTATGTTAAGAAATATTGTAACATCATCAGCCTATAATATTCCCACTGCTCGGACACATGCCTCCTCTCTATGAGAAGGAGTGGGCAGTAATCCACCCAGTGGCGGATTAACCCTTAATCAAATTAAGCAATTGCTTAGGACATCATGAACCAGAAGAAGCACAAAAAAATCCGTCCTTAGGGCATCACGTCTCACTCTCACGTCATCAAAAACTTAAGCCGGATACATTATTTAACACGCCACGCGACGCAACGTGTCGACACCCGATGTGCACCGTGCGCATGTCGTCGCGTCGGGTGTTCATAATGTGATTCTGGTCATAGAAAACAATACATTTGATTTGACTCAACACGCATCACGTTTCGTCGGGTGGCGTCGGGTGTTAATAATGTGTTTCCGGCTTTACCATGGCTTCCTCGCAGTGGTAGACGCCCGCGGCGTCGGACGTCAGCAGACGATCTCCGGCCACCTATGGCGCGGGCATGCGGACAGCGAGTAAAGGGCAACTCGCTGTCCGACCATGGACCATCCTCGTGTCGACGGCGCGTCGTGTTCCACGCGTGCCTCAAAGAGCGTCAGCAAAAATGTCGGGGCTTCTCAGAGGGCCAAAGCCTGCCGCGGTCACGGGATTTATTTCCTCACCGTGACCCCGGAACATAAAGGGCTATTGAAGGACACCGTGGATTTTAGTCAGTACAAGTCTGACAGTCCCTCCCGCCCTGCCCGAGGTGGGAGAACTCATTTGATGATTTTACCACGCTAAAATATAAAAAAACCACTGCTTCCTCTTTTCTTCGTCCGATCCTATGCTCTTTATTGGCAAACACATAAGATCAGAAAGCCCGGCTATTTTTTTTAAATCATTACAGAAAGACAAAGTTGGAAAGAACCGAATATAAATTACCTTTAAAACATCACATTGTTACCCTAGGACTGAAAGTAATACTTTACACCCAGTCTACTTCAGACCCACTTTCCCAGTATAAGTAATGAAAAATCCATTTCCTGAGTCAACTAGTCCTATTGGAAATCAATAGGGGAGGCCTATGTTCAGCAGTGGACATTCTACAGCTGAAACGGTGATGATGATGATGATGTGTCAACAGTATCATAGGTACTAATATAAACTTCCATCCACAGCTCGGCTGGGCAGTAAAACTGATGTGCGCTCACCCGATCGCGTTGATCGGCGCCCGCGCACTCATCGGCTTCGGTTCGGGCGGCGGCTTCGTGGTGTGTCCTCTCTACGTCAAGGAGATCAGTGAGGACAGCATCAGGGGCATGACGGGGACCTTCGTTATATTCTCACAGGTTAGTTCTTCATTTTTAAGCAGCATTAGCGGATCCCGGGGTAAGATTCCTCTCCCCCTCCCCTCTGCCGTGAGGGATTTCACTGCGAGTTTTAGCCGTTAAGGTGCGTACAGACCATGTAACAATGTTATATAACATTGTTATATAACACTACAAATGTATGTAAAATGTTAAATAACAATGTTATATAACATGACCACATTATGAAAAATGTAATTTATCAATGTTATATGACATGTTATGTTACATAGTCTGTACGCACCGTTAGTGGCGCTAAAGGCGCGTTTCCATTATGCAAGTGCTTGCATACATGTATGACGTCAGACATGCGTGCAAGTGATTTGAATTGGAAACACGATGTTGTTCAACTTGCAGCTTGCATACAAGAATTTAGTGGTATAAAAGTTAGTTCTAGTTGAGAAAGATTGTTTTTTGGTTCCCAAAGACAATCATGTCTATGATATTCATCAATAAACATTATTGTTTTCTCCGTATCCCATTTAGCAGTCATTTTTACAAAGTAATAAAGTCATAAACAAAGTAATCCTCTATGCACGACCGCATGCGCTTGCAACTTGCGTGCAAATGTGCCGACTTCATTATTGTGCGTACAAGTTTAAACCTAATTGCATACAAGTTGCAACTTGTTTGCAAGTTGTTGTTTCCACTATACAATTTACATGCAACTTGAAACTTATAGGCAAGTCACTTGCATAATGGAAACGCGCCTTAAGCGTGTAACGTAAACAACGTCAAGTGTAGCTTCGAGTGTGTAGTGTAGGTATGTCAATGGGAGGTTTCACGCACAGCTCGGCTCAGATGGCGCTAATAAAATTGCCTATCTCAAAAACTGCTGAACAGATTTTGACGAAACTTGCAGTATTCCCTAAGGTGAACGATTCCTAGTACAACAAAAAAAGAATTTTGAAAATCGCTCCACAATTGGCGGAGTAATCGCGTAACAAACACGCAAAAAGTAAAGATCATCATGTCATCCAAGTAGCCAAAATCAATAAAAATGCTCACAAAATAAAAAGTACTGATCCAAATTGGATGACATTTTTATGGGACCACACTACAAGTATACTGCATCGAACAAAAAAAGAATCACACTAATCGAACTAGAAACCTCGGAGTAATCGATGTACATACACAAAAAAAAAACCGACCGAAATGAGAACCTCCTCCTTTTTTTGAAGTCAGTTAAAAAGGAAAAATACTCTATTCAGAACTTAAATGCATCTTTATGCTGGCTGATAGCCAATCAACTTTGTTCTCGTACACTATCTCACGTGACAAAATGATCTAAATAGACAAAACAACGTAATCAGTAAATGTTAATTAATTTGATGACCCATCTAGTCATTAACATTATAGAGATAAGGTCTTCCACGCGTTAATATTATGTAATTAAGTCTTAGATATCATCTGTCTCGTAGTTGTCTAAGTAATTAGTTATTTACTGCACGAGGTTGTGGGTTGCATTCCCAAGTTGGACAAAACTTGTCTTCTGGTTTTTCAATTAGGGATTCAGTCTTTTCAGTCATTTCTGCCTAAAAATTTTCCCCCGTTCGATGACTAGTTAGATTTAGACAATCAAAGAATTTTGACCCATTATATTTTCTTTTGTGGACCGAAATTAACGAAGATGCTTTCAAAATTCACAATTCATCATGCTTTTTTTATCGTGGTAAAATCTTCAAATGACTCCTCCTACACAAGGCAAGACGGAGGGACTGTCAGACTTGTACTGACTAAAATCCACGGCGTTCCTTCAATAAAGGACTATTGAAGGACACCGTGGATTTTAGTCAGTACGAGTCTGACAGTCCCTCCAGCCTTGTCCTGTGTGGGAGGACTCATTTGATGATTTTACCACGTAAAAAAAAAAGGAAAGGTGGGCCGCGTCATATTGCTGACAGCGTCGACCGGGGTATGGTCCATGATCACCCATTACTCGCCATCCGCATGCTCAGATAAAGTTCACTAGATGTAAAAGGAAAACAAATATGAATCATACATATTACACACGATCTCTACCAATTACCACATTCTAGACCACAATCAATTGATACTAATAAGAAAAACAATTGCATTTCGTGACAGGTATAGCACGATAATATAAGGAAAATATACCGTAAAATTATCGGTATTTTTTCCCGAGAATGTACAAATTACTCTGGTGTTTCCCCTTTCAAACAAAGCCTAGGTATTTTCCTGTTTATAATTATTTTCAGTTCAAAGAAGATTTTTTGTAAGTCTTGTACTAAGTAGGTATTAAGGAATTGCCCGTAAATAAAAGATTTTCAATGGAAAGAAAAATTCTAACCGCGAACTGGCGAACAGGATTTGAACCTCCGAATCCAATACATCCGACGCTCTTTCCAACCTCGAATTCAATCCATTCCAACGTCGTACGGTGACGTTTTGCTTTAATTGTGAGTAACAAATTAACTTCTTGAGCGATTGGCTAAATATCAATTGCCGTGCAGCGCCCGGTTAAGAATCGGTGAAATAAAAGGTCTTCTCTCTCCTTTTTTCGCTATGTAGGTACAGTTGGTGTTCGTAAAGCGCGCGGGAGAACTCTTAAGTCGGGGCCCATACCAATAGACCACCACTTCTCTCATCCACCCACTGCACTAGACCCTTGCCATCCAGCTGTTTTAACTAAGCTAAGTTCTAACTCAGCTTCCCTTTATATTATCAGCCTGTTGCCGTCCACTGCTAAAAGTAAGGCTCCTCCAAAGAGCGCCAACCATCCCGGTCCTGGGGGGGTATTAACCAGGCTTGTTTCAGTGAGCGAAAGAGATGGCGCTAGACGACTTGTATAGCTCTGTCACTTTCACTCGCCGGAACAAGCCTTGTCTAATTTGGTAATGCCCCTTATTATGAGAAGACAAAACAAAACGACGTAACGATACGTTATCATTATCCTCCAGCAGCTATGCAGGATGTCATAGGAACCTACTGCAGCCTCGTCATATGAATCTGCTGAGGAAAGGAAAAAGCGTTGCCATAATGTGTACTCCAAAAATATCTAAAACATCTGAGTAATTTTTTGCTATATGAGTCGTAACATTTCCATTGAAAACTTTGAAAAAAAAAGATTCGTAAGTAAAATGTAAGAAAAATGTGATTATTATGTACACATCAATGCGACAGCTACTATCATAATATCAAGACACATAATAGTCTAGTTAACTCATTGTATTTTTACCTAATTCGTTTATTTGTGTAATGTGTCTGATGGACACTACTGGTCGGTTACGTTAGAAAAGCATACTGGGTGGTTAAGGGTTAAAGACGTTGTAATACCCCCCTGGGCAGTCCCCATCCATCCGCTGCCAGCCACATTCTTTGAAGACACGGTTAGCGCAGGGGCTGAGCAATTGGATTGCCGCGCAACGTGTCGCGGGTTCGATCCCTGCACTGAGCAAATATTAGTATGATCTGCAAGAAGGTAGTTGTTACGAATCTGGGTGTTTGTCGTTATGATTTTTTTATGTTTGTAGACGCATCCACGATACAGGAAGAAATTCCTAAGGTGGGGCAAAGTTTTAAAAAAAAACTTGAGAGGTGTCAAGGGACACCCGGATGGAACGAAGTTACTGTATACACTCAACAAAAATAATCGTCGCGACTCCACTCCAGTCCAGTCCAGTCCGGTCCGGTCCGGTCCGGTCCGGTCCAGTCCAGTCCAGTCCAGTCCATTCCATTCCATGGTAATAAACACATTACCCTCCTTTGCGTCGCGCAGTCGGATAAAAGCGTCGTGACAACTTTTCGTAAGAATTTTTTCCGTCCAGCCCCCTTTCACAACGCGCGATAAGGAACTTCGTTCCAAAAAACTTCAAATCGTCGGCCCATAATCTTGCCGCAGGGCGTCCTACACTACGTTTGCCCATTCGCGGTAGCTTACATATGAACTATATTTTTTTTTATTTGTGCCAGACTGCTGGAAACCTACTAGTCTTCGTTCTTGGAGACCTGCTGCCGTTCAACACTGTGCTCTGGATCCTCCTGGCGATTCCTCTCATACACTTCTGTATCTTGCTGCGGCTGCCGGAGACACCCTCGTACTTGGTGAAATGTGGGAGAAATGAGGTAAGATATAAAAAATATAAATACGTACTTAATATACAGTGTGTCCGGGCACGAGTTAGCGATATTTGAAGGGAATATTCTAGGCTCATTTTCATCGACAAAAATGCTTTTAAAAAAAATCTTACTCCAATACTTGGCGAATGGCAGCCATTTTAATTTTTTGATCCGTCGAACTGGGGTGTGTATTAATAAAATGCAAATATCTTGGAATCCAAGAGACCTACATTCATGAAAATGACTTTATTGCAAAGTTAAACGTTGAGGCTTATCAAAAACTTACGAAAGTTTTCTAAATAATATGTAAAAATAACCAAAAAACATGGGCAAACACGAAATTGTACACAAAAATTACTGAATAATTTCACATTTTTAACTCTAGCTTGATAAGTACCCCGGAATTTTGATGAGATTTTTGTATTGAGTTAAAAGTGTTTGAGTCAGGCTATAAAATGATATCAAAATTATTACTCTACGTTAAGGATCTTAGGAGTTATTCTCACTTGAGCATCACCCTTCCTTAGCGCATGTACCCCAATATTACAGGTGTCGCATTCTTTGGGCGAGCTAAATCGTTCCAACGAATATTTATGAGCTGGCATTATTGACCACCATAATCCTTAAACTGAAATGATACATTTTTTTTATTATATGAAACCATTTCTTGGAATTATTGCTGCGGGGCGAGACGGAAGGGTGATGTTCAAGTGGGAATAACTCCTAAGATACTTAACGTAGAGTGATAATTTTGATATCATTTTATAGCCTGACTCAAACACTTTTAATTTAATGCAAAAACCATAGCTAACTTCAGGGGTACTTATCGAGCTAGAGTTAAAAATGTGAAATTATTCAGTAATTTTTGTGTACAATTTAGTATTTTCCCATGTGTTTTGGTTATTTTTACATATTATTTAGAAAACTTTCGTAATTTTTTGATAAGCCTCAACGTTTAACTTTGCAATAAAGTCATTTGCCTTAATGTAGGTCTCTTGGATTTAAAGATATTTAAATTTGATTGTACACACACCAGTTCGACAGATCAAAAAATTAAAATGGCTGCCATTCGCGAAGTATTGGAGTAAAAATTTTTTTAAAAGCATTTTTGTCGATGAAAAAAAGCCTAAAATATCCCCTTCAAATATCGCTAACTCGTGCCCGGACACACTGTATAATTATAAATTTTACTTTAAATTTTATTGTTCGTTTTGTCGGGAATTTAAGATTGTTACGAGTATAGGTAACATATTTATGCTTCTAAAAGTGGATTAACCTATAGACAAAAATCAACATCTAATTTTAATTCTGATTAAACTTGAATGAATAGTAATAGAAACCTACTAGTTTATTTTAAGCACGCGTTTATTCTTTGCAAGTAAAAGGGTCTTTAAATCGAATCTTATGTGACAAGGAAATGATTATAATAAAACTAAAACATTTTTAATATAATTGTGACTACAATAATATTACAAAGCAAAAAACAAACGCAAATTACAAACTAAACATTTATAAAAAAAGATAAAGTAATTAATAAAATAGAGACAACACACAAAAGTAATTGAGTTTTTCAAGCTAGGATAGCAAGCTAGCAAGTTAGTATTTCTGGCTTCGTGTAGACAAAACTAGCTTCATTTCTAAGCTAGTTAACTTTATTTCTTAGCTATCCAGCTCGTGTCTATCTAGCCTCGTGTAGCCCGGGCATAAGGGATTGTCAGACACGTACTAGCTAAAACAAACCCAATTCCTCCAATTACCCTTGGCGTTATACTCTTTAAAAATATCCGCTACATTACCATACTTACTTTTTAAACACGCTGTATAGCAAAAAACTTTTATTACATTATAGGAAAATATTTGACAAGTGTAAATAGACAAGGATGTTTATATAGTGGGCCCTATGATATCTGGTTATGTAAGCAATGATAAAAAAAGTGTGTTATATAATTAGAGGCCCTAGCACTTTTTTTGTGACGTAAATTAACGAATAGGTACTGATGGATGATAATTGATCTTTATTTAGCAAATTGGTTTTGGCGAACTCTTTCACAGGTCAAAAGACACTATATCGTAAACTAGATGAGGCCGGTGTTTCGTACCTGACTACTCTGAGAAAAACATCCGAAACAAACTCAGAGGTCACAGTCTCTTTTAAAGTCCACTTACCCCTTCAATTGTGTATTGGTAAAGTTATATGCGAACCATTCAGGTGTCTGAGGTGGTCTTTTGTTGAAAGAACCACACAGATTTGAGTGGACCTGTCCAATCAGTGCAAGCATCATGATTGTGTCAGTTATCGTCTAGCTCAACTCATAACACAAGGAGCTCAGATGAAATTAGTACTTCGTTCGTACACTAGAGGCGCTATTTCATTTTCATTACAGAGGCCTTATCACGAGATTTCTGTATGTTTTTGACAGCGTACTAGAAACTATTTGAAAAGGATCACCCTTTTGTTCAGGTGGCCATAGGTGGCTTACCGATTGGTTGCGCTCAGGGAACGAGATGGCGCTAGACGACTTGTATAGCTCTGTTTCTTTCCCACAGCCTAACTACTGACACTTTAGACGTCGTGGTAGCCACCAGCCTGGTCTCGTCTACTTACTCCACTGGCCGCCAGATGCGTAGATTGAACACAAATTATTATGCTCTTAATCTATGAATATCTGGTTGACCGAGCTTCGCTCGGTTTTTAAAATGTCTATATCTTGGGAACCGAGCTTTTCTCGAACCTGGGACCTTGATAAATCGATTCCTTGAGCCGAAAAACCCCTAATCTATAACTTTAATGAAAATCCTTGGAGCCGTTTCCGAGATCCTGATTATATATAAATATACAAGAATTGCTCGTTTAAAGTTATAGATATATAGTACTTTAATAACAACGTTGGATAATAAGGCGATTGCATTATGATTAATGATCATGTCAACTGCCGTATGAAAAGGCTTAACTGCGCCATAATTACTGTCCACTTATGTCGAGTTAGATTCTAGATAAAGTTAACTACTAATCTATACTTACAATATTATTATAAAGCTGGAAGAGTTTGTATGTTTGGTTGGTTAAGCGCGCTAATCTAGGGAAATCTAAATCTAAATAATTATATATAACTCAAAGGTGACTGACTGACATATTGATCTATCAAAGTATCAACGCACAGCCCACACCACTGCACAGCACGCGTAGCATGGCGATTCTATCTCTATTCTACCAAGAAAAGACAAAGTTATTTCATTGGTATTTCTACACAAATCGAATGTTTTTTTGCACAAATATGACACCATTCGTATACTATTGAAGAAAAGAAAGTTTATTTTCCATATTTTTACATTACCATAACGGCACCGAAACGTGGCCTTTCACTATCGGCCTCATCTCAAAGCTCAAAGTCGCTCAACGAGCTATGGAGAGGGCTATGCCAGTGTTGGAAAAAAAACAGTTTTTTTTAAATGATATAAAACAAACAGTTCAAAATGTTTTAAACAAGTGTTTTTTTTGTTTTTTTTTTAGTTTAGGGCATTATTTCAAATTAATTCGACTATGTTTCTTTTCTAGGCTAGATCTTTATAAACTCGCCCTAATAAATTAAATATTTACAAAAAAACGATCAATAGATAACATTTATTTGTGTGTTGCGTAATCAAACGCTTCACATTCACCCGGTAGGTATGTTCTAATGTTGATTTTATATTGGGCGACACGTAGGGACTTTCCTAGCGGGACAGGGGCGGCGCGCCTCCTATTCGTTCGTAGAATCGTTCATTGTTCATAAGGTATATCCCTGCGCCACGGTGCGGGGCTTTACCTTATGAACAATGGACTGAGAAACACCGATCTACTTATATGTCTAAAAAATAGGGGAATTACCAAATTTCTTTCGACAGCCGACATTAGGGATCGAAGTTTACGTTTTTTATTTATGACTAATGTTGTTTATTAATTAAAATTGTTACAATTTTAATTGTTTTGAAATTATTATGATAATGTTTCAAAAATAGGTGCTATCTTGTCCCATACAAATCCTGGTAGGTACTTAGATATTTGTTTGATTGAATGGAATACCTACTTATCATAAAAATAATGTCGGCGGCATGTTTGAGTTTATATGTTTGTAAACGCACCCACGACACTGTAGAAATTCCTAGTGTTACGTTTTATAAAAAAAAATGATTAAGTCAATTACAATGCCATTGAAAGTTCAAAAATATAACAGCAATAAAGAGACTCGATTGGTTTTATGTTGAACTATTCAGACTCAAATACTTATTATTTTATATTCAGTTATTGCGACATGAAAAGTAGTTTTAAAACATGTTTTTTTTCGTACTGTTTTATACAATGTTTTAAACTTGTTTTAATCTTTGTTTTTAAACATGTAATAAAAAACACTGTTTAATTTCAAACTGTTTTAAACACTGTTTTAAACATGTGTTTTAAAACAACTTGTTTTAATCATGCCAACCCTGGGCTATGCTAGGTGTTTCTCTACGTGATCGAATCCGAAATGAGGAGATCCGTAGACGAACTAAAGTCACCGATATAGCCCACCGGATTAGCAAGCTGAAGTGGCAATGGGCAGGCCATATTGCTCGCAGAGCAGATGGCCGATGGGGTCGAAAAGTACTAGAGTGGAGACCACGGACTAGCAAGCGCAGCGTAGGACGTCCACCAGCAAGGTGGACAGACGACCTTATAAAGGTCGCCGGAAGACGCTGGATGCAGGTCGCTTCCAACCGGTATCTGTGGAGATCAAAAGGGGAGGCCTATGTTCAGCAGTGGACGTCCTATGGCTGAGATGATGATGACATTACCATGCTTAAAACGCTAAAAATATTTCTACGTTCTGTTATTTTGTCTATTCTTGCGTCGACAAAACCCCTTTCTACGGCGCAATGCTACGCCTGCTGGACGGATCGGGCTGAAATTTGGCATGCAGGTAGATGTTACGACGTAGGCATCCGCTAAGAAAGGATTTTGATCAATTCTACCCCCAAAGAGATAAAATAGGGGATGATTTGTATTAACAAAATTGTCAATTTTGTAAAAAATACATTGTTAAGTTCCGACATCCACGCGAACGAAGTCGCGGGCACAGGTAGTATTTTATTAAGCTGAAAAGTTTGATTGTTTGGTTGTTCAGTTGCTACTGGTCCGAATTGAAAAAATAATTTTGTGTTGGAAAGTCTATTTATCGAGGAAGGTTAAGCTATAAGGCTATAAAACATCACGTTACTACCTATAGGTGCAGAGCAGCGGGGGTAAACAATGTGAAACAGCTAGTATAAATAAAAAATATATATTTCAAAAACAAAAAAAAATGACTTACCTCCTTTTATTTTACATATTACGCAGTTTTAGCCACCAAAAAACCAGTGGAGTTTTACTATCTTTGTAGTAACAAATTCCTGCGGGTGTCTAGACAATCGGCAATTTATATTTATTAAACCCTTTCTATTTACACAAATAGGTCAAAAAGTACTGGCCCTATAGCCAAATGGCAAGCGACATTCGCTAACGTTCACCAGTCGCTAATACATTTTCAACTTTATACCCCATTGCATATAGTTGAAAATCTATCAAAGATTATAGATCGTTTTCGTTTGTTCCGTTCGCTATCGCACAGCAGTCTTTAGATTTTCAACTGTATGCGATGGGGGGATAAAGTTGAAAATGTATTAGCGACTGCTGAACGCTAACGATTGTCGCTTGCCGTTTGGCTATAGGGCCATAATATGCTATCGACAAAAATAAAACTTAAAAAAGGAACCGACTTCAAAAAAGAGCGTAAAATAACTTTTCTTTCGGGAGTCGGTGGCAATAGTCAATGAAATAAAGAGTCTCGGCCTCAAAGAGTGTCAGCATTATGACGGAGAGGGCCAAAGTCTGCCGGGGTCGCGGGACTCACGAATTACCGTGACCCCGGAACGTAAAGGGCTATTGAAGGACACCGTGGTTTTTAGTCAGTACGAGTCTGACAGGGCGGAAGGACTCATTTGATGATTTTACCACGATAAAAAAAAAGTCGATGGCTTTGTTTTTTATTTCATAGACTTTATTGCCACCGATTTCTGGAGGTGCCGAGGGTGCCGGGATTTACAGCTAAAGTACGATTATTAATTCCAGTCAGTAAAATGACAAGTGCAACTATTGTGCAACTGTCATTAAACAATGAATTTCATTCTTGTACAAATGTCATTTTACTGACTGGAATTAATAATCGTACTCTATGAGGTGGATCCCACCAACCACAAATTGCATTTTTTTTAACTGCAGCATACTTCTAACAATTTCTTCTGTTCTTAATTATCATGTTGTTTCAGGAAACAGCAAAAGTGCTGGCGTGGCTGCGTTCCTTGCCTGTAGATCACAAGTCCATATCTGAAGAAGTTGACAGAATCATCATCGAACAGACAACTACTGAACCCAAGTTCTCGCCTAAACTATTGTGTAAGTGTGTGTGAGCTACATTAGACTATTTATCGAGCAACACTACTCCGATTCCGCGCGATCTTGAGTACTTAATAACTAGATAAGAATAATAAAAACCGGCCAAGTGCGTGTCGAGCCACGCACAGTGTAGGGTTCCGTAGTTGCCCATCAAAATACTTATGCGAACTAACTACCTAAACTGATTCGCTGAATTTAATTTTAAAAAGAAGAATTTTCAAAATCGGTCCAGGCGTCTTTGGACCGAGACAGAAAGCATAATGCGATAGCACGCGGCGGAATCCTCGAGGCGACCGCGTGCTATCGCATTGTCTCGGTCTAGCAAATGGCAGTTCTAAGCGACAGAAAGAGAAAGGGCGACGGAAAAAGCCGAATCCGCGTCGATAGATGTGGGAGCACCCTAAACGCACCTTTATACGTTACATGCAACACTGCTAAGTGAGTACCCAGCTTTACAAACATTGAAGTTCACAGAGCAGAATATTTTTGGATCCACAACTGTCAACAAACAAATCACTATAAACGCGGAAATTGGAATAGACTCGAATCGTCTTCTATTTCCTTCTAGTAACTCAGTGTCATAATAATTATTAGCGTTCCGCTCAGGAAAATATTGGTAATATAAACTGTATAGCTACAGACGCTGGCAAAAATGGCGGCAGTCCCAAAATAAATGCCTTGTCATCGATATTGAACAAGTAAAAAACCGGCCAAGTGCGTGTCGGGCCACGCACAGTGTAGGGTTCCGTAGTTGCCCATCAAAATACTTATGCGAACTAACTAAACTGATTCGCTGAATTTAATTTTAAAAAGAAGAATTTTCAAAATCGGTCCAGTACCCTTAGCACGAATTTTCAGTATTTGAGACGTAAAGTAAACTGGAACTTTGACAATTTCAAATTGTCAACTTTCAAGAAAAAAATTAGTTCTTCTTTGCACACCAGAGGCGCTGTTCCTTTTTTCCATACAAGAAACGCAGTAAATACTGTAAAGTAAAAGAGTGAAAATTCGTGCTAAGGGTACAGGAGTCTTTGAGAAATCGGGGAAAATACATAAAAGAATACGACGAATTTAGAACCTCCTCCTTTTTTTGTAGTTAAAAATAGTTGACGATAAAAACCTACCTATCCCCAAAAAACATATCGTAAAAACATACCTATTAAAGCTGTGAAAGTAAAGTTGACAAACTTACATTTGCAGTTGAAGCACATGTTCTTCGATACATTTTGTTTAAGAAAATATGTTATCCAAGTACATTTTATAAGTTGGTCGACTATTACTCGTAAAGTTGTAAAGCCTACTTAGTCAGGATAATTTTCTTTTAAACTTCGTTATATCGATACCTTTAGACTCAAAGGGCGTAAACGCCATTTTGGCCAAAATGACTTTTTCATGCAGTTATGTTCAGTTTTTTTTTTCTCTATCGATCTGTGTACTTAAAACTACTAAATTCGCAAAATTAAGGCAAATACGGCCCACGGGATTTTTTGAAACTTTTTGAAGACATGAGGCGTATTTGATATACATTTTGATTTTATTGTTTTTTTAGGTAACATGCGCTTTAATAAAAAAACTTAAAGGTCTTTAACTTTAACTTAAGGTTCTTTCAATTTAGTCAATTATCAAATGAGTCCTCCCGCCCCGAGTGAAACGGACGGGACTGTCAGACTCGTACTGACTAAAATCCACGGTATTCCTTCAATAGCCCGTACGTTCTTCGGTCACGTTTATCTGTTTATTTATACCTCCCCATGCCTCTCCCGGCATGCGGCAGGCATGTTGCGGAAGCCTTATCACAGAATCAAAACAAACAATTAAACATGCACGTGTAGTTATAACAACGCGACACCAATAATAAATAAATAATTGATGACGTACAATTTGACCCGACCTCTTTAAATAAAGCGTGGAGAACAAAATGTCCTTGAATCTTGACCAGCCACCATCACTCTCAATTCTGGCAGCCATTTAATTCGCTTCTGTCATTTTGCATGTGTCAAATGTCAATTGGTAACGTTTTGTTTGGGGTTAATTGTGGAAGTGTCAACCGCCTTATGTTTGTATGTTCCTGGTAGTTCATTGTTTTTCTTTTCTTTTTGCGGGCTAGTTATTGTTGTTTTGATAAACAAGTGTGTCTTTGTAAGTCGTAAGCGAAGATGTTTTGTTAGTCACGGGTAATTATTCTTTTCGACGTAAGGGATACAAAACAACACGTGAAAACACCGTACGGTTTAATTTCCTAGAATACAGTAGGGTCTCTCTGCAAGACGAGAAGAAACGCGTAACGCGTAAGAGCGGCCACATACAGCAGTTTTCCTGATCAGGAATCCTGATCCGTTTTCTATCTGAACACAGTGAATTCATAAAAGTGTGTGTGCATGTTTTCTGTGTGTTGTTCACATTTCATTCATCATTTAGAATTCCGAACGAAAAAAAACTGATGTATGTGGCCGCCCTAAGGTAGGCACCACTTCAGGGTCCGTTTGGATCAAGAAGCTCCACGGCGTACTGACATCCACCCTGACGCAGGGCCTCACTGGAAACGGATGTTTCGGAAGGTTCCTGTGTTAGATTAGGCGGAAAGAAACCCCTGGGTGCCGCATTACATTGTGAGGATCGCCTGGAAGGCAATGTGGAAGTCCAAGTAAATAATAAACGCAAACGGCTTTATTACAAAACGTGGTTTAACTTATACCAAGCTTTAAATCAAAAATCAATTTTTGAATTTCGAACTTTATTCCAACTGCTATAAAATTCTAAAATGCACATTGACAACTTAGACCGGGGTCTAAACTCGGTTTTTGTATTAATAACTTTACGACAGTAGAAATAAAGTTCGAAATTCAAAAATTCAATTTTGATTTAAAGCTTGGTCTAAGTTAAACCACGTTTTGTAATAAAGCCGAAAAAGGCTAATAAAATAAAAACTACTGAGCCAAACAGAACGAAATTTTTATGGGACCAAATCGCAAATACTAAAACTCTAATAAAGAATCACACAAATCGTAATCCAGAAACCTCTGAGTTTAGGTTATGTAATTAAAAAAAAAAACCGGCCGAATTGAGAACATCTACCTTTTTGATGTCGGTTGGGTCTGTTTATTTTGGAACACGAATTACATGGGTACCTACATAACAACATTCCTGTAGAATTTTGGATGCGCAATTTTTCAAGTGCTGCAAAATAAATTAAAGGCCTTCAGACCCGTAATTTTCAACCCTTTTGAATAATTACCATTGCTGAAACGATGCCCTCCTCAAACCAGACCTCCACAGACCAAAAAAATCATCGTTTCTGTATAGTAGGTACACACTCGTACATAACTCACCCGTTCTAGCGCGTCCGTTGTCAGACTTGCGTGCTTCTGACTACCTGAAACAACTGTCAAAGATCTACGAATGACAGCCAGGACCAACTGCTTATCCTAACGTCCTTTCCGAGGTACTGAGGGGCTACGGTAGGGAAATTCAACTGATTTGGGAATGAAGCTAGGATTTCTGTACATGTTTAAACCACACGTTATCTTTTAAACACAAAACTGAACCTGTTTCAGGTAGCCTCCCACCACATTTTCACCTTTAGACTCTGGATGCTAAAGACCATTTTCCTCCAACAGTTGCCGACAAGACAGCCGTCAAAGCGTTCTGGGTGGCTCTCATCGTGAACCTCACCAGGGAGTTCTGCGGCTGCATCGCAGTCCTGGTCTACGCCAGCCATATCTTCACGGAAGCCAGTAGAGACCCAGACACTCGTATCGCACTGTCGCCGAACAAGCAGTCGATTTTGCTCGCTGCTGTCCAGATCTTTGGGTCGTTTTTGGCGTGCCAGCTTGTGGATAGGGCTGGAAGGAAGGTAAGGTTTACCTTTTTATGTACAGACCTCACAATAGAGTTTCTAATGTAGAAGCTGCTTCTTAAGCGGGGCCGCACTAACACGGAATGCTTAATTATCGCGATGATGGGCATTTATAAGATTTTCATTTATGTCTCTTATCGTCATTTATCGTGAATCGTCATTTTTAAGTCTATCATCGCGAAAATTAATTTTAATTAAAATAAAATAGGTACTGATATTCAGCTGCATCTGGTTCGACTGGAAGCTGACCCCAATAAAGTTGGAAAAAAACTTTTTCAAAAAAAGTAACCGACTTCAGAAACAACAACAAAGGGTGAAATAACCTAAATAATAACTTCTTTCGAAAGTCGGTGGCTATATTTTTATTTTTATTGATTTTTGCCACCGACTTCCGAAAGAAGTTATTAATTAGGTTATTTCACCCTTTTTTTGTTGTTGTTTTTGAAGTCGGTTACTTTTTTTGAAAAAGTTTTTATTTTACCCTTTTTAGTTTATTTATTTATTATTTAATCAACCCAAATTCTTGTATTTGTCTTACATGTGCACTAATCTTGTAATCCGTCACCACATAAACATCCATATCTCAAAAACTACTGAACCGATTTAGATGAAACTTGCAGTGTACCCTAAGTTGAACAATGCCTAGTATAAAAAAAAAAGAATTACTTAAATCGGACTTGTGGTTCCGGAGATATGCGCACAAACATAAAAACATACATACATACATACGCTTTCGAAATTTGGCACATTTGTTCAGACAACATATTCGAAAACTGGACAGTTCTGGAAATATTACATACATACGGGTCGAATTGATAACCTCCTTTTGAAGTCGGTCAAAACGCTAGGCAGATGATGATGATGATATCGCGAAACTTTCGTTTAGGCATTTCGTTTAGAGTTTAGTCGTTACTGTAAGTCAGAAGCTCTAAATTCTGACAACCAGTCTTACCATGGAGTATCGTATTACCTAGTTACTGGGTTGTGGAGGTCCGACAGGCAGTCGCTCCATGTAAAAGATTGATATTCTGCATCTGGTTCGACTGGAAGCCGACCCCAATAGTTGGGAAAAGGCTAGGCAAATGAGTAGTAAACTTCTTAATGATTTAGTTAGTAAAGAAAAAAAAAAGGTTGCACTCCAGGAGTGCCGGTAGAAGTGAAAACTTTTTTGTTACTATGTTTTATTTTAAAACTGGAGTAGTACAGATATGAAATTAACTAATTTGAATGACGTCTTACTCATTTTCGATCAGGGTCACGTGACCCTGACGCGAGTTTTAAATTTTTTACCCATTACAGAAAAAGTGTACAACGCCGCTAAAGAAGTTTTCACTTCAAAAATGGACGCTACAAACTTAACACCTCTGATCGTACACATAGTTACAGATCAAGCTACACAAAACTAGTTCATTGTGATCTCACCTTCTATGATCTTTTCGCACATTCAACGGTCAATTCATTACTTGTTTTAAATACACTCGAGAGCAATGAATCCGGGTCACTTAAAGAATGTTAAAAATCTCGGAAACTAAAAATGATAGGTTAATGCAATAAATTGTATTTATTAGACAATGTAATACTCCTTAAATGAAAGTAAAAAAAATATGAGTCACCATACATTTTATTGACACAAAATTACATAAAGAAAAAAACTTCTGATCTCTCCTTATAACAAAAATAGGAAACATGAAATTTTTGAACATTATTACGATTTTCTTGAATTTTAATACTTCGTATTGCCTCCTCGTGCTTCCATTACTGCGTTTACGCGGTTTGGCATGCTGTACACCAAGTTCCTTATACGATTTTGGGGAATATTCTCCCATTCCTCTGTGAGAGCAATTTTGAGCTCACGAAGCGTGATTGGGGGAGGGTTTCGTTGTTTTACGCATCTGCCTAGCTCGTCCCAAGCATGCTCGATCGGGTTGATATCCGGGCTGCGCGCTGGCCACTCCATACGAGTAATGTTCATCTCTTGAAGGTAGTCATTCACAATCCTACCTGTATGAGGTCGGGCATTGTCATGCATAAATATAGCATCCTCACCTAAATTGACCATAAATGGACCAACGTGATCATTGAGGATTTCTTCCACATATCTTACGCTAGTTAAAGAGCCGTTTTCTATGATCACCAGCTCTGTGCGACTTTCAGAAGAAATTCCGGCCCACACAAGTACAGACCCACCACCGTAGGCTACTTTTTCTTCGATGCATGCTTGCTTGAATCTTTCCCCTGGTCTTCGATACACTCTGTGTCTTCCATCGTGCTTGTAGAGCATAAATTTTGATTCGTCGGAGAACATAACTTTTGATCAATCTTCAATACTCCAATTTACGTGGCTCTGGGCATATCTTAGTCTTGAAATACGATGCCCACGCTCCAGTTTAGGGCCGTTTGCAGGTCTGAGGGGTTTTAAGTTAGATTCAGCAAGCCGACGTCTTACTGTCCATGCACTTGGGTTACTTCCTCCGAGGCGTCGAAACTGATTGGTGAGTTCAGTTCCTGTGAGAAAGCGATTTCGAAGCATGGTGTTCACCAAGTATCGGTCTGCGTAGGTTAGAACCAGTTTCTTCGTAACGTCGGAGAACTCTTTGTACTGTTGACAGCGACACACCGACAGTCCTGGCTGTATCGCGCTGACTCCGGCCGGTTTCCAGCATTGTAAGTATTCTGGTGCATTCTTCAGGCGTAAGCGACATAATTTCAGCTTGAATAATGAATATAGAGCACTATCAACATGGTTTATGTACCCACATAAATGACAGATTACAAACAAAAGCAAAACCAAATGCTGTAATTTCGTAGTTCCATCTTCGAAAGTGGCCCTTCTTCAAATTTGATTTTTTTATGATATAACTTTACAATAACTAAGAAGTTTTAATACCTTCATTTATGGAGTATTACATTGTCTATTAAATACAATTTATTGCATTAACCTAGCATTTTTAGTTTCCGAGATTTTTAGGATTCTTTAAGTGACCCGGATTCATTGCTCTCGAGTGTAGCTCGGTGTGCAACCGTGTGTACACAAAAGTTGATCTAATACAATATCAATCAGTATTAATAGTCTCATGGAATGTAATTAATTTGGCAACAAATTTAGGCACGTGTTTGATATTTCGCTGCACGAATTAATGTTGGATAATCTATCAGAACTTGACACTGAAGTTTGTAGTTGAACTGCATTTGTGAAACAAAGTATTCTGCCGCGCAGTGGCGTAGTTAGGCGGGGTCGAAGCGGACCCTAGACGGAGAAAAAAAAGAAAACATCTTGTTAACAGCAATCACAAGTTTGTAATCAGTCAGTAAAGCAAGACTTCGAAATGCTGATATCACCGATGATCACGTTTAGGTCTAATAGCGCCTCTAACCTAACTTGGTTACTTTTATTTGTAGGTAACTGCGAACAGTGGTGGCCCAGTGGTATCGGTCCCGACTTACGAGTTGTAGGTCGTGGGTTCGAACTACGCCAGGCGCATTACTTTGTGTAATTTATTTCATCACCACTGCTCTCAAAACGGTGAAAGAAAACATCGTGAGGAAACCGGCATGTCCTAGAACCAAAAATTCGAAGACATGTGACATCTACCAATCCGCACTGGGCCCGCGTGGTGAATTATGGCCCACTCCCTCTCACGCAGAAGAGGCCTGTGTCCCAGCAGTGGGAACATTATAGGCTGATGATGATGATGATGAACTGCGAACTGAAAGAGTCAAAGAGGTCTCGCAGAACTGATATCGCTGACAATCATATTCGGTATAGATGACTCATGAGAACAAAGTCATTTTACAACAAATGGCCTCGCGCGAGTATCATCATCATCATCATCATCATCATCTTACCCACTGTACAGGGTTTAAAAGGACTCATCTCAATCACGACCAGGGTGATAGAGCTTTGATTTGATCATTTCACAACCTTTAGAAAAGGAAGAAATATAATGATGTTTAAGATGCTTAAGATATTGTACGAAGCTGGACCAGGTTACTAGAACGATTTAATAGAAGAATTAGAAGCGAGCGTATCATTACAGTAATAACAGCTTGCCTGGGTCATGAAACCATTGAGACACCAATAAAACCAGACAATCAAAGAAACAATAAAAGAATAATTACTAGTTGGAATCTAGAAGGTATTTACGTAGTAAGAACCTCATGAAAACCAGTGGAAAACGCCAAGAAAACTTAATAGCACGTTATTGTTTGAAATAGTCCTCAAATACTTACTTTGTCAGCCCGGTACACTTGTCGCGAAAAATATTCAGACAAATCTTTAAATGTTTGGGTTATTTATGGACTGAAGTGTTGCTCCCTTGGTGGAATTCTTCTACTCCAACTAGCTTCGGCAGACGATCTCCGGCCACCGTAGGCGCGGGCATGCGGGCGGCGAGTAATGGGCGACTCGTTGTCCGACCATGGACCATGCCCGAGTCGACGGCACGTTGTGTTCCACGCGCGCCTCAATTAGAGTGTCAGCATAATAAAGGGGCCCCACTTTAGAGGGCCTAAGCTTGCCGGAGTCGCGGGACTTATCGAATTACCGTGACCCTGAAACGTAAAGGGCTATTGAAGGACACCGTGCATTTTAGTCAGTACGAGTCTGACAGTCCGCCCTGCCCTGGGTGCCGGAGGCATTTGATGATTTTACCACGATAAAAAAAAAGGTCCAACTAGCTTATGCTCGCGAATTTTCAGGTGTCTTGTACAACATTTTAATGTATGGAGTAGGTATTTACGTACTCAAGTGTTGGTCTCAAGGTAAAAGTTTTTTTAGTTAAAGCTAGCTTATGGTTGCTTGCCTGAAGCTCTATAATACTGCACGTATAAACAGGCCATGTTCTATTGAATATTAGGTAACTAATCTATTGCTGCTTCCTTGTAAAACCTCTAAAAAACACAGCTTGCGTATTTGTCTTTTCGCTCGCTTTTGGTTCGGATGTGGTTCGGATGTGTGGTGGACTCCGGCAACGCCATACCGGGATAAAAACTATCCAAAGTGTTATAAAGTACGAAATGCCCTTCAAATCCGTTCGGTAGCTTTTGTTTAAAAGATTAAAAAATATCTATTCGCCAGTCGCCTTCATAAACTTTCGCGTAATTAATAGTACCTAAGTAGTAAGATAAGGTGACAAAAGATTTCTGATACAAACTGCGTAAAATTAATTACAAAAGCGATTTTTTTTTCTTGGATTAATGACTTTCAGATAACACTTAATTCATTTCATAATTTGGATTCCTATCTAGCGCGTGACATCATTAAATCACAATCAAAGTACAGAAAGGGACAATAGCTAATGGGTAGTTCCCGCTCGTAAATACCCGTTTACACTATTAACGACTGGGAATTTTTGTTTCACATTTTTTATTCCCAATCGTTTACCCCTTGCGTTTAGTTAAAGAGTCGGACAGGTCAATAAAGGTGACACAATGGGCGGTCTTATAGCTGAAAGTGATCTATTCAAAGTCGTTGCATGGATTAGAGCCCATTTGACTTTGCCAAAAGCCAATAACTCTGTCTAATTGGAACTTTGAACCCATGGTTGAACGCTGATCCAGTGATCCCCAAAATACAGGTTCAGGCCTAGTTTGGGGATCAGGACTAGATTTGTGGCAATATATGAATGTACTTTAATAAGACTTGATGTAAAATTTGATTTTTCTGTCTAATAATTAGGGTTCCGTAGTCAACAAGGAACCCTTATAGTTTCGCCATGTCCGTCCGTCCGTCCGTCTGTCCGCAGTTTAGCTCAGAGACGCACAGTACTAGAGAGCTGTAATTTGGTGTAAATATACGGATTTGTTGTGCCGAAAAAGTGGTAAAATAAAATCTCGTAAAATATTTTTTTTTTAGGGTACCTCCTGTACACGTAAAGAGGGGATTTTAGTTTTCTCGCGTACCCCTTAGTGTGGGGTATCATTAAATAGGTCTTTAAAAAATATTGATAGTTTCCATTAACAATTTTTTGATAAAAAAATTCGTTTGTGAAATATTAAGCTTTAAAGTGCTAAATTTTGCTCGACTCGAGTGTCCCCCCCCTCTACCAGCTAAACGGTTATGTTTGGGGGTGTGAAAAAATTCACAATAGTAGTATATATAACGAAGTTTAAAAGAAAATTATCATGACTAAGTAGGCTTTACAACTTTACGAGTAATAGTCGACCAACTTATAAAATGTACTTGGATAACATTTTCCTAAACAAAATGTATCGGAGAACAAGCTCTTCAACTGCAAATGTAAGTTTGTCAACTTTATTTTTACAGCTGTAATAGGTATGTTTTTACGGTATGTTTTTTGGGGATAGGTAGGTTTTTATCGTCAACTATTTTAACTTGCTTCAAAAAAGGGGGAGGTTCTAAATTCGTCGTAATCTTTTTTTTATGTATTTTCCCCGATTTCTCAAAGACTCCTGGACCGATTTTGAAAATTCTTCTCTTTAAAATTAAATTCAGCGAATCAGTTTAGTTAATTCGCATAAGTATTTTGATGGGCAACTACGGAACCCTACACTGTGCGTGGCCCGACACGCACTTGGCCGGTTTTTAAAATTAAATTCAGCGAATCAGTTTAGTTAGTTCGCATAAGTATTTTGATGGGCACCTACGGAACCCTACACTGTGCGTGGCCCGACACACACTTGGCCGGTTTTTTTTTTTTTTTCGCTGGGCATCAAACATTAGTTATTATTTAAAAAATAAGAGATGGGGAACTTTAGAACCTTCTCTCATATCAACCAAAATAAATAAGTACAAAAAAAAATAGTTTGAGCCATTTCGAAGGAATGAAACAATTAAGAAACACGTAAGTGACACGAGATTTTTGAATAATCTTCATGACTGTACCGTCTATCTTAATTATAATTTAGTTAATCACTCTATTAATTGCCAACTTCTGTCTTCTGGGTATTCTAATGACAAAAGCGTGAAATACATTAGCTTGTTATAATGTTGTTAATTAAATAAATTACCCAGGGGGGAATTTGTGACAACATTTTTTGACGCACCTTAATGAGATGAGCATTTTGAAAAGAGCTAAGCGATCTTAATGATACCGGGAAATACAGCTATTTGTCGGTTTTCCATTTTTTTGCTATCGGGGGAAACCTTCAAAAAGCACCCGGTCTTTGAGGATACGAATGGGGAGTGTGGAATTCGCACACATGGCGAGGGAACCGGGTAATCTTAAGACCAACTCCAGCACTCCCCTATGCAACGCCTGTTAAATAGCGTCTCTGGGTGTTCTGGAAGACTTTCTGTGCGCGGCAACACGTGACAACTGTGCTTCCACCTCTTCTGAAACCACTTGATGGACCTATAGGAGCGAGGTCTGGCGGGCATCTCTGCAGACTTGCCCCCGAGTATGTCTAATAAGTGGATTCCTCGCCTAAACATGGTCTAAGAACCACAGCAAATTTAGTATTCATCAAAGGCGACTTCGCCAATAAAAATGTGCGGCTGTCATTAATGCTTGAATGAACTCTGATTTATACGCGACCTTATTCTTTGTTCAGATAAATACTGAGAATTTGGTAAGTAATAGGGTTGGCTTTTTCCACGCCAAATTGAAATATAGGAGCATGTAGGAATTTCTACATATTTACCTGGAAACAATATCACGCCCTTCACCCCGAGGCACAGGAGTATCTAACCAATTACTTCAGGCTGTAATAGAGGACGAGCCTTTTGCCATCAATAGAGTACCAGACTTCTCTATTTCTGAGAAAAATCGTAATGGAAATTCCAATAACACTGCCTAGGAACCTAAACCAGATAGTCAGATACCTCATTTTAAGCACAAAAATAACAGTCAAGGGGTAGTGTACGCGTATCCTTAAGATTAAAAACCTCATTTATTGTTCCCATTGCTCGGCAAAGTCCTCCTCAATAACATTCTCAATAATCTTTTCGAGCGCCACAACGGGCCAGCCATCTTCGCACAGAGATTCCGGCCCAGTCTTGCAAGAGAAAACGGTACCATCTTTCATGTGGGGATTGTGACCATCTAGGTTGAATATAGTGAGGTAAAACACCTACATTTTCCCGGTCTTATCTCCAAAAACTGTTCGCACGCTGTTTAAAGGTTTCCCATAAAAACAAAAAAGAAAAGTTGTGTGTTCTTATTTTTTTTTTCTTTTATTTCCAGCCGCTCCTTGCAGTGACAAGCGTGGTAGCGGGCTTCAGCATGTGTCTCTTAGGCGTCTGGTTCTACTTTCAAAGCATAGGAGTCGTCATGCCCGGCTGGGTGCCGATTGTCGCGCTATGCGTGTGCATATTCGCCGACGCGTCCGGTTTGCAACCCCTGCCGTTTGTGATAATGACTGAGATGTTCAACTTCCAGGTGAGTTGTTGTGAAGCTTCTTTAATTTATGCGAGCCTGGTAGTAAATATGATCTCTCCACCGAACTCCCAAACAATGCGGTATCTAACTAGTCTTTTATGCGCCCAGTATAATATTAAAAAACGACAAAAACCATATGGTAGCTGACTCCTAAAACTCATTTCTACTTAATTTTCAATGCCTTTCAAAAGACGAAATTCGATAGAAACCTCCTACATTTTCTAATGTCTTCTGTTTTCCACCAGAGAGTGTAAACAATCTATTTCTTTTCCAGCTCCGAGGCACTGTAGCGACCCTCATCATGGCAATATCCCTGGCCACTGACTTCGCACTCCTTAAACTCTTCGCCCCTCTCAACACCTGGATAGGATACCACTCCACTTTCTGGGTCTTCAGCTTCATATGCCTTTCAAATGTCTTCTACCTAATTTTCTGCGTCCCCGAGACGAAAATGAGAAGTCTAGAAGACATTTACGCAGATTTAGAAGGAAAGAAGAGGAAAAAGAAAGATGTGGAAGATATTGTGGAGACAAATCATGTTTAGGTCATCATGTTCCTATTGTAGACAATTAACAAGATTGCTAAGTTGAAGCCGCCATCTTGGTCAAAATGGCTGATGTAAAACCAAAACTCCTGTTAAAAAAAATACCTAAATGGAACACAAATCAAAATGGATGCAATTTTCATTTAAATTATTGTTATTTTGAATAAAGGTCCTATTTTTGTGATCGAAATTTGTTGGTAAACATCAGCCATTTTATTAAACTGCGACCAGTGTAAATAAAATGGCGGTATTATTAAAACTAGGTACTTATATAAAAATTTGGCTGCTATTTTGTTACGTAATTCAAGTTATTTTTATACGGTTTTGATACTTAATTATTATCTTATATTTAAAACAAAACTAGAAAAGCAAAAATATATTTACTTACGTAATTATCTTCATCCATTTTGTCTTAAAATTTTATAGATTTTCTATATTACGAGTACCTATCTATAGAAAATCTATAAAATTCAGTATTACTCATCATTTCCTAGTTTAACTTACGAATCTCTTTGTAAACGGCCATTTTCATATCATTCCATGTTGCCATATTAAAATAAAAGGCTTTTAATTAATGTTACTGGTCACATTGTCTATTTCTAGTCAACAGTACAAAAATATCTGCTCAATACATTTCAGCGTGATAATACATTTGGCAGTAGAATGGTTTTATTTCATCAATCAGCAAAATAGACAGTGTAGCCAGAAAGAAAAATAAATATAATTTGTAGATATTCACATCTCATATTAAAAGCTAGATAGTCGCCATATTGCAATATCCCATTTATATCAACTTTATTTTAGAATGCTAGATTTAAGTTTAGTTTTGGTAAAATTATTTTAGGTTTTTTTTTTCTATGTATAAATATAATGCTAGATAACAAATGTGACTATTTCGTAGTTGTAGGTATTACATCACAGCAGTAACCCAAAAACGAGAACGAATTAAGGCCCATTTAGATGGTGAGAGTTTCACGACACGAAGATACGATAGTCGAAGGAATATAAAATATTGTCTTCGTCTAAACATTCACTCTTCTCGCCCGTTGACTTAGCGATAATTGCCTCGCAAGGGAAGATTTCTCGTAAGGGAAGTTTCCATCTAAACAGAATTTCAAAGATATAATCGCATTTCGAGTTTTTATGCCAGTTGCTGCTAACATTAGGTGAGGGTGTTTTGATTATGTCTACTCTTCTACGGCAAGAAATAGTTAAACGGCGAAATAAAAAAAGGAGTTGAGTTAAAAAATGGATAGCGAGAAGAAATAATTTGGGAGGAGAATATACAAGGCAAAACGTGTTAGAACGTTTTGCCTTTTGAAACTCTGGGGCCATGGGACCCGAGTGCCCACAACGTTTTTAAGGATATCGCCAGGCGTTTAGTCGACTCTTCAGGTGACCAAAGGGCTGGCCTATTCCTAGGCCAACGAATCAGCATTGCCATACAACGTGGCAATGCTGCCAGCGTTCTGGGCACCGTTCCCGTTGACAGCGATGTGGATGAATTCTTTAACACCCTTTGAATACCTATTTCTTTTATTATGTGTTCCGTTTGACGTCCGAAGTCCATTATGAGAGAGTACACCGTTTCGTTCCGCGAACAGCCGCTAGATGTCGTCACTTTCCGCCTCGTAATCGCGCCACTAGCGACCCCAAACGTCAAACCTGTGAACTACCTTCAAAAACCGCATACAAGCCGCCATGATGAAGTTTTAGAACATTGTTGCGTCGTTTTTCGAACTGTGCGCAGCTCCGCTAGATTATTAAATCGTTTCGAATTAACGATATTTTTTAGTTTTAGAACTTTTGAGATTAAAGTAAAAAGTTCATTAAATTAGTATTTTAGATTTTTATAAAATTTAAAATTAACGTCCCGTCTCGTGAGTTGAGCTGAGTTTATTTTTAAACAAAATGGACGGTGAAACTATCGTGCCGGAGGAAACTTCGAGAAAAAGGACGCGGAGTTCGAGTTCTTCATCGTCATCGAAAAGAAGTGACACGGTGTCATCGGAGAGCGAGCGGGGTGGTCCAGCACCGCGCAAACGGTCCCGGCGGACACGTGGGCGCTCCTTCTCGCAAGACTCCGAACTGGATCGCAGGTTTGATCTACTATCCCAACAATTGGTGAGTCATGTCAATCATGTTTTAACGAATTGCATCATGGCAAATAGTGCTCCATTAGCACAAAACCTACCCGCCACGCAAAATTATTTTGGCACTGCGTTACCCTCAACATCGACAGCTCCTAACCAAAATATACAAGAAAATTTCTTACGTCCGCCGCAGCTTACACCTTGCATTGAAAATATTGCAAGTCTAGACGTTTCCGTTAAAGAACCTAGTGTACCTAAAGCAAATCCAGAACGTGTGACGAAAATAGCAGAAATGCAGAGGTTTGACTCCTCAGATTGGAATGCTGTACGTTACACAGAAGTTCAGAAAAAATATATAGCTTTTCCTAGTTTTGTCGAGTTGAAAGTTAACGAAGAATTGCGGCGTTTTGAAGACCCATTTGCACCATTAAGATGGTTTCAAATGGAACGCAGTTTTGCAGCGTTATCTAATGCATTTTTAACGCAAAATGAGCATGTGAACGCGGCATTACAAAACCTCATTGATTGGTCCGCTAGCTCCAACGCTCAATTATCTTCAACTACCCTCTTTAATAAACTTAAAGAGTTGTTTGGTGCTGATTCATCATATAGAACGGTATCACATGACATTCTTCAAATAATTTGCGGTAAACGAGCTGAAGTCATAGAGACACGCCGCCGATCGTTATTAAAAAACGTAAAAAGCAAATACATACGCGACGACATAGAAAAAATTCCACCCTCGATTGAATATATTTTCAATCCTCAAAATTTATCCAACTACCTACAAAAAATTGGGGGTGTAGAAAAATTAGAAAAACAAATTAATAGTGCGGGAACAAGTCGCCCGACATCTTTAGCTCCTTCGACGTCTTTTCAAGAGAACACTTTTCGTTCGCGACAAAACAAATCGAAGCGTAATAATAAAAAAGACAAACGTAATGACGATTTCTCTTCAAAAAAGAGGGGGGGGAGAAAAGATAACATCGGGAGGCGAGCAGGACATAAGCAAAAATGACTATTTAATACCGAGTTTTTGGGGCGGCTGTCTTCAGCATTACATAGAAATTTGGAATCGTTTCAACCCTCCAAAGACTATTTTAAAAATGATATCGGGAGCTCGTATCCCCTTCAATCAGGCACCGCCCTTAATTCTACCAACTTTAGACAACCTGTCAAAATTTCAAACCCCTGTTTCGGAAAAAATGACATTAGAAATACGGAAAATGGTTCAAGAACGAGTGTTAGAGCCTGCTCCTTTGACCCCATCTTTCATTTGCCCGCTTTTCATAATTACAAAGAGCAATGGCAAAAATCGAGTGATTTTCAACTTAAAAGCACTAAATTTATACATGGAGCCAAAACATTTCCATCTTTTCCACCATCAACAAATGCCTTCGTTTCTTCAACAAGGCGATTGGATGGTCAAGTTAGACCTCAGCCAGGCCTATTATCACCTCCCAATACGCACAGAACACAGACGCTTCTTGCGCATCAGTTACGGTGGTCAACTTCTGCAGATGACATGTCTACCATTCGGCCTGGCTGCCGCTCCCAGAATGTTTGCGACTATAACAAACTGGACGGCAGAATACCTTCGCAAAAAAGGTCTGCGGCTCGTCGTTTTTCTCGACGATTATTTAGTAGTCCATCAGAACAAGGAAGTACTCAGCACACATCTAAACATAGCTGTACGCATCCTGTCGAGTCTGGGCTGGTGTGTAAATCACGAGAAATCGATCACCAGACCAACGCGGTCGATCGAATATCTCGGTATCGATTGGGACACTCAAACAAACCGCAAGTCCCTGCCACCAGAGAAGGTAAGAAAAATTCAACAGAACCTCTCGACCAGACTCGCAGCGGGCAGTTGGACCCTGAAGCAGGCGCAACGCCTCTTAGGGCTTCTCAACTTTGCGTCTTTCATCACCCACCGGGGAAGGATGCATTGCCGTGCGCTGCAGTGTCACATAAAAGTACTGCGTCAAAATCCTCTCGGAGCAGTACAACTGACACAAGACATTCGCAAAGAATTAGAGTGGTGGATGGAAAATGTAAGTCAAAAGACAGCGATTCACACAAATGTGCTACCCACAAACTATGTCACCACGGACGCTTCCGACATTATGTGGGGTGCACTAGTCAACAACAACAAGATACAAGGTGCATGGCAACCCCACCAGAAAAAATGGCATTGCAATCTCAAGGAGATGTATGCTGTGATTGCTGTGTTGTCCCAGAAATCCAGAGCCCTCCGAGACTCCAGGATAATTCTCCAGACCGACAACAAAACAGTGGTCTCGTACATTCAGAAGGAAGGCGGCACCAGGTCACGCCGATTGATGGAGTTGACACGGGAATTGCTGACTCTGACGGACGACCTCAATGTTGTACTGATCCCGCACCACCTACCAGGGGTGTACAACACCGAAGCCGACCACCTGTCGCGAAATCGCGTCGGCAGCGAGTGGCACCTTCAGGTGGCAGCAACTTCGAAAATATTTCAGACTTGGGGAAAACCGGACATAGATTTGTTCGCATCCCAAACCGCGCACGTCGTGACAAATTACGTTTCTCTAGATTCCTCAGACTCCAACGCCTGCTATCACGACGCGTTCAGCAGATACTGGCGATACGACCTAGCATGGGTGTTCCCACCACCAGCGCTACTTCCACGAGTTCTTTACCACCTCAACTCGGCATCAGGGCGGTACATCATAGTAGCACCCAAGTGGAAGAAACCGTTTTGGCGACCAGACCTGAGGAGTCGAGCCATGTCGCGGCCCATGAAGATCAGAGACCTGAAGAAGACCTTGATAGACACGGTGACCGGTCTACCACCAGCCCGTGTCAACGATCTGAAATTGGAAGCCTGGCTCATTTCGGCTGGGACACCATGACTAGAAATTGGTCTCCACAAGAGAAAGATCTTCTTTTATCTTGCTGGCGACCTTCAACCCTTAAAACGTATACACCTATTTGGGGTAAGTGGTCTTTGTGGTGTAGCAAAAATAATGTAAATTTTCGTACGCCAAATCCGGCAGATGTTGCGAAATATCTAGCATATCTATATCTAGATCAAAAGTTAGCTTACAGAACCATTCTCGTGCACAAGTCTGTTATTGCATCTATTTGTGAAACTACTTCAAATATTAGAATTTCTTCTAGTCACATTGTAAAGCACATTTTAAAAGCAATTTCAATTGCCAAGCCTTTGCCACCTAAGGTGCCCACATGGGACGCCAGGGTATTGATTACTCATTTAAAGGATAACCCACCAAAAACATTAAATGTAAAAAATGCCAAGTCTCTCGATGCAGTCTTTCCATCGTAAAAAGTTTTGAGATCTCACAGAAGCCAAGTCCTATTCAAATTATTTTGTAGTTATAAATCAACATTTAGTAATTATATCAATAGTTTTCTTTATAAATTATAACTATAGTGACTTGGCAATGAGCACAAGTAAAAACAAATAAAACGGCATATTTGGAGGAGTTGAAAGTTACACACACCGCATGCATAAACATTCTCTTTTATTTACTTTATTTATTCTCTTAACATTAATCATTTACTTTCATAAAGCGATGGCCCGTAAGGTATTCTTAATTATTGTATTGGAACATGTAGTCGGTAGTGACCATCATAATTCACACATAACAAATAATCTGATCACAGGTCTCGTCAGTAACATTTGCACATAATTCCAGGCAGCAAGCAGCTTTTCATTTGTGCTCATTGCCAAGTCACTATAGTTATAATTTATAAAGAAAACTATTGATATAATTACTAAATGTTGATTTATAACTACAAAATAATTTGAATAGGACTTGGCTTCTGTGAGATCTCAAAACTTTTTACGATGGAAAGACTGCATCGAGAGACTTGGCATTTTTTACATTTAATGTTTTTGGTGGGATCTCATTTATTTTTTTTATAAGTGTATTTCTTTCTTTTTTTTAGGTGTCCTCATAATTTCTTGGACTTCAGCTACTTTTTTGTTTAGGACCCATTCTCTATCTAACAAACTAAATAGAACTAAACTAACTAACAAATAACTAAATAAATATATATCTACTAACTTACAAACTAAATATAACTAAACTAAATAACACGTAAACAACTAGATTTATGTAACTATGTCTATGTTATATTAATAAACTATTTTCCTAAATAACTGTTTCAGTAACAATAATAAATCTACTATCTAATCCGGCTAACTTAAGTTCTCTGAATATCGCTACAATATTTTTTTAGTTTCGAAATGGTTGTTCATAGATAGATGGCGCTATCAAATGAAAATTATTGAATTATTTTAAAGTACTACTTAGACTGCGCTCTGTAACGAAACCATAGCGCGATTCAGACAGGTACAATGCCATCTATCGAGCGCGCATACAATATTTATCGCAATACAATGGAGTTTTAGCTTTATTAATTTAATGAATTATGAACTTTATGTATTAATTTAGATTAATTATAGTCTATGTATTACATTTATATTATTCTTTTCTATTCTATGTATGTATTCATCCAATTGAATACTTAAACAACGAACAAAGTTAACAATGCAGTCAAAATCCATACACAATGTTCTTGCCAAACCGCAAATATAAAATTGTTTTCTATGGTATATTATTTTTTAATGTTTTTATAATTTTTCCTTTATATGTGGCTAATGACCTATCTTGGTGCAAAATTTGAAGTTTCTAAGTCTGCTAGAAGTACCTTAGATTTTTGATGATCGGTCAGTGAGTCAGTCAGTCAGTGAGTGACAAAATGGTGTAACTTTGATCGACCGTAACTCCTAAACTATTCATTCAATTGGCATGTAATTTCGAACTTAAGCTTGTTTTAATGCCTACTAATATTTACCGAAAACCTAAACTCCTAGCTTTGTCCACGTCGAAGATATAGAGGGGGCGAAACAGCCGCGAATCGCTTCGAGAAAAGATGGTACGGCCGTGCCCGTTTTGCTCGAGACTTGGCGGGGCACTGCCGTGCCCCCAGATACCCCTTGCATTAGTAGTTTATACGAAGTGTCTAAGCGAACGGCGACTATTTTACTATTATGCTCTGGACGTCGTGTACACGACCTTTCTCTCTTGCATATTGACTCAGATCATTTTGTTGATAACGGGGATTCCATAACTTTACACCCAGTGTTCGGATCAAAGACAGATAGCGTGTCTTTCCAACAATCCAGTTGGGTTTTGTTGGCATCCCAAGATCAGAACACAAATCCATTATTTTGGCTCCGCACTTTAAAAAATCTGTCAATGGACAGACGGGGCTCATTAACAAATTTGTTCATAACAACTAGAGATCCTGTTAGAGCAGCCACTCCAACTATAATTGGTGGTTGGGTAAAACGAGTTCTATCTGGTGCTGGAATACAGGCCTCTCCAGGTAGTTTCAGATCGGCTGTCTCATCATTAAATTGGCTAGAAAATTATCCTATAAATGATATATTATCGAAGGCAAACTGGAGGCATGAATCAACTTTTAGAAAATTTTATCATAAAGAAATCAGATCAAGTAACGAAATGTCCTCGGTGGTTTCGTTATCAAATTTATTTCAAGTCCCCAATTGATTAACCAATGTTTTCATGACATTTGATTCAAATTAAAATTACTATTGAAGATATTGCACAGATTGCAAGTGTTCCTATGTTTTTATTTAATATTTTTATATACTGCCAATAACGGCTAGAATTTGTTTCATATAACCTGTTTTTATGAATATGATTAAAATTAATATTGGGTTATAATTCACATTGTTGCTTTTCATTCATACAATCCACCAGGAGATAACAAACACGTCTCTCATAATGGACTTCGGACGTCAAACGGAACACATAATATAAAAATTTTACCTTCGAATAAAATTTGTATTATGTTTCCTAAGACGTCCGAAGTCCAGGTAAGGTCTTCCTGGTGCATACCTACCTTTGCATCATTATGAGCCGAACAATGATCTAAAACTTCATCATGGCGGCTTGTATGCGGTTTTTGAAGGTAGTTCACAGGTTTGACGTTTGGGGTCGCTAGTGGCGCGATTACGAGGCGGAAAGTGACGACATCTAGCGGCTGTTCGCGGAACGAAACGGTGTACTCTCTCATAATGGACTTCGGACGTCTTAGGAAACATAATACAAATTTTATTCGAAGGTAAAATTTTTATATTATTATTATTTGTACATATTACTAGTTAGTTTTATTTATAGTTTAGATTATGTATATTTACTCTTAGTACTTATGTTTTATGTAATTAATAAATAATAAAAGGTTATATATATACCTATATATAAGTAATGTTTTTAATGAACTGTAATTATATTTTATCTACTCTCATAACGTAAAATTCGAAATACAAAACTCAAAACGAGTTTATAATGACATACTTTATACCATAGAGTATCGTAACGAAATTAAAAAATTAAATTATAACACCGTTTCTCTAACAAAACAATGTTATAATTTAATTTTTTTTCATTATGATACAGATTACTGATCATAGATACATCTATTTCATTTTTTATCTGTGGTTGCGCGCGCTTTAAATGGGAATGTTGGAATTTTGACGTTTGTATTTCGGTGGATGAATATTAGTGTTTATTAATTTTTATCTTTTATTTGATATGTTCGTGTTCAATGAGAGTAGATAAAGTAGTGTATGAAACTGTACATAACTAGGTATTATACCACTCGTGTGATACTATTAAAAAACTCGCTTCGCTCGTTTTTTAAACTCACACTCGTGTATAATACCCCTCATTATGTACCAGTTACATAAACTACTATTATAGAAAATCAGGTATGTGATAATTACCTATTAAAAATATTTTCCAATCTATTTTGATTTTCTATGATTTCCCTAAAACCCCAACCACAACTTCAATCGATGCGACTGTCATCGAACGATACGCCTGTATGTCACTTGCTCCTTCACATTTATGTAATGCTGCTTTTCGACACCTGTGCAGCTATGCTACATACGTTGCTGCGGATGCGTTTGATATCCACCACCGTGGAAAGTGTTTTTTATATGGAAGGATGCGTGCTATGGATACGTGCTATGGAGGCTTGCTGTGGGTCGTCTTCCCGATCGATACATCGCGTAGCTCGAGCTGCGCATCTTCCTAGCGTAGCTACTTTGCGGCGACGCATCTTCATAGCACATCTAAAGGTGCGTACAGACCATGTAACAATGTTATATAACACTACAAATGTATGTAAAATGTTATATAACATGACTACGCTATGAAAAATGTTATATAACATGTTATGTTACATAGTCTGTACGCACCGTAACACGCACCACTAAATAGCGTAGCATCACTGGAAACGGTCACAAAGTGGGTTTGTTCCCACTAGTGCCACTGAACAGTTCTACGATAGAACTAATGGGAACATTTTTTCCCACTAGTTCTACGATATTAGATAGAACAAAATAGTAGAACTAGTGGGAATTCTTTTTCCCACTAGTTTTACGATTTAAGGCTTTTTTCTATCGTGGTAAAATCATCAAATGAGTCCTCCCCAGGGCAGGGCGAGAGGGACTGTCAGACTTGTACTGACTAAAATCCACGATATTAGGTAGAAAAAAATAGAACTAGTGGGAATCACTATTCCCACTTCTGACAGTTCCTCTCGCCCTGCCCTGGGTGGGACCCAGGGCAGGGCAGGAGGGACTTTTTTTTTTTAAATGGGACAAACCCACCACACTATTCCCAAACCACTGCAACTCCTGAAAGCCAGAATCAACAGTGGCAACCACCAGAAAAGCGCCGAGACAATGAAGCTCGACGTGTCCCGGAGAATGAATTTACCTGTCTTGGATCCTGCACGAAATTAATCAGAAAAGAATAGTGGAGGAGTAGGAAAAATATGTTTCCACTTCCCTCCATGCAAGCAGGAGACAGAACAAAACAAGGCCAATAGGCACAAAGGGACATTACAACTGGGAGAAGCCCAGTTGCCTAGCACCACGGGTAAAAATGACTACTAATTTTAATGGGTCCTAAATTGTGAGCTGCTATATTTGATTCCAATAATAGGTATGGCAAAAACGCTTGAACGCACGGAAGTTTGTTCGAGTTTCGACAAGGTCCGTATAATAAATGACTCCAGATGTAGTCTGAACAGCATCCAACATAATATTGCGTTCGTTTTGCCAAAGAATACACTCCCAAAGAATATGATGTGCTGATTGTTCATATTCACAGTCAGGTGTCGAACATTGACAAAAAGGCGAGGGAACAAGCTTGAAGGAAAACAATTTACTTTTAAAGTTACCATGTCCGGTGAGAAATTGGGCAACACAGTGATCCACCTCCAGCCACGTCCTAGCCAGCCGCTCACGAACGGATGGAAAGAACTGGTAGAGGTGCCGTCCCTTGATAGAATTATCCCACCTATTTTGCCATTCGGATAAAAGATCCTCCCAGACGTCGCTCTGGGGTTTGAATAATCGAGATATCTTATCACGGTCACGTTGCGGTAGAAAATCAGCGTCAGTGGTTTCCCGTGCGGAAAAGTACATTGCAGCGCGTCGTTGCACTTCAAGATCTACTGGTAGAACACCAGCAAGTACCGGTAAAGCTTCAGTACTGACGGTCCTATACGCTTTACTTAAGAATAACAAAGCCAAGCGCTGACTTTGAAGCAATTTACGTCGTGCCGCACCTATGGTGGCTCTATCGGCCCAAACAGGTGCCCCGTAGCACACACAGCCCAAGTAAGTAGCCCCATAAATAGTTTTTAAGGTTAAAAATGACAAACCCCAAGTAGATTTAGATATTCTCGTTAGGGCATAAAAGTTATTTTTAGCTTTTTCACCAACCGTTTTTATATGTTCTATGAATGTGAAATTCCTCTCTAAGACTAAACCAAGATAGCACACCGATTGTTTTCTCTTAACGGGAACATTATTGAATTTAATACTAGGCCACGATTTAAGGTCACCCTTTAAAATGAGTTGATAGGTTTTTTGTGGTGCAAAGGTCAGGCGGTTTCGATCGCCCCACTGAGATATTAATCGTAGGCAAGTGTCAGCCAAATTCTCGAGTCCAGCACGAGTACTCGACTGAATGAGCAGAAGGCCATCGTCCGCATAACCAGTTAAAGAACAACCACTTGGAAGAGGAATCGCGAGGAAATCATCGAAGCCTAGATTCCATAAATGAGGACCGATAACCGAACCTTGAGGACAGCCCATGGTAAGAGGTTTCGATACGGAATGATGTCCGAGCTTAAGTTTAGCGGATCCATTAGAAAAGTACGAATAAAGAAGATTAAATATATTTTTATAGCAACCACGAGCTTTTATCTTAAGTAGTAGCATTGGCCACCATGCGTTATCAAAAGCCCCGGAAATGTCTAGAAAGATTCCTACTACGTACTTGTGCTCGGAGGTATGAACCATTTTTCTAACAGAAAGTGCCGCGTCAACGGTTGATTTGCCGACAGTAAAACCGAATTGATTTTTATGGAATTTGGGTCCGTCCGGTAACAATCGTGGGACGATAAGACGCTCCAAGAGCTTTCCCAAAGATGGTAATAATGTTATGGGCCGGTAAGACTTAGGGTCATCTGGTGGCTTGTCGCCGCTTTTAGGTATTATTCGTATAAAGCCATGTCTCCATATACGAGGAAAAACACCTTCAGCAATACACCGGTTGTAAACAATTAATATCGCGTCGGCCGCTGTTTTACATGCTTCTTTTATCATACGATTGGATATTTTATCTTCACCTGATGATTTGTTAAGGGGCAGCCTCCTGACAACATTAATGAATTCGTCAATGGATGGAAGGTCTGACGCTGGTGATTCAGGCGGGACTGTAGCCCATGCTCTAATCTGTTGGTGGTAGTCAGTATCATTAACAGGTGAATCATCAGGGATAAGAGTATTTAATAAAACTTCCGTTGTTTCTTCAATACCGGTGGTGTGTTTATTATTTACTTTAATATTCTGAACATACGCGAGGTCGACCGATCGATTGGCTTTAAACTCATGATATAAAGGAGACCACGGACCTTCCTTTTCTAATTTATCCACTACTTTGCGCAACAATTTACCCTTGGACTTTTCAACCGATGCTCTGTAACGGGACCTGGCAACTCTAAATGTATTTAAAGCAGAGGTTAGTGAGTCTCCGGTGACTTGACGTTTTTTAAGCTTATTAAGATGTTTACGCGCTCGACGATAAATTTTACGCTGTTCGGTTAGGTAGTCACACCACCAATCACATCTACGTACATTGGTCATAGGTCCGCGACCAATAGCAATGTCAGCACAGTAAGTGAAGGTGTCTGACATAATTTCAGCACTTTCTTCAGCTGACAGCCCATCACGAGTGAAATCTTTGGCATGACACGCAAAAAGCGATCTAAAGAATTCCCAATTAGCACCCTTACTTTTATACCTAAAGTTACCAATTACATGTGAAGAACCATGAGTAGAAACCGGAACAAACTCGTACACAATCAAGCGATGATCACTGCAAGACGCGTCCGGTAGGACACGCCACCTATCCAAGCGTACGTCGGCACTAGAAAGTGTGACGTCAATACAAGATTCGCCCATTGGGCTGCAAAAAGTAGGTGGTGCATCGGGGGTGTTATGAATGGTTAAGTTCATTTCAGCAATGAAGTCTTCAACAGCGCAACGCCGTACGTAATCCGTGGACCGGACTTTGCCATACCACAGGGACGAAGAGGCATTAACGTCTGCGCCAACGATAACTTTGCAGCCCGCGAGTGACCGCAAGACGTGACGGAGGTTATGTATGTGAGGAGCAACAGGGTCTGAATATTGAAAATAGCAGCTGACAACGTAAACTTTAAAAGTAGCTGATGAGACTTCCGCAACTGCACAGTGAGGCGTCATCAGATTACGTAAAGACGTTACTGTATAGTTAGAAGAACGCGACACGTAAATTCCGGCTCGTGCCTTGCTATCCAACTGAACTATCTTGTGACGTAAGCGCGTGTTTTGGTATTGTTCTTGAACCAATACAATATCTAAGTTATAATCGATAATTAATTTGTCCAGTTCTGAAGTCGCTACCCTATCGTTATGTAGATTCAATTGACCTATTGTTAAACTATCCATTATATTAGTAATTAGTGTTGCGTATTAATTGTTCGAGCCTAACTTTATAGGTGGCACACTGTTGCGACCCACACCGATGGTCAAACGGTTTTTTAGAACGTTTACACGCCACACATACCGGTGTAAAATCAGAATTATCCTTATGCGGGCATTCTTTTGTTTCATGTGCTTCTGAGCAATTAGCACAGGTAGGCGATTTATTAACGCAGTATTTTTTAACGTGACCAAACTGCTGGCAATGTAAACAACGAACTACATCGATATCATCAAAAAATCGGCAAGTCGCGAAGTCAATAAAAAGCTTCTCTTTGGTACTAACTAAATGCTTTCGAATGGCGTTGTCGATTTCGATGCCTACCCACTTCCGACCGTTATCTAATACACGTCTACGTATAATTTTTGTCGACTTAATAAATTCTTCTTCACTAATTGCCAATTCGTCTTTTATATTTTGACGGAACAACGCATGCAAAAAAGGTTTGTCTTCCATTGAGGATGGGACGTCTTTAATTAATAAACGTGGCCTGCGGCCTTTCGGTTTTTCAAGTCTTAACCCGGCGGTCTTAATAGCATCAACCGATTGAAGTTTATTTAATTGACTGTCGTTAGCGACACGTAATACAACGCCCGATTTCGCGATTTTTTTCATGCCTACAATTTGGAAACCGTCGTCAGTTGGGTTAATCGCTTTTTTAAGCGCTTCTTTAGTGGCTGAGGAAGTTGCGAATTCAGCTGACCTTTCGTTGGAGGGGTAAGCTATTAAACACGGCAGCGGTGGTCTCGACTCCATCGCTGGAGCGACCTTCGGCAGACGGAGTTTCAGAGAATCTGAATAAGATAATTTATTGGAATCGGTTTTTACAATGCTGACATTATTATTTAATTTAACTTTGTCCAATTCGCGCTCAACATTGGCTAACTTCGTTTCATTAGAAGAAGACCGTAAGGCTAACAAAGAAACAATGGACGTAATCCGCTGTGTCATGTCCATAATCGCGGATTTATTGGCTACATTAATACGAGAACCCTGATCATTGACAAGGTCGTTTATTTTAGACAAGTATGCAGACGCCTGAGTAACTAAATCGCAGTAGTCTTCGTTTGAATTACTGACATTATTTATTGATAACGGCGATTTCTCGACAGAATCGGTCAAATGTTGTCTCTTCGGCCAATCCTCGGGTGTTAAATAGGACGGAGACATTTCGGTAAACAAGCGTTTAGAGTAAACGGAGGTCGGTGACCTGGGAGGTTTAGTTACGCGTCGCGAAGTGTTTTTTCCGCCCCCGTCCGGTGGATCATCATTACTGGACAACATTTTTAATGCAAAACTACTAAAAGATCGCAAAAACAAGACGAAACAACAAAAGATTTTTTTTTTCTTCCGCGGTACCCACACACCCAAAAAATAAAAAGTACTCACCGAGCGCTGATGAACTAATTTAAAACTATATGTCGGATCCGGTCAATAGTACGGACAGCAAACGAATCGTAAGCGCGCCATTTTGAGTATCACGTGGTCTGCGCGCGCTTATACAGAGTCGTGATGTTTCATCGGGGCTGCGAGGAGCGCATTCAATGCCCGACCCACAGAACATAATATACCCCTAAAGGGGAAGAATGACGACTCCGTACTAATTTTGTGAGGAAAATTTTCCTTACCGACCAGCGCCATCTATGTTTAGCCCACGAAAACATGGCAGTAGAATCGGGCGGGAATTTCAAATACTACAAGTACTTTACAGGTTCTTTGTTTTGCATTTTATGCACAAGTACATTGCGCTTCTCGATAGTTTCTTTCAAATTACTATCGAGAAACACAATGTACTTGTGCATAAAATGCTGAAAGATAATAAGTAAGGAGCAGTTTAGTAAAACAAACGATTTCATTTGACTTCTTTATTCATATAAGCTACAATGACTTATTGTACTAAGGTTCGGAAACCGATGTAAAGTGATGCTGGGATCTTTAGAAGGTGAAGTTCCACACATAGCACAGATTCTAGTGTTTTCTTCCTACGAACTCATCGGGAATAAGGCACAAAAACAAACAAGAGTCACTGTCTCAACACCGGGTCTATATCTCACAAATACGCACTTAATTTCACCAAAACACAGACACAGAGGAGCAAGCTCGACTCACATTAAGGGTCAACTCACACCAAAAGAGCGGCGAAGGGGAGCGCAGTTTCAGTGTCATATGAATTTAAACTTTATTTACATTACTATAATACTTATAGTCGCGGAGTCGCACGGCTCCGTTTATGGAATTAGCCGGAATTCCCGCGGCGCCGCAGGCTTCCGCGCGACTAGTTCGAGTTTCAGCGATAATAAGTATTATAGAAATGTAAATAAAGTTTAAATTCATATGACACTGAAACTGCGCTCCCCTTCGCCGCTCTTTTGGTGTGAGTTGACCCTAACAATATTGTATCTAGAATTAAATGCAACTGTTTTATTTATTACAAATAAACACAAGAACAAGATCTAAATAATAGTGCGCAAGCGATGGCAGACATTTTTTCCTATGACGTCAAATAGCCAATAGACAATATGGCGTTCCAGTGTTGTCATGTTGTCATATTATTATCTCCTTTTTGTTTTGTGTATTCATCAATTTAAATGTTAAAAATTTCATAACAAACATTTTCTCGCATCAGAATAAAAGCAAAAATAAATTTAAAGGATAACAATACTTTAAAATCAATTAATAAGCCTATTATTAGATTGAATGTGATTGAATGTGAAATAGTATTTTTGTTGGCAACATTATGTAATTCATCTCTTTTACTCTAATGTTTATGTCTCTTTCTTGTTTTCTAGCCCACCTACTTCTTGTTCGTAGAACAAAGTCGACACCCCCTGGCCCGACCGCAGCAGTGTGAAGACATCCCGAAACTGTACTCGATTCGTTGTGCCCAGTATAAGTGTAGTGAGTGATTAAATTAAATTGTGTTTGATTTAATTTGTGATTTAAAATTAAAATAACCAAGTGAACCGCACCCAGTGTATTTTCATTGCACGAGACCCAAACTCTGCCCACATGATGCCTGAATCTGACGGAACAATACCGGTGGCTCCGACATCAGAAGTGGGATCAAATCGTGCTAATGAAATTACACGCGGGAACAGTGACAATAACAATCAGTGGAAGTTAGTTACTTTTTGAAATGCAAAACCAGCAAATTTTGAAAACGCAGCCAGTGAAAAACAAGTTTCTATTGCCGGAATTCGACCCCGACAAACCGGATTCCGATGCGCGGTCGTGGTGCGCCACCGGATGCCAGCTTATTTTGACGCTGAGCAAGGCGCTAAAGGTGAAGCATCAACCTGGCTATTTCAAATAGCCTACAAAGGAATTTAAGGTACTTACAACAAGATTTATTTCGCAAAAGCGACTACCCTCATTAAAAAAAAAAAAGAGTGGTAAAAAAAAAAAAAAAAAAAAAAACATGTGATAAAGAAACATTACCCACGTTCGCCAGTCGTTTCATATCTGATGCGAAAAATGAACACTATCTGTGAATCATCGAAAACAAGTGACACCAAGCGAGGAAAAATAACGTCAATTAAGTGTTATAACTGTGCTAAAACGCCCAAGCGTATTGAGTGCAGAAGTAAGGCGATGGATACGAAGGGAAGACCTACAGCATCAAGTCAAGTGACGCAGCAGCCGGCATCGAAGACCTTGGTGTGCATCAAATGTGGCAAGCCAGGTCACATAGCCGTGTGCTGTACGAGCAGTAGTGGCGGCAGTGGCAACGGACCAGTCCAAGGCGCGGCGCGACGCGTCGATGTCTGCATCGTGCAACCACCATCAGACACGTCACAACACAGGTGAATCGTTTCATTTTTACTTACGCCTCTGGTGCCCTGTGTTCTTTATGTTGACTATCGCTGGTTAAGCGTTAGTGAGTTAATATCGCTGGTTAAGCTTTTTTTATTATTACTGTCTAAGTGATAGGATTTGTAACGCTGGTTAAGCGTTACAATGTTAAGAACTGGTTAAGTACTTCAGTGATTTACACTACTCCGTAAGTAGTGATGCATAGTGCTGGTTAAGTGCTGTGGATTTGGGGGGAATGCCTGAGGTTCAAGTACCATTTTGAAGTAGATGTGTTGAGTTGGATGATAGTGTGGAATCTTAGGTCGGCTGGTCGGACCGTACCAGTAGCTATTTCGTAGCCGTAATCCGTATCTTATTGACATCCCGGTGTCCATGGAAGCGCGGTGTGCGGATGGCACTGGCGGAGGTCGTGTATTGTGCGTTCATGGTGAACGGTGTGAAACAAACAGAGGTTTGTTAGTGGGGCTAGTGTTAGCCACAGGCCACGAATTTGATTCCTGCTGTTTTGATTATAATATTGCTGCATTGTGATAATACAATTGCAAAGGTACTTGAATGCTCTGGGATTTCCGATCAGTCTTAGTTAGATCCAAAATTCAAGGGTCTGTTTAGAGTGATAAAGATTTTGGGATGGTGACCGTTACACATTGAAACCCTTGAACTCTAAGTGTACCTACAAACAATATGCCAACGGGTCATGTACCAGTCGAAGTTACTGTAGATTCTGATTAAGTTGTGGTGAGAGGTCGAGTAAGACGGTCTATCGGCCGTATTGTTTTCAACCGTACCAGTAGCTGTTTCGTAGCCGTAGTCCGTATCTTATTGACATCCTGGTGTCCATGGATGCGCGGTGCGCGGGTGGCTCTGGCGGAGGTTGGGGTCTTGAGAGACCATAGTGTGTAGTCAGCGGGTGATGCACACGGGCGATCCACGTGGTGGATGCGCACAGAAGTTTTGATCCATGAGTTGGATGTGTGAAAGCAATGTGATTGCTGGTCGGCTAGAGAGCCGTGGCGTTAGAAGTTTTACTCGAAAGTCGAAGGTCACTGGAAAATTGGTAGTTTTTGCAATAGAGTTGTGAAAGTATATTCGAACGACGGTGGTACATGGCCCAGGGTAGTTGTTAATGGCCCAGGGTGGTTGTTAGTGGCCCAGGGTAGTTGTTAGTCGCCTAGGGTAGTTGTTGGTGGCCTAGGGTATTTGTTAGTGGCCTAGGGCAGTGATTGATGTATTTTCAATTGGCTATTCCCAATGTTTGATTTAGTTAAAGAGTATTGGTTTTAATGGTACAGTAGAATTCTGAAATTTCCTTATTTCCACCAAAGAACTGAATATAGAGTTTGGTCAGGAATGACCGAGTGGAACAGTATTCTGTCGTGGACTATTTTGTGTTTCAGAGTGATTATTACACTAGGACGAGTGAAAAGAGTTGAAGGAGGCCTATATTAAGATGGTAGAAAGAGGCTGAAGAAGAAGATCACACGAGGACGTGTTAATCGCAGGATGGCCGTGTCGGATCCGGTCAATAGTACGGACAGCAAACGAATCGTAAGCGCGCCATTTTGAGTATCACGTGGTCTGCGCGCGCTTATACAGAGTCGTGATGTTTCATCGGGGCTGCGAGGAGCGCATTCAATGCCCGACCGCAGCAGTGTGAAGACATCCCGAAACTGTACTCGATTCGTTGTGCCCAGTATAAGTGTAGTGAGTGATTAAATTAAATTGTGTTTGATTTAATTTGTGATTTAAAATTAAAATAACCAAGTGAACCGCACCCAGTGTATTTTCATTGCACGAGACCCAAACTCTGCCCACATGATGCCTGAATCTGACGGAACAATACCGGTGGCTCCGACATATATTTACCAATGAATTACGCGTAATAACACTTAAAAAACTTACAATACCACCACTAAGCGCAAAGGCACACAGTTATGATCAATTCACGAGCCGGTAATCGATAACGAGACACGAGAAACGTAATTATTAACGGCACCGATACAAATCACATCTACACAGCGCAGTTGCACAGAGGGAAGTGAAAGGGCAGGAGGGACTGTCAGACTTGTACTGACTAAAATCCACGGTGTCCTTCAATAGCCCTTTATGTTCCGGGGTCACGGTGATGAGATAAGTCCTGCAACCCCGGCAGGCTTCGGCCCTCTAGAGGCCCGTCATCATGCTGACACTCTTTAAAGCGCGCGTGGAACACAACGCACCGTCGACCCGGGCATGGTCCATAGACCATACGACTAGCATATTTGGTACTTTACTTCCATTTCTGGAACCTATCAAAACGTAGTACTTATAGTGAGAACAAAATATCCCATTAGTTCTACTATCAAAAGGGAACAAGTGAGCATTACTGCTTCGCAGAAGGAGGCGACCGCTTCCCACTCCGTCTCGCCCCGCAGCATGGCCTCGACTAATGCCGGGCGCGAGAGGTCTGCTCCTATCGCTAAGTCTGACAAACAAGTGGGAATAGTGATTCCCACTAGTTCTACTATTTTTTTTTCTACCTAATATCGTAGAACTAGTGGGAAAAAAGTTCCCATTAGTTCTATCGTAGAACTGTTCAGTAGAACTAGTGGGAACAATCTTAGCTCAGCTTTTACATTCTCGTAGCACAGCTACATAGCACATCTCTGGTGGAAAGACACCCTAAGTACCGTGGTCGCTTCAATAGGTCTCTACATGGGCACTTATAAAACATCTAAAAATAGGCGCTGTCACTCATCTCAATACTCAATACGTTTACAATATTGCATCCTCCTGTTGATGTTGACTCGGTGACCCGCGCTTAATGCTCTAAATAAATTATTTTATAGTATCTGCAGTCGTCGGCGCAACACGTATGCCGCATGATCGCATAGTTTGTGGCCAAGAGTTAAAAAGGAGAAAAGGCTTTAAGGTGATTGCTTCGATGTAGCCCGCGAAATTCAAATTTTTTTACGTTTTTTGCAATTTGCAGGCCAGTGACATGTTGTAACTTTATAAATATTTGTGTTGCGCAAATAACAAGTATAATTTTAAATATAAAAAATATCAAAAAACTCGCTCCATCAGCTCTCACATAGAAAAGGTGCATCGTAGTTAGATTTCGGAGATTTTAACATGATGCACCTTTTCTATGTGAGAGCTGATGGAGCGAGTTTTTTGATATTTTTTATATTTAAAATTATACTTGTTATTTGCGCAACACAAATATTTATAAAGTTACAACATGTCACTGGCCTGCAAATTGCAAAAAACGTAAAAAAATTTGAATTTCGCGGGCTGGTTGGAGCATCCCCCTTAACCACTCTGCACGACAACATTTTGACACATGACACATCAGCTGAGTCGACCGGGTGATTCGAAATTTGAGCTATTACACAAGATTTTTTGTCAACTTTCAGCATCCAATTTTTGATCAAAAATATGTTACTACAGCTATTTCATGCGATAAGTTTGTGAGCAATATCTCTAAGAACATGTTGAGGTCAATAAAACTGCCTCATTCTGTTGTAAAATGTGTGTAACATACAAAATGCTACACCGTTCCAAAAACTGGGTAATTTAGATGTGCAGAAAAATATGTACATAAACAAGCTTATCACATGATAATAATAGTTACACAGTGAAATAAATAAAATAACTTACTATATACATTATTAGATTTGCTAGTGTTCATACATAATTTTATAAATAATAACGATCAAAGTCTGGATAAAAATTAGCAAAAACTATGTTGCAACATGACTCTTTTTAGTGCTGACCGTAAACCCAATGTTCACAAAACGATTAAAAACGTTCATTCAGCCTAATCGATACTCGCAACATAATCGAACATGGAAAAAAGTAAAACAAGACATAGAGCATGGACTGATTTATCCGCTTATTTGACTATAGAAAGCTCAGTCCATGCAATAAGTCTATGAAACTAAATCTGAATCATGTTATAATATTTCAAGTATTGTCGTTTTGGCGTCCTGACCTACCGCTTGACGCAGGTCCTCACCGGACACGGAAGTTTCGGGAGGTACCTGTGTCTGATGCGAAAGGAGGAGACGCCTGGGTGTCACCACTGCGAAGATCGCCCGGAGGACACGGTGGAGCATACGGTGCAAGACTGCCCAGCTTGGGCGGAGCACCGACGTGTCCTCACGGCTGCGATAGGCGGAGACCTCTCGCGCCCGGCATTGGTTGCGGCCATGCTGCGGGGCGAGACGGAGTGGGAAGCGGTCAGCTCCTTCTGCGAGGCAGTAATGCTCGTAAAGAAGGAGGCAGGCCGCGAGCGAGAGAGGACAGCGTCCTCCCTCCGCCCCAGCCGCAGTGGTAGGCGCCCACGGCGACGGACGTCGCTAGATGATCTCCGGCCACCGTAGGCGCGGGCATGCGGGCAGCGAGTAAAGGGCAACTCGCTGCCCGACCAAGGACCATGCCCGGGTCGACGGCGCGTTGTGTCCCACGCGCGCCTCAAAGAGCGTCAGCATAATGACGGGGCCCCCCTCTCAGAGGGCCAAAGCCTGCCGGGGTCGCGGGATTATTCCCTTACCGTAACCCCGGAACCTAACAGGCTATGAAGGACACCGTGGATTTTAGTCAGTAGAAGTCTGACAGTCCCTCCCGCCCTGCCCGGGGTTGGAGGACTCATTTGATGATTTTACCACGCTAAAAAAAAAAAAAAAAAAAAAAAAGTATTGTCGTTTACGCAATAATTTATTTAATTTTATGTTTTATATAGTAATAAATATCGGTGTTTCATTGGAGGCTAAACATGTGTGTCTTCTAAACTTAAATTCAATCATAAGGTTTTACCTATACCCATTTTGTGTTTTCGTTAATTAATTTAAATTTATCTTTTTACAACGGATCTAAAATACGTGAAAAGACAAACACCGGGTTCGGATCTAATGCTGAGAGATGGGAGTACTTCTAAATGATTCCTTGCAGTAATAAACAATTAGAATTTCCAACGGGGCGTGGATGGCTAAATTTTGAACTATGAGGAATAGCGAAAAATCCTGAAGGAAGTCTCGAAGTCGATTTGATAAAAATTAAATAACACCATAAAAAATAAATTTTTGAAATATAAATTCAGCAATCAAACTATCAATATTCTGTGAAGTAGTAACATGCGACAAACTTGAGGTATAAGGTTTTTTTTTTTATATCGATTTTTACGAGGGATGGAATCATATTCCATTAAATAAAATTTCGCTACATGTTCACAACATACTGTTCTCATTTCAAATTTTTATTATCACTTCGCGGTGCAAATACATTAAATATTTTTTTGAAATTCGAACTTTAAGTGAGTTTGCGCGAATTTTGATTTTGATCTGCTGTACAATGACTAAATTATTGTTTGTATATTAGTTCATATTTACCAAATTATCATTACTTCACCGAATTTGATCCTTAACAGCGACATCGAATAGTGTAAAAATATACCTAGCATTTTCTTTTTTTAATTCAAAAGCTCGATTTCTGACGTGCAATACTTGCATGACCAAACCAATCTCACGAAACAATTTTGTACAATAAAATAATTAATTTGGCTATCTTTCGAGAGGGAGAGGACAGCGTCCTCCCTCCGCCCCAACCGCAGTGGTAGACGCCCGCGGCGTCGGAAGTCGGCAGACGACGAGTTCCGGCCACCGTAGGCACGGCATGCCACCATGCCCGACCATGGACCATGGACCATGCCCAGGTCGACAGCGCGTCGTGTTCCACACGCGCCTCATAGAGCGTCAGCATAATGACTTAGAGGGCCAAAGCCTGCCGGGGTCGCGGGAGTTATTTCATTACCGTGACCCCGGAACATAAGATCTATTGAAGGACACCGTGGATTTTAGTCAGTAAAAGTCTGACAGTCCCTCCCGACTCCCGCACTGCTCGGGGTGGGAGGACTCATTTGATGATTTTTATTACCACGATTACCACGATAAAAAACAAAAAAACTTATATTTGGTAAGAAACAAACTCATTTTTAAAAAGCCTATCAAGATCCGAGGCATTCTATATTCATTCAACCTTAAAAATTATATTATTGTACAAAATAAAATGTACAGTAAAAATTAGCTAATAAATTAAAATGTTATTACATATTTTGAATAGCAAGTAGGTACCACAGCGAGCGCATTCCTAATTCAAAATTTTAGAATTAAATAATTGCCGCGCATTCAAACATTTATTACTGACATTGTTCCTTTGTCTATTATTGTTTTTTGGGAATGACAATGTACGTAATATTATTATAAAAGCTTTAAACAATATTATAATAGATAATAATTGTATTCTAAGCTTAAAACAAATTTATTTTAATTTTTATTAATCGATTTCCTAGTTTCCTTATTTTTTTCACTCGAGTTGACAAAAAAAATCAATTATGGAATCGATTAGAATACTCGCTTTCACACATCATTACGATTAAAAAAAATAAACATGGTTGTCGTTTACGAACACAAATTGAGTAGTGGTAATGAAAAATACGTGTTATTGGCCCTTTATTAGAGAATTACGCCAAGATCTGTACTTTTTTACGTTATTTATAACATTTGGCATGATAAATATCTTAATAGTTATTGAGTATAAGCACGCGTATGTGATCAAAGTGAAATATAAAAATGTAAACAAACAAAAGTGGCGCGAAAGTTCGAGTTTAGATATCAAATTCTTCATTACCACTGCTAATTTATGTTGAATGATGTATGAATTCGTTACAATACTAAATGAGAAGTTATTCATTCCTCCTATAATGATCCGTTGGATGTCCGAAAACCACGTTTTTTTATGATTTTTAGCCCTACCCAGCACAGCCATCAAAATGGCGAAGATCGTATTTACACTTTTGGATTTTGTTACGGTAAATTAAGAAAATAAGCGCTAAATGTAGAAGTTTAAATTTCGTGAATAAATCAGATTTTTATTGAACATTCTTAATTAATGCGCACTCATAGGATTTTACGCAGGGAATATTATATTTTTTTAATTTATAATGAGGATGTCGTATGACTACAACGTCTGCCCCTTTTGGACCCACTATTGAGCCAGCGTAGGTTTACTTGTCGCGCCCATTTCGGGGGCGGTACCGAACTATACGGTTAAAAATATGGTAAAGGTCTTTTCTTTTGTAAAATAAAACAAAAATGCCAGTTTTAGAAGATTTACTTAACATAATAAATAACCAGCTTAGTTTACAAAAGCATTATTTTTTTACATTTTTTTCCCCTTCGTTTTATTAAAAAATATCGTTTATAATAAACTCAAGTGTAATTATTGCCAGTTTTACTTTTTTATCTGTAAATGATTTTATTTTTTATTAAAAAATATTTTCTTAGACAATACTCCTTACTTTTTAACAAATATTTTTAATTTTATTTACATAGACGATGTTTTTGAAACGAAGGTGCAGATGTCGCCAAATATGTATGTTTTTATTGGAACAAAAAAAATCTTAATGAAGTAGGAGCATTGTCTTAGTTCTTAACCGCTCGATATTTATAAAAAAGACTAGTTGCGTACAACGATGTTTATAGCTATATTTTATACATAATATGTGTTGTTGGCCTCCTTTCATTATGGTGTAACATGCCGAGAAAGTTCTTTTATAACTTAAAGATTGATTTTTACTTAAAGTCTTTTTTTTTCATACATTTTATTCGTCATCAATTTAGGTGATATCCAAATTTTTTTAAACATGTAACCAAAAGAAATTAATTTTTGTAAATCTTTTTGGTCCGATTTATTCGACTTTTTTAACATGTTACGACATAATGCAGGTAGACCTTAAAATTAGAAGATTGGTGTACTAAAAGGCCTCTAAGAACACCCATAACATATGTGGGTAGTCAGAAATTACGAAACAGATATACAAACAAAGACAGAAGATATTTTGTATGAAATATATATTATAATATTAAACGACTAACATTCATACGTATGCTATTTTAGGAACATACAAAACACATTTTTTTTATGTATTTAAATACTATTTTAGCTGTCAATTAAAAGGCAACCGTTGTCTGGAGCAATTTAATTGGCCGTTAAAGGCAAAAATTGGAGCAATATACAGTGTCAATGGTGTGCCTTTTATTGCTCACAATCATTTTGTTCTACGGGCATTTAAATTGCTCCGGATGTATAAAATTATTCTCTTTTAAGCCAATATAATTACATACCTAATTATATTTTAAGGCATCTGAATCTGAACTATCATGAGAAATACATTGATTTCGTTAATGTGTGTCAGTACTAGCATTCTTTTATGGCGCCTCAGCGAAACTTCGGGCGATGCGACTCGCGATTAAGGCCCGGTATCCACCAAAGTGGAGAGGAGAGGAGATGTGTTTGAATAACCAATCAGATGTCCACATCTCCTCTCCGCTTAGCTTCAGTTGACATCTGATTGGTTATTCAAACAACTCTCCTCTTTGGTGGATACCGGGCCTAAGAGAGGACACACATACGGGCGAAACTATTTTTATACAAGCGCGCTTCTAGCCAAGGGCTTTGTCAGAATTTGGTTAGAGCGATCGGTTTTGTTTATTTGATCGCGCCTTTTCATGTGTGGTGGACATGTTTTGACGGAATTGGATTTCATTTTTAATTGAGCTAGAAGTACTGTCAACCTTCTAGCGTTACGAACCAATACACGCAACATCGCTACGCCGTTAGCCCAAGTCTGTTCCAGCTCTGTAACGCGACACATATGTCCATCACTTCGCAAGTCGCAGTCGCAGTCGCAGTGACCCGTGGCCTGGCCCTAAAGAACTTCTTTCACGTATCTCCCTGCATGTGTGAGTTAAAAATTGGAGTATTTGGGAAAAATTTCGAAAATATACACTTTATTTCCCAACAAAATAATCACACACTACCCTAAATTGAAAGTTTCATAATAACTTTAGTATTTCGATATCGATATGCGTTTATTTCATACAAAAACATTTTTACATTACAATGGCGATATTTTTTCACAACACGACCACTAATTTCTAGAGACAACAAAAACTTATTGTTTTTGAATTTGGTAAAAATATTTTTCAATTTTATCATTAAAATTTTTCAACAATATAGTGTAGAACAATTAGGTACATCAACGACATACAACTAGTTGGTGTTTTTACATTTATTTATTGTGAATTCTTAATATTATGTAAAAAAAAAACTTAAAACGCGGTGATTGAGAAAAATAAAACAATAATTGCAAGCGTTTAACGCAAACTGAAAATCATGTGTCGTCATTAATTTTTATAATAATATGAGTAAAAATACAATAATAACAAGATGCGAATACAACAAACAAAGCACTGAGATCGCAATTTAAAAAAATACAGAAAAAAAATTTAAGTCTCGCAGCAAAATAATAGACCTTTGAAAGCAACGTGAGCCCGTTTCATTACGTGAGGCCATGGTTTAGATACGTCATTACCGTGTTACACAGTAACTGGGTTGTAGAAGTCAGTTAAGCAGTCGCTCCATGTAAAATTCTGGTATCCATGTTCAGTTGGACTGGATGTCGATCCCAAGAATCGCAACATAGTTTGAAAAAGCTAGGCAGGTGATCATGGCTAGCCGGATAATTATTTTCGTTTAGAAAGTGTGAGCACAGAGTCACTATTAGATTCTTCCTATAGTTCAATGGTAAGAACATTTTCAGAGTATTTTTAACGCACACATCTTTTCTTTAGAAGACTTTTACAAATGCGGCAGAAAAATCTCAACAAATCGCCATCTCACGTATAATATTATGTAGTACTATTCGCCAGCCATTTTGTCAAAACCACGGCCTCATTTTGTCGTCATAAAATTTCATATCTACCTACAATTTCAGAGATAAAAAAATCTTTGCTGATATATTAGTTATAAAATAATTTATTCCTCTTAACAACGTACATTTTAATTGATTGGCTTTACCAAGCATGTTACAAGACACAAAGACAGACAAACTAGCTGACACATAATAATACACTCCTTTCAAAGATGGATGCTCTGATTTAGACACGCTGAATTTAATTTTCAAACGACGAAATAAAAGAGGAAGTGTTCAATAAGACGCTTACAGATTATTTTTTTTATTTGAGCAACTGCTAATAATATTTAAAAAAAACGGGTCGGCACTGTATGTTTTAGTAGCAGTTTGTGAAAGAAAAAAATTGGCTCGATTTTATGCTCGACTAGACTAAAATCGATACGATTGACGCGCTACTTAAAAAGATTCTTTCAAGTTAAATAGCAAGGAGAAAATACGAATTTATAAGAGAAAATTGTTATAAAACTTTGTTTCTATGTTGCTAATTTTGGCATCCATACTTAATTTTTCGGACAAGTGTGAGTGAAATTGTCTAAATTTTTTTAAAGGCCTATCGACTAGGTATGTCGCTGGTCACTACAATTTCAGAGCATTGACGAAAATAAAATCATACAATTAGTATGGACGAGGAATTTTAGTAAGCTCAGCGCCGTACTCGTCTGTCGAATAATAAATTGAAAAATATAATCACACGGGCTATCTAAGAGCATCCACCTTTGTCATTCAGCTATAAGGCTCGCTTGCACCACAAATGACAAAACACATTTAACAACACAAACTGAAAACATCGATTAACCGTTTAAAGATAAATAATGATCAAATGATTGTTACCGTTAATGCATTAAGTGATTCGTGGTGCAAGCGTGCCTCAGTCAACAACGATTATTAGTTACAAAGATCTATTTATAGAAAAGATTTTTAATTTAATTCTTATTGTTTAAAGTCTTCTGTTTGGTTGTAAAAATAAATATTTCGTGAAATTTTGCGGTATTTTTTTAAATAGTTTAATATTTAACAATCGCTAACCCACTAAAGCTATTTCAATTCTAAATTTTCATAAGATTTTTAAGTATTTTTATAACAATTTCTATTCATATGTGAATAAGGTTTACGAATGAAAACTTTCAATCATTTGGCCTATTTTGCAAAGAAACAGTAAAATTAATTTGATTTTACTTTATTATTTATGAAGATTCAAAGAGTTCTAAGTTGGGAAGGGATGGGATGGATTGGATCATGAATATTTAAAGTTAATTAAAAAGATCGTGAAGTTTTGACTTAATCTATCAAATAATTTAGCTTACAGCTTTAAAAATTTGTATAAGGAAAGATAGACTATTGATTAAAATATTTTTCTGAATAAATCTAACACAATATAACTGCAATATTTTCATTTGAAGAAACCTGTCAGGGAAGTTTCATATCTGACGGAACATCCGTCGCGTATTATCGGTCGCGTAACGCCAGAACAGACAAATGTAATAGAAAAACACTTGACCGTTCACACTCAACCGATGATACTTAAGTTAGTGCGTCAAAGAACATTCGATGATACGCTCGACGAATGTTCCTTCAGATATGAACCTTCCCTAATATTACGTTCTCGTTACGTTTTTGTTTGTTTTTTTCTGTCGGAGACAAAGCGCAAATGCAAGAAGGATAGATTGTATAAGGAATGATATGGAAGAAAAATCTAAAATCTATAATGGTTCCTTGTACGTACAATATGGAACCCAAAACAGAGTAAATAATGTCATGACATCTGGCAGGGGAGAATGGAAGAAGAAAACGTATTGCACCGACCACAAGCAGCATGTGTTATGGACAGGCAGATGATAATGTTTCTAGCAATATAATGAAACACCAACCCTGATTTAACATAGAATTTCATTTATTTTCAACAATAGATGTATTATTTTTACAACCGCACAGACCTAAACACAGCCAAAGTAGTATATAAATTTGAAAACTACGTATATTATATATAATTTAGATTGTCTGACGATCACGCATAGTAAGACTCCATATGTACGAACCCCTAACATTTAATATAAGCTAGGCCTAAAGTCGGTCATTGAATCGTAAAACATTTTATAAATAATAAAGTAAGGCTTTGGACTGGAGCCATTGAAAAAACAGTTTTAAAATGTCAAGTGTGCCGTTGGATTTTCAACTTTCAACGCTGAAGTTAACATTCTAAATTAAACAACAATTGTTTGCACAACAAGATCTGTGATTTTTATTGTGCTTGATATCAGATATTTAGTCAATATAATTAAAGTCTAGCTATAGGATTTTTTACGTATAAGAGTAGATAATTAATTACAATATAATTACGATTATAATTTACACGACTTAATTTTATTCTTAAAACGAATGATTAATAGTTTTACACAAATTCGTTGACGGTATTTATTTGACATAATTTTTTATACCCCAACTATGGCGGTACCAGATTTAAGTGTAAAGCTTATGATAAAATTGTCTTAAATCGACACTAAACATACCTAATTGTTGGCCTTAGGACAATATATTGAAGTACTTAATTTAATATAGGTATATTTTCATTCAATTTCGTCATATTATGTGTTATTCTTTATACTTTTGGTCTTTGATATTGCGACAAGAATGCTAAATGACCATTCAAGTGCTAAAAGAAACTTTGAGATAAATATGTCATAATTGTCTATTTTATTTTTCTTTCCATAACTCCGTGTTCTTTATTGTAAGGTTCAGTATACTTCATCCATTTCAAAACAGCGCTCCATCACAAAATTTTGTATACAAAACAATTTCAATTGTATACGGAACAAACATTGGAGGGGTACCAATTTGAAACTGGTTATACTTGAACCCAAAATCTCAAGTAAATTAAAGTCAATTTACGATGTAATGCAATTTGAATGTTATCACGTAAGACTTTAAGTTAATTGTCGAAAAAACTAGTATATAAAAAGACTCCAGACAAAAACCAAAACGCGTGATCGTCAGATAAAAAAACAGTATTTTTATCTCCTGCTAAAGTACTTTGCTTGATAGCATTCGTACAAGCGGATTCTTACCAGTCAGGCATCCGTCGCTATACTTTCTTGTGTTGCAGCTGAGTCTACTGTCTCTTTCTTCTCCTCTCTTGCTACTTCTTCTTTAACTTCTTCCGTCCTCTCTTCTCTACTTTCTGAGGGTTTGGAGTCGGTGGAAATTGAGCTGGATGTTAGACTGTTCGGCTGGGAAGACTCTTTGCTTGGCGGCTCTTGTGAACTACGGTTTTCAGCCTGTTTTTCTTTTGAATCTGTAAATATTTTTATTTATTTAATTATGTTTTGGTGAAATTGTTTAGTGTGCCATTGTTTCTGAATGCTAAGTCAATTTGTAAGTCCAAAGGTTTATATAACTTTTAATTTTTATAAATATTTTTGAGCTGAACAATTTTTCTTGTACAATCGACAAAATTGAATCATGGCCCATTTTGACAATAAATCGTTTGAATTCATCAAATTGACAAAGATCAAAGTCGTTACCATGGATATGTATGTTTACGCGAATGTAGACCTAATTGTATTTGAATGTCTGTAAGAAAATAAGCTTATGGTGGGTAAATTAAACGTAGGGTAGGTATAATTCACCTTAGTTGATTGTACAATTCAGAAGCAGGGTTTCTATTGATTTATAAATCAAGATAAAAGACTGTACTGTACAGTGTTATGCAGTCGCAGCTTGAAGTGGTCAAATAATGACTGCTTCAAGCAGTACTTGTATGACCGATCTTAGGGAAACTAGAATGAGGCACGTACTAAATTACTTTATCTAACTAAAAATTATTATGATGTATAAACTAAATAATTTTACCACTAATTTTAATACTAAATATTCTATCAGGTACAACTTTCTAATAAAAACAACAATACCTATACTTGGAGCATTTTTTTTTCTATTTTACTCTCAATTATCGACTTTAATTAAATAAGCATTAGATACGTTTTAAAATAACAAATACTAACAATAAAATAAAATGCGATTCAACTTAAAACTTAATCTTCTATCCCTTTAGTAAAACTCTTCCGTTTCTCTTCTTTGAAAACCTTCTATTGCATCCGAGAATGAAGCCATTTTTGTATCGATAACTTCGCCCAGAGTAAATCTTTGAGTGGAAAAGGGGGAATTAGACTTAAAGAGTGATATTTCACACAAACGACATTCGTCCGTTGGCACGGCTCTGGTGGCCTACCATGTACCAGTTTAGGCTGTGGGAAAGAGACAGAGCTATACAAGGCGTCTAGCGCCATCTCTTTCCCACAACCTAAACTGGATCGCGTTGAGAGTTCATGGTAGGCCACCTGTACTGTACCCTTAGCACGAGTTTTACTTTACAGCGTCTTTCCAGTATTTACGTTTCTTGTTTGAAAAAATAGAACAGCGCCTCTGGTGTGAGAAGAAGGAACTAATTTTGTCCTTGAAAATTGACAAAGTTCCAGTTTACTTTACGTCTCAAATATTGAAAACTCGTGCTAAGGGTACTGGTCGGTGCAGGCAAACTTTGTTAGAAAACTTTTGGCATTACCTAAATTAAAGATTTTAGTTTTAAGAAGTGTTAAACACAATTTTCTCCTTTCTTTCAACCCGGAAAATCTGCCAATTTCCAATCTACCTCCCAGCCTTTTTGTTCAATTGCATAAGATTCATCGGCATCGACCTGCACGTACACACGGTTACGCATCAATCTATACAAAACCAATTTATCGTGGTCTCGCTTTATATGTTCTTTCCGTAGATTGAACGGTCAGATTATACTGGTTTTGTATAGCTCGATGTGTGCCAATAACCTGCACCCATATTTCGTTCACCGACACTCACGCAAGAATAGGGAAACCATAGGTAGCCTTATAGAGCGACAGCGCTTTTTTGTAACGCTCAAAGTGCCCTTTAAAGTAGGCCTTTTGGCTTTAGGGCCCAAAAAGCTTTATGTTATTTGTATTTAGATAAAAAAAATATAATATCCTAAAAAGCATATAATATTTTTTTCGAAGACCTCGCCCTCGCAGAAGATGGCGGGACGAGCTTAAGAAAACCGATACCAATGGTCCACTTTGGCCCTGGATCGTGAAAACATGAGCGTAGCCAGCTATGTGCACAGGATGGGGCAAAATTCTAGATTTGAGCTCAGGGTGGGGCAAAATTCTAGATATTTTTTGTGTCGTCTGACGATTGTCGAGTGTGAGGTTTCTTACGGATATTAAGTAGGTATTGTATTAGGTAATTACCTACATTATTTAATTTTGGTTAAAAGACACCTAACAAGTTGCAGTCAGGTTGGGGCAAGCACCCCACCCTGCCCCACCGTGGCTACGCCCATGCGTGAAAATTGGAGGCCATGGGGAGAGGTCTTTGCCCAGCAGTGGGATGATGTGGGCTAGCAGTATCAGTATCAGTAAAAAACATAAGTTACATCGTTAGTAAAAAAAATAACAGAAAAGATGAGGTAAACTCACCAGCGCCATGTGCCGGCCAGGGTTTCCTTACGAACATATTCTCCACGATCCTGTCTATGTTGTCCTTTTCAGAGGAATTCGCTGGCCTGCTGGTAGCAAACGCAAATACATAAGAAATTATGTAACATCTTTTTATTTCCCATTCGGTCTTAAGGCAAAATACACGTTAATACTGAAAACGTAGGGCACAATCTTTAAAACTTTCTAGTACTAAACGTACCTGTCGGCGTGGTGCGGACTGACGATGGGTATAGCTGCGGTGGGGCGGCGCTGAGTGCGCGGCACGGGGGCGGGGGGCTCCTGTGCCTCGCAGCTGTAGTATGTTACTCCTCCCGTCTGTGTAAAGTTATACAAGTTAGTAGAGTACCCAACAATGTCAAAAATCAACTAGAAATAACTGCATCATCTCTGTCAGACATTTTCTTTTCAGATACAGCATTTATTTACCTGTCCGTGTCAGGATACCTCAATTCACGTCTTAGATTATTTTTTTAAACCACCAAGTAATAGAAGCCCCGCTGGGCGGGGCTCCGCCAACCGGGTTAACGTTCATAGCTTTTGAAAATGTGTAATTTTGCGAATTTGGCATTACGTGCCTAATTCTTCTACCCAAAGATCAAAGTCCAATATTCAACACTCTTGTTCCTTTTAAATCACATCAAATTTTAATATACTCACATAATTATGATGCGAAGCGTATATCTGATGCTGGTAGGTCGGGTGTGGCGGCGCGTGCGGCGGCGCGCCCGCCAGCGCGTGCGGCGGAGCGTGGCCCGCGTGAGGGGCGTGAGGGGGGGCGTGCGGGGCGTGCGGGGGCGCGTGAGGGGCGTGCGGGGCGTGGGGAGCGGGCGGGTACATCGCGCCGGGGAATACTGCACCGCTGCTGCTTTGCTGTGAGAAATTGAAAGTGGGTTAATCGTTTTGAAACCTTTAAAGGTATCTCGGAATTTTATCCAGTGTGTTGTCCGTGATAATATAGGATTCAAACGTGGTCTTCAACTGCTGTGGTCTTACAGAGAGATTAAGAGTCATTCAACAAGCAATGGTAAGAGATATGCTCGAAGTTTTTTTTGCGTCGAACGTAGATATTTGCTGAAGAACCAGATTTCCATAGCGCTTCAAATTTGCAAGTTAAAATGACAATGGACCGGCCACATCGCTCGTAGAACTGATAACACTGGTCTACAGCATTTTTGCGCACGGGTTCTACCTAAGTTATTTTTATTGCTTGTATATCTAGAAATAAGAAAATGAACATAAAAAAGTTTTGAATTTGCTTTTATGAGTAAAAAATGGGAAAATGAAAATCAATGAAAATACCTAAAAATTGACACAGAGATGAGTTATTACACAGGAAACCGTACATCCATTCATGTTTAATTTTTACAAAATAAGTTTTAAAATAAAGTTAAACTATTAAGTAGACAATAGTTTTAGTTTTCCTGCTATTTTCAGTAGAAGTTTCTCTTATAACCCCCAAATATAGTCTCCCATCATCAGGCGCGGTTTCTTCATAGAGGCAAATAGGCACAGCCTACCTTGCCAAAACAATGTACAAATAAAACATGCATTTATTGGAATAATATAATAAAATAAAACACAAACATTAATAAAGTGAAAACTCCTAATAAAAAGTTAATAGCAACTTTCACCGCCGTGTGACGTCACGTCCACTTCACTATAATACGAGAACCGTAGGCCGACGATTCTCTGGACTCATTTATAGTATATTTCATTCAAGAACGTATGATTTTTTGTTTCATATTGTCGTGTGTATGAACGAGACAGATGGATAAAAAATGGGCGGTCCCAGGCACGCTGTAGCTGGAGTTAACCAATCGGCAATGACCAGCGTTTTTAATGAATGAAAACGTTTTTTTTTTTATTTGAAATGTTTTTGGCATGGCTTCGAGGCCTTTACGCAAAATTGAAAACCTTAGTGGGAACGCTCTGAACGGGGTTGCCAGTTCAAGAAATAAATTTCACACAGAAACGATACTAATAGAAAGAATTGAAAAAAATGGGGTAGTAATGTCAAATCTATACATTCTAAAAGAAATGTATAATTTTAAAGAATAGCAACAGCCCTTTAGTAATAATTATAAACTAGAAATTTAATTTTTCTCCGCTTTGAGAATTTGGTTTTAGGGGAACCTAGGAAAATAAGGCAACCCCGTGTGTTACTGTCAGTTTCGTTTCAGTTCATTATGTCAAAACTTTGTTATTGTTTTGTACTTTTGTTTTTAGTAAATCATAATTATTCAGCTTAAATAATACGTTTTGAAACAAAAAGTTGTGTAAATATTAAAGAATAGTCGTTTGTTTACTTAAAATGGTTCGAGTTTGTGTGATTTGTGCTGACAATGTGTGTTTATTACTGAATCTGATGACGCTTGTTAAAACTTACGTACTTTTCACAACTATCATAAAAAGAACTACTAATAATATCGTAGGAGATTCAAGTTGTGTCTAAAAATTACGAGAATCAACCCAGAAACATGATAATTCATCTCATAATCGTCGTTTCAATCTTCGAGAGAACTTATTCTTAGTGACGTGTTTTGTTACTATCATGGAGCAGATAATTATTTGTGGTGGCCGAATTTTCTATTTGAATCGTCAGAATATCGTGATTATTAATCTTACGTGAAGAAGTGGTGATTGTTTTAAATTATAAGTTTTGAAGTGGGCCGAAGCCTTCTTCTATTCGCATTGTCAGTATCGAGTAATGCAGTTCGTTTTTTTTATCTTTGGCTTGCCTACCCTGGCTCAGGAACCACGGCACGCTGCTGCCCATCATTTCCCTTTCATTACTGGCCTTGGTAACGTCTCTCAAATGCTTGTCAAATCTCAAATTGTCTTAATGGAAGCGTTCCTCTTGTTCTTCCGTACAAGCTTCCATGTTATTTTTAAATTTATCCAAATGAGAATGTAGCATAAGCATCTTTAGTGTATCTTTAGAGACTTTCCACTTCCGATGATGAAAAAAATTGGTAGTTGTGTCAGTGATCGATTTGAGCACACCTACGTGTTTGAGTTTAGAAGTGTGGCGTAACGAGCTGTGTGTTTTAAAATCATAATACGTGCAAAACCGAAATAAACCTCTTGGTAAATTATACTGTGTCGTTCCACTAAAAGTTTACTCCATAAAAGTGAAAACAAAACTTCAAAAAAACTACGGGTTCTCAAGATTTGACCATTTTTATAACATAAATTTTAAATAACGATCAAGGAGAAAAAACACGGTGTTAACTAATTGGAAAGAGTCGCGTTTTGTGTCGTTCTGTGTCAAACGTTGCGAAGTCGCTCCGCCCACTGTACACGGTGACGCACGGTGACTGCTAGCTGGAAAGGATCGCGTTCTGTGTCGCCCTGTGTCGTCGGCCGTATTGTTATCACACACTACTGCCTTGCTTCTACTATTCTGCTGGGAGTACTGCGACTGACCGCTAAACAAAAATGCCACGTGCTCAACGGTCACTTTCCACCACCCCAGTTGATAAAATACCGCGCGTCCAATCGTCTCCAGATATTACAGACAGTCAAAATGAATCTGCTTCTGAGCCTGTAAATGTCACATCCAGAAGCAAACGCCTACGACCTGACTTCTCCCCTGATGGTAATTTGGAAACATTTGAAGACAGAATATTGAACATGCTTACATCCTGGAAAAAAGAACAGGAAAACCTGCTAAAACGCCTTACATCAGATATTACCGAAGTAAAGCACCAAATAAAAGAAATGCAAAAAAGCTACACCGAAACTGAGAAGTGGAGGGACTTCATGGATGGCGAATATGATAGTATGAAACTGCAAATTGCTAACTTGGTAAAGGAGCGCCTAGATCAACGGGAATACATAGCGGAGCTTGAAAAAAGGGTTGATGACCTGCAAAATGGGTCTCATTCGTCTGCTATTGAGATAAGAAATGTTGCTTCTACCGAGAACGAGTCGACGGCCACTTTGACAGATATAGTGCTAAAAACCTGCAGTGCCGTTCAGATGCAGATGGAAGCCTCTCAAATACGCGACGTTTACCGCCTGCCAGGTGTAAAGGACTCAAACAGACCAATAGTTGTTGAGTTTCTCACAGTCCCTGTTAAAAATAAAGTTATTGAATCGTCACGTATGTTTAATAAAAACAGATTAACATCTGATAAACTCAATTCTGAACATCTCGGAATTGGTGGACAAAAAAGACCAGTGTACGTCGCTGAATACATTCCCACCAGTATGAGGAAAGTATTTTTTGAAGCACGGAACTTTGCTAAATTAAATGGTTTTAAATTCTGCTGGTTTCAAAATGGAAATATTTTTATCCGCGAAAAAGAAGGTCTCAAAGCAACAAAAATTTATTCTTCTACATGTATTAAAAACTTGCAAAAAACAGTTCAGTAACTACTATTTGCTTTGTTTAATAATACATAATTCTATAAAAAAAATATGTCCTGAGCATTCCTCGCACAGCCTAATAATTATGATAAAAAAAACTGTTTATAATGTCATTACACAATTTAACAAAGTATGTTAACCATTTCCTGTTATATTCCTATAACCTTTATAAAACATGTATAGAAATGGGTAAGCTTCAGTTAGCCTGCATCTGTAAAAAGTATTATAATGCCTGTATATTTAAGTTTACAATACTCACGCCTACAACACTATACACCTTTACACCAGACACAAAAAATCTTCATTATTGCAATAAATACATGGATATATTATTCTCCGAGCTAACGAAAGTTGCCATAAATAGGTCTAGACATATACTATATGACTGCTGTCCCTCTCGCACCTCAGATTCCTTAGTAATGATTCATTATTCTTACGCGTCGTTTAAACTCTCGTAATGTTTGACTTTAATGTAGTCTCAAATGAGATTGATTCTCTTAGCAAAACTGAAGCTTATATTTGTAGACCTGAAATGTGTAAAAGTTTCCTAGTCGACACAACTTCATCCATTAAAATATTACAATTAAATATTCGTAGCGTTTCTTGCAATTTTGATAGTCTTAGAGTATTCCTAAGCAGCATTACTATAACATGCGATATTATAGTTTTATCGGAGTGCTGGCTAAGTCCGTTGATGACTATCCCGACACTGGAGGGTTACACTGAATACCATTCTAGCGCGCCTATAAACCAAAACGACGGTGTCATTGTTTACGTAAAAACATATTTGCCCCACGTAGTTACCGAACCCCAATTTCCTGGGACTAGTTGTTTGTTATGTCACCTAAAGAATATAGATTTATGTGTAATTGCCATTTATCGTTCACCTTCTGTTCGGATTATTGATAATTTCCTTAACGGTTTAAACACTGTGCTTGCAGCAACGTCAATTCATAAAAATGTTGTTGTTACAGGCGACATTAATATCAATATAATTCCAACTAGTCTAAATCATCAAGCAAACGAATACCTCAATCTAGCCGCCAGTCATGGACTTCTTCCCTCCCATCAATTTCCTACTCGTGATTCCTCTTGTTTGGATCATGTGATGACCAGAACTGACTTAAAAACTACTACGCTAGTCTTTGATACGTACATAACCGACCATAGGGCAACACTTCTTAACATTAAATCTGCTAAGAAAACGCTTAGACCTAAAATAAATCGGGTTGTGGTTGATTATACAGCTGTAATTTCTGAAATCAATGACATGGATTTTCACCCCGTTCTTGAAGCCCACGATGTGAATATAGCTGCTGATCTTTTGATATCCGGAATTGGCTCACTTATAGATAAACACTCTAAATCTAGTCGTATACCCCCCAAGAACAGAATTATCAAACCTTGGATAACAGAGGGCCTACTGCGTTGTATTCGGAATAGGGACCAAATGATGAGAAAACTGTCGACAAACCCTTCAAACCTAACCCTTAAGCTTACTTTCACGAGATATCGCAACTTCTGTAACAAGCTACTTAAGAAATTAAAAATTGCATACGAAAAAGCAGAATTCCAAAAAGCCAAAAAGGATTCCAAAGCTACATGGAAAGTCATCAAAAACATTACTCATAAACACCAATCGGTTAACTCCCCTATAGAATTACTTGCTACGTCTCCTGATATGAACTTGTCTATTAATCAAGTAAACGAATTCTTTGCAACTATTGGAAAAAATCTAGCTGATAAGTTTACCCCTCGTTCTCCTATCGTGACTCCTTTGCGCGACTCTCCTACCAATTCGTTCGTTCTTTTAGAAACCGACGAAGCTGAGGTCAATAGAACTATCAAAGGTTTGCGATCAGATGCTGCCACAGGGTCGGACAGAATACCGGCTTTCCTTATAAAATCATGCTCACAGAAGCTAGTACCAGTCATTACTCATGTCATAAACTGTGCTATCAACTCAGGGTCTTTTCCTAAAGCTTTTAAGAAAGCCCTCGTGCATCCAATATTCAAGAGTGGGGACAGACACAGTGTTAACAATTATAGACCTATATCTGTTTTACCGGCATTGTCAAAAATTCTAGAAAAAATTTTGAACAATAGATTGACTATCTTTCTGGAATCATACAATCTTTTGGCTAACAATCAGTTCGGCTTCAGAAAATACAAATCTACGGAAGATGCCGTTGGCTCCTTTGTTGATAATGTAGCGGCTAAGCTAGACGACAAAAAGAAGTGCTTAGGTATTTTTCTAGACCTCACCAAAGCATTTGACACTGTGTCTGTCCCGCACCTAATCTCAAAGTTGGAAGCAAGTGGTGTTCGAGGTGATACCCTTAAGATATTTCGAGACTATCTGACTGATAGGACGCAGTGTGTTAAGATAGATGGAATGGTCAGCGACAGTAAGAATATAGGCTTCGGTGTGCCGCAGGGTTCAATTTTGGGTCCGACCCTTTTTTTAGTGTATATCAACCAGCTATGCAGTATGTCCCTAAAAAATTGTTCCATTTACGCATATGCTGACGACACCGCATTACTGATACATGGTGACAGCTGGTCTGAGACAATAACCTATGCTGAGTTAGCCCTTTCGTCAGTAATGAATTGGCTATACGATAACCTTCTTACCATTAACCTTTCTAAAACTTATTTTCTTCCCTTTGGTTTGCAAGCGGCCACGTTACCAGCTCCAGATTCCATTATATTAAAAGCTCACTCTTGCTCTCCAACTACGCCCGTCTTACAATGCTCATGCCCACGGTTAACAAGATCGCCAATTATTACATATTTGGGGGTCCAGATTGATGGAGTTTTAAGCTGGAAATCCCACATAGATAGTCTTACTTCCCGCGTCAGAAAGCTTATTTATATTTTTAAAAAGTTAAGGCATACAGCTGATCGCACTACACTGAAGACGGTCTATTACGCTCTGTGTCAGTCATTACTTACTTACTGTGTCACTGTGTGGGGTGGTGCTGCCAAAGTTCACTTGCTTCAAGCTGAACGTGCGCAGAGGGCTGTCCTGAAGGTCATGTCCCTCAAACCCTTCAGATATCCTACTTCAGATCTATTTAAAGAATGTCAAGTTCTGTCCGTCAGGCGGCTTTTTGTGCTTCACACTGTGTTACGTAAGCATTCGTCCCTAAAATATAACCATAGCTCTCAAGGCAAACGTAAACGCTATAGGGTATGTCCTACTCAACGTTGTAGAACGGCTTTCGCTAAACGGCATTTCTATGTAATTGGGAGTCACATCTACAATAAAATCAATAAAAACTGTCCCATATATTCTACTACTTTGCGGGAATGTAAAAGGAAAGTTTATAGTTGGCTACTAACGCAGAATTACGAGGATACTGAAAATCTATTAAAAGTATAGCTCCTATGTATAAGTACACACTCTCTTCTATACATCCAATTTTACTTTTATGAACGTAATTCAAAAACGCACAACATACGCGCGAACACACACACGCAAACATCTGCTCGTGCTCGCTCATATAATTGTGCGGATTATGCCACAACTTACTCAATCACTCACAAGCATGCATGCGCTTAGCATGCAGGCACATTCACACACACACACACACACACATACACCCATGAACTAGTATACACGCACACACATACCGAACACCCAGTCAGGCACAGGCGTCTACCTACTTCTAAACTCAAAATTGTTGTCATTCTTGTCATTTTACTAAAAACTAAATATATGTAGGTACCTACTTACTCCTTAACCGTTGTTATTTAATGTCACAATGAATGGATCTATATAATTTGGAGAATTGCTGGTACCCATAACACAAGTTAAATCTTTACCTTGGGTACCAGAGTTCATACAAATATTTGCATGATTGACATTACCAACAGATCAATGTCTGAGATGTTTTTAGCTTTATTTTCTTATTTTATTGTATGTTCACCTTTGCTTGTAAATATTTGTCTGTAAATGCCTAAAAGCGCAAATAAACAATTTATTTTATTATTATTTATTATTATATTATAGTGATCAGCTCGTCATAACTTTCAGCTTTAGGGTTTACAATTTAACCATGAACTACTGCCTTAAAACTGTCCCTGGCTTCTTCCTCTTCAATGCTAGGTAACTTCAAGAAAATATCACAATTAGTTTTTTTTTATTAGAGCGCCCACATAGAGTCCAGCTTAAATTTTCGCCTCTGACAGCTTTGGAAAAAAAACTCTTAAAGCAAATATTTTTGATTTCTTATCACATTTTTTTAAATAAATATGCTTGTATAATCAGAATATGATAAGTAAAACCCATGCGCAAAAATTTTTTTTTCATTTGTCGACCGGTGTAATCGATTGGGAAGAAAAATTCTCGAGTGGAGACGCAGCTTAGGTTGACCTCTCACTAGGTGGACCGACGACATCGTGAGAGTCGCGGGCAACCGATGGAAGTAAGTGGCGAAATGGCGTTTAGCGCGGCGGTCTAACGGAGAGGCCTTTGTTCAGTGGACGTCTTCTGGCTGATGATGATTATTAGGCCTACCATGGCGTCTAAAGCCTGCAATACATGTTGGCCGAGCGTCGCCGAGTGAACGCCAATACCAACGTGTAGACAGTATATTTGCATTGTCTTGCCATCGCTCGGTGTCGCTCGCCGAGTGAAGTCAAGCGCAAGTCAAGCGCCAACGTGTATAGAACTCATTTGGCTTAGCTTGTCACGACTTGCGGTCGCTCGCGACCACTTGCCGCACTTCGGAGCGTTGTCGGTTTTTCGTCACAAATCAAAGGCGCTCGCGCGCACTCGGCCAACGTGAGGACATCTCCTCAAAATTCGTATACATTGGCCATTTGCATTGACTTGCCGAACGTGTAGGCAATAGCACTTGCCTTGTATTAATTTGCCTTCGCTCGCGTTGGTCTAAGCTCGGCCAACATGTATTGCAGGCCGCCGGATCCACACGTTGGCCGTGTTTGCCAACAAGAAGGAGACGGCGCTATACCAGAAAGCAAGACGCAAATAATTCTATCTCGTTTCTTAGTATAGCGCCGTCTCCTTCTGTTCGGCAAACACGGCCAACGTGTGGATCCGGCGTAAAGTGTGAGAAGTTCCGCTGGGGGAAAGCGATAGAGCTATACAAGTCGTCTAGTGCCATCTCATTTCCACAGTTGAATTACTCACGCTACGATTTGTTGTCAGTTTGACAGTTGAATATTTACCTGCATATATTGCGCAGGCATCATCGCTGGCGGTGCGTATCCTTGTGCTGGTTGTATTTGACCTGCAGACATTTTAACTTTTTATTGACTACAATAGGCATATTGAATATAAATAAATTGCAAACGACATAATTTTTTCTGGGCTTTTACTAATAGTACTAATAGTACTAATACCTACGTCTTTCATTGACTTGAATGACTCTGGCAGTTGAGAGTATGTCATGCTCACTCAAAGGTCTCGCTGATGGTGGCGTGTATGTCGGATCATTTAGTTCCCTTCAAAATGGTTGAGCTGAATGGTGCTGATATATGTGTCATGTTCGTGAACGGGCGCTGTCAGTTGGGACTGGTCATCTCTTAGCTGCCACGGCCTATTTTAATTATTAGTAACTTTATTTTGAATTGTCTTTTTATTTTACTATGGACACTATTAACTTGCCACATCGTTCTCACATAATGTACCATCTGATGATGAATGATGTAACAAAAGTTTTGTAATAATTTTGGCGATTGAAAAAGAGTGTCCATGGAGTTTCTTGCTCATTCTTCTCCATAGAGATCTACGCTTTGGAATGAGCACCTACGGTACTTTCACAGTTTTTATGTCTTGTGACTGGGACTGTAGCACCATAACTATTTTTGTAATTGTTTTATTTTATGTCTTGAAAATTCATAAGTGCCTGTAATTGGCCTAGTTGAAATAAACGTTTTGATTTGATTTGATTTGAAAAGTGCCGGCCAAAGAAAATATACATAGCAACGTAGCATAGCACATCTCTGGTGGAAAAACAGTCTTACCATAAGGTATCGTATTACCCAGGGTATCGTATTATCATATCGTATTACTGGGTTGTGTGGTCCGATAGGCAGTCGCTTCATGTAAAATACTGATATTCAGCTGCATCTGGTTCGACTGGAAGCCGACCCCAATATAGTTGGGAAAAGGCTAGGCAGATGATGAACACGTTAAAAAACTCACCCATAGTATGTGGCGTAGGTATATTATGTAGGTTATGATGCGGATGTGGCACCTGTCCCATCTGAGGCTGCTCCATCATGCCCAGCCGCACCTGTAAGTAACCGCCGCTGAAGTGCCGACACCAGAAATATGGGCAGACAGCGCTCGCCCATATTTCTGGTGTCAATTATAATATCATATACGTACTTATATACATAGGGTTGTGTTATTTGTTAGAAGTGATAAACATAATTCAGTAAATTTAAAATGTCACTTACGGGATATCTTCTGTGATCACATATTTAAGTTCCCGATATTTCGACGCTGTTGCAAGCGCCATGATCGCGGGTTGACTGGAGATTGCGGGTGGATGAAAATAAATTGTTAGGAGCAGACAAATCTGTCTACCCTCTTTCTTTGTAACCCGCGATCATGGCGCTTGCAACAGCGTCGAAATATCGGGAACTCACCGACCGACCATTTCTAAGACTTCTTTGTCCCCTTTATCGTCGTACTCCAAAGTACCCTACAGTCATGGACTCATTTAAGCGGTCGGACAGTTATTGGTTTGTTCATGGCGACTCAATGTGGTTATTAGCCATTAGTGCCGTGAACTCACGCCGTGAATTCTCGGCACAATACCGACACTGATCGGGGAACAGGCTCGAACGCGCGTGAACCCCGCGAAAACCATCCACATTCTCGTTCGCGCCTGTTCACGGGTGTTCACGGCACTAAGGTAGAGCCGCTAGCAAACCTTTACTGCTCGTTTATGACCTGAACTGTGAGCGGTGGCTGCCACCGCTAAGCAAGCGGTTAGACGAAATGTACAGAAATGTTTGAAGCACGCCATGACACGCTGCTCATAGCGAAAGAAGCATGTTTGCCGCTGGTTTGCGATCCCTGGTCTAAACTAAGCTACCGTTATGTTACCTGTGGCCCATGCTGTGGTTGTTGCTGTGTGGCAGGTATGGCGTGTGGTGGCGACGACGCGTGGTTATTCGCCGCGCTGTTCGCTAGCACCTAAGAGGGACATTCATTATTGGTAGCAACGATAAATAATGCACATTGATGACTAGAAAGAGATAAAAGACACGGTTTGGAAAGAGATGAAAGATATAAAACGTTGTTCAGGAAAATGATGCTTGGCAAGATATTTTAGGCGGCCATCCACTAACGCTCATTCCTGCCAGGATCTACAATCCTTTACGGAATGAACGCCTTTCTGATTACTAAACATAATTCATGGTTTAAAAAAACTGCCGTCCGCGTCAGTGATCAGCAAAAATTTTTAATTAAAACCGTTTAGATTTTAATATGAATTAAGGTTTATTTAAGATTTACTTTTTTCTTATTACTCTCACAACCAAGAACCAAAACATTTAATACCTTATCCCGATACCATAAGGTCCACATTGCAGTGCGTTGTTACCTGATGTATGATGTGTTGCGGGTGCGCGTGCTGCTGCGCGGGCTGCGCGTGCGCGCTGTCGGCCGCGTACCCGGCCGGACCTGGCACAAGTGTACGTGAGTAGGGAGGTGACACTGATAGCCTCGTCAGTGCATCATGTCATTACCAGTACCTATACCATGAGCTGTCATTACGACACTCGATCATAACATACGCATCGACCGAGTTTGGCGCTCTCATTGGTTGAGAGTCCATAAAACCTTGGCTCTCTCATTGGCCCGCTACCAATGAGAGCGCCAAACGCGGTCGATGCGTATGATCGAGTATCGTAATGACAACTCATGGTATGGGTACAGGTGTGAATCTATTAAAAATCTATTTCATGCTAGCAACTTGTAATGAAATTAACGTAAATAAATATTTCTTTGACGTTTGAACTGTGTGTGTAACGCAACACCAACCAATGAACCAAGCCATATATGTTTTACCCGACTACGGCAAAGCCAAGGAGGGTTATGATTTTGTTAATGTATGAATTAGAGTTTAATTTTTACCAGCATGATATCTATGTGGAGGCTGTTGTTGTTGCTGTTGTTGTTGTTGTGCTGGGGGTTGTTGCTGTTGTTGTGGCTGCTGTTGTTGCGGTTGTTGGGGGGTGTAGGAGTCGGCGAGTGGTCGCTGACGTAAGCTGCTGTAACGCTTACTGCCGCCGCCTACGAGAAAATAAGTCATATAATTATTACATTGTCTACAAATACCTTTTGTTCGCGCCTTCATGAATCTTTTCTTTCCCTTTTATACAAAAAATATGGAAGTTTAAAGTTTTATGGAAGTTTTTATACAAAAAATATGGAAGTTTAAAAAATAATTGATTAAATCAATTAAAAAAATTAAAAGTTATTTCATTACATTCAATTAACGTTAGAAAGTTTGTTTCAGAAGTTTAATTCAAATATGCTATTATGATTTTTTATTATGGGGCCATGGTCAATTTTCTGAAATTTTTACAGCACGAGTCATTAATATTAGCGATTTTTCTGAACGAAGTCGCATAGATGAATACTGCTAATTTTATCGATTTTCGAAATCGACTGATTTCTTTTTGAATGGATTAATAAAACAAAGATCAATACAGTACCCCGCCATTTAAGCACGGTTAACTTAAAACTCACCGGAAGGAGGTTGTTGTTGTTGTTGGTTATGTTGCGGCTTCTGTTGTTGTTGTTGCTGTTGTTGCGGGGCGGGCTGTTGCTGCGGCGGAGACTTGTTCGGCGCAGGATTCGATTGTGGTAAAGGCTGCTACAAAAAACCAGTTTTTTTTAATACGACTCTATGGGGATATTATTTATTCGAGCGGCAAATCCGGACGGCTATATCAACCTATGTAAATGCGCAATAAGAAGTAAGGAATGACATGAAAAATTCAACACTTTTGAGCATAACCGCGATAGCACGATTGCAGTTTCAAGTCCTGCTCGAAGTCGAATTCGACGACGTTCATCGGTTCTTCCCACAGAAAAACTACTATAATATCCAGGTTTATACAACGTGTAACATCAAATGCGCAAAACCTCTTGCTTTTTCATACAAAATGAGAAACTGATCGGGCCCCTCTGTATGAAAGATCTTTTTTTTTTGCGTTTTTTCAAGTCTTACAACAAAAATTGTTCAGTAACATGGGCTGAGTTATCCCACGAGAGGTTTTGCGCATTTGGTGTTACAAGTTGTATATGTATGTATGTTTGTTAACACACCCATGATACAGGAGATATTCCTAGTTTGGGGACGTTATAACACTTCGTTTGAGATTGTCTCACCTGTGCATTACTAGCGTTGGGTTTCTTCCTGGCCTGGTCAGTTGGCACCGGTCTCTGCTGAGCCACTGTCGCGTTCACCTTGCGCGGGGCCTGACCTTGACTGGAAATTATAACTTGATTTTATATCTGTAATGTACTGGGACACTGAACTCATCTTCTGCCTAGCCTTTTCCAAACTGTATTGGGGTCGGCTTCCAGTCGAACCAGATGCATTTGGATATCAGTATTTTACATGGAGCTACTGCCTATCGGACCTCCACAACCCAGTAACTGGGTAATACGATACCACATGGTAATCTGGTCGTCAGACTTTTAGAGTTTCTGACTAACAGTAACGACTGTCAAAGATCTACAAATGACAGCCGGGACCAACGGCTTTACGTGCTTTACGAGGCACGGAGGAAACTCGCTATGACGGATGGTCACCCATCCACAGACCGACCTCGGCAAGCACGGCTTAACAAAGAAGATCGGTCCGTGCGGCTGTAATTATTTAGCCACGAGCTCTGCGACACTCAACTATGAGAGAAAATTTACGGTGAAGGTGTGTGATGGCACTATATTGTGACGACGATTACGTTTAACAAAAATGATCGTAAAATAAAAACTGCTGAAGCTAACTAACATTTTTATGGAGCAGAGCAGTGGTAGTATCGTTCCAGACTTACGAGTTGTAGGTCGTGGGTTCGAACCCCGCCAGGCGCATTACTTTGTGTAATTTATTTCATCACCACTGCTCTCAAAACGGTGAAGGAAAACATCGTGAGGAAACCGGCATGTCCTAGAACCAAAAAAAATCGAAGACATGTGACATTTACCAACCCGCACTGGGCCCGCGTGGTGGATTATGGGCCACTCCCTCTCGCAGAGAGGAGGTCGGTGTCCCAGCAGTGGGAACGTTATAGGATGATGATGAGTCCAATATTGCTGAAATAGAACATTTAACTCAAAATCTCACTTGTTCTGAACATTAGCAGTGATGGTAAGGTTCTCCAAGGCAGGCATCTTTTCCTTCGGCGACTGTTTGTTGGGCACCTTCACAGCGGTGCGGCCGGTGCCTTTGTTCACTGTCGGCTTCTTTGTTGTCTTGATAGACGCATTCCGACGTAGCTGGGAGCCATTCTCTGTGGGGGACTCGTTCACTGAGGGCTGGGACTTGGAGCGGGGGCGCGGGGTGCGGGGCTTACTGTTGGGAGGGAAATTATAATTTAGTACAATTTAGAAATAATCAGGGTCTTTTAGAAACTTATACGATACTTTAGGGTGGACAGGATCCACCTCTTAGCGGTCCACCTCGGGCACCTGTACCACAGGCTACTTGTAACCCGCAATCGCACTTGCAGTGGTAGGTATCACCAGAGGCCGTATTATGACGTCTTAAAACCAGGCTAGTCCCAGTGAGTGAACGAGGTGGCGCTAGACGACTTGTATAGCTCTGTCACTTTCACTCACTGGAAAACACCTGGTTTTAAGACGTTATAATACGGCCGCAGGTCGCCCGCGAGCCACACCACGAGGCCAGATCCTGTCAGTCTGGTACCAAATAGTTTTTACTGTGTTCAGTCAGTGCGCAGGAGTTAAAGTTCCTTCAAGGTGAGAAATCCCCACATTAAGCATGAGCCCTGATCGATATAGGAAGGCATGATTACTATCAACATTATCTTGAATGCTAAACTTAATGCCGGGTCCAGACTGGTGTAACATATTATGATGTGATCCACCGTGTAATGTAACTCGAATTTTAGGTGTGGAGGGCACCACGAGCATTACATGTAACGCCACCGTCCACACTTATCACACGGTGGATTACATTACGCGTTACACCAGTCTGGACCCGGTGTAACCATTGTTATATTAGCGATAGATTGCAAAATTCACACAGTATCCACAGTATTTAACTAATTTATTTGGAGTTTGACCGTGGTATGTTTAAGTCGGTTGCCGCTGCGTGTCGTGTGTTCCCGCACAGAACAAATGCCTGCAAGTAATTGTAATGGGTGTTTGTGTATGTGAGTTTGAATGTTATAAACGCAACCACGACACAGGAGTAATTTTTAGTTTAGAAATTCCCAAAGTATTAAAAAAAAAGTGAAAGTTACATACCCATGTCTCCTAGTATCACCAAGCTCAGGGAAATCTTCGGCAGTGGGAGGCTTCCTGGGCAGTTGCTGGGCAGCTGACTGGCGCCTGTAAGCTTCCTCGTCTTCCCAAGTACGTGTGTACTTGTTGGGGCCGCGGCTGTTGGTGAAAAGGCAAATTAGAAGGGTGATATTGATGTGTGACCAAAGTCCAACTTCGTAAAATCATCAAATGAGTCCTCCCAACCTAGGGCAGAGCGGGAGGGACTGTCAGACTCGTATTGACTAAAATCCACGGTGTCCTTCAAAAGCCCTTTACGTTACGGGGTCACGCTAATTCGTGAGTTCCGGGGTCACGGTAATTCGTGAGTCCCGCGGCCCCGGCAAGCATTGGCCCTCTAAAGCCCCCCGTCATAACTCTGACACTCTTTGAGGCGCGCGTGGAACACAACGCGCCGTCGACCTGGGCGTGGTCCGTGGTCGGACAGCGAGTCGCCCATTACTAGCCGCCCGCATGTAAACGAAAGTTGCCGAAATAGCAGAAAGAATTAGTAAGCTGAAGTGGCAGTGGGCTGGCCACATCTCTCGCAGGACAGATAACCACTTTTTTTTTTAACGTGGTAGAATCATCAAATGAGTCCTCCCACCCCGGGCAGGGCGGGAGGGACTGTCAGATTTGTACTGACTAAAATCCACGGTGTCCTTCAATAGCCCTTTATGTTCCGGGGTCACGATGAGGAAATAAAATCCCGCGACCCCGGCAGGCTTCTTGTGTGGGGCTGAGTTTTTTGTTTGTTTTTTAACGTTGCCCCACACTAGGAATTTCTTCCTGTATCGTGGGTGCGTTTACAAACATAGAAACTCACATACACAAACACCCAAAAATTAAAAGAAAAGAGGCCCCGTCATTATGCTGACGCTCTTTGAGGCGCGCGTGGGACACAACGCGCCGTCGACCCGGGCATGGTCCATGGTCGGGCAGCGAGTTGCCCTTTACCCGCTGCCCGCATGCCCGCGCCTACGGTGGCCGGAGATCGTCTTGCGACGTCCGTCGCCGTGGGCGTCCACCACCGCGGGTGAGGCGGAGGGAGGACAATGTCCTCCCTCCGCCTGTGTGTCTCTCTCTCACGCGGCCCGCCTCCTCCTTCGCGAGCATTACTGCTTCGCAGAAGGAGGCGACCGCTTCCCACTCCGTCTCGCCCCGCAGCATGGCCGCGACCAGTGCTGGGCGCGAGAGGTCTAAAATGTCCTTGAGTGGAGACCGCGACCTGGTAAACGATGTGTGGGACGCTCCTTCCAGGTGGAGGGACGACCTGCGAAAGGCGGCCGGCAGAGACTGGATGAGGATAGCTCAAGACAGAGCTCAGTGGCGCACATTGGGAGAGGCCTATGTCCAGCAGTGGACGAATACAGGCTGATGATTATGATGATTGATATTTGAAAGTATCGTGTTAAAGAAGATTTACAGTGATGTCATCATCAATTTGATTTGATTGATGTGTGAGAGTATCGTGTTAAAGAAGATATACAGAAACTCACGCCCTTTTCCCGTGGAGGCAGGCAGATACTACAGAGGGCCACTTGCTGCGATACTTACATACACTTTTCGCCTCATCCACATTCAGACATCTAGTCATACAAGCGTATCGATTGCTAGTACTACCCACCCGGCCTTTCTGAAACACTTCACCAATAAGGTCAGTGTAGGTCTTCCTAGGGCGTCCAAATCAATCACCTCTGCCTTATAAATTCCTTTTTCCAACATTATTTTTTGTTTATGCGAAACCCGATACACCTATCCAATATTTTTGTGTAAAGAATCTATGTACAAAATTTTAAAACCGTGTCATAAAAAATCACGAAATTGTAAGCTTGTATATTACTTGGTTGTCCGTTCAAAAACATACTCATTTCGCGGTACACCCGCGTAAACCGCGTCTCCTGTGTTATACACTCTTGATAATAGTTTCGTAATAGTAATGTAATTAACTGGTAATAAAATTTAATTTTTTTTTTTTTTGAAAAAAAAAATATAACATGGTGTAAAAATTATTGGAATCGAACCAGTTACTGGTTCTGAACAAACTATATTCAGGTTTCGCATATACTAAAAATAATGTTGTATATATTTGAAGATATACATCATCAAATTATGTACAAATATTCTCCAAAATAAATGTATATTGATATCAGGTACAACGCTCATGCAAAAGCCTTTAATAAAATATCAAAAAAATGCAAAGAATAGGCAATTTGACTGCGAAAATCTTAAGTAGTCCGTTGCGTTAAGAGAAAAAATGACCCGTATTTTACTTTTTTACTTATAAAACTCGCTTTTTAAAATTGCAATAAGTCACAACCTTGTATAAATGATATTTATTTTGTAAGTTGGTTATAAAAAAAAACACTTTTACACGTCAAACCAATACTTTTTAAAGCTAGATGAGGCCGGTGTTTCGTACCCAACGACGATATAATACTAGACTCCGCATGCACGATCTAAGGAACAAAAACTATTCTGACAACTCGCTGAGGTACTAAGGTAAGCGAGGGGGACGGGGTACTGCGTTGTGATTGGCTAACTCAAGGTCTGTTCTGTCTCAACGTATGTTTACGGCTCACAGGAGTGGTCGAAATGAGACGGATATAAGACTTTTTTGCCTAATGTGTTGACAGAAATCGGTCGCCTGTTATTAGGAGTCTAGTAATATATCGTCGTTGTTCGTACCTGACTACTCTGAGAAGAAACAGCCGAAACAAACTCAGAGGTCACAGTCTCTTTTAAAGTCCAGACATTGTTTTGTTCAGGTCATACGAGGACCATGCGGGTGTCTGAGATGGTCTTTTGAGGAAAGAACTACACAGATTTGAGTGGACCTGTCCAGTCAGTCCAAGCATTTGTCGGTATAAGTTTTACTAGTTTCTGACGTCACAAGTCCCTCGGAGTTTGATGCGTTTTACCTTTCGAAGTATTCATAGATGTGGCAAAAAAAAAATGTGTCGAATACTATAACAACGGACTAATAAGATTTGCAAGATATTGCAGGCAAGTTGTACATGCATATTGCATACAAGCCTGTAATAATATCTTCTACAGTAAATAGACAGGCAGAAAGCAGCTCATTTAGGCAATCGCTAGAAATCTAGGGTAATATAATTAATAGATCTCAAAACAAATATACTGAAAAGAAAAAACACAGCATGCAGACATTAGTTTTCACTAACCGCCACGACTGTCGGAACCTCCATTTTGAAATGCATGATTGAAAAATTTACACAATATAATTTCTTGTTGTCTATGTTCTTATAAACACTGTTTTCAAATAAACATAGTTTTTCATCCAAATAACGGTTGCGGCCAAAACTAATATTGTATCTCAATTTAAATCCGACCCGTTTTTTTTTATGACAGTTACAGCTGGTTGGAAACTGAACATTGTTAAAACGTTCATTCGCCGATTAATTACAAAGATTGGGATGGAGACCATCTCGGTCACAATCTTTATATTGATGCTGATTTTTATTAGTCGTTAATTGTTACACAAAAGTCGTTAAATGTCGTGACTTTAACGGTTAAGTAGTTTTTGAGATAATCAATTACAAACAAACATACAAAAAAAACATATTACTTTTTAATACTCGTAAAGTTGTGACGCATTAATATTTCATCTTTGTCTTTGCTTTAAATAAATTAGGTTTCTGAGGAAACATTTTTGAAGAAAGAAAAATTCGATTGCAGAGAGGATTTAAACCTTCGAACTGCTGTGGCAGTCATGTCCTGTTAGCTCGAATCTCTCAACCCCTTGTTTATATCTTCTTTAGGGAGATGTTTGAAACAAATATTATGTACTGTATGTATGTATAGAATAATCACCCGTATCGTCTGTTGCGCCTCGCGTGTGGAGGCGCGTCTTCGTTCCTGATATCATACCCGTAGATAGCTACCAACTCGTCGCGAGATTTCGGCATCTGAAGCAAAATAGATTACGATAATTATCTTCAACTATTGTGAGACCACTGCTGAACATATATGCGTAACGAAGTACATAAATGTGACAATACTTTATGAAGATCATTTATTTTGAAGGGAGGACGCTGTTCTCTCCCTCACGGCCCCCGCCTCTTTCTTCGCTAGCATGACAGGTTCGCAGAAGGAGGCGACCTCTTCCGAGTCCGTCTCGCCCCATAGCATGGCCTCAACCAGTGCCGGGCGCGATAGTCGCCGCCTATCGCCTCCGTGAGGAGACGACGATGCTCTGCCCAAGCGGGGTAGTCTTGCACCGTATGCTCCACCGTGTCCTACGGGCGATTCTGGCAGTGGTGACACCCAGGTGTTTCTTCCTTTCCAATCAGACAAGGTCCGGCGCAAGGTGAGGACGCCGTGGCGCCTCTCCAGCCACTCCTCAAAGAGAGAGTCACGTTAGCGTTACTAACCTGTTCGTTCTCATTATATTTGTCATGTGACCATTTGTTCACGATCTCGGATTTGCGTGGTGGCCGGCGACGCTCGGTGGTCGGCTCGGTGCCTTCCTTCTTCTCGGAGGCAGTCTCTGAGGTGGCGTTGCTTGATTCTTCGCCGCTGGAACAAATAATATGTGATATAGTGGAGATAGGTAGCTCATTTGAAGATCTTTGACCAGTCCTTACAGGAAGTCAGTGGCCCTATCAGTTTTCCCAAGGGGTATTGTATTACTACTAGTAACCCAGCAACTGTGGTGTGCAGGTAGGCTTAGTAGGTAGGTCATCCCATGTAAAAAAGTACTTTAAAAAAGAAACTTTGCCCTATACCAGGAATATCTCCTGTGTCGTGGGTGCGTTTACAAACATAGAAACTCAGATACACAAACACTCAGATACACAAACACTCAGACCCGGAACAAGTATTTGTAGGTTATACAATTTGTTCTTGTTACTATACTATACTGGTATTTTGCTGCATTCAGTTACTACTGTTGCTGTCATTATAGTTGGGAAAACTTATACATCAAGTTGATATTTTAATGAAATTGTTAGGCATTTATATGCTAATGTCCCCCGACTGCAATAAAAATGTTAGATTCGAGACATAGCAGGCGTGTTTTAGTTAATTGCTACAGCTGCTTGGGCAGAGCATCCACCGTGTCCTCACGACGGCGATAGGCGGCGACAACGACTATATAATACTAGACTACGCATTGCACGATCTAACGAACAAAACTATTCTGCCAACTCGCTGAGGTACTACGTAAGCGAGGGGGACGGGGTACTGCGTTGTGATTGGCTAACTCAAGGTCTGTTCTGTCTCAACGTATGTTTACGGCTCACAGGATTGGTCGAAATGAGACGGATATAAGACTTTTTTGCCTAATGTGTTGGCAGACATCGGTCGCCTGTTATTAGGAGTCTAGTATTATATCGTCGTTGGGCGGCGACCTCTCGTGCCCGGCATTGATCGTGGCCATCATGTTGCGGGGCGAGAGTGAGGGCGTCGCGAGACGACTTCCAGCTACCGTAGGTGCAGGCATGCGGACGGCGAGTAGTGGATGACTCGCCGGCCGATTCGTCCGTTCCAATTGCAGAAAATTTTCCAACTTGGTAATTGGCCATTTTGAATTAGGTTTTTAGAGAATTTGTCATTTTAAAAAGTTGCTTTTTGCGTCTTGGTTGCCATTAGGGTGCACTGAGCACACTTCTGCCAAGCCCTTCGGGGATTACAGGTGCAATATTATGTAGTTTGGTGTATAAAATTGAGTGTATTCGCAGCTTTCTATTACCGCATCACTGAGCAGTTCGGTCATTACCGCTCCAATGATTGTAATTATTATTGCTCACGCATTGTTTTCTGTTATGTAACGTATGAGGGGGCGTTTGCCTAAATAATTTTGTATTTTGACTAGCTTTTCACCACGTTTTAAATATAGCTTATGATAATCAGAGATAATGTAGCTTCTTATTAGTGAAAGAATTTTCGTAATCGGATCAGTAGTTTAAGAGATAGAACTGTATTAAAACTTCTTTATCTACTCTCATATCGTAAAATTCGAAATACAAAACTCAAAACGAGTTTATAATGACATACTTTATACCATAGAGTATCGTAATGAAATTAAAAAATTAAATTATAACACTGTTTCTCTAACAAAACAATGTTATAATTTAATTTTTTTTCATTATGATACAGATTACTGACCATAGATACATCTATTTCATTTTTTATCTGTGGCTGCGCGCGCTTTAAATAGGAATGTTGGAATTTTGACGTTTGTATTTCGGTGGATGAATATTAGTGTTTATTAATTTTTATCTTTTATTTGATATGTTCGTATTCAATGAGAGTAGATAAAGTAGTGTATGAAACTGTACATAACTAGGTATTATACCACTCGTGTGATATTATTAAAAAACTCGCTTCGCTCGTTTTTTAAACTCACACTCGTGTATAATACCCCTCATTATGTACCAGTTACATAAACTACTATTATAGTTTGAGCGCAAATTCCCGATTCGTTGAAAAATGATTGCTTAGCTTTCAAAAAACCTCGGTGTAAATGTGGGTGCTAAAGGAAAAAAGTTAACGTCACAGAAGACCGTAGCCAAGATAACTAGTAGTCTGTTTTGACAGATGCTTCGTCTGCTCACCCTTCTTAAAATCACCAGTTGAAAGCTTCCAGCAGGCCACCAACTGCAGCGGCCCACCTGGAAGACCTTAAACCGTTTACGAAACCAGGTTGGTCGCTGCAAGTATAACATGGCCCGGTGGGGGTACTGCGATGAGGAGAGGTGCGACTGCGGAGCCCCAGCACAAACGATGACCCACCTCCTCACTTGTGCCTTGAGCAATTCCACCTGCACTCTAAGGGACCTGTCCGAGGCCACCACCAACGCCGTTAATGTGGCAGAGTTTTGGTCGAAGCTCATTTAGACTTAAGAAATCATCGACACGACGAAGAAGAAGAAGAAGTTGAAAGCAGCTTTCATCTGGTAAAAGAATTTTTGAAATCGGTCCACTTTTCCAAGGTCTTTCAATACAATCAAATCTTTCACCTTTATAATATAAGTGTAACAGCCGTGTATTAGTAGTGGCCAACGGCTATAGACAACCGAGAGAAGTGAAAAGAATGGAGGTACTTACTATGTCGTAGATGTTAGGTTTTGGTGAGGCCTACCACTAGGCAGAGTAAGGTGTTTAAATAATCTGGCGTAATCTTGCGTTAGGAAAGTTAATTTTTCACGGTCAAACCGATGCATTGGATTGCATGCGGAGCTCTGTCGTTTGTCCCAATTAATTTCAATCGTTCCAGAAAACAAATAATTAAAGGTCCTATTTTCTCAGCCTGAGGCCCGATCCACCTCCCCTATACCGCGAATGCTAATGATGCTCAACGCGCTCGCGGAGACCAACCTTGAGTTAGGCTTATTTGCTGATGAATAGAAGACGATAATGTTGGAATGTTTGCTATTCTGTGAGGACACAGAATTAAAGGTTCATTTCATGTAGTGTTAATGGTATTTTACTAATACTAAATGTATTAAATAAATAGAGAATTCATTTTACATTCATAGTCTGCAATTTAGTCAACATTGCAGGCAACTTGCATGCAATTTCTTGAATTGTCTAAATCATGCTTTATTTATACACAAAAGTGGGCGAAACAAGACTACTAACAATAACAATATTTCAATAAAACACATTGAATATCGTAAATATTCGCTGTTTACTGCGAAATAAACGACTACAGCGCAACGGTCTAAGAATCTGCAAAATTATTAGCAAGCGGATTTTGATGCCATTTTCACCGTTTAGCGCGGTTTTCATACACGCGAGCCACTGGTGTTATTATACTATCAATATTGTTTTTCTGATGCAATAAATCTAATAAGATTTTGATGATACAGAAACAATATTAAGTGTTGTATAGTCTCTTTTCTTTTTCACGTTTTAATATTAATTTCGAATTAACAGCGCCATTTCGAACTTTTTTTTAAAAGTTAAAGTTGAGGGTTCGAGATCTCGAGGCAGATCGCCTATGGGCTGAACAGACCAGATCAAGGCTGCATTGAATGGCCCCTGCACGAATGTACAATCGACAAAGTGGAATCATGACCCATTTTGACAATAAATCGTTTGAATCCGTCAAATTGACAAATATCAAAGTCCTTACCATGGATATGTATGTTTACGCGGATATGGACCTAATTGTATTTGAATGTCTGTAGGAAAATAAGCTCATAGTGGGTCATAATTCCAGTTTGTCGAATGTACCAGGAAGGTAGCGATGCGAGAGGAATGGTGTGAAGCGAGCCACAACACCTGATGTGACGGCCACGAACACACTGCCAAGATTGTCGCGTCAAAGAAATCGCGGTCTTCTGTTGAAGTCATGTCTTTGGCACCAGGGCATACAAGTATATCTTATAAGACACGTCAGAGGTCCCTAGACGATCTCTACGAGGATCATTGTCATTAAGGACTATAATTACCTGGCAGCAGTACGGTCGTCGTGTTCATAGAAGGTCCCCCTCTTGGGGATGTACTGCGGGTTGCTACGGTCCTCATCGTCGTCTACGCGGCGTTCGGTTTCCTGTAATTAAAAAATGTTCTTAATTAGTACTATACACTGCTAGATTTTGCTGAAGAACTGCGTCGTATATCATCATCATCAGCCTATATTATGTTCCCACTGCTGGGACACAAGCCTCCTCTTTGTGAGACGGATTGGGCCGTTACACCACACGGGCGCAGTGCGGGTTGGTAGATGTCACATGTCTTCGTACTTTTGGTTCTAGGACATGCCGGTTTCCTCACGATGTTTTCCTTCACCGTTTTGAGAGCAGTGGTGATGAAATTAATTACACAAAGTATTGCGCCTGGCTGGGTTTTAACCCACGACCGACAAAATCGAGGTTCACGACAGTGAAAATCAATCTCTCGTATTAAATAAAATAAACGAGATCTACTACTGAATCGATTCAGTAAGTATATATTTACACTGTGTGTATATGTAGACTTACAGAAAAAAATTATATCCAGATAGTATTATCTGGATATATTTTTTTCTGTATTTTGAAGAATTGGCCCTCACTATTCGGACGATATTGCGAATTTAAATTGTTACGAAGTGTATACGAAGTTTAAACACTTTCTCAAAAAAAACGCTATGAATTACAATGAGATCACAGGACAGAGAAAGGGAAATCGGAATCGCTTTGTTTAATTATTCATCATTAAATATTTAAATCATTAGATTGAGCATAATTTAAATCGGTAGACTTCATGCGTCAAAATATGGCGAAATTCTGATGAGAAAGAACGAATTCTTTCATGATTATAATTGATGATTTAAAAAACCCAAATGAACTGTAATATGGTTGCATGAAATAATTCAACAATAATTTATTGTACTGTCAAACTATTATCAACATTGTTCTCTTTGAAATTAATATCCAAAGTAAATTAACACACAATATATGACTTAGTGGGTAGTCTGATGTTCTTCAGGAATCAATTAGTGTGGTAATTGATTTTGGATATTATTCCAATGAAGGCAATATTGATAATAGTTTGAAAATTAAAAATCCTTAGCACTGCGCTCCGCCATATACTATGTGCTATAAGAAACTAACTGTAAATAACTGACAAATTCAACAAAAAAGACGCTACAAAACCGAATAAATAAAAGAAAAAAAACTACACATTTCAAATTAAACAAAAAAAAAACTTTGAGCTCGCAGCTGTGTTCGTACAAAAAAAACTACAATTTGCATTTATCTGTACATCAAAAGAAACTTATTATAATGTGTGATGAATAAATATAATTTACATATATACCGTTTTCTTTAGCCTTGCTCTAGTGACCGTCAGCAAAACCTGTAGTTTTGAATGTATATGATTTTTATTATGTAGGCAGATTTTTAGGCTGACTGTACACTGATTTGATCCGGTTTAGGTTATCGGATGATGCTCATTTCATTAAGTTTGGCCAGAAAAAAAAGTATGGCTTGATTCTTAGAGGTGGCACATGAACTTGGCCTACATGAGAGCAAAGATAATATTATAATGCAGGCTGATCTTTCCGGTGTCTAAAGTACTAATGAATGATCGAGGACTATTGAAGTAACACCGTGGATTTTAGTCAGTACGAGTCTGATAGGCCCTGCCGCTAAATCCAGGGCGGGAGGACTCATTTGATGATTTTATCACGGTAAAAGGCTGTTTTTTCCAGAAGTCCACAGTTAAACATGGGTCTGTACTAAATGTCAAGGAATGAATACAACTACCCGATTAATTACGACTGCAATTACAATCGAGATTTGACTTGGTATTCGTCAGTCACTTTGGTCCGACAAAACGTATTATTTATTTATCTGTTAAATCATCGGACCAAAGAAATGACACCGCAAAATTCGGACAATAATTACCGGACGTCGGATCAGAGCAGTGCAAAACTACCCTTATGATAATGGACTAATAATAAAAACCGGTTGTGATAATTCGCCTATACAGAGATAAATACATAATAATGTGGGCACGAGTCATGTATGTATTTTTTTTTGCTTTTTAATGATGTCTTTTGGACAAGATCTCTTTATTAGGGTGGACGACAATTGGGTGTCTCCTTGAAAGCCAACGGCTTATTTTGTGCATGTATTTATACTTTACGCAATATTATAAACAAGAAGAAATAACTTAGTGGTTCTTTAAATGTTAAGGGGCATCCATATCAAATGGTTTTTATGTTTATAATGTTGGAAGACAAAAATATCATGTCTGTTATATATTGCTACTAACTGTTGCCAGCGGCTTCACCCGCTACAACTCGAAAATTATCCCACGGGAACATAAAATCGGGATAAAAACTATCCTATGTGTTAACCCAGGTTATAAACTATCTGTGTACCAAATTTTAGCCAAATCTGTTCAGTGGTTTTTGCGAGAAAGAGTAACAAACATACCTTCATACACATACATACATCCTCACAAACTTTCGCATTTATAATATTAGTAGGATAGCGGCAATACAAATACACCATCTGTGAAAATATCAACTGTCTAACTAGCATGGTTTCAGACAGACAGACAGACAGACAGACGGCCATATTCTTCACTGGTTCAATGGTAAAATGAATCATTTGGTTCCAACACACCAACCTTTAGACCCTTGTATTGATAACATTATGATTATCAAGTTTAATAACAATTTAAAGGAAAACGATAATTTAGAAGTTAGCTAATTAATTACATTATTAGTGTTTATTGTTATGAGCTTCAATAGAGACTTTAACCAGACGGATCTTAGACACCAATGTGTGGGGAATGTGTCACTTGAACCTATGCTATGCATACTCGGGCAAAGGCAAAATTGAAGTGAAAGTATTGAATAATAGTATACTGACAATTTAGTAGACGTTTTGGTTAATTGTATAACACATGTAATATGTCAAAGGTGGATAAACACTTTACGAGCAAATGAAACTTTCAAACTTAAGAATTTTGAAGGAAATTCGTAATAAGAGAATCTCGATGTAAATAAAAACTTATTTACTTTTTAAATATACCTACCTACTCATGATTTTTATTTCACCACTATTTTACATAATATTCAGTATTTTTATCACGTTTTTTTTGGTGAAATCAAAACGCAAACTCAAAACGTACCTACTCGATAGTGGTAGTGACGAAAAACTTCATCATTATTTAAAAAAAAAAAACCAAAAATGAAATAAAAAAGAAGTGCGCGAGAAGATGGAATTGGCTTGGTGAAAACTGACTGCTCCACATTATAGTACAACTTACATCTCGATATCGTATGTCACTAAAAACTTATCGCAGTGATGCAAAATCAGAAAGGTGAAATTGGACCTTATTGCTATCGCTTTAACAAACATCATCACAGGACTGACAATTCAAAAATTAGCAACGCATGTGCAATGCAAATTGAATCGTAATAAATAAACAATAGTCCTCCAAATAGAATGGCAGATATTAACAGAGTTAAGAACCGTTAGGACCGGTTAGTTTTGTTTGTTTTGATCTCGAATGTAGGACAAAATGAAGATGGAACATCTAAACTAGAGTAGGTACAGGTTTTATTTGGCATTTAAATCATGATTCGGCATTTTATTGACCTTTAGCTTTTACCTGTGGTTCCGCCTGCGTTATTGTCGGAATTTAACACCGTCACACGTCTTCGACCCCCCCCCCCCCGCTTCTCCTAATAACTAGTGTGCGCGATGACAGCGGCTCCTAGCGCCACATTATTTCGGGACATCATTATTTTGACAACTAGGTATGTTTTGATGAAAATTTTAAACTTGTTTTCATTAAACATTGAATAAAACCAAATGAAAGTATTAAAAATGGTCGTGGTGGGTATTAAACTTGACATACTTTACCCCCAAGAGTCGAGCCGCCCTTTCGGGACACGGCTCCTTTAATAAACATCTCTTTGTCCTAGGTATCACAGACAGCCCCCTGTGCAGAGCCTGTATGGCGGAGGACGAGACAGCAGCCCATGGCTCCTACACTGCCCTGAGATTGCTTCATACAGGGCAAAGTACTTCGGTAACCCAGGTACTCTCCGCGAGATCGTCGGCAACACGAAGGCGCTGCTGGCTTTCCTCGGCGAGCTGGGGTGGATCGAATGATTTCTTTCCCACCCGCACGCAAAATACGCGCATATGGCGTGGAGTTGCGGATACCAGCCCGTTATACAATACAATACCCCCAAGAGTCCCAAGTTATTTCACATCTCTGCCACATCGCATACCGCGATCGATTTGACAGTCCCCATCACCGAATTCGCACATGGAGATTATAGCCTATAACCGTTTCTAGTCTCATAGTTTGAAGTCAGTCATATTTGACAGTCCTTTCCGCTCCAACCAGAACGGGAAAACGTTTCTCTTTGCGTTCCATGGCTGGAGTAACCTCTACGACATTCCTGCGACCCTGGTGGAAACCATTGTATGATGGGGCATACATTTTTCCCGGTTGAAAAATGCCTCCACAAACTTGACCTTTCTAGAATTCAAATAAGGTCAGTCTTATGTCCTTCTCCCCTCCCGTTATTTTGACAAAAGGGTTAACTGAACGGACATAACGTTTTGCGATATCTTTTGTTAATCATTTCTCAGGCATCCTCTTTAGGATCAAACTGGAATAGCACTTATAGAATAGATATTAAGTACTTACTATCTATTCCCCTTGATTTCAACCACGCTGTTTGGTTCGTATTGATCCAAGCGTGATGTTATATATCTTATAGACTTTCTCATTATATAGACTACCCAACACAAAAATAAATTTTCAATTCGATCTAGTAGTTCCTGAGATAAGCGTGTTCAAACAACCAAACTCTTCAGCTTTATATTATTAGTATAGATTTGATTTAAACTTAGGTTCCTTACTTACATGGGTCGCGGCACTGTAACGGCGTTTACGCACTACGTCCGGTCCGAATCCGATCCGAACCCGTGAAAATACGGTCCGTCGTAGCCGTAGAACTATTTCTATGGTAGTTTACGCACTACATCCGATCTCCGTCATCCGATTTCTTTCCGTCATCCGAGAATCTCCTTTTCGGATAAAAAATGACGGACTGAAGTAGCCATAGTATTATTTGTATGAACGCTCGCGCACTGCGTCCGAGTTGAATCCGAGCTACGTACGAGCAGAGAGGCAGCGGGGTGGGCGGGGGGTATGCGGCTGGTTGTCAGAGATCGGAGTAATGCGTAAGCAATATCCGAATTATGTCCGTGATTTTTTTTCACGGGTTCGGATCGGACGTAGTGCGTAAACGCCCTAAAGAATACCGTGACCTCAAAAGCAAAGAGCAACTGAAGACACAGGAAGGACAGACACCCAGGACAGGAGGAATCATTAGATGATTTTACCACCTAAAAAAATATAGCTCCATTCATGCGATGCAATTTGACAGATTCGAATCGCCGACAAGCTACTTATCATACTTGTACATTGTCAGTGCTGACCTGCCTACCTTCTAGTAGGAGAGGCATCAAGCAACATTCTTTGGGAAAAGCATAGTTGGAAGATCATTTGTGTCTGCTCCAATTCATCCACAGATTGAGCCTTAAGCTGAAGACCAATCAGGTTGTAGTTAATACAAATATTTGGTCCGTGCAAAAATCGAACTCGCGACAAGCAGTTCAGCAGCAATCAGCCACCGCACCAACAATGCGACTGTTTTTTTTTTCTTCTCTTTTACAATATCTAATACACACTGTATGATAATTTCAGTCATTACAACTTTAATGTGACGAATAATTATGATACGAAAGCAAATATATTTTACTGAAATCTTGCCTGAATCTGTCATACGCCGCCAGACTTTCTCTTTGAGAGTCATTTGACCCAGACATTCGACATCTACACTCATTTATAAAGCAGAAGAGTTTCTTTGAACACGCTTATCTCAAGAACTACTGGTTCGAAATAAAAAAAAACATATATGTGCTGGATATATCGAGGAAAGCTATAGGCTATTTATCATCACGCTATGACCAATAGGAGCGGAGCAGCGGAGCACCACCGCTAGTTTGTTATAACTGTGCTATGTAAACAAATGAATATGATTGGTGGATATCTCTGTGAGAGGGAGTGGGCCATAATCCACCACGCGGGCCCAGTGCGGGTTGGTGGATATCACATGTCTTCGAATTTTTGGTTCTAGGACATGCCGGTTTCCTCACGATGTTTTCCTTCACCGTTTTGAGAGCAGTGGTGATGAAATAAATTACTCAAAGTAATGCGCCTGGCTGGGTTCGAACCCAGTCGGCCACCACTGCTCAATGAAATCCTGTACGTAGATTAAAATTGAAAACCTTTCAAGTAATTCTCCGAAAGATACGAGAGATGCTCCTTTGACATGTTATCCAATGAATGGGGTGGGGGGCTATTGCAACATTGGGCAGATATCTATACTTCAATTTTTTGTGAAAAAAGACAATAACCACGACCAAAGAATCGAACCTAGGACCTCACGCATAGTGCATGCAAGTTTAATATTTAATGTAGTCAAACTTGCATGCAATTTCTTGCATCGCATCGTCTAAATGAGGCTTTAGGATGCCTTTCCACTAGAGATGTGCTACGCAGCTGTGCTGCGAGCATGTAAAAGCTGAGCTACGAAACTGTGTGACCGTTTCCACTGATGCTAAGCTATGTAGCGGTGCGAGTAAGATGTGCTATGGAGATGCGCTGCCGTAAAGTAGCAGCGCGTGGAAGATGCGCAGCTCGAGCTATGCGATGATGTATTGAGTCGATGAGTAGGGAAGACGACCCATAGCACGCATCCATAGTAGACATGGGTAGTTCGCGAACGATTGAAGTAAATGAACTAGTTCATTTCTCAAAATGAACTTTTCATTCATTCTCTGGCCATTCAAATGTGTCTTTAGTTCAGTGTTTCTTTTCGCTTAGTTACTCAATTCACCCTAATAAGTATGAACTTTATTGTAATAGGAATATAGTCTGTACGGGAAACGGTAGGTCCGTTTCCCGTAAAGACTATATTCGTATTAAAGTATGAAGGAATATCGATATTCGTATAAAACTGAACTAGTGATTTAGTGAAATGCATCATTTCTCTAAATCACTAGTTCAGTGAACTAGTCCAATGAACTAGTCCAGTGAACTAATTCAGTGAACTAGTCCAGTGAACTAGTACAGTGAACTAATTTAGTGAACTAGTGCAGTGAACTAGTCCAATGAACTAGTTCAGTGAATCATCTCATTCAAGAACTCGTTCTGATCTGTTGGACTAAATGAAGTACTGAATGAATGAATGAACTACTTCATCAAGTGAAAAGATATACTTCATTCATTTTCTTTTTACTGACACATTTTGCGCATCTCTAATCCATAGCACACATCCATAGCACGCAGCCATAGCACACATCCAAAAAACACATCTTAGTTGAATCCCTTTCCACCAGTGCTGTGCTATGTAAACCAATGAATATGATTGGTGGATATCAAACGCATCCGCAGACACGTAGCATAACACATCTCTGGTGGAAAAGCAGCTTTATTCTATTAAACCTATAGAATGGGTTATTCCCCTTTCAATGTGAATGCACTATTTATGTATGAAACTTTATAGTTATTGTCTATGCATACATTGGATGAATGACATCATCCAGTTGCAACATGATGAATTAATAAGTCAGAGATAACATGCATAATAACTGATAATATGCATGAATGCTTGTAAAATATTTCACATAAGATTTTTTTTAAACATTGCCTCACTAGGAATTTCTACTGTTTTATGGTTGCCTTTACACACATTGAAATTCACATACAAAAACACCCAGACATGGAACAACTACCGCAGGTCATAGAAATATTCTATGTATTATACATACAAATATTCTATACATTCTAGTATTATAGCTCCATGGGGGAATCGAACCCACAACATGCTGTTTTCAAATTACTGACCATGACTGTGTGAAGCCTGGGTTGGTGCTAGTATTTAGTATTTATTACTTGACCGAATTAGGTTATTCACATCTTAATTTCATGGATATATAAGCACCAAGTATGTGGCTAGCCTAAGGCACCTTTATATTGTAGCAGTAAGGATGATTTTCACTTCTTGTGTTGGTTGGCAACTCAGTCGAATAGCATCATAAGTAAGAATGCTGCGCTATAAGTGATATTTTCTATTAATTAATTTTACTATAATACTGAGAGTATACCTAATCATCATCATCATTATATTAGAGTTTATATTATTAATTAGTTAATATTTAATAATATGTAATAAGAGCAGTTTTCCATAACATGTTTGAATGGAAGTTTTGGTCTTTGGAGCCTAAAGCATTATATTGCTCCATATTCGTAACATAAATAATAAATCATTTTGATTTTATTAAGTTTTTTTTTTAAGAGTCATCTAACACTTTCTTTGGGACATTCAGTTGTATATAGAACACTCTATCTATTAAAAATATACACTTGTGTATGTTTACTTTCCTTAGACAATACAATTGATTATAACTAAACACCAGAAACTAGGTCACACACAGTTATAAATAGAAAAGAGTTTATTTATATCTCACGTCTTCTCAAGGACAGTATTGTTTTGAAGATTAGCCCGAGGCATAGTACAAGATGACTTAAAAGTGCTAAGTTCTTTGTTACGAGGATGCCCCGGTTTCTGAGCATTGTTTTATGAATGTGATATAATGTGTGTGTTACTTATTTCAATTACATAGTCATAGTTATCAGCCTAGCCGTTGTGTGTTGGAATCGGCTCCCAATTGAACCGGATTCAGCTGGATATCAGTAATTTATAAGAAGCAACTACCTATTCAACCTCCACAAACCAATAACTGGGTATTTATCCCTTAGACCGATTCAGACTTTAAAGCTTCTGATTATAAGTAACAACTATCAAAGATCTTCATATGACAGCCAGGACCAACGGTTTTGCGTGCTTTCAAAGGCATAGGGAATTTTAATTTAATGTATTGAGCATTCTATGATTCATGTAATTAAGTGCTACTGCTACTGTTAAGTTTTTTAACAGAACAAACTCTCCATGTTTAAATTTTGTTAAAGAAAAATAAATTTACACTTTTGATATGGAGTACCTAAAATTAACCCAATACATGTTCATTTGTTCAGCTAAATTCAAATACTAATAACGGTAATTAAAATGGAGATTTTTTACTATGGGACGTTTTAAGTGAATTATAGATTACACACAACAGGGCTTATGAAAGAACTACAATGTTTCAATGTGTATTGTAATTAATAAAATCTACATTAATGCTTTGATATCTAACATGAAAAAAATCTTAATTTTAATTATATATTTTGCAATATGTGAGGTAGTTTAGAAAAAAAATGATGATGACTTGTTCACAAATGAGTTCAAATCATTGCTGTGAACATCTTGTAAATATTTACAAACAATTAAAAAAGAACTTTTCAATTTATTTCTATTGAAATTTCCACTTATGCAGATAATATCTTATAAGACAGGAGTTTGACCTGTAATAAGCAAGATGTTGGTGTAGTAGACAAATTGACAGTACCTTGTTCTCGGAATCCTGGTCAGAATGCTCAGAGTCACTTCCCTGGGAGTCATAGTCAGACTCATGCTGCCCACGATCCTGCAAACATCCTTCCACCTTTAACAACTGCATTTTCTACACAAAACTCTTTTGTTTACAACCTACGTGGCGGCAACGTTTCTAAAATTAAAGTCTAAACACATCAGCGGTGTTTCAGTGAGTGGTGCCCAATTCGTGACCTCAATATTACTAAAAGAAATGGACATTCCGTCACGCGAACGACCGAGAGAAAGTAAGCTGTAATACTTTTAGCGCCAAAACGAAAGTTTGCGATATTGTGACTAGACCCTGCACTTACGTTCCCAGAGTTATTGTGCTCAATCTCCTGTGATGCGTCCGAATATTCTCCGGAATCTTCGTGTTCTCGTCTCCTAACCACGGACGTCATTTCGGCGTCCTCTCTCGTAACCTGTAGAACTTCCAGTTTGACGGCTTTGTTGTATTGTTGACGGATAAAATGCAGCGTAATCGTGCTCGTTATACCGTCGCTAATAAGAAATCCCCTCTCGTTTTACGAAAAATGAAATGAAAGAACGTCAAAACAAGGGGAATCTAGCGGCCATAAAAAAGATGCGTTTCGTTTACCATAAAGTTGATTGCTGTTAACTCGACTCGAATATTTTATTTTTTAAATCTTAAAACCATAATTTCAGGAGATTAAATATTTGCAAGTCTATCAACTTCGTCGTTACTAATAATGATTGATTTTTGAAGTTTTGTTAATAAAAATAAAGTTTTGTTGAAAGTTTACAGAAAAGATTTGATCATATTTAACTAAACGTAGCAGTAAAGCTTGGCAACATTCTGAAGGAAACGTCAACACTCAACACGGATGAAATTCGCGATAGCAGTATTATGAAGTATGAAATTCATCAGGAACTAGAAGGCTAAGGGTACGTTCACACTATGCAGCCGCCCTCATTGTAATAAGTAGCCATTCAGGGTGGATCACGGGCAATAAACGAAAAATTGGGTTCGGTGTTTGAATTTACCATCTTTATGGATTTGTAACATCATCATAATCATCAGCCTATTATGTTCCCACTGCTGGGATACAGGCCTCCTCTCTGGGAGAGGGAGTGGGCCATAGTGCACCACGCGGGCCCAGTGTGTTGTATTTGTAACATGTAAAGCTGCAAAATTCTAATAATTCCTGAATAGTAAATAATTGTAACATCTTTGTAACTAAACTATACGTCGTTTTTTAATCTCGTAGACTGAATTGACAGGTGCAAATGGCGAACTGACACGAATTTCTATAGAATTTATGTCAGTTTTGACATTATCATTTGTCAATTTGGTCTACGAGATTAAAAAACAAACTTTACATACCATATTCGACGATTTATTCGAATATGGTAGCCTGTCTTTGCCTTGGTTTGTCTTTAGTATTAACCACAGACTAGATAGGTTATACTAACATACTTGTAACACGAGTATGTGTTAGTAACTAATACCTCGTGTTGCTACCGAATGTTACAATATTTTTAATGCAAATTCAGTTTTGAAAAACAGTATAGGCTGACTGTTGAATTTGGCTGACTGTTGAAATTCATACAAATGGAGACTATGAAAAAAAACTGGTTTTATATAATAATAATAATAATAATAATAATAAATTTTATTTATCAAAAAGTAAACTTACAATGTGACAATTTTTGGTGAGCCACAAACTAAGCGTCAGCTTGTATCTTGTGGCTCTGCTGGAGTGCAGATTTTTTCAGTTAGGTACATAATAGTTTGACAATGTTGTGACATAATATAACAATACGAAAGAAAAAATAATTAAAAAGTAGTCTTAAAATAAGAAGGGCGACAATAGAATAAAGAATTCGTAGAGTTAACACAAATGTTACATTTAAAGGTTGATGTTGGGCTTGATTGTTATTGTGTAAGTGAGCGAGTGTGTGTGGGTATGTGAGCGTGTGTGTGTGTGTATGTATGTTTGTGTGGGTGCTATATCAAGGCTTCGGTGTCTTCGTATGATAATTTTAACAGTGCCGAAGTTAGGGTTTTCTTACAGGTTGTAGTTGAGCACTCTTTTAGGTTGCAGATTTTCCAAACTTTATTATAAGTGTTGGGTAGTGAGAAATAGGTACAGCGTCTAGCTAGTTCGGATTTAGCATTTGGTATAGGTACTCTAAAGACGCGTTTGTTTATTATGTCTTCATAGTCGGGCCGTTTTTTTACCATTGCGTGGTATTTGAGTGTTGCTTGGAGTATGTATATTTGTCGTACCCTGAGTACTTGAAAGTCATGGTAGATAAGGTCTGTGGGGAATCTGTAGGGCTTTTTTAGTGCAACCTTGATTAGTGCCCGTTGCGCTCTCTCTAGCGTTATAAAAGTGCTCTTGCCAGCGCGTCCCCAAATCCGGATGCAGTACTGTATGACTGACTGACATAGTGCAGTGTAAACCATTCGTAGAATGTCGAGTGGGGTACAGTCGCGGAGTTTTTTTAGGACGTGTATTAGTTTTCGTACTCTGGAGGAGAGGACGTTAATATGGGCTTTGTATGTTAATTTGCTGTCGATCGTAATTCCGAGGTATTTAATCGTGTCGGTGCGTTCTAGGGCTGTGCACGCGCAGTGTTGGTGTGGCAGGTGTGAGACAGTGTTGTGTTGCTGTTGGCAGGTGTGTATTTTCAGGGACATAGTTTGGGAGGCATTGGAGGAGATAGTTTTGGAGAATGCAATATATTTGCTTTTGCTGGTGTTTAGTGTCAGTAGGTTAGTGTTTAGTGATTGCGCTATCTGGGAGAGACCTTGTTCCGCCAGTTGGTACACTCGGTCCCATGACGTATCATGGAAGACGATGGCTGTGTCGTCAGCATAGGCTATCACTGTAGCGTTTCTAAGCGGGAGATTTACTACGCCATTAATGTATAGCGTAAATAATGTTGGGCCAAGGGTACTGCCCTGCGGAACGCCGAACGCTATAGGGAGTAACTTGCTTTGGTGTGTGCCAACTTTACAATGTTGGTACATTGTAAAGTTGGCACACATATACTTGACATATAGCTTGATCATTAGCCGTGTCTACAAACGTGAGCATTCAAAATCACGAGTAAAACATTGAAAACTAAAGCCACCACCAATGTGTGTAATGACCCTAACAGTTTTCACTGATAAAAAATATACATTCGAGAATAACAATTATTTTATCTGTCAATAATGTCAATCATGAATTGTCACTTGTCACTGTCAACAGGTCATCAGTTTCAGGAAGGAAACATTTTAAAACTTTCATTATTAGGTACTAAGTGTTGAAATTCACTTGAAAATATTTATTCAAAAGCAGAAAAGATAACTTTATAATAATATGGAGAGGTACACAAAGATTCTAATACTTACAATCGTTTGCAACCTTGTTTATTTTGTGCTGATGTTTTTGTTTATTTTGGTCTCATAAAATAATTACAAAAAATTTCAGTTCAACGGAAGAGGAAGCAAAGACTGTGCAGCTACTAGCTAAAGGTATCATGGAGATGTATGAACCACCGCTAACAACCATTAATACCCATTTAAAGGAATTAACGTAAGTTAGAATAAATTGTACTAATAAAATGTACTACACCTAAATAGCAATAAAGCCATCCTCTTCTACGTAGATATTAATAATCTAATTCCAATAACTTTAAAGTTTTAGAAAAAACGAAAAATAAATGTATCAAACTTACACATTATTCTACATATAATTTGAAACCACAATAAACCCTACCACCATACAATGCCACATTATTATTTTGAGTCTTGAGAATCCTATCCTGAGCTTTGTCAAAAACTAAAATAATAAATTGTTTATGGCAAAAATTGGTATGCCATTTATTAGACAATCAGTTCATTCCGTGGGTTGACAAAAACAACATTTAAATCTTTATTATTTCAGAGAAAAACAAGATGCTGTCCAGGGTATGCTCACTTCAGAGAGGAGGAAGCTGGAAGACCTTCAGAATGATGTCATGCTTGATGCACTGGTAATCTTCATTGCTTGTCTTGACACTTTTTTTTTATGTTGTCACTCACTAAGAATTTCTCCGGTATCCTGGGTGTGTTAGCAAACATAATTATAAACTCACATACACAAACACCCAGACCTGGAAAAACTACTTGTAGATTATACAAATATTTATTTTGCTCCATTCGGTAATTATTGAACCTGCAACACGCAGCGCAGCAGTCCAATGCTCAGTCACTGTGCCAATTTAGCAGTCAAATTGTCATAATCTGGATGTCCAGTCTGTGCCCAGCTGGCAATATAATATCTTATAAATAAAATTTCCGTGTCACAATGTTAGTTACCGTACTCCTCTGAAACGGCTTTACCTATTTTTATGAAATTTGGTATGCATATTCAGTAGGTCTGAGAATCGGCTACTATCTATTTTTTTTTAATTGATATGGCAAAACAATGTTTGCGGGGTCAGCTAGTAATAATATAATATTCCACAACTATCACACAATGCCATCTAGTCCCAAGCTAAGCAGAGCTTGTGTTATGGGTACTAAACAACTGATAAACATACTTATATATTTCTAAATACATACATATTATATATAAATTACACCCAGACACAGAACAAATGATCATGCTCATCACACAAACATTTGTCCTGTGTGGGAATTGAACACACGACCTCCGGCATAGCAGTCAGGGTCACTAACCACTAGACCAACAGGCCAATCAATGGATGCAAGGCGATGAAAACAGAATGATTCTTTCTTAATAAATGCTAATTATGTTTAAGAAAACACTGTCTGAAAAAAGTTGGTATCTATTTAATTATTTTTTTCTAGTTGGCGGACATAGCTACCAACAGAGAGAAACTGGTCACCATATCAAACTCAATGATGTCTTTGCACAAAAGAGTCCAATCATTACAGGTAACTTATGTCCTCGTCCTTAGACTATTGATAATCTTACTGCTCCATCATTCCAAGGGTTTTTTTTTTTAGCATGGTAAAATCATCGAATGAGCCCTCCCACTGTCAGACCTGTACTGACTAAAATCCACGGTGTCCTTCAATAGCCCTTTATGATCCGGGGTCACGGTAAGGAAAAAAGACCCGCGACCCCGGCAGGCTTTGGCCCTCTGAGAGGGGGCCCCGTCATTTTTGCTGACGCTCTTTGAGGCGCGCGTGGAACACTACGCGCCGTCGACCCATCACCACGGGTGGGCAAAGTTGTGACTGTAACTCCTGTAACTTAACTTTTTTAAATCCAAGTCTTGGTTGTTGGTTTTCTCCAGTGTGCCCTACCATCTTCTAAAAGATCCTTGCATTATCAGCTTATCAATCCACCCTGGCCTCCTTAAATGTGCAATTTTAACTCCAATCAATAGAAGAATTTTAAATTAAATATTGCCTTTGACACTCAAAATTGGTTCACTAATTCTAGAGATATAGTAGTATAGATATATCTATTTTCACTAATAGTAAGCAACTTCCAAAAAATAATTAGCAGATGTGCAATATTTTTTTAAACATTTAACATAGTAATAAAAGAATGTACACTGTCCAATCCATACATTTCCTTACTGAAAAAATAAGTAAGGTCTGGGAGGATTTGGGCAGTGTGGGAACCTGCTCTAATATTAAAACTGTTCAAGCCTTTGTTTTTTTAATTCTAGACAAGGGCAGCAAATGTGGAAAAAGCAGCCAAGGCAAAGACGGCAACCAGCAACAAACCAGGAGCGTCCAGCAGTTAGTCCTTATTATTTTTCAATTATTATTTAGGATAACATAGAAATAAACTATTTTGTATTTATTATAAAGTCGATTACTGTTGTTCTTACTGTTGATTTTATTATTAAATATATATTGTAATTATATTATTATAGTGTAGTTTTAAAATCAATTGAATAGAACTTAATTCAGTAGAATATTTATGTAATTATTTATTAATGTTGAACAAGTAGCTTGTGTCCTAACCAAAGCGATGGCTCGTGGACGATCGCGTTCATATGCCACACATTTATTGCGAATACCGGAGGGTGACATGTGGCGGCACGATCACGAGTTCAGACTTCAACATCATCTGCCTATCCTTTTCCCAACTATATTCGGACGGCTTCTAGTCGAGCCGGATGCAGTCGAATATCAGTATTTTACATGGAGCGCTACCAATCTAACCTCCACAATCCAGTAACTGGGTAATACGATACCCTTTGGTAAGACTGATTGTCAGACTTTCAAGCTTCTGCAAAATTTTAAAACGTAACCATGGAGTTTCTTGCCGGTTCTTCTCCATGGAAACAACCAACCCTAGACGAGCACCTGTTTTCTTCGACGATTTATTAGTGTCCTCATGGGCCTATGTGAAATAAAATATACAGATTTATTTTTTTCATTTTGAAGAAAGCAGTGTTCCCGCGAAGATCGCTTTGGTTACGATGAGAATGAGGCTGTAGACATTATACGATGTAAAACAATTATGTATGTACCATATTTATATCATGCTACGTTTTCGTCTTACAGTTTTGAATTTACTTTTAATGTAAGAGTCATATTTATACAGACAGACAAATTAGAATTATTGAGGCTTTTTATCGTTTATTAATCATTTTAAACGCATGCGACGCGCATCGTAAAGATGATTTTTTGAGGAAAGAAAAATTTCAGATTGCAAGTGAGATTCGAACCCGCGTCTTCTGGATAGGTACTCCAGACGCCTTAACCAACTAGGCCATTGCAACCCACACTTGCAAGCTGAAATTCTCTATTCATCGTTTGAACGCTACCGTAAAGCGTTCAAACGAGGAATAGAGAATTTCAGTTGGTTGAGGCGTCTGGAGTACCTACCTATCCAGAAGACGCGGGTTCGAATCCCACTTGCAATCTGAAATTTTTCTTTCCTCAAAAAATCATTTTTATCGTTTATTAATCACAATATTTTATGAAATCTTTTTAGAAAAACTTAATCGTACCGACCTAAACTATGACGGGTTTTTAATAACGGTATAATTGCCAAGCTGCACATTGTTCAATAAATAATAAAATTAACGCTGGAAATCACAACGCTATCTCGGTTGCAATCTTGATCCTGATCTCTGTTAACAATCTATAATCGAATTCGAGTATCCGAGTCTAAGATGTCCAATCAGAAGCAGCTGTCAAAGATATAGGATCGGGATTCGAATTGATATAGAATATTAATTTTGGGCATAAACAAGTATGGTTCATTTGAAACAACTTTTCTTAGATTATACCACAATCTGACTTCAATGAAAAATAAATTTGGATGCTTGAGACGACTTCTCGCTCCATCAAATAGTCCCTTCACATGACAGAATGAGATAAATATACTCAAATCTCTGATCACTGTAAGATAATGTGATTACACCCTTAAGGTTCAAATTCAAATAATGCATTAAGGAATTATCTAATAAAATAAAACACAAAAGATTATTGAAACTTTATTTATTTTAAACTTAAATTACAATATTATATCGTAAGTACTATTTAAAAATAAATATTATATTTTACTTAATTATAATAATAACAACTCTATTTACTAAGTTATAAGGCTAAAGCCGTACGACAACTGGTATAAGTTTTTATTAAAGAATAAACAATTATAGAGGGCGCTACTTTCGCTTGGCCCACTTAAAAAAATATGGATAATAATATAATTAAATACTTTTAAGAAAAAAATATTGACGTATCGTTATTTAAGAAAGGAATAGTGTTATTCTATCTCTTTTTCGCACTGAAGTGTGATTTAATTCCACAATAAGCCTCAGCTGCACACATTGATAAATGATAAACATTCATACATGTATTAAATTGTACATATCTGGGGTTATATTTGTAAAAATAAAATAGCCTAGTGCGTGAAAGAGATAGAAGGACACAGTCTCTTTCATGCGACAGAGGTGTGTTGTACGCTTCAAATACAGACTTATAAAGTTGCTATTGGCGTTGTATTCCTTAAAACTAAATGTTTTTAGGGCATTGATACAAGAGGCTTTCTGAAAGTCTACTTGTCGTCAAATTCTGGGTCTGTTTAGATTTCTTCAGACTTCTATGAACCTTTCAAGCATTCAATATGACTAATCCCCATTGGGGATTAGTCATAATGAATGCTTGAAAGGTTCTGTAGAACAAATCGTCTCTTAGTATCTATGCTCTAAAAAATTATCGGTATCGTTATCGATAAATTATATAAAACCGTTATTAATAATAACGTCGCTACACTAACAGTTATTGTCTATAAGCATACTTTGAGATGATCATCATTTAATCTAAAGTTTTAAATGTGCCTAAGACTAGTTAGATTTCTTTAAGTAACTTAATTAAGTGTCCACATCTAACATGGCAGTAAAGATTCACAAAAAATGATCTACTGTACAATAAATATGAATGTAATAATAATATTATTAAGAAAATAAAAGCATAATAAGATTTTTTTGGAATTTTTCGTTTTTATTTTTCTGTGGTGATATTATTATTTTTTAAATATTTTTTCTTACGTGACAATACTGTACTGTCAATTTCAATGACGGAGAATTTTTAGCTAAGTTGCCAGAGCTAAAAATAAAATAATTGGCTTTCCTTATTTTTCTCCTTACGGATTGTTCGTTTCTTATTCGATTGTAAAATATCGATATGTGTGTTAATTGATTATTGAATAGTGATTACACAAATTATATTCGTAAGATTATAATTATAAAAATATAATTTTCATCTCTAAATAGGTACCTACCTAATCGGTCGGAGATCGTACTCTAAAATTTTAATCGCGGGCTCTAAACAATATGGTACAAGATTTTGGTCAGCGAAGATAATCGGGTAAGTAATATATGAAATAACTACGAAATCTCTAAAATTTACAAGAGATAACGACTGAATATATAATTTTATTTGATATAACGATCTGTTAATATAATAAACGATTGACATAATTTTATTATGACTAATTTCTTTAAGCATAACAATCAATGAATATAAATTCGTTTTGTATACCACTCAAAAGACATAAAACTTATTTGCTCTAATTTTTTTTCTTCCTGGAAAGTAATTTAACACTGATGTGCCTAGTAATAGTACCACCTGCCATGAATGTTGGACGGAGCCCCGCTTCGCGGGGCTCCTATTTCTGCGTACAGGGTTTAAAGTAACCTAACACGAAGGACCTAACCTGTCCGTGTCGGGGTGCCTCAACTCCCGAGCTCGCTTCGCTCGCTCTTGCATCCTAGGTCAAATAACTGATTACTACCTGTCATGCTGGCTCGACGGAGCCCCGCTTCGCGGGGCTCCTATTTCTGGGTGCAAGGTTTAAAGTAACCTAACACGAAGGGAAGAACCTTCGAACCTAACCTGTCCGTGTCGGGGTGTCCCAAGTCTCGAGCTCGCTTCGCTCGCTCTTGGATACTAAATTTTTCTAATAACAATAGCAATCGTGAAGACAAACAATCAAAGTTCAAGGGATAAGCCAAAGTCATCAAATAAAATGTTTAAACGTTAAATTATATGTTTCAAACGTTATATGTAATGATCTTCGCTTAAATAAACGTTATATCAAATAAAATTATATGAAATGAGTTTTAGAGTAACACAAACACTATGTGTAAAGAAATTATATCAACCGTTGGTATATCTCACGTTGATTATATCATGTGAACGTTATTGAAATGAAAATATATCAAATAAGTTTATAAGAAATGAGACGCACCCAAGATAATCCCTACTCTTAAATTTAAGAGGCACTTATTACCCAACATTAGGTACACTTTACCTATACCTACCCTAGTTTTTTTTTTGTAGGTATCTTTTACTTATTTGTACCTACTTTTAATTTCAAATTTCCGAATTCTAAATATCACAAGCTTCTCATCTTGAAATGATAGTCCCTATATAAAAGTTTCACTGTAGATGGCGCCACTTTCTAGGTCTTAATCTGACCAATGAGCTATTAAAAGAAATATGAAAGCATGACTTGGCTGAGGCACTACCGTGCCCCAGATAACATTAACATGATTTCACCCAGAGTAAGGACCGAGAATTCTGTCCCTAAAATGTTCATACTCTCCAGAGAGAAAAACAATTGTAATACTATCTAGGTTTCTCTTTCCTGTAAGTTATAGATAATGTGAAGGAAAGAGATAGATGCTCATACAATGATTTTCCTCTCTTTCTAGAGAGTATAGCGATTTTATTTGACGTTTGGCTTTGCAAAGGCACATACCACAGTCCATGCTCTAAGTCTATGTTTTCACCCAATGATGAAATTTAGAACTAGCTACACTAGCGCCACTAGTTTCGCACTCTTGTCTCCCAAAAAATATACCGAAATAAAGAACCTCCCTGAATAATGTCTACCCTCATAATATCTTCGCTAATCAAATTCCCTGGTAGTATTCAGAAGAATAATTCCCCTGTTGGTGTTCAAGCGTCTGGTAGTGACGCACAGTGGGGTGACCAGGTGGGTCGGATGTTATTTGCGGAGGTAAGCCTCAGTGACGTCACTCAGGACGGTGACCACGAAGGACTCGATTCCCGATTCGTTTTCGCCCCTAGCGATGCGGAAATAACCATCTTCACCCCATTCAGTTCCCCAGCTGTTTGCTACGATCTGTAAAAGGAAAGAAAGTTGGATTAGATTAAGCTAATATGAAGCGAATGTTTGAATATTATTGCTCTTTGAATTTCAACTCTTGGTTGGGTAAATTCAGAGATTAGAATCCAATAATTCGCTTTTATTTAGGCATCGATTCATTCAGGTCTGGTAACGGAATTGTTGAACAATGAAGATGAAATGTAAATACTTTTCTGGAATCTATGCGAAATAAATGAAAATAATAAGAACAGAAGCCGGTGATAAATTTTCCACATGACCTTATAAAAGAGATAAGGGGCTCGTTTTATAGTGTTGTCTCTGTCACACACTACGTGACATTTGCCTCTATAAGAAGCCGAAACTGGCCAAACCAACCAAAGTTACCCTTTTTAGAGGCTTGAATTAAGCCGTTCATAAGGCTTATCCACATTGTATGGGTTTTGATTCCGCCGTTCAGAGGCCTTACCACGAGCTCTGAACGCGATCAAGTTTAGGCTGTGGGAAAGAGACAGAGCTATACAAGTCGTCTAGCGCCATCTCTTTCCCACAGCCTAAAGACTCACGCTTTAAGAGTTCATGGTAGACCACCAGATCGTATGAGTATTTGATTAACTGCTTAGAAAACCCTATCTAACTGCCTTTCAATGAGTAATCAAATGGTCACCGATGAAGATTCAGAATTTTTTGAGATCTATCTGTTGTCTTTCTTCTAATTCAAATTCTAGAAGTGACCCGTATCTATTTGACTTACCTAAAGAGCAGATTGGTTTCAATATTGACTATTTTGCCTCCAAGAAGTGATCTAAACTTAATATTGTAAACTCCTACTTTTTCTAGGCCCATCCCAGGCGAGTTTCAAAAATTTGACATGGCATAAACAAGCTTAAAGTTATTTTTCTTAAAGTTCACATTAGCTTGTCATTCCTTACCCAGTATTTGTCTCCATTCTCCTCGCCCCAGCCGACGATCCTGACGCTGTGTAGACCCTTCAGCTCGTTGTTACCGAACCTCGAACGACGGTAGATACCGTCTTTGTAGTGGAAGAAGTCTTGGTGTACAGTCATGATAGCTGGAAGGAGAAAAATGGACTTTAGATCTATGTTTTTAGATATGTTATTTGAATATAAGGGCTAGGTATTGTTACTGGCAGCTTGGATCAAATACCACAGCTGGGATGTTTGAATATTACTGTTCATCGAATTTCAACTCTCGGTGGCTAAATCGAGAGATTAAAATCCAACAATTTAAGTTTTTATTTAGGTATTGCTTCAGTCAGGCACTTGAATCTACATAATTTGCAGCACGTTTTATTAACCGGGTTTTTCTTTGATAAGGTTTTTGAAGGCCAGTAAAAACAGGTTGGTATAGTTTAGATAATTGTGTGGAAAATAGCCTTGAATATAAAAAAAAGCATATATCTAAGTATTACTTTCTTCAGCTTAGATATCTTTTATTGGGGTGCTAAGACAGGAAACCTCCACGTGCGCCCGTGGACTGGAGTTCCCTCTCGGATACGTCCGAGGGGGAAGACCAGTTTTTCGGGCCGGTGCACCCTGGGATGCGGGCAAAAACTCTTCCTTAGGCACTGCGTGCCTAAGGGGTCTCTTTGCCCGTATGCGAATAGCCTGTCAGGTGGACGCTCCAACGCGTGTCCCTCTGAATAGCAGAGGGCACAGCGGCGGAGCGGGCTTGCGGACGGTGAGTAATGGGTAGCTCGCCGTCCGACCAAGGACCAAGCCCGGGTCGGTGGCGCGTCGTGTTTCGCGCCAAATGCCTGCTGGGGTCGCGGGTTTTTTCTTAACCCAGGATACCGTGGCCCCAGAACGTAAAGGGCATCCGAAGGAACACGGGTGGATTTTAGTCAGTAAGAGTCTGACAGTCCCTTCCGCCCCACCCAGGGCGGGAGGACTCATTTGATGATTTTACCACCTAAAAAAAAAAAAAAAAAAAAGATATCTTTTATTGCCCACTTTCAGATAATTTACAAATCCCACTATCATTTATAAAATCTGATAATTCATGGAAAGTAAGTTCTGTCTCAGTGCGCAATTCTTTTATTTTCAAAAATAAAAACAAAACACTCACATTTTTGGCATGCCAGAACTACCTATATCTTATCAGTCTTCAAAAATAGGTATCAGAGAACACATTCAGCACGCGTAGCATGATCAATTCTATTTCTGTTCTACCAGGAATAGACATAGTTATTTCAGGGTTATTTCCTTACAATTCGAGTGTTTTTTGCAGGATTATGGTACAGTTTGTATCATCACCATTGAAAAATAGAAACATTTATTTCCTAAACATTTTTGAGGAAAGAAAAATTCAGCTACGAGTGTAGGACTCGAACCCCCCACACTTCTGGATAAGTAGGTACTCCAGACGCCTTACCAATAAGGCCATCGCGCTTTCAGACTCTTCCAATAGATGGCGCAACGTGTAAAACGTTCAAACAAGGGAATGAAAGATTCAGCTTCAAAACGAGTGTGTTGCGATGGCTTAATTGATAAGGCGACTGGAGTACTTATACAGAAGACGCGGGTTCGAGTCCCACTCGCAACTGAATTTTTCACTACTCAAAAATCTTTACGAAAACGCGACGCAGGCGTGTAGAAATATATAAAAAAATATAATATTTCATAATATTTCAAAGATTGCTTTGGTTAGAACCATAAACGGTGAAAATCTTTTCCACCGTCGACAAAACCCGTTTATACGATGCCATGCTACACGTGCTCTAACAATTTCATCACAAGTGACTCAGAAATCATGACATAGTAACTAGTAACATAACAAGCTATTTTTTACTCCGAACAGTTTTTTTTTTAGTTACTAGGCGACAATTTTGTGGACTGTATTGCTTGTTCGCCTCAATCTTCTTGATTGGCTACAATGTCAGGCTTGTTTAAGGCGTCAAACCTAGATACTACGTATCTAAATCTCAGTATGCTTTAAAACCTCTCTCTTCTTTTCTTCACATATCTATTCGTGTTCTGCTTATAGTACTTTTTTTTTTAGCTTGGTAAAATTATCAAATGAGTCCTGAACCCCGGGCGGGGCGGGAGGGACTGTCAGACTTGTACTGACTAAAATCCACGGTGTTCCTCAATAGCCCTTTATGTTCCGGGGTCACGGTAAGGAAATAAGTCCCGCGACCCCGGCAGGCTTTGGCCCTCTGAGAGGGGGCCCCGTCATTTTGCTAACGCTCTTTGAGGCGCGCGTGGAACACGACGCGCCGTCGACCCGGGCATGGTCCATGGTCGCACAGGGAGTTGCCCTTTACTCGCTGTCCGCATGCCCGCGCCTACGGTGGCCGGAGATCGTCTTCCGACGTCCGACGCCGCGGGCGTCTACCAAAGCGGTTGGGGCGGAGGGAGGACGCTGTGCTCTCCCTCTCGCGGCCCGCCTCCTCCTTCACGAGCATTACTGCTTCGCAGAAGGAGGCGACCGCTTCCCACTCCGTCTCGCCCCGTAGCATGGCCGCAACCAATGCCAGGCGCGAGAGGTTGCTTATATTACTAGTATTTTTTTTACATTATAGTATTTGGAACTCATCTAGAAGTTACTCTATGTAATGGAGCAGGATTTTTGTCAGCAAAATAATTATTTTGCCGCATAATATTGTTTGTCCGGTAGACATTAACGACGAGCACGAAATGGTACCCACGAATTAACTCCTAATAAAAAAGATAAAGTGCAGCTGATCCTTGGGATCCGTTTCGAAGTGGACGAGTTGCCCCTTAACCCTATGTATGCATATTATCATAATGTTAACCACTAGGTTGGCCTGGAGGTCAGATAGGCAGATGGCCTATGTAAAATGCTGGTTTTTAGCTGCTTTGGAGCCGGGGTCGATCATAGTTGGGAGAAGATTAGGCATATGAGAGCGAAGAGGATAAAAAACAGTATTTAACGCTTCTACTTCGTCAAGCTGACCCGTAATTTTCATTAGAATGACACCAATATGGCGTCCTCATTCATAAAGATAACTGTTTCAATTCAAATAATAAGAATTACTACGTAAACAGTCCTGAATGAGGCTACTGTAAAATTTTATCTTTTTAAAACCTCTGAAGCCCCGTGATTTTCTTATCTTAACTGTACAAGGGTATTCATTCATTATGTTTTGTGTGACATCATCATCAAGGTTGAAAAAAGTAGATAAAAATAGTTCACTGATCGCTTAAGATTGAAATTACTGATCGAGTTATCTGCAGGCCGTTTTGGAGGCATGTTTCTGTACTATCGGAGAGTAAACAACCAATACTTTTTTTCTTATCATGTTTCACGATGATGTAAGATTGCTTAATTGGTAGTTACGAAATATGAAACATGTCTTAGGGTGAGGCATCTGCAAAAACTATATTTGGTGGTAGTTGGTATTTTCTGCCGCCCCATACTGATTTCTGCCGCCTAAATTAGCATTGCTGTGTCTCATTCACCTCAAAACGGTGAATAAAAATATCGTGAGGAAACCGGCATGTCCTAGAACCAAATAATTATTCGAAGACATGTGACATCCACCAACCCGCACTGGGCCCGCGTGGTGGATTATGGCCTACTCCCTCTCACAGAGAGGAAGCCTGTGTCACAGTCCTAGCAGTGGGCAAATTTATAGGCTGATGATGATGATGACTGGTTTTGCAAATACATGATACATAGATCTTTTTGCATTCGATAGGAAACCGTTTAAAAAAAATGTTTCGGATTTAGTTTTGATTTTGTACACGCCACACCACCGTTTGTGTACACCATGCGTAACTTGGGTGGGACTGTTCCTAAATTATCCTAAACTGAAAAATTACAAGATGTGCCCTCAAAAACCTGCAAAAATTGCCGCTCACTAGGAATTTCTTGTGTATCTTTACAAATATTTAAACTCACAAACACCCAGACTCGGAGCAACTATTCGTAGATCGTACAAATTTATTTCCGTGCAGGAATCAAACCTGCGACGTGCTGCGCAAGAGTCGATCACTCGATCACTGGCCGAGCTGTGTCGTGAAATTCTAAACTACCTAAGAAAAAAAAACATACCTTGCACAGGTCCAGACTGCATAATGTCGAACATCACATCGTGTTCCTTGATGAGTCTGCCGGGAGGTCCGACCTTGTACCTCGAGGTACGCTGAGGAACCACGGGGACACAACGGTCGGTCAGGAGGTTGCCTCGCTTCTTGAAGGGACATTTGGTGACCTTCGCTGTGTAGGGGAAGCAGTCCATGTCTACCAACCTGGTGGTAGAAATATAACAGGTTAGATGGAAAAAAAACCGGCCAAGTGGTAGTAGATTCACGGACGAAGGGTTTCGTTCGGTTTATCTTTGTAGACGTTACCGGAAGAAGAAGCTATTTAGGAAATTTATAAAAAAGTGTTTTACATGTTCAGGTAGACGGAGCCCCGCTGTGCTGGGCTTCTATTTCCTCGTGCAAGGTTTAAAGGAACCTAACCAAACCGAACCTCGGGGTGCCCAAGAGTTGTCCTTTGAAAATAGACGTCAGGGGCACCCCGAGGTTCGTTTGGTTAGGTTTCACACATTTCCGGGCGATTTTAGAAATCACATACATTTCCGTTAACATAGATTCAACCATCTCCCAAACAACAGACACGTTCTTTTTTAAAGTTTGTTAAAATGGCGTACAAAATAATTATGTGCTGGACTGTGCGCGAACTTAAGTTACGCACAGCCTTGTCGGTGGACGCAGAGTTTGAACGGGATATACCAGCTTAGTCGTGCACTGCAGAAGGGCGCGAACAAATGTGCAGCACACTATTTCGGTGGAATCGTTTAATTACAAGAACTGCTATGATACCAAACTCGTTGTTTGGGTCATCCCAATTGAAATTAACACGGACTTGCTATCAAGGGGAAAGCATTCTAATGTCCTCATTTTATGATGTCTTCAAAACTTAGTTATGTGAAATGCTACACTAGATATTTTTTCTGTATCAAATGACTAGAATATACTTCAAAGGGTGGCGATACTATTCATAAGGCTAGATAGAAATATGATCGAAAAAACGAGGCAGAAATCATGGGAACGTGTCATAATCAGCGACAATATTCGTAATGCGCAGGTTTCGCGTTTTTTAATAATTTTGTGCAAGTTTCTTTTCCCCAGGCACGGCGTGAATAATTTTCGCAAAAAGAAACATTTGTCCGTGAAGTTAGGCAGCGATTACAAAATCCTACCTACGAGTACTATCATTCGTCTCGTCCTTGTTCATACGGCTATACAGCCATGCTATTCCATATAAGATATCTCATCGCTGAACTCTACGATGTGTTTTTCGACGAGACGGCTTTGAGATCGCCCGATCGTGCAACGCGAGCGGTGAGCGCTAGTGTCGATGTCAGTAGTTTAGTGAATAGCACACTTTAGTCACTGCTTAGCGTGAGCGCTGCGGCAGCGATGTCACAAGGCTGTGTTTACAGAGAATAGCAGTGCTCGTCGTTGCGAGTACTACGCGCCTGACCCTTCCAAAAAATCTCACCAATACGATCAATGTATGCCCTCATGTCCTATCCCGGCGTTGCCACTCACGGAAGCTTACGTACTACGAAATAAGAACCATATTTCTACTTACCCATGGTTTTTAGCGAACATCCAAGCAGTGTCAATGTTTCCACCATGACAACCTTGCTGTTGCCTCAAGTTGCAGGACAGGAGTGTTTGAGGACTCAGGATCACCTTCTCAGCTCCGTTGGACTGGATTGCAAATCTGTTGGCAAATATGTTTATTAAGCATTTTCAAAATATTATGAATATGACCACGCAGCCAGAAGGCATTGTGGCAGACCTCGTAGAAGGTGGCGTAGCTTGACACCATCATACCAACCAATAGATGAATAGATGTTCCATACATGGTCCGATTTTGGCAAGTGGTTGTTCCATGCAACTGTTATTGCCTAATAACTCAAACAAAAAAGGACAATACTAACTCCAGAAATGAATATACTATCTCAATCTAATTCCTGTTACTTTGTTTTTGACAGGTGCCTCTGATTGGACATCGTAAAGACTGAGATAGGTAAATTCGGTCATTGATTGGTTACAGAAAATAGCAGCCCAGTTAGATTATTATAAATTCCAACGAAATAAAGAAAAATCGATGTGTTACTTCAACAGCATAAAATATGACCATCCGAATCTGATTTGATGTACCGCAATGAATTAAACATCCACTTAGCAATAAATCAGAGACCATTTCCAAATCGTCACGATTTCGTGGCCAATCGAAAGTGCAAAACAAGAAAACACGTTTCTAAAGCACTATCGCGCATTGTTCTTTTGTACCTAAATGGATTATTCATTTGAATAAATATGCTAAGCAATGGTGTTACTTCTGGGGCCTAGAAGGCCATTTTAGCAGTTCAGAAACATAATCGGATAATAATATGATTCATAAAGTTGACGTAAGTAGATTGACTATTCATAATCTTCTACTATATAAAAATAAGTCGGGTTTTCCTTCCTGACGCTATAACTCCAGAACGCACGAACCGATTTCCACGGTTTTGCATTCGTTGGAAAGGTCTCGGGCTCCGTGAGGTTTATAGCAAAGAAAATTGAGTAAAAGAGAAACGAAGCCATCTGGTGGCGAAACGGAGTTGGCAGGGTTTGCTAGTACTACATGTTTCCACGACCTTTGCCAATTTTATCTAGAAATCAATGCAGTTAATTCTATAATTCAGATTTTTGGAACCCTTGGTATTTTATTCAACAAGAAAGAGGAGTATAAAGTTAAAAAATAAAATAAAAAAATAAACCTTAGTTTGGGAAAAAAAATTCTGTATATTTATAACTTCGGATTAATACTTTGAGTTTATTGTTGACGTTACGCTGCCAAATAGTATATTTTGTCGGCCCAGGACCTTTATCTAATTAAGTACAGCATTGCTCTCATAAAACACTAAGAATTTGAAAAAAAAATAGAAGGTTTCATACAAAAACAAAAATCTTTAACTAACTAAGAACAAAAACCAGCTAAAATATTGTGACTTAATTAATGAACGTTACTAACGTGTACCCAACTCATCTAAAAGTAACATCAACTCAAAAAGAAGAACACCCAAAAACCTATACGTAAAATAATATGCTACTAGGTAACAATCAGTCTCCCAAAATAGCCTCTACACAAGATACAAAGGTAAATAAGAGAAACAAAAGAAACGACCTTATGCTTCCATATAATTCAACTTTTTGCAACCATGCCTCTACCTGACGCAGACGAGGTAGGGACCCTCCAGCGAAGCCAAGAGTCCTTAGGCCTTTATTTTTAGCCGCGTCTCAGTTTGCATACAGAGAAATAAAAACCGCGTATCATTCTTATATTACTGGCTGTATTGCATTCTTGGGGTCTGGTTTATTTTTTAATTTGTTGAACTTGAGCACAAGGAATTTAATGTGGGTTTAAATTGCATAATCTTGCAGGCATGAGATAAAGTTTATCTTGTCTGCTGTATGAACAATGGATTAGCAGTTATTATTTCAATAATTTAAAAATCAACAAGTCTGCTGACATCATAATAAATTCCGAAGTTAATGCGAACGTTTATAATTATCAGTGTCACGTGTCCTGCATTTTTGTTGAGTGATATATCATCAAATGAGTTCCGCTCTGGGTAAAGTAGAACGAAACTGTCAGATCTGACTGACTGGAAATCACCCCGTTTCCTCAATGCGTCCAGAGCCTGTACCATGAGCTATCATTACGATACTCGATCATACGCACCGACCGAGTTTGGCGCTCTCATTGGTTGAGAGTTCATACAACCTTGGAGCGGGCCAATGAGATCGCCAAACGCGGTCGATATCGATGATCGAGTATCGTAATGACAACTCATGAGATGGGTACAGTATCCCATTCCGCAGACCCAATGCGTCTATGTCGCCTTCTAGGGTATGGGGGAGTGGGACGAATTTTATTGATATAAATTCGTTCTTACCTATCAGAAGCAATAGTAGCTACAGACACGGCCCAGTCGGATCCACACCAGCCCTGATCGATGATGGGTGAGATGTAGTTCTTCCAGTGGGTCCTGGCATCGAACTGAGGTGGGTATGGGATGTCCTTGTCAATAGTGATGGGGCCCAGGCGTGCGGTCTCGGGGCTCAGTGGTAGAGTACCTGGAATAAAAGAAGAATGTACATACATATAGATCTGAATCTCTCTGAAAATTTTTGTGGTAAAGTTCTTGGAATTAAAGAAAAGATTATGAATTTGGATCATTCTGTCAATTTTCTGGAAGAATTTGGTCGTGAAAAAAATATAGGTAGTACCACATATTTTGTCGAGTTTAATTTGACTTTTTTTAAAGGAAACGAGCGTATATTGTGTGGATATCAACGTCTTTCTGACGTACTCAAGCCGATTCCGCCTCAATTACTATTGTTATGTAGTTCCACTTTCGCATTTAAAATATTTACTATGAATGTCTCAGTCGTTAAGATGACATTTGAAATCGTACTACTTCATCGTCCTTTCAAATACCTACACCTACTTATTCTTTCTATTCAAACCAGTAAACTTGTATGCAACCACAATGAAAGCCTCGGGCGATACCGTAAACATAGATCTGATTTCAATGTGATTCGTGATCACAAGTATTGCGACAGACTAAACTTTCTCCTTTTGTTCTAGCTTCAATAGCCGTCTAGATCGATCTACTTTCGAGTGCTAATGTCCATGTTTCTTTGGGTATTTATATTTAAGTGGGTTTGTGACTATTGGATTGTTGTGCGTCGTTGAAAAGCGGGCTGGAATTGTCTTGTGTCTGAAGTTCCTTAGTTTCAGTGAGATTAAATTATTCATCGTCATAATTATTTTTCTTACAATCATTTGAATTTTCACCCACAATTGTGGTAGCGACTATCAAATCGTATCATTTGGACCATTTAATCATAAATATCTTGAAGATTGTTAGACGAGGCTCAGCCTAAACCAACCGCTTAAGGAAGTTGGATGATGTTTCTTATTTATGTCCACAAACATAAGGTTTAGTCGATAAATGCCAGATTCATAATACATAGAAGCACGCTGTTTGTTTGAATTATCGAATTATCGCAGAGAATTGAAAAAATCTAGAAGTCCAATATTATAGAGGGGTTAATTTAGATGTCACCTTGTGTTAATAAGAACGTGCATTAGGGGTGCACTATGAAGTTTTTAACGATCTTTCTAAATGTGGAGGACTAAAGTACTACATCATCCGTTGGGGTCTACAAGTGACTACAGGCTTTAAGTTTCCTCTTTCCCTGACGTGAACAAATCAAAATCAAATACTAACTCATTGAAAATGGTATGCAAACGAAGTCTCGGTTGATAGAATAAAATTGATATGTTGCAGCAGACATCCTATAATAAAGTCGGACATAATTGGACATTTTATGAGATAAACTAGACCACAAAACAAATTATTTATTGCCGTGATTCATTCTCCACCATTAAGTTTTCCTAATTGTTCTGGCAAACGATTTTGAACTTTATCTTGAAGGCAATAGAAGGAAAGTAATTGTACGATTTGACGATTTAAAGCTGTCACTGTTTAAATGAAAATGCATTGTCTCATGTCGGATTGTGTGTCAGGACTTGTTTAAATTGAGTTGTAAATTATATGCTGAAGTTTATGTTGCTAACTGATCTCTCAGACATCCAATTGACGTTTGTGGAACATTAATTTAAATATGAGCATAGCAACTGCAACGCAATTTAACTTTCAAGATTCTGGAGGTCAGATTCAGGAGAAATCCGCGTTGCACCCATCACATTTGGAGAAGGACGCCACAAGCCTCCACTGAGGGTGGCCGTCCAAGGTAGATCAAGAGGTTGTTCAAGCCCGAACAAGTAACTGTCTTTTCCGTTTTTTGACAATTCAATTGCTTGTAACTAGCCTGCTTAGAACAACTGCTTTGATTAAGATTTTGAATGCAAACGATCTTCTAACTCAATTTTGGATATCAATAACATCGAGTAAGGAATACATCGTGAGAAAACCTGTACTACTACTAGACTTGTGAGAGTCCCCGTGAAATTCCAGGGGGTACTCAAGTAATTCTGACATCAAAGGTGGCTACATCCTCACGCGATAAAGGTGTGGTATCTATGTGGAAGGAATTTACCCCGCCAAAAAACTTGGAGTCTATATCGAGAAGCAGAAGATGAGAGTAAACTTACCAAGTTTATAAATGAGTCCATCCTTAAGTTTTTTCCCCTGGAACTGGGTGTAGTTAGCAGCCCTCCATCCAAGGCCGGCTTGCCTGACGTTCCTGAGAACTTCGTTATTCATCAGGCACGGATCACGGTCGCAATGCCAGTAGGCCTCTCCTTCAGGAGGTTGGATGCATTCACTGTTGGAGAAAAAATCATTGTTAGAGATGCGGCAATAAGTTCTAACTCGCTCCAAAATTCGCAAAATAACTTTGCGCGGAGCTTAAATCGGTATATTGTCGTTTAGGCGTCAGGTCAAGAGCCGATCTCAACGCCATCGGTGGCGCAGTGTTATCTTGCACAAATATATTCTCGAGATGAAAAATTCGAAGAGTTTTTACATTTGTTAGACATCCCTTTTTTCATAAAGCCCACGAAGGCCTATTTTGAACATCGGAAAGAACTTAGGGGTAGGAGAAAACTACGAAACACCACCTTCTGTAATCCTCACATACTTCTTTCGCCTCGTCCAAAAATTTTCAGTGGTTGGTTTTTGTATTGACGAGTATTTATGGAAAACGAAGACGCTGAAAAAGCTGCCGACCCAAAATAAGTTGCGATAAAGGATGATGAAAATAGGAATTGCATAAAGTGAAGAAATATGATGCTAAGTCATAAAATCCGTGTAAAGCTGGGGCGGGTCGCCAATGATGGCATAAAAGCCAAGTTTACTTCAATGTTATGTTTCTTAGCTAGCAACAAAATGCATGAATGAATCAACTGCATTATGCGTTGGCACAAATCTGAGCGGAGTCGTGTAACAATAAATGCTATATTTATCCTAATGCCATTCAATACCTTATGACATCACTCAGTTGATACTCAGGGCCAGAGCAAAGTTTTGTAGAAGGCTCACACCTGGTTTCCAGATGGCTATTCAAGATATAGGCTAACACTCAAAGCTGTCTATCTCATGGAATTTGCTATTGGTTGACCGAAATCACAACAGCCTAATAAAATTCGTCTTCGTCTTTTTATGGATATCATTAAATAGTCCTCTCCCGGCCTGAGTGAAGCGGAAAGAAGTGTCAAAATTCGACTGACTAAAAATCAGTCGAGTATTTCAGTTCAGTTCAGTTGTTCTTTGCTTTCCAGGACCTGCTGAGACAGTTACGCTTCTCCGACAGGTATTTGGTCGGATCCCTTCAGTTAGCTGACAACTCTATGCGGCACGTCGTGTTCCAGGTGCAACGACTCGAGTCTGGTCCTTAAGCAGACGGCGAGCTACTCACTACTCACCGTCTGCAAGCCCGTGCTTACGACGGCCGGAAAGTGCCATCGTAGGCGGAGGCTATAATATGGAACTAAGGTATGTAGGTATGTCCGCCCAGCACAGCTCAAAACAAGAGCCCTTTAGTCATCAATAAACCTTCTGCGCCCATCTATTTTGCATTTACAACTAGGGACGCGACATATCGAGGTCGATACTCGATAATGACATTGTTTATCGATCGTAGGCGTCTGTGTATCGATACATCGTACAAGCTGAATATGGTGATAATTGAAGCAATGATGAATGATGGTCAACGATAGCAACTGACATTATTGTTCAATTTTATTGATGAATAGCTTATGTTCGCCGTTGTGCCCACTTGTTATTTTTTCACGCGGATCCATTTTTTTTTCTAAGATAACTTCATATTACATCAGATACCTGTCAGTGAAAATCAGTTCAGTTGTTTTGGAGATTACCACAAATAGATAGACAATTCTTTTTACGAATAGGTACCGTTAGAAACTTCTATGTGAGTATAGTAAAACTTATTAGATAGAAATAGACACTTCAATTTCATTTATCTATAGATATGTGTAGCTATTTTGAATATATTATTGATGATATTCTGAATTTAGCGTGAAACGACAATGTAAGATTTCATCTGCTTGTCACCCCTTATTTGTTGTGAATGAATGGTATGAGGCATCTTTGCTTTCCTAATAAGAGCGTAGACCATGCGAAGATTTCAATGACGTCACTAATCTGACTGGTCTTGGAAGCATATTGTTGGATCTATTTTGGAAATGTCATTTTTAAAGTGAGCGTTGATAATTGTGTGTGATGTCTTGGCTACCTGGCCAGTATTTGCTTTGCCTCTCAACTAAGACCCACGTCAAAAGACCAGATTGGCGTACATGGACGTAAATATTGTACATGTCAACTAAAGTTTTAAAAAAACGGCTTTGTAGCGTAGGTAAATACGTATCTATTATTCTTAGATCTATGCTGGGTGGACTGGCCAGCTCGAAGAATGCTTTTAAACTAGTGTTAAGTAACTACTTCAGTTAAACTTTCTTATTAAAAGGTCTAAGCTCTACAAATCAGACGTCAAAATGGCGTAAGCGCAACATTATACGTTTGTCATATACGCCAACACTAGATGCGAAGGAATACCTTAATTGGCGTTTACGATATTATTGCAAGATGAATAGATACATCAAACACTTTGATGTACGACAGTCCATGGAATGTTACAAAAATCGTAATAGATAAGTAAACTACAAGGGTGTCCAGTATTCTCTGACCTGTCATTTGGCGCCACTAGCGCTGTCAAACGTCACTTTAAACGTCAAACTCAGTACTAAACTGTTAGTTCCTATTTTTGCCGCGTTTTAAGTAAAACCGTGCAACATTAACATGGTTTGAAGTAATTTATGATGCATAAATGTCAAAGTAATGAATTTTATTGCCATAATAACATATTGTTTCCTAAAAGGAGGTGCTTTGTTGCAAATATTTATGTTTGGTCGTTAAAATTGTGTTTTACTACAAAATTATTTAGTTATTCGCGGCAATAATTCGAGAAACCAATCATCCCATTCGTTGTCAGATGAACAGAAACGGACATAAGGTACCTAATTATATTCCCGAAAAAAAAAAAACTACTGTTCCCAAGGAAAACAACAATAACTTTCTAATGATAGATGGCGCTATGTTATTTTCCAAATTCAAATTTAACACTAGTGAAGCCGCGGGCAAAAGTAAGTGTAATAATAGTTATCTGTTGTAATAATAAGATAACATAATTATCCATTACCATAACAGTAACATAATACTCGTACCTACTAGATATTAAAACACTCATTAATCAGTACTTAAATGTAAGCACTGTTTGCCACTTTAATCGGCTCGTTCCAGGGTCGGACTACCCGTATAATAGTCGAGGTGGCACAGGCCCCCCACGGACCACGCTCGTCGCAAGCCAGGCGGTAGGTAGGACCGGGGCCCCCGCACCACAGGCTAGGGCTAAGGTCATAAGACCTAAATGTAAACTAAATCAGATAGTTCATTCATAAACAGTTTTTTTTAAATTCTTTTATTTATTTATAGGTTCGCGTTTGACCACTATCTCGCTCGAAGATGTGGTCGACTGTGAAGCACGCTTGCCTAGAAGTAACTTGACAGTTACAGTTATTGAGAAATTAAATAGAAAAAAAAGAAATTGAAATGGTTGAACCTGAGCAGGCCATCACTCATCAAATAAGTCCCAGCCCTGAGTGGAGCGGAAAGGACTGTCAGACTCGTACTTATTAAAATCTACAGTCTTCCTTCAACTGCCATTTACGTTCCAGGGTTACTGTTGCCAATTTATACCCTGGCAGGCTGTCCCTGAAATTAGTATTGAAAATTAACGTTGATAACTCGGACTTATCATAATAATTCGGGTGATGCTTGATTACTCGGGTGTAATTTATCTATAATAAGTATGTATTTAGGTATATATAAGTATGATTATCAGTTGTCTAGTACCCATAACACAGGCTCTGCTTAGCTTGGGACTAGATGGCGTTGTGTGATAGTTGTGGACTATTATTATTACTTTTGGGCCCTTCTGGGTGAGTCCGCCCCTGTCTCACTCAATCACTCAACAACGGTGACTTCTAAGAAAACACTTAAAATTCAACAGAAAATTGACATTCTTGTAACCAGGAAGTGACTTTGTAATCTTAAGAATGTTACTCATATGTTTTAATTAGTATACTGATGTAATGTGTTATTCTTTGATCATGGTAACAACATATCAGGCACAGAGTAGGTCCTTGTGTATTGTTAAGCCCCATTTAGATAATGCAAAAACTTGAAATAAATTAATAAATAAATTAATAACTTGCCAATAAACGTTTTTTCTTTCTTTCTTTCTTCGATGCAAGTTAAACTCATCTTCCTGTCCTTACCCCATTTTACTTCAGGTAGGCGCAATACGTTTTTTTCTTCCATTCTCCCCTATCAGACGTCACAGTATTTTTATTCATTTACTTCTTTTTCTTTCAAATCATTCCTTAGACAATCCATCCATCTTTTCTTTGGCCTTCCTCTTCCTTTCCATCCAGCAACATTCATACTCATCACTCTCTTATTCACATGAGTCTCATCCCTCCTCATCACATGTCCATACCAAGACAGACGATTCCCTTTAATTTTTTCTGTGACAGGCGCCACTTTCAAACTTTCCCTTATAAACCCATTCATGCAAGTATAGATACATTGATTGCGGTATTTGTTTTGTCAACTAAATTCATTATTCATTATTAGTCCGCAATGTAGTCAAACTTGCATGCAAGTTATTGCATTTTCTAACTGGAGCTTTATTGGTCGAAAACAAATATCGTCCCTATAATATTTTTTTTTTATAATTTAATTTAATGTTTAAAAAATCAGCCCAGTCCATGTAAACTTTAACTGATGAAAACTGAAATTAATAACAACTCGAAAATTATGAAAAGTTGCGGAACATACATGGGGGTGATTCGGATACCCCACGGTACGAGCAAAACTATTTTTCTTTTGGACGTCGATTTTCAGTCCACCCTGTATAGATAAATATCGCAAGTTTATTTTTTTCACAATTCTGCTAGGGTACGGCTAGAAATACTATATTATTTTCCTGCTACAGAAGACTACTTTATTTTCCTGTAAAACTATTTTTATTGGACAACCAGTAATTACAGTTAAAATTGCATATAACTACCTACATAAATATTGTATTTAGTCATTAAAATGACTGCCTACATAGTATGACATGGCTATATAATTTCCTCATCGTTATATTATTACAGATCTCGTTTACTTAGTACGGAATAAGTTTATTATAAGCATAAAATAAAGAGTCAATACATTGTAGGAAAAGTTTTTAAATGACTAATTTTTGTAGAATGCAATTTACGAGGAAAAAATGCTTTAATTAAATATTGATATATCATCATCATTAGCTCTTGTTACATCCAATGCTGAGTATAGGCGTCCTCCTTTATCATCAACAGCCTTGAAACGCAAAGGACAACCGAAGGAATGGAGTGATTTTTAGTCAGTAAGAGTCTTACAGTCCCTTCTGCTCCTAGGGTTCCAGGACTCATTTGATGATTCGAAACCAGAAAAAAGTCAATTTAATGTGGTCACTGAGTCGCGGGCAACCGATGGATGCAAGTTGAGTCGCGGGCAACCGATGGATGCAAGTGGAGTCGCGGGCAACCGATGGATGCAAGTGGAGTCGCGGGCAACCGATGGATGCAAGTGGAGTCGCGGGCAACCGATGGATGCAAGTGGCGAATTGTCGTTCGGCGTGGCGGTCTAAGGGGGAGGCCTATGTTCAACAGTGGACGTCTTCGGGCTGATGATGATGATGAATGTGGTCACTACGAGGCACTGTCGTCGCACACACGGCGAATTGCCTTCATTATTTAACATCTACAGGGTGATTTCATTAAAACGGCATGGTATGACGATGACGACAAACGTAAAAAAACTATGACTAAACCATTTAATTAAAATCATCTAATTATCACTTTAGAACATTTCAAGCGCATTGTATCATCATGCAATGATATAGCATTGAATGCGCACACTAATTGTTAATTCAGTATTTAACAGAACTATTAGCAGTTCTGACATCATACTGTATAATTCAGTGTTCAGAACCTTGAGCCTTGTTAGGTGGACTGGAAACTGATCACGTTTCTCACAATTGGGAGATGATATCAAGTTGTCTTGGATTAATTTAATATCATTGTTTAATGCCTCTAACAGTCAGCGAATTGTAACGGCCATTTTTTTTCCACATGAGGTCACAAACAGAATCTTTATTTTGATTCTAGTTTGTGTCTATCGGGCGCGCCGCAATTGCGGCGGTAAGACCCCTCTTTGAGGAGTGGCTGGAGAGACGTCACGGCGTCCTGACCTATCGGATGACGCAGGTCCTCACCGGACACGGAAGTTTCGGGAGGTTCCTGTGCCTGATGGGGAAGGAGGAGACGCCCGGGTGCCACCACTGCGAAGATCGCCTGGAGGACACAGTAGAGCATACGGTGCAAGACTGCCTCGCTTGGGCAGAGCACCGACGTGTCCTCACGGCGGCGATAGGCGGAGACCTCTCGCGCCCGGCATTGGTTGCGGCCATGCTGCGGGGCGAGACGGAGTGGGAAGCGTCTCCTCCTTCTGCGAGGCAGTAATGCTCGTGCAGGAGGAGGCGGGCCGCTTGAGAGTGAGGACAGCGTCCTCCCTCCGCCTCAACCGCAGTGGTAGGCGCCCGCGGCGTCGGACGTCAGCAGATGATCTCCGACCACCGTAGGCGCGGGCATGCGGGCAGCGAGTAAAGGGCAACTCGCTGCCCGACCATGGACCATGCCCGGGTCGACGGCGCGTCGTGTCCCACGCGCGCCTCAAAGAGCGTCAGCATAATGACGCGGCCCCCCTCCCAGAGGGCCAAAGCCTGCCGGGGTCGCGGGATTATTTTCTTACCGTGACCCCGGAACATAAAGGGCTATTGAAGGACACCGTGGATTTTAGTCAGTAGAAGTCTTACAGTCCCTCCCGCCCTGCCCGGGGTGGGAGGACTCATTTGATGATTTTACCACGCTAAAAAAAAAAAAAAAATCGTGGTCACAATCAGCCTACAGAAAAGTTTTAAAGCTTAAATTCCTGTGGTTGCCTCGCATATACATTGGGGTTGTTATACGAGTAAGTTCGCCACAAAAATGATTTCCCACGAAAAAAGTATGTCCTACTAATATTATAAATGCGAAAGTTTGTGAGGATGTATGTATGTGTATATAGATATGTTTGTTACTCTTTCACGCAAAAACCACTGAACGGATTTGGCTAAAATTTGGTACACAGATAGTTTATAACCTGGATTAACACATAGGATAGTTTTTATCCCGATTTTATGTTACCGTGGGATAATTTTCGAGTTTTAGCGGGTGAAGCCGCTGGCAACAGCTAGTATAATATAAATTAGCAAAAAGTTTTTGTTTTTTTTTTTTTTAATTTAGATTACCTTTTTTAGTTTCGACCCACTCATTTCCGCACGGGGATAACAGAACAATTAAATAATAAAATCCAGCACAAAACTGCCGAAAACGAGGACACAATGTGGAATCTGAACAGAAAGTACTGGGAGAACAGGATCAAAACTTTTTCGAAAGAAGTAATTTTTATGGCGAACTTACAACAGCCCTTACATTGGCGCTACAATTGTTTGCCAAACGCGACAGTAATTACTTTAGCGGTTTTTTAGTAATTTTAGCTTGTAGAACTTAGAACGTGTAATATTAGCATAGACATACAAATATTTGCATACAACGTTAACCACTTAAACGGTATGCAACAAAATAAAAAAAAACACCAGGAAACAATCAATTTACAAAAAAAAAACACGTTTTACTAAAACGTTAATATCCTCAAAAATAACAAAATCCATTACTTTAGAACAGGTAATCTTTTTTCGTTTCCTTTGTATCTAGGTGTCTAAATAAAAATGACGAAATACTCGAAACAGTTTTCCGCACAAAAACTTAGTTCGTTGACCGATGTGCTCAGCTCAAAGTCTAGATTTAGTTCCTAAATGTTCGCGTCACGGTGTCAAACTTTTGTTAAAAACTAAGCGAATTAAATTAAGAAAAAAAGACACGGCTGTGAGTAATAGAAATAATACATTTAAAGGAAGGATAATAAAATTTTAGTCTGACACCACAGCCTCAACTCAAAAGGCTTGCGTTGGAACATTCGATAATTTATACACCCAAAACAGTCATGCGCTATATTATTTTTCATTGATAATATACTTAACTGATAATTTTAAATAAAAGAGAATTTAATATGAAATAAATTCTTAAATATCAATATCAATCTACTTTTGAAAATCATTTTACTAATTTAACGGTGTCCGACGATGAATTAAAATTAATCGGTTGATTAAAAAACCGAATCAAAAATACCAATCTAATTATAATAAAGAACACATAACATTTGAGTATTTTATTATCACACTGTTTATGCCGTCTAGAATAACACTAATATTTGATATCAAGAGAAATAATTAATATCATCTCATTTCAGAGAAAGGCTAGAAATATTATTGACAGTCGATTAAATATCTATATCACAATGATTTTATATGCCACTAGCAAACCCGGCGAACTCCGTTCCGCCACCAGATGGCTTCGTTTTATGTAACATTTCTGTATGTGAAAAAAGATTTTCCCGCTTTTCTGTTGAAATTTTTCCTGAATTTTCTTTGCTATAAACCTCACGGAGCCCGAGACCTTTCCAACGAATGCAAAACCGTGGAAATCGGTTCGTGCGTTCTGGAGTTATAGCGTCAGGAAGGAAAACCCGACTTATTTTTATATATGCCATATTATGCTGTTTGTAGTTAAATCTATACTTAGTGTATACAGCTGAAGAAATTTTTTGCGTGTGTGTTTGTTTGTTTGTCTGAACGCGCTAATTTCCGGAACTACTAGTTCGATTTAAAAATATTTTTGTATGGATAGTCTATTTATCAAGGCTCTTATTGGTTGTAGCCTAAGTTTATATAACCTACTAGCAAACCCGGCGAACTCCGTTTTGCCACCAGATGCTTTTTCTTTGCTATAAACCTCACGGAGCCCGAGACCTTTCCAACGAATGCAAAACCGTGGAAATCGGTTCATGCATTCTGGAGATATAGCGTCAGGAAGGAAAACCCGACTTATTTTTATTTATATAGTAGATAAGGCTATAGGCACAGCGGGTGTGAAACAATGGGGACAGCTAGTTTTAGAATATACCTAGTTGCTTTATTTATCGACGTACTTTACCCAATTCGGAACCAAGAATAACTCAAAAACTATTAAAAAATCGCGTGACATAAATGAGGGTGATTCGGATACCGCGAGGGACATACATTTTTATTTTGGACGTGAATATTTTGGACACCCTGTACTTATTTGTACATAATGAGTAAACAATAAAAATTCAAATCGGTTGTCCAGTAGTTTCTATCCTGACAGTTTTAGCTATAAAGACGGAAACTAATTTGCTATCAAATTTATTTTATTTTTATAGCTGTCTGGCTAAAAGAGATCAATGATAAATAATAATTTGCATAAATTAAATGCAGGTGTGAATCTTTTAAATTAATAAGTAGGTTATTTAGCTCACAGGTGGCAATTTAAAAAAATGTGTAACTTAAGACATTGTTAACAAGTAAACTTGAAAGCAAGAAGGATCATTTTCAAGACGGAACTCGCCGCGCGCATTTTAGAACTGGCCGGCTAATTTTTATTATTACTACTTCGACTCTGACGTTTTGTGAAACAAGACATTACTTTTCTTTACTGAACTGATATAATTTACTTATTGCTTATGAACATTAAAACATCTCAAGAAAAACTATCTTTATTTGAATACACTTGAAGATTTAACAGACATTAATTAATATTTTAGACCGTTTGCTAAATAAATTAATGAGATTGAGTCCGTCACCTACATAAAATATCCATAGCAAAAAAACATTTAATAAACTGCTCCATCTACTACCTACATCTTGTTTTTTTTATCGTAGTAACATTATCGAATGGAGCTGTGGTAGCCCAGTGGTATCGGTCCCGACTTACGAGTTGTAGGTCGTGGGTTCGAACCCCGCCAGGCGCATTACTTTGTGTAATTTGTTTCATCGCCACTGCTCTCAAAACGGTGAAGGAAAAGATCGTGAGAAAACCGGCATGTCATAAAACCAAAAATTCGAAGACATGTGACATCCACCAACCCGCACTGGGCCCGCGTGGTGGATTATGGCCCACTCCCTCTCACAGAGAGGAGGCCTGTGTCCCAGCAGTGGGAACATTATAGGCTGATGATGAATGATGATGAACATTATCGAATTAGTCATCACACCCTAGGGAGGGACAGGATATAGCCTGTCAGACTCGTACTGACTAAAATCCACGGTGTTCCTTCACTTTAGCCCCTTCGTCCACTAGGCAACGCAAGTCTCCGATACCTTACGACTTTGACATCCATTGACGCGTGGCTGGGTACGAACCTCTATGGATTTGTATTGCGATAGTCACCTGGATACTAAATTCGTAAGGTATCGGAGATTTGCGTCGCCTGTGTACGAAGGGGCGTAGGGGAAAGGTGTACGAGATGATTCCCTTAAGGGAGATTGCTTGTAGATTAAAAGATATCCTACATAGCGCGAATGTAAATACGTATATACATAGTAAATTTATTTATCTTATTGTTGGCATACTCAAAATTTTGATTTTTTCGATGCTTTACTATTAAAAAAACACATTTTTAAAACGTTGTCAAAGGATCATCTTGTACACCCCGGTGTCCAAGATGATCCCAGGATCCAGGAAGAGAATAACCCACATAAAACCATAATCTCGGTTTATTTTTTCACCTATATATTTGATTGTACTGACAGCCACCTTATTTTTGACTTTTGCCCGCGTTTTTAGTGATAATACAGGCAATCCAAACTGTGCTATATGGCATGCCATTTTTAACAGCATCCAGTGCTTTGATCATGGAGTGTTCTGACCACAATCCGCGTTTAGTTTTTTTTTATAATTACGAGGCATAGTCTTAAACCAAAAATATATGAACTTAAACATAATAACATACAAAGGTTAAAAATATCCCCGTAATAGTAGGTATGTTACCGGTTTACAAGAAGATCCGTGGGGATCATCTTGTACACCGGTAACATAATCATCTTGCCCCAACATAAACTTTTTTATTCAATGTTCGATAACTTAAACTATGTGCTTTCAACTGTTACCATGCTATTAAAAAAACAAAATAGAGCAATTTTTAAAGCTAACTTATACCACAGCCTAGTAATAAAGTACCTAGAACAAATTAGATATAAACTTCAACTCACCCTTACCTTAGATCAAAGTAACGGAATATTTGTTTTTTTTCTCAAAAAATTTAATTGTCACTCTCGACACCACTACTTTTGACTGAGGCGGGGGAATATCGGGGACTACGTTTTACCATTAAAAACAACTAGATGACGCTACTGGCTTCGTTGCAATATCAAAGGATCATCTTGCCTCGACGGATCATCTCGTACACCTTTCCCCTACGTTACATTACAGCAGGGTCACGGTTACCTGTACCCATACCATGAGTTGTCATTACGATACTCGATCAACGATATCGACCGCGTTATTATATATTATTATTTTTTATTATCTATCTATCTATCTTCTATCTATATCTATACTTATAATAAATCTGTAGAGAGGTCAATTCTGTACATGAAATATATTTCCAAAATAACTATCAGGGGGTGATTACGGATCGATACTGATGCCAAAAATGCAATTATTAAAATAATTGTCTGTCTGTCTGTCTGTCTGTATAACCGTTATAGAAACAAAAACTACTCGACGGATTTTGACGAAACTTGGTACAATTATTTTTCATACACCTGCGCTGGTTATAGTATACTTTTCATCACGCTACAATCAATAGGAGCAGAGCAATGAAGGGAAATGTTAGGAAAACGGGAGAAGTTACTCCATACACGCTAATCTTCGGAAGTACTGGGCGGATTTGATTGTTTTTTTTTTGTTGTATAGCTATTAAGTCTGGGCAACATATAGGTTATAATTTATCTTGGTAACTCGAACACCTGATGCACAACTGCAATAGATCAGCTAAACTATAAGAGACACAAAAATAGCGCCATAGCAAAAATTGTTCCGCGTGATGAGCATTTCCTGCTGAGAAAATAAATTTGAAGATATGGAACACCTGATGTGGAACTCCAAGAGCCCAGCTCAACGACGATATAATACTAGACTCCTAATAACAGGCGACCGATGTCTGCCAACACATTAGGCAAAAAAGTCTTATATCCGTCTCATTTCGACCAATCCTGTGAGCCGTAAACATACGTTGAGACAGAACAGACCTTGAGTTAGCCAATCACAACGCAGTACCCCGCCCCCCTCGCTTACGTAGTACCTCAGCGAGTTGGCAGAATAGTTTTGTTCGTTAGATCGTGCAATGCGTAGTCTAGTATTATATCGTCGTTGGCCCAGCTACACTATTACATATACAGTAATGACGACTTAGCAAGAGTTGTTCAGCCTGATGAGCACTCCCTGTAGTCGTATGCAAATTGAGATCTGAAACAACTGATGTGGAATTCCAAGAGCCCAGCTACACTATAACATATAATTATATGAATAACATCTTAGCAAGAGTTGTTTAGTCTGATGGGCATTTCCTGTTGACTTACAAAAATCAAAGATCTGGAACGTCTGGAATCATCATGCGCGTCCCGTTGTTTTCCCGTCCCCAGGCTCTAAGAATTCGACATCAGACGTTTCGGATCTTCGATTTTGACGACCTCATTGTCGCTGGCATAAGCAACAGGTTCCGCGTACGAAGTCGCTGGCAGAAGCTAGTACTAAATAAAATAATGTATTTAAGAGTCTATACGTTATTACAGGTTTGTTGAAATCTAATCTGTCCGATGACAAGCACTATCTGTGTTATTTAGTTTCAATAGGTACTTGCCTATCTTCTTTGATAAAGGATGCACACTAACATGCAATCACGATTAGCTAAATAATTTCCGGCTTCTAATAGAGTCATCTCATTACAGTACATAAACTACACAGATATAGCATACAGGTATATAATGACATACAATACGTATTCTTTGCTGTGAACAATGTTTTTTTGTGTACTTCTAAATGATATGTAACTACGCCTACTTCCAACAAACTGATTGAGATGACATTTTGGACAACCTGTACAATTCTGTTGACAATACATTATAATAATGATTAAATCTACACTAATATATGTCACAAAAATAATGTTTGTGACAAAAATCTACACTAATACTAGCTGACCCCGCAAACGTTGTTTTGCCATATAAGTAAATTTTTCCTAGAAAAAAAAAAGTTCGAAAAATAGATAATAGCCGATTCTCAGACCTACTGAATATGCATACCAAATTTCATAAAAATAGGTCAAGCCGTTTCAGAGGAGTACGGTAACTAACATTGTGACACGGAAATTTTATATATAAGACTAGCTGACCCCGCAAACGTTGCTTTGCCATATAAATTAAAAAAAAAAATAGATAGTAGCCGATTCTCAGACCTACTGCATACGCATATAAAATTTGGTAAAAATCGGTAGAGCCGTTTCGGAGGAGTACGGTACATTGTGACACGGAAATTTTATATATAAGATAATGTTTGTAATGAATAAACACAAAAACTACTGGACCGATTTCAAAAATTCTTTCACCAGTTGAAAGCTGCTTTGGGACTAGGTAAGTGACAAAGGAAATTGGGGGGGAAGGGGGTGGGGTTGGGTGAGCATTGAAAGAGAAGAAATAAAGCTTCTGTTTCTACTACGTTCTTCTTTTGAGTGACATTTTAGTGCTGTGAAGTGAACGCACGATCGAACTGATTTGCTTGAATAAAGTAAATTATCGCAGATTATGAACGTGCCAAAAGAAAAAAATCTCTAAACAAAACGTTCGAAATTCTAACGGTATCTCTTGGGTGAACATAACAGAACAGCACTAGTGTCTACGCCACGACTGAAGTCGTTTTGACGCGTCGCTAGTGTCTATGTGAGATTAAAAAAATGTAGTACCACGAATTTTCCGCAGGACTTCAGTCGTAGCGCGGACGCACTGTGATGTGTAGGTACCCAAGATCTTCCGTCAAATATTCTCGCCAACATTTGCCACACAATTTGTACCAATATTGTGTCATTGGCGCTGTTATTTCACACATAATTGATGGCACAAACAGTTACGTCATACGGTCTGTCAATCACATTCTGACATTGACATTGATTGTAAACGGTAGGCGGTTAGCATAAACAAACATTGTAATAAAAGTAGTTCGGATACAATTATGTAAGCTTTATGGTCGTGACTTAATAATCAAATAGAGACGACGATACTGTTAGTCATCGTTTTTACGATATTACAATCATAGAGATACTTCCTAAGTTTGTACTAGATAGTGAATATAACATGCACGAAATAAATGCTATTTATTAAAAACTGTCAAATACCTATTCGATTTAAACTTGGATTAAAAAATGACCAGATTCCGTGTTCAAAACAAAACGTAACGTTTTGACGTGATAACGTCATAAAATTCGATGGCCGGCTGCACGCACTAAAAAAGATGACGTCATACGGCGTTACCTCGCTCTGTAGCGTTCCATAGTAACGGTGGCGGGTCAATTGTTTGTTTATAGCAACGTAAGTGCAGTATTTTCTTATGACGCGGACGTTGTCACTTTCAACTAACGTCAGTATACCGACTTTACAGACAACCGATTTTTTAGTTTTATACATGTGTTAGTGAGCGCCAAACACATTTAAATGTTTTCCTTGGAGATGTTCACTTGTTTTACGTAGCTATCGAACGAAGGGGTTAATTTTTCTTCCTTTTTTTGGCTTTAATCAGTGGCCTACTAATAATCTGGACATTTTAATCTATATTATCGATAGTTGAAGCGTAAGTTGCCTATAATGTTCCCACTGCTGGGAGTGCTGGGACACAGGCCTCTTCTCTGTGAAAGGTTAAAAGGCTGTTTTTCGTGAAAAAGTGTCAAATATTACTCAAAACTCTGACTACCTAATTAAATCTGCAATTTATTGATGCTATGAATATTTCTATTACCACCGCCATGGTGTATAGGAACTGAGTCTTGCAACAACTTTGTAATCACATAAAGTCCAATAAAAATCAGTTAAAAAAAATTAATGACTCATAGATATTTTCGTTCGTCAATACTTGAATTGGTAATAAAAACTGATGTCACTCTAACATTGAACGAATTAAAAAAAAACTTGTTTATAGCATGTCAATGAAATAACTTGTTTTGTTAAGAAAACTGCTTACGTCTGGGTCAGTTAATAGCTAAACAAGGCTCCGATTTAGAACATGAATTACGTAGGGATTTAATGTAAAGTCTATTCCCACGGTTGGGACACAGGCCTCCTCTCTGTAGAGTGGGCTGTAAAATAATACGCGGTCTACGTTCGAATGTTTCAGACAGAATGGGCCAAGTGCGATTTGGTAGTCATTAAATTCTATTTAACGGTGGATGGAGCATGCCTTGTTAAGTAATTGAAAACTATGTTGCTGCTTCACGCAGTGCAAAAAATTGTCAGTGGATGTTTTCGAAATTTTAGTTCCAGGACATTGTGGTTTCCCCAATGTTTCCCTTCACTGTTTAGCGAAAAAGGCTATGAAAAAAAAAGTTACACAAAAGCCGAGTGGAGCTGTGGTAGCCTTATTCCGGAAAGACGAGGGTTCGAGTCCCACTAGCAGCTTTTTTTATCGTGGTAAAATCATCAAATGAGTCCTCCCACCCAGAAAAGGACGAGAGTGACTGTCAGACTTGTACTGAGTAAAATCCACGCTGTCCTTCAATAGTTGTTTACGTTCCGGGGCCACGGTTTCCTCATATCACAGTCCCGCGACCCCGGAGACAGTCCCGCCGCCCCGGGTCACATTGAGCTACCACCTATTTACATATGTATTTGTTTTTGATTTACAGGCGGTCGGACAATTGGGTTTTTCCATAGAAAATCTTGGTAGCTGTGGAGTTTGTTAGAACTGTAAGTAAATGTTCTCCCTTTGAATATTTATGAAAAAGATGATACTTACCATCTATAGTCTATACTAATAATCTATAGTCTATACTAATAATGCTCTAAAGCTGAAGAGTTTGTTTGCTTCAACGCTCTAATCTCAGGATAAACTGATTCGAAATGAAAAAATATTTTGTGTTGGATATAATCTATTTATCGAAGAATGCTTTCTACACTAACATTAAAAAGAGGAAAAATTTGTATTTTTGTTTGTTTGTAATGGATAAATTCAAAAACTTTCACCATTAGAAAGCTACATTATCTGCGAGTAATAGGCTATATTTTATTTTAGAAAAAATAAATAATAACCGACCTAAGGTGTAAAAAATCATCCAAAAAAGTTCCTTATTTGGCGTACGCCGCCTAAACTATAAAAGATAGAACCCTTTATTGTTCTAATAAATTAATTCACGGAGGAAAAATACGCGCGGACGAAGTCGCGGGCGAGCCGAGCAGCGTATTTTGTTTAGTTTCGTCGAAAAAGGCACCAATTTTTGTCATTACCTTTTCTATTAAATAAGTTTAGAGATTCAAAGACAATGGTCGTTGCAAATTCGACAATAAAGTGGAATTTCATTAAGTGATAAATATTTGATTAATTCACATATCCTAAGGTCATACCGATTGTTGTTTATACAAAATTCAACCTTAAAACTTGCTAATGTGTTTAGTGTTTACATTTTAACTAACCAAACTGTTTTAGAACCAGTAGGAGGTCTCAGAAACATTGGAGAAGCTGTGAAATACGATATTATGAAGATTTGTGAAAAGGTCAAGTAATTTAGGGCAGATAATATGTGAACTATTTCACTACGTTGAATAAATATTGCGAAGAATTTTCTACTGACTGCTATGCTATGTGTCGCGGACTTGATGTTCGCATAACATAGCTTATGGGCATAGTATAATAGAATAGAATATATTATGTAGGGGAAACTACCGAATTTTACGTAGGCCTAAGTTATAGCTAATAAATAGTAGCAGTAATAAATCTATGTTTTTTATTGTGCACAGAAATCTTAATAGAAAGAAACATTTTACATCTCATTAAATTAAAAAAGAAATCACGCAAGTCCAATTTTACGATTTTCTTGATGCGAAACAGAAAACGTAGGAGCATTTTATTGCTTCGGTGAAGTGTAGCATCTCTAAAATAGTAATAAAACAAGATCGTTGAAAAGAACACTCGATGACTCAACTTAAGTGATTTCATAGAAAGAAAAAAATCTTTGAATATCTCGAGCGAGAGAAAATAAGAAAAAATACACCTAGCACGCTTCTAAATAAAAAGTATGAGCAAAAACGTAGACATAAAGCGCGAATAAATTGGCTATTTATTTGAAAAGAAAAGAAAAATGTATTGCTTTTTCTTAATTTGATTTTTTGAGTAACACTGTACCTCATTGTAGTTTGATTAAATAAAGTTTATTATTCATGCAATAAAAGAGTATGAGTTTTTACGCATAGGGTTGTACCTGTTCGATCAACCTAAAATATCGATTTATTTTTCCAAAGTTTTTTTTTATTTAACAGATAATAAAACTTTGATTGTTTGATTGATTGTGTATTGAATGATATTATGTCTATCTCGTGATCTATTAAGTTTTTTTTTTGCAGTGGCTACAAAAACATAGAGCTTCTGTTCATTTATATACATCTAATTAATAACTACAAAACGGTCCATTTAGCGGGTAGGTGAAATAAAACGTTACTTTTTACTTTAGCTAGCGATAGATTTGTGTTCGGTATAAACTCAGAGCATTTATTTTAATAGAAACCATTCATTTACAAGCAATTTAGAATAGACGTTGGTCAAAATGTTGAAGCTTATTGAATGGGCGCTTTCACATTAGACGATAACGGTAACGATACGACACTGACATAATTATCGTCTCCTCTCGCTCATTTTCCCTAGAAAGGTATGAAACTACCGATGTCGCGTCGTAAGATGAACAGACGTCGAACGACTGTCATCACGGGTAAAACCTGGACAAGCAAAGTTCGGACACAATTCTGGCTTTGCACGATGATGAAAGATATACGACATTTCGACAGCATTTTAAATGGCGAAATTCCTCATACGAGTAGTTTCATAAAAGTAAGTGTCATTAATTTTATATATGTTTTAGAACATTGTTCTGTTTATTTTACTTGCCAGTATTTTATGTAATAAAACGTGCGTTGACACTGTTTGATGACAACGACGGCGACGATGTGAAAAAATAACGTTTCAATGGCCAGGTGTGTATTTAGTGTAATGATGCTTATGAAAGGTTTTTAAACTTTCTTTGTGAATAAATGTTTGACTTGTTCTAAATTTCACACACATATGTTTATGATCTTGTCGAAATAAAAAATCCAAGGAAACTTTTCTAAGAGCTAAACTCAAAGACAGCCACCAGCTCGCACTATTTGGCTCACTCCACAAAAAGATCAAAATTCTCAACACAGCAGTGAAACACCATAAAATTGGATTATATAAAGAAAAAAAACTACGTGTGTCATGCATTTTTTTTAATTTAGATGCTGTTTATTCAACTACTACATGGAAGTTAAAAAAAAGAATTCCCAGAAATATTTTGGCATCATACAACTAATTAACATTCCACCTTTCGAAGGTAAAGCTTGTTAAAGCTGCGGTATGCACAAACGCAAATAAGTGCTAATTTGACCGCAAACAGCCAGATGTTTGTATGGTACATAATTTGCATAATCAGCTTACTAACATTGTCTAGACGACCGTTTTGCGGGAATATGCAATGACTAGCTTCTGCTTGTGGATTTCCTCGCCTTCATTAGTTTTGCTAGTGTCACTGTCATTAGTTTAGTGAATAGCAAACTTTTTTCCCAGCGGAACTGTCATATTAGGTAACCATAATTATTACACCGTTACAACGTGGATTTTAGTCACTAAAAGTCTGACAGCTGCCCTGATCGGGAGGACTCATTTGGTGATATATAGAACAAAAAAAAAAAGAAAAAAAGTCGGTACCCGGAGGTGTGATCTCGTCGGCGGCGTGGCGGTGGTGTGAGGGCCGTGTTTATAGAAAACAGCACTGCTGGTCAGACACTGGTCCATCTAATCTCTTTCGACAATAATAAAGTGACACAGAGCAATAAAAAGCAATTTTCATTCGAAATTAGTTTCTGACGTCATTAGATAAAGTCATGGTAAATGACGTCATTTCCACGTAATAACAAACCAGTCAGTATTGCGCAATTTATTGACTATTCCGTTGAATGACGAACGCTTCAACGTCACTGTCACTTTCAACTAGTGATGTAACGCTCAAGGCTAATGTATCGATAATTCGGTTTTATGTTGTTATTTTTTTATTTAATTTAAATAGTCGTCAAAGCAGATTGGATTAATTAATTCTGATCAAATGTCAGTGTTGATAACGCGTCAGAAAAAAAAAACAGGGTGTTAAATTAGACGATGGTGCGATACAACTACGATTAAGGATCTATTTAATGGCAATCTTTTTATTCACTGATAGTCAGCTAAATCCAGGTTTTAAAAGCATGAAAGGGGATTGCCCATTCTAGGCCCTCAGTGGACAAACGACTAGAGAAAAATACTACTATGCATTAATTATGCCATAAAAAATTGGTATTTACGTTTTTTCAATTTACCGCCACTACAATCTACAATTATTCGTTAAAAAAAGTAATTCTATTAAAAAAACGGAAGTTTTCCTGTATTTAACTTTTAATATTTGATGTCCATCTTGGGCCTAGGGCACTATGGAGGGTGGGCATTCCCCTTTTACAAAAAAAAAAACAATTTCCAATAGTTAACCCCATCGTTTACACAGTTTGTTTAATATATAACTGACTTCTACAACCCAGTTACTGGGTTATATTATAACAATGATCATATCTCTGTGTAAGACTAGTTAATCTATATTCTAGATTCACACCTTGAAATACTGTCAGGGATCTACAAATCATAGCCGGGACCAACGTACATAAAAACTTAAGGTAATATTTAATATTTTCTCCATTATTACCAGCAAACATTAAAACCCGATCCATCAGCGTTCCAAAAAGATTGCAATTGCACACAAAGTAGACAGATTGATATAAATGGGTCGCGAGTAGTATAAATAGCTCACAATGATCGATTCGAGCGAAAAACGTTTGCTCACTTATTCAGGTCAGGGCTCTTAGATTGATTCGGCGAAAACGTATTTTGCCGAAAACTAATGAGTCTTATGCCCATCACTAACTCTGACTTCTTAATCTTTATGGTGCGTTGGAATTTCGACTCTGAACGTTTACCTGAAGTTTGAAAATCTTTTATTTATTTGTTATCTGTTTGTTAGTGGTTTTGGTGATTTACTGAATTGTAAATGTTTTTTTTTAGTGTTATCATTCTTTCTAGAGTAAATATTAGTTTCATGCCTACAAACATTGTTTGAAGGTTGCCCCATTTCTTTACAGTGAATTCTTGCCGAACTCCTTTTTTTTTGCGTATTTATTTTTTCATGATGGATGGATTTGGAGAAATGATTTAGGTTTACACGTGCCTGATTAATCTTATCCTGTTAGGTATTGGATTATTCAATAACTGGGTTACAAGGTTAAATATGGAGTCGCTTCGTACAAATTGTTGTTCAGCTACATTAGGTTGCTCTGCAAGTAGTTGGGAGAAGAAAGGTTGGGACACTGACTGAACGATCGACTTCAATTCTCGCACAGAACTAAAATGTATGGTTTTAGTTCTGGGTCTGGCTGTGTTTGTGACTTTAACAGCCTTCAGTACGTAAGACCGTAAGGATTACACCACATCTGGCAGCACGGAATCGCCTTTTTCCGTCGCCCTTTCTCTTTCTGTCGCTTAAAACTGCCATTTGCTAGACCGAGACAGAATGCATAATGCGATAGCACGCGACGGAATCCGTGAGGCGGCCGGCTGCTGTCGCATTGTCTCGGTCTAGCAAATGGCAGTTCTAAGCGACAGAAAGAGAAAGGGCAACGGAAAAAGGCGATTCCGTGCTGCCAGATATGGTTCAACCCTAAAACTGCTAATGTTTGTACGCATCCACGATACAGAAGACACCCTATTGTGGAGCAGAGTGGAGAAAATATCCAAAATTTTAATTGTTAAGGCGTTCCCTCACAGCGAGCATTCACCTGGGTGTCGAGTCTGCTAATTATTTTTCAGAATGGCGCCACAATGGCGTTTCAATTTTCGAACCATTTTTTACTCAGCAGTAAAAAATGGTTCGAATAAGCACTACAATTGAAACGCCATTGTGGCGCCATTCTGACTAATAATTAGCAGACTCGACACCCTGTAATGTAACGTTACGGCTTCGAACATTTCATCAGTGAGGGAAGACAATCGAGCATCACAATGCGCACCTTCCAAATGTATACTAAATGTACGCGAATGCTCGTCAGTCAGGAAGGTAGTATTGTAATGTAATGCTCAAAGTCGAATCTATAATGATTAATGATAATGATACATTACACGCGAATGCTTCCGGCGCCTTTAAACACGGGCTAAAAGCTGTGTCGCGCAAAAACCAGTTATATTTTCAAGTCCCGTTAAATAGAGAGAATACAAATCGAAACACAGTAGCAGCTACTAGAAGAAAAAAAAACGGAAATTCCAACAACAGCTTGATCGATTTGAAAATGGAACTAAGATCCTTATACTCAGCTGTAGCTCTGGCACAAATACACTCGAAAATAACCCTCCATCTGGCTCAGTTGAGTAAAAAATGTGTTGTTTACATTGCCCATATAAACACTATGTAATATTATTCCAACATCAATTCTACATGTCCTTGACATAGTAAGTTGTTATTTTTATTCGGATTTATTTATTTATTCTTTGATCATACAATCGTAACTATTGCCCAGTAAAGGGCTTCCGTGTCTCGTTAAAATTCTGTTCACATTAAAAAATAACATTTTTTTATTGTCTACGCCTCACGGTCACATAGTTGAATGTATTAGAATTTGTCATTGTCTATGGGAATATGTCATTGTTGAAATGAAACGTATAAATAAATAAATAAAGTTGTTTTGTCTGCTCCGTTGGCGCCATGTTGCCTTATTAATTAATTGCGCCGCGCTTAAATTGTGCGTTAAATTGGCTCAAACTTTTACTGAATTGGCGAAGCGATTGGCTGTCATTTACGGAACTAATATTTGCATGGCGTAAGATGGTTGCGATGACCATTCGTCACATTAGCTACTATGTCTCCTATTAAGTCATCGTTCGTTATCTTTTTTTTTTGCACTTACGTACACTAGGAATTTTACGTTCACTCAGAGATGCATTACGTAAGCAATTCAACAGAGCCAAAAACACTAGACTCCCAAACGACTGGGAACTATACAAAGAGACCCAGTACACATATAAAAAGCAAATCAGAATAGCCAGAAAGACAGCCTGGCGCAAATTCTGTGAATCTATTGAGACCAACAACGAAGCCGCAAGGGTAAGGAAAATCCTCTCAACCGACCAAGACCGAACCCTTGGAACGCTGAAAAAACCCGACAATACATATACACTCACGGACCTGGAAACCAGTAAGGTCCTTCTTGAGACTCACTTCCCCGACTGTAAACTCCTAGAGGACAGGACATGGGAGGCGGAACCAGACTGGACCCCAACGGACATGGACTGGTCCAGAGCCCACAGCATAATAACGGAAGACCGGATAAGGTGGGCCATTAACACCTTTCAGCCATATAAGTCCCCAGGACTAGATGGCATCTTTCCGGCCCTACTACAGTGGGGGATTGCACATCTACTACCATACCTGATGGAAATCTATCAGGCCTGCATAGCACTTAGACATATACCCCTAGCATGGCGGGAGGTAAAAGTCATCTTCATACCCAAACCTGGCAAAACGGACTACACCCAACCCAAGGCTTATCGACCTATAAGCCTTACATCTTTCCTACTGAAGACCCTCGAGAGACTCTGTGATAGGTATATCCGAGACGGACCTCTTCGGGAAAAACCGCTTCACAAACAACAGCACGCATACTCCACGGGCAGATCAACGGAATCCGCGCTACATAGCGTAGTATCCAAGATTGAATGTGCAGTGGACCACAAATGCTCAGCACTGGCCGCCTTTATTGACATTGAGGGCGCCTTTGACAAAACCACGTTCAACAGCATCAACATGGCCTTAGACAGGCACAACATAGACCCAACCCTGAGCGGATGGATTAGCAACATGCTCAAGCAAAGAGCTGTACAAGTTACAGTAAATGACACTACCAGGGCCATCGTGGCGAAAGGCTGCCCACAAGGGGGAGTCCTCTCACCGCTACTATGGAACCTGGTCGTAGATGACCTCATTAAAACACTAAATGAAAATGGTTATTTCACTGTAGGGTATGCCGACGATATAACCATAATAATAAATGGCACTCACGAAAATACCCTGTGCAACCTCATGCGCCAAGCATTGAAAATAGTGGAGGACTGGTGCAACAAACACCAGCTATCTGTAAATCCTTCAAAAACCGAGCTGATTCTCTTCACAAAAAAGAGGAAGCTACCGACCCTACAGCTTCCACGCTTCTTTGGAACCACCCTAAGCCTATCAACTGAAACCAAATACCTGGGCATCTTTTTGGATAAACAGCTGAATTGGGCAAAACACATCAACTACATCACCACAAAAGCCAGCATATCCCTGTGGCAATGCAAGCGAATGCTTGGCAGGAACTGGGGGATCAGTCCCAAGATCACTCACTGGCTATATACCACTGTCATACGACCGACAGTCACGTACGGCTCATTGGTCTGGTGGCCCAGAACAAACCTGAGCACAACCCAAAAAGACCTCGAAAAGCTGCAGCGATTTGCTTGTATGGCAGTTACTAGCTGCATGAGAACTGCACCCACCGCTGCCCTACAGGCAATGCTTGGACTGCCACCTCTACACCTCATCGTGCAGAAAGAGGCGGCCCTAGCCGCCTTTAGGCTTTATGCCCTGGGAACCCTAAACAAAGACTCCAGAATTAAACACACGCGAATTAAGAATGATGCGATCGAACAACAGCCAATGATGGCATCACCATGCGACAAAGCCCCAAGACAATACCACTTTGAAAAGCACTACAATATCACACTTGCAGAAGAGCAGTGTGACTACTCAGGCCCGAAAGAGCTGAGGATATACACAGATGGATCAAAGAATGATTCCGGAACCGGGGCTGGAGTCTTCTCACACGACCTTAACATAAATATATCCAGCCCGCTGGGAATGTACAACACCGTCTACCAGGCGGAATGCATGGGCATTATACAAGCAGCATACGCGATAGAGGCCAGAAGAGTTACGGACACCCATATACGTATACTCTCTGATAGTGCCTCAGTCCTTAAATCGTTGGAGAAACAATATACCACTTCAAGCTTAATACTAGAATGTCACAATGCACTAGAACGTCTAACGGTATCTAAACGCAACAAAGTGACACTACAATGGATTAAAGGACATAGCGGATCATTGGGCAACGACGCGGCTGATGAACTAGCTAGGAGAGCATCCAGCGCATCAGTTTGCGGACCTGAACCCATTATACCCATCCCTTTCAACCAGATACGTAGATGGCTGCAGGAGCGCACCCTCACACAAGCAGAGAGATGGTGGACCTCGACACCAGGCTGCAGGCAATCCAAGGAAGCCCTGCCATCCCTAGATGGCAGGCTAACCAGACGTCTTTTACGCTTGGACAGGACCGGCATGCGCCTGCTGACAGGGACCATAACGGGACACTGCTCCCTAAACAAACACTTCCACACAATAGGCATAACGGACAGCCCCCTGTGCAGGGCATGCATGGAGACTGAGGAAACCGTCGCGCATGTGCTCTTCGAGTGCACAGGTGTCACACAGATCAGGACAGAAACCCTCGGGACACCCAGGACTTACACAGATGTTCTCCACAGACCAAAGAACCTGATCAACTTCTGGAGGGAGGTGGGCTGGTTGGAATAAGCCACCAAGGCCACTATGGCTCACGCACAATGGTCCACATGAAGGACTAAGTGCGGAAACCAAAACCCCTAACATAGAACATAACAACACTAGGAATTTCTTCCTGTATCGTGGTTGTGTTCAAAAACATAGACACTCGCATACACAAACACCCAGACCCAATGATATAATAAATAAAAAGAGGTACCTAGATATCGCACTAGCACGCACAAATTGTTGAGGACAAAGTAAGACAATTGTTGCTCTTTGCTATCTACTATCTCGTTCTATCTTAATACGTTCCGCATTATCTATCGCTGCCGTAGTTTTAAATAACTATAATAACAACGCAACGATATCTGAACGCTATTCAGTATGAACATGGCGTATCTTTCTTTATAATATCATTGCCCAGACCCGAAACAACTATTTGTGTATCATACAAATATTTGTTGAGTGCGGGGATTGAACCCGCGACACAGTGCCCAGCAGTCAATCGCTTAGCCACTGCGTCAACCGTGCCGTCAACAATATTGCAGTCAGACTATGCAATTTATGTCAATATTTTGCGTATGGCCGTAATTTTGACGGCAGTACAGCTTGACATAAAAATGTAGAAAACCGGAAGTCGCCACTGTCTTCGCGCTACCATCACTTTGAATGATTTTATTTTATTATATTTCACTTATTACGTTAGTTTTATGGCACAATAATAAATCTAACAAACCTGCGGTCTTTGTTTACAACAAATATCAAAGATTTTAAAACGTTGTCAGAAACAAAAAGATTAGTTCCGTTTCAATCCGTTCTGGCCAAGCTGTACTCGTATCTCATTTCAATAGGAAGTTGTAACTTAGTGTAAATGATAACAGATTTTGTTTCATAATTTTGTTTTAGGTTTTAAGCAATTTCCTGTCAAAAAGACTTATCATGAACTATATTTAGCTAAGTTAAACACAAAAATTTTGATTTATAAAATAAATTATTTTTAATTCTGACACTCATGAATTCATAATATCGCTTGAAAAAACTATTAATAAATGGAATTGAAAAATCCCTTTTGTGTTGGAAATTCATTTATCGAGGAAGGCTATACTGCCCTCGAATTGAATTAATTGAAAACACAGTAACTACGAAAAGTGCCATTTTGTAAAAAAACTCCTTATTACAATAACCAAATAAGAGTACAAAGCTAAACACAGTAACTTCAGTTACCGTGTTTTCCATTACGACCGACGCGGACGGCAGTATAGGCAGCGAAGGTAGGTGCCTAAACCACGGGGAACCTCTAGTTCTCGAAGAAAATATTTTAGTGTTATTACTTGCTGACATTAACGAGTTTCAAATAAATGAATCTTGTGTGATTTCGTTAATTATCATATTTTTATTGTAAAAGGAACTGAGAAAAATAATTAAATCTTGAAATTTTTAATTTGATTTCGAGGTACCTAAATTATGTTTTTTTTTTTTGCTGTCCATTCGAATAAATCTCAAAACTGGATTGGATTAGTCATTAAAATGTCTACCGTCAATCATGATTTTTTAAATATTATGATGTAATTAAGATGAGCAAACCAGACTGATAGGTAATACTTTTGGTACTGCACAAACTATGTGAAAAAAATAGGTGTATTAGTTGAAACGCGTAGTATTTTGTGAGAATATACATCACCTTATTCATAAATAGAATAGAATAGAATAGAATAGCCTTTATTTGTTAACATAGGTAATTATTGACAGATATTATGTTTGTTACACCGAGCGCTATGTTATGCCGGGGAGGCGTACAAAAATATTAATTTAGGACATGCAAATTAAACTTGAATTATGAAATTAAAATTACATTATTTGGTCTTATTATTAGGTCTATAAATGAGGAACTATTGCGATGTCAATTAGAAAAATAATAATAATACATAACGACAAATTTCAAAATAATTATTAAGTATGTCAGAATAACTTAAAAAATATTTCAAGATTATTAAAAAGTCAACAAATTATTCACTGCCAGTGTTTATAATTGCAATAAATTATTAAATTGTCATTAAAATATTCCTCAGTTGAATTCCTTATTAACTAATGAAGACTGGAAAGATTCAACAAATCCTTTTCTCCGACAGGAACTCCAGAACACTGTAGTACGTTTTATCTATTAAAAAATCGCGTATTCTACTCTTAAACTGCAAGGTATTTAAATCTTTCCAATCTCTAGGTAGCTTATTGTAAATAATTGGCCCCATGCAATAAACACTCTTTCGCATTAAAGCTGTTTGACACCTCATTTGACATAACGTACTGTTGTCACGCCTATTTCTTGGAGCTACATCAGCCATACGCACGAAACGACTTGGATTTTGCTTGACGAACATAGCTACCTCCAAAATATAAATACACGGGAGTGTCAGGATATTGTACTGCTTAAAGTATGGCTTGCAACTGTCGGTCGTTTTGAGCTTAAACATTGCTCGCAAACATCTTTTTTGAGCTTTAAATGCTATATCTTTATCAGTCGAGTTCGCCCAAAAAATCACACCGTAACGTAAGTGACATTCAACTATACCGTGATAAGCCGTTATGAGTGTTCGGGTGTCTACTATGCTATAAAAAGAAAGTTATATAGGTACCTAAATAAAGGCGCTCCCTCACTGCGAGCATTCACCTGTAATGTAACGTTACAGATTCGAACATTTCACCAGTGACGGAAGAAAATCGAGCATCACAATGCGCACATTGTATCAAATCTATACTAAATGTACGCGAATGCTCGTCAGTCAGGGAGGAAGTATTGTAATGTAATGCTCAAAGTCGAATCTGTAATGTTACATTACACGCGAATGCTCCCGGTGAGGGAGTGCCTTAATACAAATATTCAATAAGTAATAAAATATAAAAAATACATTTTGTAGTCAGCACTCGTCAACATACAATACAACATTGTTGAAACACTGGGTTTTACCCGCGACTCCACTCATGGGGTTTTCTCCCAGAAACAATAAGTGTATTTTGGTTCGTATTTACTTTCGGTCTCTTATTTCATGGTCAACGGAAATTGGGTATTTTGAAGGTTATGTTTATAAAGAAGACTTAAGAGGAGCGAGAAACAAACTTGCAACTTATTAAAACTAACCATAGTCTTAAAAGTTATGCTTAAAACGGACAACATTTTCATGCATTACCTACCTACTTAGACACTCGTAGGTAATATTATACAGCTATCACTCTAATTATAAGAAAAAAACATAATTATCGTGAATCGAGTGTAACCTAGTTTTTTATTTTTTTAATTTTTAAGCCATCATCTGCTTAGCCTTTTCCCAACTATATTGGGGTCGGCTTCCAGTCGAACCAAATGCAGCTGGATATCACTGATATCAGTATTTAACATGGAGCTACTGCCTATCGGACCTCCACGACCCCGTAACTGGGTAGGTAATACGATACCCCATTGTAAGACTGGTTGTCAGACTTTTAGAGCTCCTGACTAATAGTCACGACTGTCAAAGATCTACAAATGACAGCCGGGACCAACGGCTTTACGTGCTTTCCGAGACACGGAGGAAACTCGCTATGACAGATGATCAACCATCCACAGACCAACCCCGGCAAGTGTGTAAGCCACGCTTGCCCACAGACCAACCCCGGCTAGTGTGTAAGCCACGCTTGCCCACAGACCAACCCCGGCTAGTGTGTAAGCCATGCCTACCCGGAAGATCAGCCTCTGCGGCTGTAATTATTTAGCCGCGAGCTCCCCTTTCTTTCTCTTTTTTTAAGTATTTCAAAAAAATGAGGTAAATATCAAAATCCTAACTGAAATGTAAACTACAGAATACTGCGATAAAATCTAATCTCAAGCCATTGAAATACAGCGTAATTTCGTCAATGACAACAAGATATTTAAAATCATTCATTCAACTTCATCAAAGAACAAATTAACTATTAATGTTGAATGAACATATTTGTAGTCATTACTATGTATTCATTCATTCATTTCGATCATTAAGGAACATTATTGATCAATTCAATTTGATTGGCTACTAAGAAATAATTAAGCTCAGTCCAGCTAAAGTGGGCTAAATCCTATTTATAATGACGTAACTTTAGCGACTGTGACATTTATTATGAAACTAGCTGTTGCCAGCGGCTTCACCCGCTACAACTCGAAAATTATCCCACGGGAACATACAATCGGGATAAAAACTATGTGTTAATCCAGGTTATAAACCATCTGTATACCAAATTTTAGCCAAATCCATTCAGTGTTTTTTGCGTGAAGGAGTAACAAACATACCTACATACACATACATACATCCTCACAAACTTTCGCATTTATAATATTAGTAGGATTAATTATGTAAATAAGGTTGGCACTGTAACTCCTTTTTGTGTATGTGAGTTTTAAATGTTTGTAAATGCACCTGAAAACATAATAGACAAAAGAGACTAGTAAAAAAAAATAAAGGATTTAAAAGGAAGATTAATTCCAGAGTTACTCTGAGTTACTCTCTACTTTATTGGCAATAGTTCTAAGATTGGAACAAAAGACATCACTGACAGTGTAGCAGAGTTGTTAAAATTAGATTGTAAGAAAATTATTTTGTGTGCATTTCCCTATTTTGAGAAGTTATCAAACAGACAAAACAATCATATACATAGGCTGAATAAGCAGGTACAGTTCTTAGCAACTCATTATAGTGACAAACTTTTATACTTAGACATCAACACTGTTGTTGATAAACTTAGGTCGACTCAGGATTCAGCGTATCTGCCTATTAGATATAGACATATAATAGCTAGTCTATTAAGTTTTAATATTCACTCAGACATAAGTAGTATGTCTTCGTCTTGTTGTGTACATATTTATCCTAGTATTAGTTTTAGTAATAGTATTAGTTGTACGAAGGAGGACCCATGTGTCACCATGGAAGATTCCCAATCTCAAAGTGGGACTACTAGTAGTAGGATATTTTTGCCTGGTGATGGCATGGGGGTCCCGGGGCTCCCTCCGGATAGTATTTATTTTTCTTTAAACTTTTAAGTAAGACAACAGAAGGTACCATTAGCACTATAGCATCTCCCACAGACAATGTATCTTCTTGCAACCAACCATATAGTTTTAAAAAAGGGCCTCCGCAGAATACCTTGAAATTGTTCCATCAGAACATTCAAGGTATCTCTTCGAAATTATTAGAAGTTGAAATGTTTTTAGAAAAAACCATGTTTGATATTATCTGTTTTACTGAACATTGGTTAAAGGACTATCAAATGCTATTTAATTATGAAAACTATACTGTGGGTAGTTGTTTTAATCGTAAAAATTTGCTGCGTGGTGGTTCCCTAATATTAGTTAAAAACTCTTTAAAATTTCACCAACGTAATGACATAGTAGGTCTTTCAGTTGAACATTGTATCGAACTGTCCTGTGTTGAGCTAGATAAGCATGTAATAGTGTGTGTGTACAGACCCCCTAATTATCAAAATTTTTCCTTATTTGAATCTAGAATGGAAGATGTTCTGGCAAAACTTGCAGTCAGGAATAAATCTATAATAATTTGTGGTGATTTTAATATAAATATTTTGGAAGAAAATTCAAATAGCAGTAGGTTATTAAATCTTTATAAGTCATTTGACTTGACTAACATTTTTACAGAGCCAACTAGAGTTACTCCATCTTCTGCGACTTGTATTGATAATGTTTTCTGCAATTGTGATTATTTGGATAAGGCCATAGTTAATTGTCTGCCGTCTGATCATAGTGGGCAGACGGTAACTTTTAGATGTAATACAATAAAGCAACAACTTGAGATTAAATTTAGACCAGTAACTTCTGCCAAATTAAGTAGCTTTAATAATTCCCTACAGAACAAGCTAAGTGTAATGAATATGGACGACATTAATGTTAATAAATTCTATGGTAATTTCTTTTCAATAGTTCATACTGAATTCAATAAAACTTTTGAAAAGAAAACAAAAAACATTGAACCCAAATTTGTATTTAGTGACTGGGCGACTAGAGGTATTAGGAAAAGTAGGGAAAGACTATTTGAACTGTATGGCCTTAAGCCAATTATTAACACTGAAACTTTCAATAAGTATGTTGCTGCCTATTCAAAATGTTTTAAAAATACTTGCAAGGCTGCTAAAGCCATGCATATTAGCAATAAGATCAAATCGTCAGAAAATAAAATAAAAACGGTTTGGAAAGTTATAAATAACGAGACTGGCAGGAAAAAAAAGCCCAACACTAACTATGCTTTGCAGACATCTTGTGGTCCTATAAGCTCAAACCTGGAAGTAGCTGAAGAATTTGTTAAATTTTTTACTGATATACCGGCTAGGACTACGGAGGCTCTAAATTCCTCACCTGATATTTCAATAGGTTTATTAAAGGCGAACGTTTCTGGCAGCCCGGCTGATTTTAAGTTTAAACATATAAACCCTATGACAGTTATTAAAGCTTTCCGGGAAATCAAAATTAAAGCGACCGAAGATTTATGGGGATTGTCTATCAAAGTTTGTACAGGCATTGTGGAAACTGTAGCGCCATATTTGGCATTAATTTTTAATCTGTGTGTGGATCAAGGAGTTTTTCCTGATTTGATGAAATTCAGTAAAGTCGTGCCTCTTTTTAAATCTGGGGACTCCAAAGATACTAACAATTATAGACCTGTATCCGTGTTGCCAGTCTTTAGCAAGATATTTGAGAAAGTAATGCTAAATCAGATGCTTAACCACTTCAACACCTACAAAATCTTACATGATCAGCAGTATGGTTTCACCAAGGGACGTTGTACAACTGACGCCGGTGTCACCCTATTGAAGCACATATTTACTGCATGGGAAGAGGCACAAGACGCCATAGGAATATTCTGTGACCTCTCCAAAGCATTTGATTGCGTTAATCACGATACATTACTTTTGAAACTTGAACATTACGGACTAGGTAAACTTGCGCTTAGTCTGGTAAAATCTTATTTATGTGATAGGCAACAGCATGTTCAAATAAATGGTGTAAATTCACAGGGTTTAACAGTTAAAATGGGAGTTCCACAAGGCTCAATATTGGGTCCTTTTCTCTTTCTTGTATATATAAATGATCTACCCTATATACTTAAAAATCAACTACATAATATAGTGTTATTTGCTGATGACACATCCCTAATTTTTAAAATTAACAGGCGAGCTCAGAATCTAGATGACGTCAATAATGTCTTGCGTCAGATCCATAACTGGTTTTCAGCAAACAATTTAGTATTAAATGGAAACAAGACTAAATGCATTAGATTTGCCTTACCAAATGTAAAAAATAGTAATTATGACATAGTGTTGAATGAGGAGATACTAGAATTCGTCGATAAAACGGTTTTCCTGGGAATAACACTTGATTCAAGGCTACAATGGGGCCCTCATATAACAACACTTGCAGGGCGATTAAGTTCAGCAGCATATGCTGTCAGGAAAATTCGCCAATTCACTGACGTTGATACCGCGAGAATTGTATATTTTAGCTACTTCCACAGTGTAATGTCGTATGGTATTTTATTGTGGGGACGGGCGGCTGACATCGAGTCCATCTTTATTCTCCAAAAGAGAGCGATCCGAGCTATATATAATCTCCGTAGACGCGATTCTCTAAGGGAATTGTTTAAGGAAATTAACATCTTGACGGTTCCTTGTCAATATATCTATGAAAACATAATGTACGTTAGGAAAAATCTGCATCTTTTCTCTAAAAGAGGTGACAGACATAATTATCATACTAGAAATAGGGACCAATTAGTTCAGCCGGGCTTCAGACTCGCCAAAGTAGACTCTTCCTTCATGGGGTTCTGTTTAAAATGCTATAATAAGCTACCACAAAACGTTCTTGAACTGAATGAAACTAAATTCAAAACATGCATTAAACGCACACTTTGTAAGCAGGCATATTACAAACTGAGCGACTATATCGCTGATAATAATGCTTGGCTCCATGCTGGTCCTGCTCCATGAGACAGTGAATGTATAAATAAATTAATAGTGGAAGTATACTTAATACCATTGTTGGAGCTGCTGAAGATTGTACAACTGTATTTGCATTGTATAGATTCAATCTTCCTTGTATTATATAGCTTCATAGCCGACATTGTGTGAGTACTATGTACTTCAGAGCTGTCATTCACTGAGTACCTACGTCTCTTGTTGACTTGAATGACCCTGGCGGTTGAGTGTGTCATGCTCACTCAAATGTCTCGCTGATGGTGGCGCGTGTGTCGGATCATTTGGCTCCCTTTAAAATGGTTGAGCCGAATGGTGCTGATGCATGTGTCATGTTCGTGAACGGGCGCTGTCAGTTGCGACTGGTCATCTCTTAGCTGCCACGGTTTATTTTAATTTATTGATTTTTATTTCTGAATTGTCTTTGTTTTAAATTTTACTATGGACACTTTTAAACTTGCTACATCGTTCTCACATAATGTACCATCTAAGAATGAATGATGTAACAATGATTCTGTAATAATTTTGGCGATCTGAAAAGAGTGTCCATGGAGTTTCTTGCACGTTCTTCTCCATAGAGATCTACGACTTGGAACGTGCATCTACGGTACTTTCACAGTTTTTATGTCTTGTGACTGGGACTGTAGCACCATAACTTTTCAGTGTTTAATACTTAATATTCCTTTAGTTGTCTATGACAATTCAAAAGTGCCTGTAACTGGCCTACTTGAAATAAATGCTTTGATTTTTGATTTTTGATTTTTTGACTCCATAGTAAGATCAAAAACGTTGGATTAATCAGTGCACTGACTTAACATAATATACAGAAATAAAACCACAATATTAACACATGTACAGCTTATTTATGTTCGAAACATGTCTGAAGGACAAAACAAGGATAATATTCACAAAACTTGAATTTATAATAGGTTCGCTTTAAAAAATCACGCAACCTGCATTTTCAATAAGCATGTGATAATAATAAAGGATATAGGGTAATCAAAGTTATCTAAAAATCTGTTTTTAATCCAAGTAAAGCCACACAAATAATTACAGAAGACACAATAACAGTCGCTAAAGAAAAGGTTTTTTTTAGACTCATAGAGGACGGAACAACAACGGAACATGAGGGAACAAAATCATAAAAATAAACAAATAAATATATGAGAAAAACATGTAATGAAATGTATGCCAAAGTTGATCTTAGTGACGAAAATAATGATAGGTAATAGGTATGACGTATGGTGGTGAAGAGGATGGCCAAAGAAACTACGGATGGATTGTGTGAGGAATGATACGAAAGAAAAGGAGTAAGTTATGATATAACGTCTGACAGGGGAAAATGAAAGAAGGAAACGTGTAACGACGACACCAAGCAGAACTGAAAAAGTGTAGAGAAAAATGATGATGCCTGAGACGTTTGCACAAAACCGGGACGGAATACCTCACTCTCAACACTTAAACATTAATATCTCACCATAATGAGATGCTGAGCTCATTCACCTCGGATTTAAACCGAATAAACGGACATACATTTGCGCTTTTTATGTAAGTGTGTAAAGATAAGAAGATGTGAAACAAACAGAAAAGCTAAACGTGGGTAGAATAAGTTATTAATGTCGATAACCTCTTTATTTCGTACATGGAAACATCTGGAGGTATTTAAATCTACCTACTTTAACACCAACATTTCCCGAAAGACATCCACCGGTTGCCGTAATCCTCTCGAGAGTACCACCACATCCACCAGATTACTGTGGTGTTGACTCTCGCAAAATTGTTAAATGCAACGTAGAAAGAAACAAAGCTGCTCTTAAAACAGTGAATGAAAACATTGTGGTAGAGGCGAAATTATGAGTAAATAGCCGGGCCACTCTAACGGCATTTCCCGTTGATTTTTGTCGACTCGATAATCAACGACATTTCCCGTAAGTGCGGCCCTAGTGTGAGGACGTGACATCCACCAACTCCCGCGTGGTGGATTAAAGATCTTCCTCTAATAAAGAGGAGGCATATAATTATGTTGTGTTTTACAAGTTAGCAGATTCTGCTTCTACTATTATACGAGTATTATTAACTTCCAAGCAAACAGGTTCTAATGCAATTTTAACTAGGCATTTAATAATACTCGTAAATTGAACTACTCGTGCCTTTGACCGGTGCCAATGCAAATAATTATTGTGTTGGCAGTCAGTTGAATGTCATTGCCTACATTTAATTGGAAGACCGGACTCTATGGTTTGTTGATTTAGTTTATCTTTTGAATGTTACCAAAAAATCTCTTCTGAGTATTGGACGCTTTTATAACATGTCATCAGCATCACATCTTTCTTCTTCAAAAGCTTTGGCAGAAATATTAAGACAGTATACTCCCATTTTGCCAGTAATTTTGATTCTCATTATATAATAGAGAGAGTACCTATAGGGTCTATCCTACACGGGAACGTTTTCAGATTCCGGTCAGCATCTGAAGAAATTCTTACCAATAAAAAGATCTGATAGTCGAAGCTTTGTACAGTAACGTTACGAAGCATTACAATGACGAAATTCAAACGTGACCAAACATACACCCTAAGTGTAGTATAAATACGACCCAAAAACCTAAAAGAAACGTGCACTCAGGTGCTGGCAAACGTTAAAACATTAACCTGCCAAGACACTTTGAAAAATGACGAATTCCAAAAACATGCACCTTTTTATAATGATGCAATCCTGCGTTTGTAAAGGTAGGATTGGCACTCTGACACACGTCCAAGTGACGTGTTCTAGCTGTAACTATGTGCGTAATATTTATGTGTATTGTCCAAGAATTTCATAAATGATACATTCTTCAAAATATTTGCACAAGGGAAATTGAGATTATTGTACTTTACGTCATCCTTATCGTTTCAACACTTGCACTGTTTATCTACATTTTATTACAAATAGAAAACTGATCTACGACATATTGAATACGAAAAAGACAGCAAATTCATTTATTTGCATAATAAAACTGCACGCTTTTATTTTCCTGAAGAGACAGGTGTCTGACGGCAACATAATCACCCGCAGCCATGTTTGACAAGAAACCTATGAAATAAAGAATACTGTGATCGGTTTTACAGTTCTACCCCAAGCATAAATGTGTTGCCAGAAACACGGATATGTTTCTATATTGTTGCGCAACATGAGTTTATCACCATGAAGATTCTGCTTCAACCGTACGACGATAAAAGGTACTGAGGGAGGATTCATCAAAGCGGTCGGTCTATCGCCCAAGAAACTTACAGAAAAGCCTCCGCTAGATATATTTGTATGTTTCACAACTTACCATAAATGAGGCTTCTCCTTCAACCAAATCCGCATCGAACGGAAATCTTTGGCACTACAATCCACAGCTAGCTTATTATTATGTCCGTTTAGTAATTCGTATGTATTTATGTTGATGTAACCCCTTTATTTATACACGAATGCCTAATGGATACTTGCACTGACTCAGGATTCCCCGAGTTTGCCAACATAAACAGAAGTGAATAGGAAACACGTTTGGTTTCGCAACAAGTATATCAGATCGTCTAGTAAAGCCGTGAAAGAGCTACCATTCCGCTTAGTCATTTAGGTCTTCAAATTTCGAGCATTATCGAGGTATCTATCGGCTATCTGGCCTGGGGGCTTAGTTAAGTTGTAATTAGTTCCAAAGCCTTTCGAATTTTCTATATCGACTTCCAATTGACATTTTCGATACCATTCAATCCAATATATTCTTGACTTTTGCATCATGTCTAGAAGTTCTAGAACGTCACTTTGTCTGACATTCGCTGTCAAAAAGCATTATGAAAAACTTGTTGAAAGTCTACAAAGAAACATTAATCATTTCGAAGACATTGCTACTGGTCTAGACAAATCTGAATCAGTTATGTATGAGAAACTTTGTAAGACAATCTAGGAGAGCACCTTATCAACCTATAGCTATTTATAACAGGACACCAGATGTATGAAATCAATTTCTATTTCTGCCAGCAGTTTTGCCGTGTTCTGGTTTGTAATTGCCAGCATATGAGACTGCTCAAGTGCTCATGTTCGTTGTCCGAGTGACGGCTGCAATGCAATTAGACATCGGCCATGTTTTGGGTCATAATCTAAAGACTTGTGGACTGGGTATTTAGAAGTAACTGCTTTCTTTTTTTATCCCTTATTTTTCTCATGTCTTGTTAGGAAAAGGATGGCTTCTGTGATGACGGTTAAAATAAAAGACATGTTAGTTGACCCCTAAATATTTTGAAATAAGAATGTCTTAGAGAAGTTTTGGCCCAAGGAGGATGACTACCTTTTTTGTACAAATCTGTCTATCGTTATCATCAACGACCCTTGTTTTGCTTACTCTTGCCATTTATAGTGGAATTACTGATGCATTATTTATATTGATGAAAAAAAAAACGAAATTTAATAATATTATTTGACCTATTTCGTGTATCGATTTCATATTCATTACTTGTGGTCTGGATCTGATGAATTGATACAACATTGACATAATTTTTAACAATCTGTTTCGATATTATTTATTGGCATTGCTTTGATAGAGGTATGTTAGTCTCTGGTATGGCCAGACGTCCATTGACGTCACTCGTTGTGATTATGATTTTGTTTTGTTTGTTTTTTTATTGCAGTGGATCTATTGTGTAGTGCTAGTGCCATTATAATGCTGATTTCTTTCTCTCCACCTTCTTTAGCAGGTCTGAGAAAATGTTACTGATTTTATTATCCACTGGTTTCTAAAATTGTACAAATTGAAAAAGTGGTTCCTCGTAATTTATTATTCTCCTAAAAAATTCTTATTGATGAAGATTTGATTTGGCAAAAAGTCAATCATATAAAAAATAAAGTTACCGAGTTGTGAAAGAAAACTTATTTTTCACTATTTTGTATAGAAAGAACGAAGCCGCTGGCAAAAGCTATTACAAGATATTGAAAGCGATTACAAGATTGCATTGTCGTGTTTATTGACGAACAGTGCATCTCAGATATAAGATACGGCGTATCACATTACTTGATAAGACCATATTTCTCGGTGATTCCCTCAAACACTTGACAGAGGTCAATGTCACCTTACGTACCTTGACGTAACTCATCGAAAGTGACAATCAGCTGCACAAAAGACTGTCTATATCGATAGAACATTTTCTTTGCGACCCAATAATATTATGGTATCGATATTATCGATATACTCACCGATTACCTTGTTATTTTCCATGATTTCTGAGAAAACAAATGTAACTGATTTTACATTTCTAGACTGGCTATGCTTCTGTAACACTTGTTACATATTATACGTCTGAGTCGTATCTACTCCATAGATCGGAATTCATTAATTAGGGCTTTAACATTTAATTGATTCATAATAATTAATAACAGCAAAAAATTATAATTCATATCAGACTCTTTTTTTATGAAAATAAAGACACAGCTTAGGCCTTCTCTCTGAGAGGCGGAGTGGGTCTACCACGTGGGCCAAGTGATCCCACATTGTGTGACGTCCAGTCACATGTCTTCGAATTTTTGTTACTAGGATTTTTTATTCACAATTTATTTCCTTCACTGTTTTGAGAGCTTGGCTCGTTTAAAACAACCTGCAACTCGTAAGCCCTTGACAACCATAGGGCCAAAACTGCTACTCTATAGAAATATCGAGTACATTTTTCAAGTATCGATACTTTTTGAGATCTCCACTCATACCTTATCTATGGCGGTTTGCCAGCGATGTACACCTGGGTCATGTCTAAATATAAATAGTCATTAGCACGAATGCAGTTACACGGTTACTAGACGTTCATAATTGCATTGTGGTTTATGAAAATAACTTGCGGTTTCACGCGGCGTTATCTAGTTCGATACGCACTTCAAAGCGATGAGGACTTTAGAAGTGTTTAGAAGATTTATGACGTATGAACATTGCGTGGTAATTTTATGTAGTTTTTATTAGTAACTTTACAAAATCTTATTTCATAAAACATTTAAGAGGAATGAAAAATTTAGCTAAGTGGGCTAAGCTCGCGGGGCTGTATTATCACCGTATTAACCGCGACCCTGGCTAGAACCTAAAGGGCTATTGAAGGATTGGACCGTGGATTACAGCCAGTGCAAGTCTGAGTCAGTCCTTCCTGTACCACCCTGGGTGGGAGGACTCGTTTGATGATTTCACCACGATAAAAAGCTGCTATTGGGACTGAAACCCACGTCTTTCCTAAATAAGGCTACACAGGTCCACTCGCTTTTTGTGTAATTTTTTTCCATATCCTTTGCTCGCTAAATAGTGAAGAACATTGGGGAAACCACCATATCGTAGAACCAAAATTTCGAAAACATTTGACTACCAACCCGCACTGGGCCCTGTCTCTGCCATCCGGCACAGTAGTACTGCTATTGAAAAACCCAGTAACATGTAACTAACAGTGCTAATCAGTAACTTAGCGAACACTAGGTCAACATTCCAACAAACTTAGCCAAATGCCTATAGAATACAAATGATAACATTTGCAGAATGGGTTTTCATCTGCGTAATGAAGGTGTAATTTTCATCAGAATAGTATTTCATTTGCGTAATGAAGGTGTAAATGCGAATCGTGAGCTGACTGCTAAGCAGGTGACCAGCTGTAGAGGTCTTTGGCAGAACGCCCTAAGATTACACGCCAAAGGAATTTTAACTGAACGAGAAATGTATTCACTTACTAAACTACTGTTAAAATTGTGTCTAGACGAAAACAATTACTTTATAAGAATAGTTTATACTAAGTAAAAGCCAGGTATTGTCATATTAAACACTGTGAAAAATACTATCCCTCACATCTACACCTACTCGTAGTATTATAAATCTGAAGAGTTTGTTTGCTTGAACGCGCTAATCTCAGAAACGACTGGTTCGAATTGTTTTTTATTTATTGTGTTGGATAGTCCATTTATCGAGGCTATAGGCTATATAACATCCCGCTACGACTAATAGGAACCGAGCAGTGGGGCGTGGAACCGCGGGCAACAGCTTATAGCCATACAAATTAACTCTTACTCAAAGTAAATAAATGGGGCAGCTGTTTTTTCTCTTTAAAATTATGGACTGTAAGTACTGTAACACGCCTTACTAACAAATTCTGGTAAAAATTTAGTTAATACAAGTAGGTATTATTATCGCACCTGTGAGTGAGTCACTTTCTTTGCTCCATTGACTTTCTTTACCAGATTGCTACACTGCACATATTAATAGTTTATCTATGTCCAGTTATTTATAAATATCTTTCAAGTCTTGAAGTAGACCTGATAGTGCCTCATGAATAGAGATGGGTTTTATTGGAGGGAGAAAGTAGACTGTTCCTAGCTTTACTTTGCCTTTGGCGCTTTCCATGAGTTTTCTGAGTAGTAGCAAGAATTTTTAGGGTTTTGAGCACCAAATTAACCTCTGTTACATGCAGGGCCGTATTTTATCTGGGCTCTGGGCGCTTCTGGACAATGGGGCTCCGTTTTGTCTTGAATACTTTAGATTTACTTTTAACAGTTCCTACAAAAGTAAACAAAACTAGCTAATTAATCATCAGAAGGTGGTAGACAGGCTAAAGAGAACGTAGTAATTTTTTGTCAGTTCGAGTCTGACAGTAAGGGACTACCACATTCAGTTAGGGAGGAGTCATTTGATGATTTTTTAAAGGGTTGTCATAAAATTTTGTGTATAAGCGTACATTTACGATAGGTTTTTTTTTTTAAATTAGTGGATAGAAATAACAACGATTTCTCATAGAAATTCGATGCCCCTAAAGCTAGCCAGGCCCTGATTACTTGTCCAGTATACCCATTAGTGAATACGGCCCTGATAGTGATTAAATTCGAGTTATGTGCGCTCTTCTGTTACATGTGTAATGAAAATTAATTGTTCAGCGAAGATACAACATGGCAAATTGGAGCTCTGTAACATCAATTTGTCATATTGTCACGACGTTGTGTTTTGAATTAAGGGTCATTTTAATTTGATTATTTGAAAAGCATTTATACATAAATTCTACGGCGTTCATATGTTCATAAGCAGCTTTGGAAAAATGACGTCCGGGATTTTATTACGTGGTTAATTAATTGAAAACTTGTCGAACTCTGCTTTAGCGCTCGTCCGTCACTTTTTTTTTTAATTTAAAATTTCTTAAGTGAAGTCATTACCTAGATAATTTAGCCATAAAAAATGTCGACTATGCGGGAGCAGTATGCTACTCTTTTCTACTTCCTGAAATGCAGTTAGTTAAACACACACTATTCTTAGTAGATTAAGTACTTTATGTAAATCCTGCCAACCTTGAAACAGTAGTCGATTGAACAAAGCATTGCCCCTGAACTCTGAATTTGTTTGACTAACAATATTGATACCAATTCACTGTTTGGTCTTGACGTCTGATTGAGACGTCATATGACGTCTACATACGAAATATCAAATTAGATAATTTGCAAACAAGGAAATGAAAGATTCAGCTTCAAACGAGTGTGTTGCGATGACCTAATTGGTCATTGGTCTTCTATCTTATCCAGACGCCGTACCAAAAAAAAATCTATAGCTAATTTGTTTAATTTTAGTAATTTTTGCCAACGTGAAATCCCATAGGAAGAAGACTTGTGAAAAATGTCGAGTATTTGTCGCAATATTTGCAATATTCTCGCAGTGCTGTGTGGTGATCCTGATCAGTTACACCTATCTTTTTTTGTAGGTTGACTTGACATCGCCAAAAAATAAACCCACAAAAGAAAGGTAAAGTAGGGCTAAGTTCCGGCCAATCCGATTCCATTTCAAAACAACAAAATTAAGTAAATAGGACATTTATTGCGTTGAAAAAGAAATGAGGTAGGTATTTTAAAAGTATATAGGCTGACAACACCTGCTTTCAATAATTAATTGCCAGTTGACAAAATAAAACGTCAAAAATTATCAGGGCGCCATAAAGTAAATCTGATTTAAAAATAGATTATGATTAATCCGTGAGTGAGATGGTGAGATGCAAGTAGGTCGAAAACCCCATTATTTCGCGAAGAATTCTTAAGTGGCACTGTTTCGTAAACATAAGATATTTTTGTTTATATTGTGCGATAGTTTTATTGTAAGGATTTAGAATGTAAAGCCGGAGATTTGTTAAACGTAATGTAGTGACAAAATAAATGTATTTGTTTTGAGTTTTAGACTCATTCAAAATTAATGTGTTTTTTCGTATTTTTTATTAGTAACTGTTGGGCGATAAGTACCTACCTCAATTATATTGTCAAATAATCATGATTACAAATGTTAATTTTCTTATACTTAACCATATTTTTTTTTAAATGTATCTTTCTCAGAAAATTAGCTAGAAAATCTAAAAACACACACAAGTTCTTTCCGATATTCAAAGATAAACCTAGAAATAACAAAGAATAAATAAGGACAAGGTAAAAATCACTTACCATTCATGACAATCTTGGTTCACTTTGTCTCCCGGTTGGAAGAAATCGCCTGCATATTTACAGATCTTGATGGTAGGTTCTGGAGGCGTCTCATCCTCGATACCTAGACAGACCTTCTGGTAATCTGGACAGCAGTCGTCGTGGCCTGCTGTTCTGTTGCAGAATTCATCGCAGTAACATTTGCTATCTGTAAGAAGGATAAAAATAATCGTAACTAGCTTATTTTTTCGTTTTTTGTTTGAGATGGTACATAACAGTTCCCTCTCAGGGGATTACACTATCGAGTTAAAATAGTCTTCTAAGAGTCTTCTAAGCTCATGCAGATTATTGTCACTATGAGACTTCGACCATTAAACGCAATGCCATTATTTGCTAGGAATTTCTCCTGTGTCGTGGGTGCGTTTACAAACATATAAACTCACATACACAAACGCCCAGACCCGGAACAACTACTTGTAGATCATACAAATATTTGCTCCGTGCGGGAATCGAACCCGCAACACGCAGAGGAGCAGTCTAATCGCTCAGCCACAGCGTTAATCGTGTCGTCAAATTATTAAATTTTTAATACGTAGCAATAGCAAGTTGCAACATATTATTATGTGGTTGCTCCCTTGGAAGCACCTAACCTACGTTCGTTACTGGAATAGCCAGTTATAATGTAGCTCTCTGTACTACAAAGCGCCTGTGTCAGGGGTTGCCAGCGCTTCTAATTTTATTCACTTACCTAGAATTCTATGTGAGCAGGCGTCCTGCCTGTCCCTGCAACATTGTCCAGTGATCCCACAGAATGGACCCTTCGGTAGATCAGGTCCAGAATACGCTAGAGCTAAGCCCACCGTCCCGCAGAACAGCAGCACAATTGGTAATCTGCAACAATCGATACGGGAAATTAATAAAGATAAAAAATGCTACTAGGCTAATCTAATTAGGGTTATCGCGTATAAATTCGCCGCTAGAGGCGCTGCTGTAGCGTGAGGACTGTCAGACTCGTACTGACTAAAATCCACGGTGTCCTTCAATAGCCCTTTACGTTCCGGGGTCACGGTAATTCGTGAGTCCCACAACCTCGGCAGGCTTTGACCTCTAGAGGGGCCCGTCATTATGCTGGCACTCTGTGAGGCGCGCGTGGAACACAACGCGCCGTCGCTTCGACCCGCCCGCAGGCCCGCGCCTACGGGGTGGCCGGAGATCGTCTGCCAACGTCCGTCGCCGTGGTCGTCTTCCATTGCGGCTGGTGTGGAGGGAGGACGCTGTCCTCTCTCTCACGCGGCCTCCTCCTTCGAGCATGACTGCTTCGCAGAAGGAGGCGACAGCTCATATTCATTAAGGCAAATAATTATGAGTTACAGGTCAATGAAAGTCGGTGTTTTAAAAGTGAAGGAAAGACAAAGAGTTTCCGAACAAACAGATTACGGTGTAGAAGTATTAAAAGAGGAAGATTTTATGGTGAAGAGTTTTTTTTAATACGCATCTTTGTAGGTTTGTCGTGTAATAGCAATTAAATAGGCTTTCTGAAATACCGATACCATTAAAGAAGCTCCCTAAACGAAAGGTCACTGTCCCAAAACCAATTATATCTCAACTAAAACCTCAATAATCGTAAAAAAATAATACTAACAAGTTCTAGAAACCATCAACTATGGAACGCCAAACCCATTGGCAAGCGTTATCTGAAACATTTGTAAGAAATGGGTCGTCGCACTCCTGAGTTCAAAGATTATGTGCGCAGAGGCGACACTATGAAAGCAAAATAATTAAATAAATTTAAATGACATTGATGATAGGCTTTTTTAAAATAGAACATAACATTTATTCGGCAATAGAGATTACGAATTAAAACAGGTGATTTTTTCGGAATCGAGATCTAAGTAGGATTAGCTGTTTTATGCGCATTTGTAATGTTTTTATAACACAATTTTTGTTTGAGACGGTGCCAAATGTTTGTGTCCACACGTCGTTATCAGGTGTTTACTCCATAAACCTGTAAATGTGAAAATCAGTTTTTTGTACATGTGTCTGTTTTTTTCGCTGCATGCTCAAAGTTTTGGACCAATTTTGGTACACATATAGCTGAGATTCTGGAGATGGTTATAGGAAAAAGAGAGGTGGTAACCAAGTGAACGCGTGGGCTACACCTGGTCTTCTAAGATAAACAATAACTTTTATCCCCGCATACTTTACCTTAGAACTACCTTTACTCAAACATTTCCCCACAAGTGTTCCCTTTTCCAAATTCAAAGGTACATACGCCAGCAGGTTAAACTACCCGAATCTCTCAAATATTACCAATCGAACATTAACCTTCCATTATTGTGATAAGGTTGAAAATCCATTAATGAAAGTCAGATTGAGGTAGGTTGATGAGCTGGCGCCTGTACCTCACTAAAATATAGGACTAAAAATAATCAGATTATCGTCAAAGTAACAATTTATACGAAGGTAGAAAAAGTAAATTTAAGAAAAATTGTCGCTTCTGCACTTTAAGACGTTTTTAATCTTTGCCTTTCAGCCTTTACGATTTATAAATTACTTCTATCGTCGAGTTAATGCTTTCATTTTGTTTTTGTTAGTAAAACCATTAAAACTTCGATAGTTTATGGCTAGACTAGAGTTACAACCGACTCCATCTGTTTATTTATGTTTTGTACTGAGTGAGTATTTTGTTTTATGCGCTTTACTACGATTTCTAATTTATACTAGGCATGTCTTCGAATTTGATGGTTCTAGGATATGCCGGTTTCCTCACAATGTTTTCTTCACTATTTTGAGGTCAGTGATGATGAAATAAATTACACAAAGTAATGCGCTAGACTGGGTTCGAACCCACGACACGCAACTCGTAAGTCGGGGCTGATACCACTGGGCCACGACTGCTCTTATCATCATTAACTCGTATTCACATGCAGCCTACATGTGTGTATAAAAATAAATTAATTACAATAACAGTTATTTGATTATTTGAAAGATTTTCTTTCTTTGATTAATTAGTAGTATGTAACCGGGATTATTGCCATGTTTACTATCTTTTTTTGTTTTATTTAAAAATATTCAGAGAAGGCGTGATTTTAATGTTCTATCATATTGCTCAAGCATTAGATAATAGATGTCAAATAATTTAATCGTAATTATTCATGTTATGATTCCACAGAACCGTTGGTTCCCCCTATTTTACTCGCTGCGGCTTGCTGACTAGCCACTTCTGTATTGTGCACTTATAAATATTGTTTTTTTTTTTGCACTTTTTTTTATTCATCTTTCTACTTCAACGAGGCCTCGTTGAAGTATACACAACAAGGCGGTATAAAATAATTTGGACGACTCATGGATATTAGTTTTAGATAACCACAAAAATATGATTAAAAATAAACCTGTCCCATTTTTTTAACTGGCAACAATAAAAACTTACGTCAACCCATAAATTCTAAAAAAAACATTGCAATAAATAAAAGACGGCCGTGTGAATTGGATCAATTTACTTTATTTTATTTTAGTACAATTGTCGGCTAAAGTGTCACATGTGACAAATGTCATAATATTGTGACCATAAATTACTTTGGCATTGGGATCTTTAAACGTGTGGTAAAGCTATTAGATTCGTCTGGTTTAACTTTATTTATTGTGTTGTGACAGTCTGGGAAAGGGAAGAATATCTAAAAAAATATTTTTAAAAATGTTATGTAGGTACACATTTGTTTTTGGGAGTGGTGGAAAATCATTAAATTTCTGCAATGCGACAACTACGAGTACATTTAAGGACAAAACGGTTTATTCGTATAAAGCCTAATTCGCAAAAAGGGAACCGAGTTGCAAATAGACCAGTTCTCAAAATGGCAAATTCTCTAAAAGCCAAATTTTCAAACTGGCACATTCTCGAAACGCCTAATTCTCAAAAAGTAAAATTTTCTACAAACGGAAGTACACAGATCAGAATAAGTATGTGGTACAAATGTGTGAACAACATTTTAAAGAGTAAGTATTAAAAAAAAGTAATACCTTGATTATAAAATCTGAAATCCACGTTATTAAATGTCCTAAAAATAAGAAAATAACCCTACGGTGCTGAGAGAGGGGCCACTCAAAACGCCCCTGTTTTGAGTGGCCCCTCTCTATTACTTTTTTAATCTTTGTTGTTTGTCTTCGAGTTTGAAGCTACCCTGAAAATTGTAGCCTGCTAGCTCATCGGGAAGTGCCTCAAAATTGAGTTGCAAAAATCCAATCGGAACGACAAACAAACAAGAAAAGTGAGTGTATAAAAACGTGGGAATAATAGGTGTTTCAACATCTGCAATGTTAAAATATCTACTATGTTATTTCGGAATTCATCTTTGTAAAAATATACCGTAGCGATCAATGAAAAACTTTTTAATGAACCGCTGAACATCTCAACAACAAAAAAATAGTGAATGAACGAAAAATAATGTTATTTCAACGTTGAAAAGATGAACAGTTCAAACACACAATGCAACATCTCGTGCCAAATTCATCAATTACTGTCACGCAGTTTCGGAGTGATTGAGCAACAAACAAACTCACACTGATTTATGATGCTAGTAGGATTTATCTTGGAGCTTACGTGCACGTGAGCAAGCTTTAGCTTATGGTTTCGCTTGCAGTTTTTGTCACTAATTGTTCCACCAAGATACTTTATCTGGTATTAGATATATCAACTACCAGAATAAGTAAATCCAAGTTATAAACTACCTATACTTATTACGACATTTCACCCAAATCTCTTCAGTAGTTTTTGTGCAATAGTAACAAAAATATATCTATCAATACATCTGTCCTCACAAAATTTCGGATACTGAATAATAGTATGTTAAGATGATATACGGGAATAGTGTTGCTTCCATTTAGTGAAATAATTTTTGGAACTGGATTAGTAGTTTCGAAGATTAAACATCCAAACATACACACTTATAAACTTTGTATAGGTATGTGGATACATTGCCCTTGTCTCAAGACCCTAACAAAGCCTTAACAAACAGAATATAAATCATTTAGCCATTTAATGTCGATTTCTATACAAAATTTACGATACGGAACTTCAACAACTTTAGTTGTGCGGCTACAAAAGTACTTAACCCAAACAGATAGTATGAAAAGGTGGTAAAATTAGGTGTTTTTTAAGTTTGTATTTCGTTTATCTCAAGTTTCTATTTGCATAGTGTGAAGGGATAAAGGTCTTTTGTTTTAAATGTCGGTCGAAGATTTTAGAATGGTTGTTTGTGAAACGGGAGCTTCACCTATAAATAAACAAAGATTTTAATCTTTAGATTGGCCCTCGCTCGCGAGAAATTAGGTAACAAAACACGCCTGTGATTCCCCAAGAATTAGGCGTAGGTGTGCGCGAGTGAGCCCATTGCGATCAACCGGGCGTAAATCCAGACTTCGTTGCTACTACTGAGAAATTCCTTATCGAAAAACTCAATAACACTTTGCCAGGCCCGGAAATCAAACCTTTGATGGTCATCAGTTGCATTTGCGACCATTAAACTAAAAAGGCAGTCAAAAGTGTAAATGTTTTTTATGTCACAAACATCTAAACTTGAAAATTACCGACCGAAACCGATTTTTTTAGAAGAAGTCGGATAAACTAAGAAAATTATCTCTTTTTAAACTCAGGCATGATCTTGGACGAGTCACATGAGGACCATACAGATCGAAGTGCAGTTGAAGAAAGAACCACGTATACTTATATTTCAAAGAACCTGTAGAGTAAGTGCAAACATTTCTTAATCACAAACCAACAAAAAATAATTTCAACAGGAAAAGTAACCCTACAAACCCAAAATCTCCGGAGCGAAAAAAACCGATTTTCACAAGAGACAAAACTACTTAAAATTCAAAAGTAACCATACTTTGTCGCGGTTGATCTAATTCAACGATTTAAATCTTTGATCTTAGATTGTTAAAATAAGTGTCAACGGATCCCATAATTAAAGATCATGAGTAGATATGGGCCAAGGACTAGGTACCAGATGATATCTTCTCTATGATTTATTGTTTCGGGTCCAGTGAAGTTGTTATCGAATCGGGGGTCATAATTATGTTGGTAGCAGATGTCTGACAAACTAACATTAAGTTTTTACAGTGGAAAATACTTAAGTGATCTAATTGAGTCTGTATAAATATGACCCATTTTTAAAGTCTAAGTCAAATCATTTATTTCAAATAGGCCATCAAAGAGGCACTTTTAAACGTCGAATATTTAAATTAAGGAAATAGGATGGGATGGGATTGATTCTACACCCATTCGCAAAGGTAGGTTGTATGAAGAAGAATGGGCAAGAAACTCCATACTTACTCTTTTTAAAAAAATGTTTAACAATATTTTTTAACAGCGTTTGAAATAATTAATGTCAAAGCAATGTACCTTGAAAATCTAGACTAAAAATATAAAAAATAATAAGAAATAAAAAAAGCAAAAAGGTTACATTTAATGGCAAAGTGTCTACAATCAGGTCATTGATATGATCTTTCTTCTTCAGCACGCGTAGTATAATTATATCTCTATTCTACTAAGAATAGATAAAGTTATCACTGTCTATTCTTCCGTCGATACTCCGATCGCTACTCGTTCTAGTGTCAGAGTTAAATAAGCCAGGGTCGAGAGGGTTAAGGGTTGAATGGCAATATACAAATCTTTTTTTCGGGGTTTTAGGAGTTGAGAATGAGACTAAACACTCCAAATTAGCCCTGGATGTACAAAAAAATGGAAGTCACCGGAAGGGGCAACGGACCCCAACGCCCCAGGTAATCCCACTGCTGGCTAACGACCCAGCAGTGGGATAACCTAGGGCGAAAGTATCATAACCATAACTGACACGTTGTTAGTGCTCTACCTATCTTTTCCAGAAGTACTGGTTTGATGTTGTTTAAGTTATAATATACCATAATACCACCTATCGGTCATGGCCTATGACGCAACCATACTTGCATACCAGTTATCATAGAACTGTTAATTTCTTAACATAATACGAATACTCGTACCAAAACCATCCGGTTTTAAATATTTAGTATAAAAATAGACCGACCAAAGAAAACTACGTTGTTTTTCAATAGTCTTCCAAAAGGTGGTGGTTTCTTTATTTTTTGTTTTATGGCAAAAATACCGCTGAACATAATTCAGCGATATTTTAGCCAGTGTCTAACGGATTTTGATCATTCTTTTTTTTTGGAAGATTATACATATTTTCCTTACCTATAATTTTATGATTGACGTAAATTCGTATTAAACGTGACATAAAGACTGAGATTGGAAATAAATTTGCGTATGAGACTTGAGTAGTAGTCATTATTAACCTTTCTTTTTCGGACATTAGCATATTCAGGGGCTGGAGTATCCAATCATTTTATTTCAATGTTTGAAACGTGAAGAGTCAACACCTCAACACAATGTATGGTATGAAAATTCATCAAGCAGTTTCAGAGTAATCAAGCAATAAAAAAGACACACTGAATTTGAGCGCTATCGGGACGGGAAAAAGATTATTTTTATTTGGATTACATTGGGTACACAGATAATACCGGTATCACCTGGATACTTTTTATTCGGATTTTATGTTACCGTGGGATAATTTTCAAGTTGTACCGGGCGAAGGCGCTGGCAACAGCTAGTGTTTACTATCACTGATAAAACGAATGCACATCAGAATTCGCAAACAAATGATAAAAATTAAGGATGGCAACGTCGATCTGGAAGGTCATTGAGATCAAAATAATGCAATAAAATGTAGTTTATCTTAAGTCAGACAAGATAAGTATAAAATGCATTACAAAAACCTTCAAAAGTAAGCTAATACTCAAATACCTAAAGATACGTCCAGCATTTCCTGTGAAGTCTATCCGCTATCACCTTATCATAATAGATATATTTCATAATAATTTAAAATATTTTAATAGATTCATTTCGACTGGCCTGTTGGTCTAGTGGTTAGTGACCCTGACTGCTATGCCGGAGGTCGTGGGTTCGATTCCCACCCAGGACAAATGTTTGTGTGATGAGCACGATCATTTGTTCTGTGTCTGGGTGTAATTTATCTATAATATGTATGTATTTAGAAATAATATATAAGTATGTTTATCAGTTGTCTAGTACCCATAACACAAGCTCTGCTTAGCTTGGGACTAGATGGCGTTGTGTGATAGTTGTGAGATATATTATATATTATTATATTTTCTTACATATGATAATTTGGTGCAGCATATTCATCGAATGAGTATTTCCTCTTTGAGTGGCACAGAAGGGACTAAAAGTCCACCCTATTCCTTCGTTATTTTTTTAATATAAAATCCAAAAATATATATCAAAATATCTAGCGAGCAGGAATTGCGGTCTTTCATCTCTTTCTCTTATAACTCGATGGAGAGGTTGTCAGAGACCCAAACAACCAATTGTCCACCTTCATCCAGTCTTTCCAGTGAACATAGGACTTCGGTCTTCTAATGACTGAGCAGTGCCCTAGCTAGCCTCTTGCGCCTAGTGCGAGTTTCTTTAACTACACCCTGGTCTGGCTAATAGGGTAGTTTACTGAAATTGAAAATTTGTTCAGACCGTCAATTAGCATTTTCAAACTATTCAACACGTATTTTAAGTTTTTTTAAATCAATGATTATCGTCATAGACAAAACGCTTCGGAATTTGGGAGTGGGGTCTTGTGGAGTCATAACGGGATCACTACGTGCTTTCGAAAGTACTCCTGTAGAATTATACCAACGTTTTCTGATTTTTAGAAGAGTTGTATCTTCGTAAATATGGTTTATCTAACAAAAGAAAAAAATACGGATCACATCTTTTTTGATTAGCTATATTTCGGATAAATTACATTTTTTGTGTAAGGGACTTTACTCATGGCGCGACGCGATATCGAATTGCATCGATTGACGATATCGATATCGGTCAGATATTACACAAGCGTCCGGCCGAAGAAAATGTATGGACAATCGCTAGTGTTTGCTAATGGTGTCGCACGGATTGACGATATCGATCACAGATCTCCTCGATATCGAATTGCATATACGTCCTAATGACAATGCACATGATTTTCTGTTCAAAATTCAATTGCGCAACTACTCGTCACGTGTGACATCTTTTGTCTTTGGTTTGCAGCGCCTTTATGTCGTAGTAGTAAGGTGGATTTTTGTAGTTTATGGTCGAATTGCATCGCATCGCTCCATTAGTAAATACGTGCGACTTAAATCGGCGCAATCGACTCGATATCGCAAGAATCGCGTCGCGTCGCACCGCGCCATGAGTAAAGTACCTAAAATAGCTTATTGTGGTCCTGCTATCGTACCATTGGCACACCCCTATATTCGGTACTGTGACTGACAGAAGCTCATTACATAGATAACTATACTATTAGGCAACTGTACTGATTTGTGCCCTAAATAGTCTCCAAATCTCATTAGCGATAGGAAACTAGCGAATGGCTAAATATCTTTCTGATAAGATGAATCATCTGAACACATGTTTAGGTCGACGGACCCTGACGATAAATTGTATTGATAACAGTATCTAATTCGTAAATGATTGTTAATTACTCGGTTTCGATGCTAATCGGGATTTATAAGTTAAGCGGAGCTTAGGCACGGTAGACAGCACATCTGTGGTTCAAAAACCAGGTTATGCTCTATGTGCAAAGTTGGGGGTGAGTATACTATCAAATCATGACAGATAATTATGTGAATTGCTCGGGGTAGGTACGGAGTACGTGTGAAACTGAATATGCACCACAACCTTTTTAAATACTTTTTTTTTATTAACCGAATTAAAAAGTTTATAAATTAAAATAACTTGTTGGTAAAAATTTCTGGATTTATGCCCCAATAATGTGGTCTTGTAGGACAGACTTTTTTGTATAGTTTTTTTTTTTTTATATAATGCTCTCGCTTATGGCTAGAATATTGCTACCAATTAGCACGCATAGCATGACACAGTAGAAACGGGTTATGTCGACCGAGGAATAGGCAAAATAACAATGTAAAAAAAATGTATCGTCAAAAGCATGATGGCGCATTTACATTAAGTCGGTTAGACCGTATTCGGCTGCAGGCCGTATTCGGTCACCGACTAATATAAACAGGTATTCGTTTGGCCGTATTCGGTCGAGCCCGTTGTGAGCCCGAGGCGGAGCCCGCATCAATCAAGTCGCCGAATTCGGTTAACCGACCAATGTAAACAACTCAATTTAGGTAAGCGTTTCAGTTAAACCGAATGCGGCCGCCGCCTTCGGTGACCGACCTCAAACCGACCTAATGTAAATGAGCCATGACAGTGACATAATGCAGAAAAAATGTTTCTTTGCTTCAATCGTCTACGTCTACGTCGAATAACTTTGTCTATTCTCGGTAGAATAGAGATAGAATTGGTCATGCTACGATTGCTGGCTCAGTACCGGTAATCATGTATGATCTTTAATTGGGTTTTAAAATAGGAATTTAGCCCAGACATATCACTTGTAGGAATGTTAAACCGTTTCAAATAAGAAGAACAGAATTTCTCAGGAATCTTGGCGACCTATAAAACTAATTGATTCCAGGAATTATTAATGAACTCTCGAGGTAATCACATCGGCTATTTCCTCCGTATTGTGTTCACATTCCTCTTTTTAGATTGTAATTATAATGTATGTAGAACCCATTCGCTTTGAAAGGATGGTATTTTATTTACATTTACCGGTAATTACTTTTTTTCACTATTTTTACCCAACTGCGCCAGGAGGGTTATTAAAAGCATTTTTAAAATCTATAATGTAAGAGTTACAGACCTCTCTATGAGAGGAAACGGACTATAGTCCTCCACTTGCCCATTGCGGGTTGTTGAATGTGGTTTTTTCAACAATTTTTATTTCCTACTTATTTTTTTTTTATATTATCATTATTATTTATTTTTACCCAATTCACTTGTAAGTATTCTTTTCTTATCTATATCTATCTTCTATCTTCTATATATTCTTCTATATCTATCTTCTTCTATACTTATAATAAATCTGTAGAGAGGTCAATTCTGTACATGAAATATATTTCCAAAATAACTATCAGGGGGTGATTAGGGATCGATACTGATGCCAAAAATGCAAATAATAACATTATTGTCTGTCTGTCTGTCTGTCGGTCTGTCTGTCTGTCTGTCTGTCTGTCTGTCTGTATAACCGTTATAGAAACAAAAACTACTAGACGGATTTTGACGAAACTTGGTACAATTATTTTTCATACTCCTGCGCTGGTTATAGTATACTTTTCATCATGCTACAATCAATAGGAGCAGAGCAGTGAAGGGAAATGTAAGGAAAACGGGAGAAGTTACTCCACACACGCTAATCGTCGGAACTACTGGACGGATTAGATTGTTTCTTTTTTTTTTTTGTATAGCTATTAAGGCTGGGCAACATGTAGGCTATAATTTATCTTGGAAACTTGAACACCTGATGCAGGACTGCAATAGATCAGCTAAACTATAAGAGATACAAAAATAGCACCGTAGCGAAAATTGTTCCGCGTGATGAGCATTTTCTGCTGAGAAAATAAATTTCAAGATATGGAACACCTGATGTGGAACCCCAAGAGCCCAGCTACACTATTACATATACAGTAATGACCTCTTAGCAAGAGTTGTTCAGCCTGATGAGCACTCCCTGTTGTCGTATAAAAACTGAAGATCTGGAACACCTGATGTGGAACTCCAAGAGCCCAGCTACACTATAACATATATAGGAATGACGTCTTAGCAAGAGTTGTTCAGCCTAATTAGCACTCTCTGTTGACGTATGAAAATTGAGATCTGGAACAACTGATGTGGAATTCCAAGAGCCCAGCTACACTAAAACATTAATATGAATAACATCTTAGCAAGAGGTGTTTAGTCTGATGGGTATTTCCTGTTGACTTACAAAAATGAAAGATCTGGAACGTCTGGAATCGTCATGCGCGTCCCGTTGTTTTCCCGTCCCCAGGTCTAAGAATTCGACATCAGACGTTTCAGATCTTCGATTTTGACGACCCCATTGTCACTGGCATAAGCAACAGGATCCGCGTACGAAGTCGCTGGCAGAAGCTAGTTTTAAATAAAAACTGCCTCACTCTAGGAATTTCTCCTGTATCGTGGACGAGTTTACAAACAAAATACATAATAAATAAAATATTCTATAGGTAAGGTGCTTGTATAATAACGCCACCATGTCGGTCCGAGTACAGGAGCAGAGCACGAAGGCGATTCCATTGAGAAGAGGCGTAAGACAGGGGGACGTTATCTCCCCGAAACTGTTTACTGCCGCAATGGAAAACGCCTTCAAGCTCCTGGAATGGCAAGGACTTGGCATCAACATCAACGGCGAATACATCACTCACCTTCGGTTTGCCGACGACATCGTAGTCATGGCAAAGTCGATGGAGGAACTCAGCATGATGCTCGATGGCCTCGACCGAGTTTCACAACGGGTGGGCTTGAAAATGAACATGGACAAGACGAAAATTATGTCAAATGCCAATGTTGTGCCCACCCCAGTCTCTGTTGGAAACTCGGTACTCGAAGTTGTTGACTCATATATCTACTTAGGACAAGACAGTAGTGCAGTTAGGTAGGTCCAACTTCGAAAAAGAGGTCAACCGCCGAATCCAACTCGGTTGACGAGACGAAAGTCTTCAACCAATGTGTGTTACCAGTGATGAGTTACGGCACCGAAACGTGGTCTTTCACTATCGGCCTCATCTCAAAGCTCAAAGTCGCTCAACGAGCTATGGAGAGGGCTATGCTCGGTGTTTCTCTACGTGATCGAATCCGAAATGAGGAGATCCGTAGACGAACTAAAGTCACCGATATAGCCCACCGGATTAGCAAGCTGAAGTGGCAATGGGCAGGCCATATTGCTCGCAGAGCAGATGGCCGATGGGGTCGAAAAGTACTAGAGTGGAGACCACGGACTAGCAAGCGCAGCGTAGGACGTCCACCAGCAAGGTGGACAGACGATCTTATAAAGGTCGCCGGAAGACGCTGGATGCAGGTCGCTTCCAACCGGTATCTGTGGAGATCAAAAGGGGAGGCCTATGTTCAGCAGTGGACGTCCTATGGCTGAGATGATGATGATGATGATAGGTAATTTATATTTTGAATCTCTTACTAAGTATGTTTTTGCTAGGAGTTGGCTCACGTCAAAATTACAACAGACAGAGCTCAAACTTACGACCTCTCGCTCACCAGTACCAACCGTGGAGTAAATCAGCTTTAATGCTTACGACTACACACAAGCAATTCAATAAATCATAACTAAAAGCATTTTCAAATAATAATGCATCATTATTAAGGGCCTATAAAACACTCAGTCTAAATTAAACTTTATTGCAGTCAGGGCCTGATTTACCCTTAGGCTAATTAGGCTGCAGCCTAGGGCGCGAGGATCGGGGGGGCGCTGAAATCTTGTCTATGATGATGCCTCTCTTCTTTTTATTAAATATTTAATTTTTATTTTTTCTCTAGAGTAGGTAAATATTTTAAAAGAATACCCGAGTCGAAGCAACTTCACGCACTGGATGACCACGCTCTGGTCAATGGCATTGGCAACTAAGTTGTCTATAGAAACTAAGCCAAACAGGGCGGGTGGGTGGGGAAATTTTTTTGCGAGCTAGCCGGTCGTGCGGGGTATCGTTGGATCGGACTCCGCGCGGGCTAGTCGAATATGCAATAAAAGATTTAATGACAAGAGACGAAATTTTGAGTTATGGCCGAAAAACCAGTTTTTTACGTTAAAGTCATGCGGTCAAACACGACATAGATTTGGTTTTCTACTTGGTAGCCTGCAGTCACTTGTCATGATTTTGGTCTTATAATGCGTGAGGTAGATGCCTTTATGTACGGTCAGCTTAAAAAATGGTTTGCCACTCTAAGGTTGAATGTCATCGGGCACGCCGCAATCGCGGCGGTAAGACGGCGGTATGCCTCAGGCATTAAGTCCGCCAAAGTACATTTTTGTGTTGCTTGAAGTTTTAATAAATAAATAAGACCCCTCTTTGAGAATGAGTGGCTGGAAAGGCGTCACGCCGTCCTGACCTACCACATTTTTTTTTTCGTGGTAAAATCATCAAATGAGTCCTCCCACCCCGGGCAGGGCGGGAAGGACTGTCAGACTTGTACTGACTAAAATCCACGGTTTCCTTCGGTAGCCCTTTGTGTACCGGAGTCGCGGTATACGTATGTCCCGCAACCCCGGCAGGGCTGTGACTGTGACCCTCTATAGGGGGGGCCCCGTCATTATGCTGACGCTCCTTGAGGCGCGCGTGGGACACAACGCGCCGTCGACCCGGGCATGGTCCATGGTCAGGCAGCATGTTGCCCTTTACTCGCCGTCCGCATGCCCGCGCCTACGGTGGCCGGAGATCGTCCCGCGACATCCGTCGCTGTGGGCGTCTACCACTGCGTCTAGGGCGAAGGGAGGACGGTATCCTCTCTCTCTCGCGGCCCGCCTCCTCCTTCGCGAGCATGACTGCTTCGCAGAAGGAGGCGACCGCTTCCCACTCCGTCTCGCCCCGCAGCATGGCCGCGACCAATGCCGGGCGCGAGAGGTCTCCGCCTATCGCCTGCGTGAGGACACGGCGGTGCTCCGCCCAAGCAGGGCAGTCCTGCACCGTATGCTATACCGTGTCCTCCGGGTGGTCTGACCTACCACATGACGCAGGTACTCACCGGACACGGAAGTTTCAGGAGGTACTGTGTCTGATAAGGAGGGAGGAAACGCCTGGTTGTCACTGCTGCGAGGATCGCCCTGAGGACACGGTGGAGCATATGGTGCAGGACTGCCACGCTTGGGCAGAGCACCGCCGTGTCCTCACGACGGCGATAGGCGGAGACCTCTCGCGCCCGGCATTGGTCGAAGCCATGCTGCGGGGCGAGACGGGATGGGAAGCGGTCGTCTCCTTCTGCGAAGCAGTCATGCTGTGCATGGAGGAGGCGGGCTGCGTGAGGGAGAGGATAGCGTCCTCCCTCCACCCAAGCCGCAGTGGTAGACGCCCACGGTGACGGACGTCGGCAGACCTACTTATAAAATACTCCGGCCTCCCCGTAGGCGCGGGCATGGGGGCGGCGAGTAAAGGGCAACTCGCTTTCCGACCATGGACCATACCCGGGTCGACGGCGCGTTGTGTTTCACGCGCGCCTCAAAGAATGTCAGCATTGTGACGAACCGCCCTCTAGAGGGCTAAAGCCTGCCGGGGTCGAGGGACTTATCTCATTACCGTGACCCGGAACGTAAAGGGCTATTGAAGGACACCGTGGATTTTAGTCAGTACGAGTCTGACAGTCCCTCCCGCCCTGCCTTGGCTGGGAGGACTCGTTTGATGATTTTACCACTATGGAAAAAAAAAGTTGAATGTCGTGCAGATTAAAAAATACGTTAATTTCGGTTGCAGATCGATCTTAAAGATTTTATAGGTAGTATCTGATAGTGAACCATGACCGTCTTAATTAAAATTTTCACACTACTATTTACTCAGTTACGAGTACTACATGTATACTTTTTAGGCCGTCCTCCGTAACACGCCAGGCGGGGGGCGCGTCTTCCTAATTAGCCTAGGGCGGTCAGAACCCTTAATCAGTCGCTGATTGCAGTGAATTACAGTTTCATTTGCATTGATCACCATGATCGATGAAGGTGATTAAAATTGTGGTGATGGTGATGTTAGGAGATTTGAACCCGGTTGCGGGTTGGGGTTTGAGAGGAGAAATATGTTTTGGTACTCAAAGGGGAACTTTGCTTTGTAGGTGTTATCGCTGTGTTTTTGGGCGGTAAAATCATTAAAAACATTTACCGATAGTGCGCGATCCGATTAGGCGATGCGATCCGATCGGATGCGATCTCTGTAACCTATGGATGTCCAATATATGCTTTCTCACTGCCGCGTCGGCGTCAGATCGTATCTCGTTCAGCCTTAATACAGAGACCGCATGCGATTGGATCGCATCGCCAGATCGGATTGCCGGCGAAGGCCTTAAATGAGTCCTCCCGCCCTGTATAGAGGGGAAAGAACTGTTAGACCCTTACTGACAAAAAATCCACCCTGTTCCTTCATTAGCCCTTTGCGTTCCATAAGCCACGGTTACCTTTACAGATGGTCTCGGGACACTGGCAGGATTGTACGAGTATTCATCCTTAGTTTTATTTTGAAAGAAAGTGAGTTTGTATGTTACACTTCCACGTCTAAACCGCAGAGAAATGGCAATCTGGAATTTAGTTATAATATGTTGCCTACTTTATCCCACTTCTGGGCAAAAACCGCGGCCAAAATTATTGAAACATAGTCCAAAATTGAATAGGTAATACTTCGAAGGTCACAGATGGTTTTTCTCTTGAATTTGTAATAGGTACACGTTGCAATGACACATTTTTCTTTATGTAAAAACTTAACATATATAACTACTAATATTGTCTTTATTCTACTTATGAATATTTATAATTATAATGGCTTAAATGTCCAATGTATTTCCCAAACTATTGACACAATTGTCAACTACTGCGATACCTACTTTAAATATTATTGCAGTATATTTGTTAGGTCGCGGGATTATTTCCTTACCGTGACCCCGGAACGTAACAGGCTATTGAAGGACACCGTGGATTTTAGTCAGTAGAAGTCTGACAGTCCCTCCCGCCCTGCCCGGGGTTGGAGGACTCATTTGATGATTTTACCACGCTAAAAAAAAAAAAAAAGTATATTTGTTAACAAATGGACCACAAAAAAGGAACATTAACCTTCCTTTTAATGCGTTTAATTTCTGACAAAGATCGTGCTAAAACCAGCTCAGTAGTTTTTGAGATTAACCCGAATATGCGGACAGACGTAAAGGTAAACATGGTTTTTTATTGTGTCATAAAATAATATCTTCATAAAGTCTACAGCGAGATTGCAAAAAATAAGGTGCATTAAAAAGATAAGTACATAGGTAATTTCATTGCGTTTCTAATTGCCCTCATTCTATTTTGGGCATCTTCCTTTGATTTATTAATTTGCAACATTTTAATTCTAGATCAATTAATAGAATTAATTGCGTGAGGAAAATAATCTGTAGATCTATATTCTGTAACGTTCACAAACTCACCTCAAGCAAGTTAGTGACCGAGCGCATTAGATTCGAATTTCGAACACTGATTAAAGAATTTCTTTTACAAAATCGTTTAGAATCTGTGATTGAAAAAGAAATGAGTTCGATTGTACGCTCACTTTGTTCATGAACTTCACAGTAGTAACTAGCTGCTACTCGAAGTGTAGCAGCCAGGATCGACTCATTGCAAAAGCTTTTTTCAACAAGGCTCTTTCCCCTTAGTTTATGGTAATAAATGTTTAACCCTAGAGTGGGCGCGTCTTTTAGCGAAACTCCAGTGGGCGCGTGGGGAGCGTTTTGCCGCGTTTTGCGCCTTTTCTTTGATCATTTTAACTAGTAATACAGCAATTTAATCCGGTTTTTTTCTAAGGATTTGAATAATACACTAATAAGTAATAATAAATCAACATATTTATTAAACTCCGTTTTAAAAACTTAGGTTTACAAAAATTTTTAAGAAGCTTAATGTTTTAATTGTCATTTTTTCCCTGATCCTATATGACACTCTTTATTACTTAAAAAATAAAATAAAAAAATAACAAAGTTATATATTTTCTAAATCTACAGGGTATGCTTTATTAAAACAGTCTTCACAAAGGTATGTGCAATGTTCGTAGCACAGTAACTTTGGGCATCCAGAACACCCTTTTTTCGTGCGCCTATGTTTTTCTCTGATTGACACATACAGCATTTGCCCTCCTTTTTTGAAGAAGATGCTTGTTCTGCTGGTACAAAGCGAGCAATTTGGTTCTTCAAAGGAATATTTTAAGTGTCTATAGAAGACCTTGTGGTCACATATTGCATGATAAGTACCATGGCAATTTCTTTCAAATACTCTCTGCGTAGCATCAAATGTTCAGTGGTTCATCATCATCGCTGGATGTACGTGTTGGAGATTTATCACCACCTGGTTCTATTCTATGTGTACGACGAGATCAAGGCTGATGGCATACCAAAGTCGCTGATGAACGGCTACTTATATCTAAAGTGGATATTTTGGAAACCACAAAAATTGGGGAAGGTTCTTTTTTCTTAGAAGTGTCGCTGTCTACTGACTGTTCTGTTTCTGTGTTGTGCTATGTTGACTAGATCGATTACTATCTGACTAATTTCCATCAACAATCTGGACACTAGCATCTTCAAAATCAGATATTTTAGCCAAGACATAATTTGAGCTTCCATTTTGTCCGTTCTTATTTATTATTATCAATTGATACTTTTAAATCATAAACAAACAATTTTTTTTTTTTAGTTTTAACAATAAATGCACCATAAAATATAGTCTATATTTCAAGTTTGCAAAAAATACATTACACAATATTACTTACGTGTGTGGGTGCGCGGTGAGCAATTTGCCGCCTGGCGACACCTGGTGGTAAAAACCTTCTCCTCAAGCAATATCCCGCTCACTGACAGCGTCCAGCCTTTAGGCACATGTTGCTAACGAGAGTAGGGGCAGCTACTAAAAAGCGCAAGCCTAACGGCCAGTTGTTTTGAAACGATTAACGTTTTTTTAGCGGGGGCGGCAAAATGCTCATAGCGCGCCCACTCTAGGGTTAAGAATTTAGTGGGAACGGATACAGGATATTGCAACCTGTTGAAGTCTTGAAATATGGCTAAGTAAAACATGTCCCACGCAAGTTTGCCAAACAGTGGAATGCACTAGCAGAACTGATTGGCAAAGTTGAGTGGGACGAATTCTAGTAGTAGTACCTACATTTTGGAATAAATAAATCATGTAATACTAGCTGTTTCCCGTGGCTTTTCTCGATGACTAAATCAGTTCCGATTTTCAAAAACAAAGCTGTCAGAAGAAAAATTTTCCACAAAAGGTCAGTAACAATTTTTGGAAGTTAAAAAAAAATTAAACTATTAACCTTTTCTTTTTTTTCTTTTCGCAACATTCGGCGAGTATTATACCAGTGTCGAATAGTGCTTATCTTTTTGTTATAGCTACCAAAATTTCAAAACAATGTCAAATAATTTTACCTACTATGTCGCACTGACACAATATCTCGTTCTACTTCTTCAAATTAAGAGGTGTCATTCACGAGAACTGCAATAAATCATTGTTGTCAGCGGCTTCTCAGTAGACTAAACAAACCAAATGACAGCTGAACGAAAACATTTACATGTCACATTTGACACGCACGTTTTGTGAAGTTGCAACACTGTTTCGGTAAAGGACATTGTTCGGTATGGAAGGAGGTTTTAGTTCGTAGAACTATTGTTTTAAATACTGTTTTCTGATTTCGCCAATACTTTATGGGTAATTTTTAATGATTTTTTATGAGTAAATTATGCTGACTTGTTTTTAAGTACCTACTTACGTATTCTTTGGTTAAAAATAATAATTTTATGAAGCCATACGAAACGTTATCTAAGATTTTTTATTGTGGTGGTGTTTTTGTTTTTTTATCCATTCGCCTTGCGCCAAAATTAAAAAAAAATGTCTTTAACAATTAAAAAAACCTAACCTGTAAATGACCTCAAAAAAAACAATCACCATTGTCTTTTGATTGTTGACACTGCGTCCGCCTAAACCCACGGTATCTTTATGTTATAAAACTCTCAGATAACAAACTCTGAGAAGCGCTAATTGTTGCAATCGACCTTGGCATTCCATCATCTTGGACTAGTTCAGTCAATTTGTGGACTCAAATATTGATGTTTGTTTCCATGGCGATCTAGAATGAACCGGTTTGATTTTTCGAATTCAGAATTGTTTTAAGAAACAGAATTGTTAAACGTTACTTTGAGACGTTAGAAATGGATTGAAGAATTCGATGTGATAGGTAAGAAGCCCGTTGGCTCAATTGGAAAGAGTGTCGGATGTACTGAACCCGAAGGTCACGGGTTTATATCCTGCACGCGGTACGAATTTTTCTTTCCAAAGATAATCTTTGTTGAAGGAATTTTTTAAAGTAAATACACTTCTCATCAAAAAAATCGAAACACTTTCGTTTTTATTGTTTTTGTCCTAATTTTTTACAAAAGAGAATTAATTCCATGAAAAAAAAACATTACTGTGTAGCTGGCAGTTTGGTCATTACAGTAAGAAGAAAAAAATCAAAATTCGAAATAATTTCATTTGTTTATCCTATAAATGAAATTAATCACTGTTTTGAGACAAATGTGTATTTAGGGTTGGAGTACGTTTCTCGTTTAAAAACTAAAAATTAGCGCTTGTCTTTAAACTTTCTGTTTCTTATTTCATTTACTGTGACTTTGGGACGTCTGAAAAAACTTTTTTTTCTAAAACATATGGATACTTCGCCCGCAGAAGCCGCCCAAGTGGTGGCATTGCTGGATTCTGGACTTAGTCAGCGTGTTGTGGCTGCAAGATTGCATCTAAGCTTATCATCTGTTCATAGAGTCTACAAACGCTATCGGGAGACTGGTTCGTTCACGCGCCGTTTAGGATCTGGCAGGAATCGGGTCACTTCTGAGCGAGATGATCGATTTATTGTAACAACTTCTTTACGAAATCGACGCCTTAACGCTTTTCAACTGCAGCAGCAGCTTCGCGTTGTCCGAAGAGTAGCTGTAAGTGACTCTACAATAAGAAGAAGGTTGAAGGAACGCGGATTGGCACCGCATAAGCCAGCGAATGGGCCGAAATTAACTGCAGACCATCGAAGAGCGCGCCTTAACTTTGCACGCGAGCACCTAACTTGGTCATACCTTCAGTGGAGCAAAGTACTGTTTTCTGATGAGTGTAAAATTATGCTGTATGGTAACGACGGAAGGAACAAGGTCTACAGAAGAGATGGAGAACGCTTTGCACAATGCTGCATTGAAGAAAAGGTCAGCTATGGTGGCGGTTCGTGGACGGTTTGGGGAGGAATCAGCGCCGACGGTAAGACAGAACTTGCCTTTGTGTCTGGGCCACGGCTGCCTGCACTAAACTCTCATCGGTACATCGAACAGTGTCTTGAACCTCATGTGATGCCCTATGCACATTTTATTGGCAACGACTTCATATTCATGCACGACAATGCTAGAGCTCACACCGCGGGCGTCGTACGAGATTATCTTACCGAAGTCGGTATCTCCATTATGGTATGGCCAGCAAGAAGCCCGGACATGAATCCCATTGAACATCTATGGGATGAATTAAAGAGACGAATTCGAGCAAGAGATCCAGCCCCAGAAACACTTAGCCAGCTGCAAAATGCAATCCAAGAGGAATGGGATAATATACCACAACATGTGATCGTGACTCTCATCCGATCGATGAAGAACCGTATGGAAGCAGTAATAAGAGCTCGCGGAGGGAATACAAGTTATTAAATAAACGTTTCTTACATTTTTTTTTCATTTACGCGTGTTGTTTTACCCATTTCCTTCATATTCCATACAGGGTAAAAATTACTCATTATACAAAATACGAAACCTATGAAGACTTAATTTGAATTTAGAACATTAACATTAGGATTTAAAAACCTCATACTATTCACTATTAAATGACATTTTACATTTATTCCTAAATATACACATTTTTCTGATAATCCTTATCAAATCATAAACTGCGAGGTGTTTCGATTTTTTTGATGAGAAGTGTATTTGCCTTTTTTTCCTTTAGTTCCTATAGGAATCTGTACGTGTACGGAAACTACACACATCAAAAGTGTCTAGGGATCAAGCATTTTTATGCGGATTTCTTGAGATTGAGATGTGGCTTTGTAATAAATTTATGATTTTATAAATTTATATGGATCCTTTTTGGTGCATTTCATAATTTGAATCAGGAACTGTAAATCAAATTCGAGTAAAAGATGAAAATCAGCTGTCAATATTTTCCCTATAAAAACATACAACGCATTGAAGACATTATTAGTGCTACTGTTTCCCTACTACTGATTAAAACCAACGTTATTATGGAGCGGCGACGTCATTTAAGCAGGGAAGAAATGCTCAGAGCCGTGGGAATGATAGAAGCTGGTTCCCGGCAACGTACTGTGGCTTTAGCTCTGAATACAAGTCAGAGTGTTATCAGTCGACTTTGGACACGTTACCGAAGCACTGGTACCGTGGCTGAGCGCCATGGAGGACGGTATCGCTGCACCACACGGAGACAAGACCGATACATTCAAATCTTAACTCGAAGAGCTCCAACAATAACCGCCATGATGTTAGCCGTGAGGCTTCATCACTCTTCAGGGAACTTAATTAGCGACCAAACAGTCAGAAACCGCTTGCATGAAGTGAACCTTCATTCCCGAAGACCGCTACGGGTACCACCTATAGCAATGCACAATCGTAGGATTCGATATCAATGGGCTCTTGAACACAGAAATTGGGCAGAAGAACAATGGCGTTTCGTGTGCTTTTCTGATGAGTCTCGTTTTGGTATGAGACCGGATACAAGACGTATACGACACTGGAGAACCCCTGGACGCCAACAGCGATTAAAATCCTGCCAGGAAGTCCATCCTTATAGTGGTGGAACCATCATGGTATGGGCGGGTATTTGGATCGGCGGAAGAACTGAGTTGATTTGGATCAGAGGCAACCTCAACGCTCAAATTTATGCTGAGACGATTGTATCAGACGTCATCGTTCCTCTACAAGTGCAAATCGGTCCCTTATTTCAGTTAATGCATGATAATGCACGACCGCACACCGCAAGAGTTGTAAGACAGACTCTCGCCGCAGCTAACATCAATGTCCTGCCCTGGCCTGCTCAGTCGCCAGACTTGAACCCGATTGAGCATGCATGGGATATGCTACAGAGAAGAGCTCTGCCGAATATGGAGGGTATCCAGTCGCAAGAAGACCTTTTTTTGTTGTTGCAACGAACATGGGCGGCCATTCCACAGCGTGATTTGGATGAACTCATTTTGAGTATGCCAAACCGATGTTCTTGTGTTGGTAGTGTTCGCAGTAGAAACACGGATTATTAATTGTTTAAGTTACCCAATAAAATTTTAAAGAAAACTGTTATTTCAGTCTTTTTTTCGAACTTTAATGTTAGTGGTTCAAATGTCAAAAATCCCTTTATTAGGAAAATGGCAAATTTCTTTATGAATGCAAAGGTGACTTGGTTTATCGTTACTGTGACAAACGATAACACTTTATTTGATGAATCCTTAAAGAACATTTTAATTAATATCAATCAGGAGAAAAGTTATTGCAAAAATATATGTTGATCCCTAGACACTTTTGATGTGTGTATTTTGAAAGATAACAGATGTACCTGAGCACCTGTTAAATAAATAAAAAACTTACAGTCTGTAAAAAAGAGACACGAACAATAACAAACGCTTTTAAATTGCAACTTTCATTCTACTACTTTAAATCAAGTGCATTGAAACTTAATACGTGTCCTTTCAATAATAATTAATTAACTGTCATCACGTGAAATGGCTGACATCATTTTTTTGGCGCCAATGTTAAGCTCGCGTGTGTTAACCCGTTAATCTGCCGGCGCCGGCGCCATATCGTTTAAGTCCGGTTTTTTGCCGTATATAGCGAAAATCATTTTGGGGTTAAGTAAAAGTGGACTCAATCGTTTTAAAGTATGTCAGTGGGAATTAAAAAAATAATCCTCCATCGTAAAATTAACTAGTACAGTTTTATTACTTTAATTAATATTTAACTGAAAGTAGGTTAGTTTATTTTCATCATCTAAAGTATTATGTTTTCCTATCGGCAAACAGGAAATATTCGTAACGTATAATTGTTAAAAAATTTTTTTTTTACCCGACTGCGCCAGGAGGGTTATTGAAAGAGGTAATTTGGACGCAAGGAAGAAATTATGAAATGAAGAAAATTACTTCCATCATAATTTAAAAAAAAAAACTTAATATTAGTACACACTCCACATCCTAATTTAAATACAAACTTAAAAAAAATATATAACAATAATATGTAAATCCATGTAGTCAAGTATACATAAAGGACTATGCGTAATACACATCAAGTACATACTTTTCGAGTTTGTCGAAGAAACAAATTACATTAAAGGTGTCGTAAACAAATATGGTTAAGAGTTCTTAACACACACAACTTTAAGCAAATTCACGTATTTCCATAGAGGAAACATGATATTTTATGCATTACTTCCCGTCAAGAGCTTAAGAAGAGTTAAGCCATTACTTAACATTACTTGGAAAACCTTGATTTGTACATTGACACCTTACGCAGATTTCTAGATTTACTTAAATAAGTTAAATAAATAATGAGCAATCGCCATAAATAGACGACGCTTCTGAGTAAACAGTGAAAAAATATCGTAAGAAAATTAATCAATATTTTCAATAAAACAATAAGTAAATGTGATAGACTTTATTTTTAAACTTAAAATTATTGCTTCAAAAATACATTTATTGTACAGATTCTTTGAACAACTGTTGTTCAAAGAATTTACATTCATTAAACAACTGTTGTTCAAAGAATTTACATACAACCTAGATGAAAGAAAAGGATATATTATTCACTCCTTTAATGTTCAAGAAAGATAGGTATAGTTATAAACCTTCCCCCTACCTCAATTGGTTCATTTTTCCTGCATATTCTTCGGAACTTGTTCTGTATTCTTAGTAATACCCTTTAGTCAGGTTATGAATATAAAGTTATTCCTTGTTTATACAACATGTACTGTAGTCCCTATTACTTAGTTTCAAACAGGTTTATACATATTTCTATTAAAATCAATTGCCACTTATATGACGGCCGCGGCGGCGGCGCGCGTAGCCCTGGAGGCTTTTTTTTATTCGTAATGGTCGTAATTGTCAGGACATGGTTTGTGTATTAAAGAAAAATATTCATGCAAAAGTTGGGAAAAAAACGCGAACCTGGAGTGCATTAAAATTGAATATGAGAGATGATACTGCACCGTGCGTGACCATCGCAAACAATTTTTCGATTAACATTATTTCTTACGAATGATAAAGAAGGCTACAATGTTATCCGTAATTAATTTAGTATTAAATTCGAAAATATATTTTTTAACTCGGTCAAACTTTGTATTCCGGTGTCCTTGCTGTTCACCTGTTTAATCAACAATGACTAAGAGCTTTAAGTGATTTATAAAATTCTTTATTGTGCAATATATTGTGATCTTGCAATAAACAATGATGCAATACAGAAAAATATTTTATCAAAGTTACACAATGTCTTTTTTAAAAGGCATCACCAAAATACAAATTCTATCCTTTACAAAAGCAATTTAAACAACTCTCAACTCTTTTAAAAACAATTTTAGGTTTTTTTTTTCCATTTTCTCTTTTTTATTCTGTGGCAATGAGTTGATGCGACTACTATTCTTACTTACTAAAGCAAAGCATGAAATGAAAATCACCAAATTGACGTATTTCCCCGACCGAGCGACGCTACAGATATTAAAATCATAATAAACAGTTGTCTGACAAGTCATCTAATAGGAATGTGTTAACTAATATCTTCACGTAATAGACTAGCGCCAATTACGTATTCACGATTTGATTTATAGCCTTTACGTTAGGATTGACCAATCTCCTTTATAGGTATTTGGACACAAGTTAAGTATGTCGTTAAAGTGTCAAATACTACACATAGGTTATCGACTATGTCTTAAAAACACTAAACCAAAAATGCATTTAAAACCGGCCAAGTGAGTGTCGGGCCACGCACAGTGTAGGGTTCCGTAGTTGCCCATCAAAATACTTATGCGAACTAACTAAACTGATTCGCTGAATTTAATTTTAAAAAGAAGAATTTTCAAAATCGGTCCAGGCGTCTTTGAGAAATCGGGGAAAATACATAAAAAAAAAAGATTACAACGAATTGAGAACCTCCTCCTTTTTTAATTTAGTTAAAAATAGTTGACAATAAAAACCTACCTATCCCCAAAACATACCCACCTATTATAGCTGTAAAAATAAAGTTGACATCCTTAAATTCGCAGTTGAAGAACATGTTCTCCGATACATTTTGTTTAGGAAAATATGTTATCCAAGTACGTTTTATAAGTTGGTCGACTATTACTCGTAAAGCCTACTTAGTCATGATAATTTTCTTTTAAACTTCGTTATATGTACCTATATACTACTATTGTGAATTTTTTCACACCCTCAAACATAATCGTTTAGCTGGTAGAGGGGGGGGGGGGGGGGACACTCGAGTCGAGCAAAAATTAGCACTTTAAAGCTTAATATTTCACAAACGAATCTTTTTATCAAAAATTGTTAAAGGAAACTACAATATTTTTAAAGACCTATTTAATGATACCCCACACTAAGGGGTACGCGAGAAAAAAAAAAACATCCCCACTTTACGTGTACAGGAGGTACCCTAAAAAAAAATATTTTACGAGATTTTATTTTACCACTTTTTCGGCACAACAAATCCGTAGGTATATTTACACCAAATTACAGCTTTCTAGTACTGGGCGTCTCTGAGCTAAGCTGCGGACAGACGGACGGACGGACGGACATGGCGAAACTATAAGGGTTCCTTGTTGACTACGGAACCCTAAAAAATGTAGTAACTGACATTAGTAATTTTTGCTTGCTGCTCCCATAAATGACAGGTAAACACAGCAATACATAAAAACAAGAATGTCCTCATTGAAAATTAAATGACTGGGAAAATATAAATTTTCAACAATAGAAATTCAGATAAATAGTGAAAACAAAAGAGTCTGAAAAATGACAAATGTCTGTAAATATTGCAACGACAACACCACTGTTGAAAAGTGACATCACCTTGGTCAGAACACAAAGAGTTAAAAGAAAAATAAATAAAACGAACAATAAACAATTTAACCACGGTAGAATCGAGAACCGTAAAATTGTAATAAAAATACTTTATGTTTTTAAAACTATACATTTACGCTTTGTTGTTGTAAACCAAAGGACAAAAAATATGAATATTGTTTATGGTCATATCTAATAGATTAATCTGCTATATTAAACTAAATAATAATGTGTTTTACATAGTTATAATATAAGGTCATAATTTACATGTATTTCGTTACGCACGCATTTTTAAGGTTCCTGAATCCAAAAAATAATTCATTGTGTACCGTGCATAAGGTTAGACCTCTTATCATCTTTGTTTTTTTCTACAAAATAATCTAATAACATTATAAAAAATGTAAAGAAGTTTGTGAGTTTTTTGGAAGTAATATCTGGAACTACTGCACTATTCCTGCTATGATTGACATTTATAGGCTGATTTTTTCAATTTATTTTATGAAAAGCAAGAAGAAAAGGACAATGTGCAAAGATGACTCATGATATTTTTTTTTTACTTCTACTTTACTTATTTTGGTTTTATTTATTTCTGAACGCAATCATTTTAGATTTATTTTTATAATTTATTACCTATTTGAAAACTAGATCTCATCGTGAAACATCGATAGCCAGTTTTTCTTAGTGCTATTTTTACGAGCAAAGAGAAAGAGGTTGACACAATTCGCTCAGAAGTCTAACGATACTTACCAGAATAGATTCATGCTCTATTCTTAGGCATAGTTATAAAAATAACAACGCCGAAATAGCACAAGTAATACGGCTTTAGAAATGAAGATTGACATATTGTGGAAACTGTTAGAAAAAAAATATTGTTCTTTTTGCAAAATACGTAACAATTCAAAACCTAGTCTTACTAAACCAGTTATTAAATCATTTATTTATGACCATAAAAAAATAAAATATAATCTAATATTCTTAGAATAAATAATACCACAAAATACTTACGATTGATTTTTATTTACGCGAATATTATGCAACACCTGATAGAATTATTTTTAAACTAGTTTAAGGATTATTTGTTTACGAACCTTGTAAAAATATAAAACAGTGAAATAATGTGTTATTTAAATTTTACATGACCGTATTACGTCAATGATGAAAAACATTAACAAGATAGCTCTATTATTCTATTTACCATGACCTCCTTTTATATAAAAAAAATATATATACAAAACCTCAAAAGATATCCCTCAACCCGATATCTACTAAGTATAACATCCATATCAATCAATGGTTCGTTTACAAGAATCTTAACCAGACGCCTACGATTTATTATAAAAACACACAATAATCTTCAAACGTAAATATATTATCATCGTAACATCGAATTTGACCAGAAAAATGTAAACAAAGGCAAGTAGTTTGAAGTATTCTTAAAGAAATGTAAACACAAGAATGAAAATAGTTTGTTAAGTTTACGATGGTTTTACCTACACGAAATTCAGTACCTCTACCATGAGTTGTCATCGGAAACTTACTCGCTAGCGTCTAAATCGCTAGCGTACTAACTTGGATCAAATAGATTTCGATACTGCTGGCACCATGAGATTAATTGAAACTTACGCAGGCGATAATGTAAGCTCGATAGATGATGTCGTGTTGCTAACTTCACTACTTATGTTTTGTTTCTTTCTATCTCACAAATAAGAGGAGAGAACGGCTTATAATACGTCACTGTCGTCTATTGTTCGTTGACCTTGCCCTTGTATCAGTGATTCACTGATACTGCGTTGTGTGGTTTGAAAGTTTCTATTAATAGATTATTTGGATTATTTACTACAAAATGCCTCACTGTATCAATTATTGGTGGATTTCATGAGAAGAAATGTTTCTACTTGGTATTCAATTATTTAAAAAAAACGTAAAGTTATAAAATTCCAAAATAGTTCCTTCTAAACGCAGATAAATGTGTAAAAATATGAAAATGTGGAAGTGTACCTATTAAGTCAACCAAGTTCAAGTGTCTAAAGACGTGAGAATCGCAACAAATAAACAATAATGTGCACAAATCGTCCAACGCTTTAAAGGGTCCGTAAATTTTTTGATATTTTTTTTCACTTATTGTTTAGCTTGAAATTCATGTTGTAGTTCCCAAATTAAGCGGCCACTAACATATTTCATGATAAAAAGCTCTTGCAAGCATTATTTTGACTTTTTATACTCAAAAACGTTAATAATTTTAATGTAAATACATGTTTCACACGCCAAAATGCTAGTGAGCTACGTAACTACTATCGTAAGCGTATCGTTCGCTAGCGCCTGTAGTATTAGTGACTCATGGTACCGTTTTGTATGGTGACAGCTGAAAAACGTTAGTGACTATCGTGTAGATTACGTTAGGTTTTTAACCAATCGTAATCTACAGTGCTCATGGTACGAATTTTAATTCTCACTGTGACCGCTAGAGGCGCTGTACAATATTTCATACAAATAAATTACGGAGACGCTAGCGAGTTTTAACTGTGTAAACTCATGGTAGAGGTACAGGCTTCAAATAAAACAACCGTAGTAGCAGCTCACAATATGCAAACAACTTCTTAGTTAGGTACGTTATTTTAGAACTGTTTTGAGTTTACTTACAATATTCTTGTCTATGGTCTGTAAAAAATCACCTATCAGCTGGTTGTCAGAGTTTCCGCGTATTTTGGTTAACGAAAATTAAGTTTGTGTTCTTTATTTAAAACCGAATGGATCTGATTATTTCGCTTTAGCGTATCAACATAGTAATAAATAGATATTGTAACCTTTTTTCAATGTAACCTTTTCCAAGCTTTTTTCGTGTCAGTAACCCGATACTACTGTATTTTTCGCGGAATTGCTGGCTATCTGACCTTCAGAATCAGTTTTGGGCCAGACTATCTCCTAAATTGGGAAAACCAATCGCTTATTTACTAAAATTACTACTGGTTACTTACTGCTTTGCTGTATAATCGATAAATGTATGACGTCATTTATAAGAAATGACATTCACGTTTACATTATTTGTGACACTGACATAATTATGACAACAACGTTAGGTACCCACAAAAAACATAATCAACCTAATTCAAATATACCAAAGAATTGAGAGCTTTTTTTTTCATCAGCGTTCGGAAATGTCAATGTACTCTTTACAATAAAGCTCCTTATCATTCAAATCAGGTCGTTTGTCAGTTTAATAGATACTATTTAGCTGTCAAATTCGATTTAGTTGAATATAAGTTACGTAGTTTATTCGTCTAGACCAATTTACGTTATCTGTTCGAAAAGAATGCTGGCTGATTAAACGTGCAATAGGATGTTTTTCTGGGTTTAAAATTATCTCACTTGTGTGGCAAAGTCGGCTGTTTAAAATTCCTATGTCTACTTTTTCATAGATTTTGGATAAAAGTTAGTTACAGCAAACAGGGCTCGAATTGTGAGCTACAAAAAAAATCTTTGTAATTTTTATTAATGTCCTACTGAATTCAAAATGCGTATCAATATTGGGACAGGTTATAGATGTTTGTATTTTATGCCACAAGTGGGACAATGGGCGAAGATGTGCATTTTGTCCCGCAAGTGGGACAAAAATGGGGTGCTGGGGTAGTGAATGGCGCAGAATAAAATAAATTATCCCAATTAACAGAACTGACCACTATTTCTTGAAGTTTAAATCTAGTATGGTGTCAAACTTGCGTCGAATCTCTTGTCATTTTTGACAGTCAATTACAGCTTAAAATCGTTAGTAAATTTTGAACTATTGTTTTTTGACAGCCCGTCTCAACCTTACATGTTGACAGCTGTCAATTTCCTTGAAAAACTATGATAATTTTCCCGCTATATACATTTTTAACACTAAACTTCAAGAATAAGTTTTTTTTGTTTAACACACACACATAGACAAATAAGTGTTAACCATAAACTCAAGGCAGATTATTCCGTATTGTTATTCACGTTATAAACTTCAATTGTCATGATAATTTAAGTGACAATTAGAAATATAAGTGTACCTAGTTATTAGCTATTTTATGACGGCGTTTACGCCCTGTTTTAAAATATGTTGACCTGGCTGGCTATTAATATTTCCGTACGAATTAATTTTCATACATTTTCTTTTCTCATGATAATTTCATAATACCTACGCAAATATATTATGTAAAACGAGGTTTTTGACCTGCCCATGCTGCGCCGTGAGACAGAAAATAGTTATGAATGCTTGGGCTATGCATATTTACAGGTGTTCGCAAAATATCGTGTCATTCTCTGTCAGAAATCAGTTTTCATTGTAGTTTTATTTTTAACGGCTACAATTTAATGAAGAAAATTCTGTTTCCTATGATTTTCGTACAAATATCCTCCATCCTTTCAGACTTTTTTAAGATAGTTTCCTAAGTCTTTAATTTAGTATTTGACAATTGATTCGGGATTGACTCTGCTTTAAGCAATTCATTTCAATCTATTTTATTACAAAAGCGTTATTAACCGACTTCAAAAAAGGAGGAGGTTCTCCATTCGACTTTTTTATGTTTGTTACCTCCTAACTTAAGACTGGGTGAACCGATTTTGATTCTTTTTTAATAAATCTGTCATTTGGTCCCATAAAAATTGATTTCAGTTTTGTCCAGTACTTTTAATTTTATGACCATTTCTTATTGTGTACTTGGACGATGTTATTACCGGTACTACGACTTACGTATTTGACAAGAATTTGGGTTAAATATTTAAAACTTTTTCAAATAAAACTAACCGCGTTCCAAAACAACCACAAAAAGTGCCTTTGTTTTGGAGGTCGGTGGCGAAAATGAATTTAAAAAACCGACTTCCGAAAGATTAGTTATTTTACAAAATTGTTGTGGTGGTTTTTGAAGGCGGTTAGTATTTTTTTCTCGGGAACTATATTTTTGAAAAGTGATGAAAGGTGCCTAATGTCCGTTTCTGTTCACCAGACAACATATTAATTATATTGCATGAACAACCAAAAAAAGGTGCCTTATTGTACGTGACGATAATATTACAATAATACTTATATGCTTATCAGTATATTAGGCTCTTCAGATTATGTAAGTCTCTGATAAAATACGGTTTCTACTTCCTCTAGGTATGTTGCCATCCGTCCAGGTTTTCCCGGAATTGTCCTAGTTTAGAGAGCGTCTGTGGGGGTTTTCATTTGTAGTCCGCGTTTAAAAATTAAAAGTTGGGCCGCCCGCAACAAACACACTTTTCACCGTCCTCCCACCCCCTGTGCGCACTTCGACTCATGTCCGGGTTCTGGACTCAAAAATCCGTGGTTTTCACGCGTCTTGTCCTGGTTTTCAAATTTTAGAGATGGCAACCCTACCTCTAGGTTAGGTACCTCCATAAATTAATTTAACGTGTATGTAATGAGGTTAACCTGATATGTATAAATTAGTTTTTACTTATGTTTTATATTCTGTATTTTATGACTACGAAAAAAGCTTAAGTTTATGTAAATTACCTACTAAATATTATAACTATTTTTTTTAACAGGATATTTTTTTTATAATGTTTTAATCTCGGTGTTAAAAATATTTTTACACCTGCACGCATAGAGCGCGCTTTTTTCGTGGAGTTGCGGACAACAGTCCTATAAACAAAACAATATTGTATTTTTTTAACTGTTGGTTCCGATATAATTATGTACAAAAAAAGTGTTATTTACCAACGAAAAAAAATATCACGAGAATAATCTGATCCAATTTGATTCGCATTTTTCATAATTATTTTATCAGCGTGAGTAAGTTTTGATAACGTAAATACACACATCAAAAGTGTCTAGGGATCAACATATATTTTTGCAATAACTTTTCTCCTGATTGATATTAATTAAAATGTTCTTTAAGGATTCATCAAATAAAGTGTTATCGTTTGTCACAGTAACGATAAACCAAGTCACCTTTGCATTCATAAAGAAATTTGCCATTTTCCTAATAAAGGGATTTTTGACATTTGAACCACTAACATTAAAGTTCGAAAAAAAGACTGAAATAACAGTTTTCTTTAAAATTTTATTGGGTAACTTAAACAATTAATAATCCGTGTTTCTACCGCGAACACTAACAACACAAGAACATCGGTTTGGCATACTCAAAATGAGTTCATCCAAATCAAGCTGTGGAATGGCCGCCCATGTTCGTTGCAACAACAAAAAAAGGTCTTCTTGCGACTGGATACCCTCCATATTCGGCAGAGCTCTTCTCTGTAGCATATCCCATGCATGCTCAATCGGGTTCAAATCTGGCGACTGAGCAGGCCAGGGCAGGACATTGATGTTAGCTGCGGCGAGAGTCTGTCTTACAACTCTTGCGGTGTGCGGTCGTGCATTATCATGCATTAACTGAAATAAGGGACCGATTTGCACTTGTAGAGGAACGATGACGTCTGATACAATCGTCTCAGCATAAATTTGAGTGTTGAGGTTGCCTCTGATCCAAATCAACTCAGTTCTTCCGCCGATCCAAATACCCGCCCATACCATGATGGTTCCACCACTATAAGGATGGACTTCCTGGCAGGATTTTAATCGCTGTTGGCGTCCAGGGGTTCTCCAGTGTCGTATACGTCTTGTATCCGGTCTCATACCAAAACGAGACTCATCAGAAAAGCACACGAAACGCCATTGTTCTTCTGCCCAATTTCTGTGTTCAAGAGCCCATTGATATCGAATCCTACGATTGTGCATTGCTATAGGTGGTACCCGTAGCGGTCTTCGGGAATGAAGGTTCACTTCATGCAAGCGGTTTCTGACTGTTTGGTCGCTAATTAAGTTCCCTGAAGAGTGATGAAGCCTCACGGCTAACATCATGGCGGTTATTGTTGGAGCTCTTCGAGTTAAGATTTGAATGTATCGGTCTTGTCTCCGTGTGGTGCAGCGATACCGTCCTCCATGGCGCTCAGCCACGGTACCAGTGCTTCGGTAACGTGTCCAAAGTCGACTGATAACACTCTGACTTGTATTCAGAGCTAAAGCCACAGTACGTTGCCGGGAACCAGCTTCTATCATTCCCACGGCTCTGAGCATTTCTTCCCTGCTTAAATGACGTCGCCGCTCCATAATAACGTTGGTTTTAATCAGTAGTAGGGAAACAGTAGCACTAATAATGTCTTCAATGCGTTGTATGTTTTTATAGGGAAAATATTGACAGCTGATTTTCATCTTTTACTCGAATTTGATTTACAGTTCCTGATTCAAATTATGAAATGCACCAAAAAGGATCCATATAAATTTATAAAATCATAAATTTATTACAAAGCCACATCTCAATCTCAAGAAATCCGCATAAAAATGCTTGATCCCTAGACACTTTTGATGTGTGTATTTCAGGAATTTACTAGGAGATAAATATTTAATTGTTCTTTCTTTGTTTATTTTTATCTTTTTTTATTTGATAATTGGTATTATTTTAATGCAATGGTTGTCCCGGATTTTGTCATGTTAAAATTGTTAAACTAGTTTTCGACATTGGGAAAATATTAAAAAAAGAACCTTATTAATAAAGCGCATCGTTTTTTAAAAAATAAGCTCGAAAATACTTACGTATAAGCCATGGCACCTTAACACTAACACAGCCTTAGAAACAAAAAAAATGCAAAATCCTCCCTTCTTAGTCCTTGCACAATTCCGACAAAAAAAAAACGAATTAAAAAAAATATATCAACTGCCCATTTTGTTTCTAACTCTAAAAAAAAAACACAGGCTGGAATTTTTTTATAAAAAAAAAACAAACGTCACTTTTGAATTTCGTATTCGCGCGGGAAAATCGAACGTCACACACGTTCGTTCCAAATGAATGTCTCAACAGTACTACTGCGGAGCGCGAACCTACAACTGTTTTAAATACCTGGCGGTATATTTGTATACATAATATAATACTCATCCGTGAATCAGTTTTTCTTATTTTAAGTATATTATAGGAAAGTGCAAGCAAAGAAAACAGGTATATTATTGCTGCATTAAATACTTGACATGAAACAATCGTTGCGGGAGCGCTTCTTTGGACGCCTGAAGACTGTATTACAAATCTTCTTTCAGGTGGTAACAAGGTGCGCCCCTTTGACGGTTCCATGCCGGTTTTAAATGTACTCCTTCGGCATACTTGGATAGGCGAGTCCGTACTCTGTTCATCGGTGATGAGGCTGTAAATCCCGAGAAAGTACAGGGATCGAGGCTTTTAAATGCGAAGACGACCTCGAAGTCTGCAATCTTTAATTGGGTAGGCACCGAGATGTGGTCACAGTGGGCAAGGGACTCAAAAATTTCTTGTGTTAAAGGTGTAATCAGATAGTCCTGAACGAACCTATTCTAGCAAGTTTTTTTTTTTTTTTTTTTAGCGTGGTAAAATCATCAAATGAGTCCTCCTACCCCGGGCAGGGCAGGAGGGACTGTCAGACTTCTACTGACTAAAATCCACGGTGTCCTTCAGTAGCCTGTTATGTTCCGGGGTCACGGTAAGGAAATAATCCCGCGACCCCGGCAGGCTTTGGCCCTCTGAGAGGGGGCCCCGTCATTATGCTGACGCTCTTTGAGGCGCGCGTGGGACACAACGCGCCGTCGACTCGGGCATGGTCCATGGTCGGGCAGCGAGTTGCCCTTTACTCGCTGCCCGCATGCCCGCGCCTACGGTGGCCGGAGATCGTCTGCTGACGTCCGACGCCGCGGGCGCCTACCACTGCGGTTGGGGCGGAGGGAGGACGCTGTCCTCTCTCTCTCGCGACCCGCCTCCTCCTTCACGAGCATTACTGCTTCGCAGAAGGAGGCGACCGCTTCCCACTCCGTCTCGCCCCGCAGCATGGCCGCAACCAATGCCGGGCGCGAGAGGTCTCCGCCTATCGCCGCCGTGAGGACACGTCGGTGCTCTGCCCAAGCGGGGCAGTCTTGCACCGTATGCTCTACTGTGTCCTCCGGGCGATCTTCGCAGTGGTGGCACCCGGGCGTTTCCTCCTTCCCTATCAGACACAGGAACCTCCCGAAACTTCCGTGTCCGGTGAGGACCTGCGTCATCCGATAGGTCAGGACGCCGTGACGTCTCTCCAACCACTCCTCAAAGAGGGGTCTTACCGCCGCGATTGCGGCGTGCCCGAATTCTAGCAAGTTGGAATAAGTAATAGCGCAGGCGGGCGGTATGCAACGCTAAGGTTCGAGGGCCAAAACTTTACACGAACAAAGTTTGAAGGCGCGTTTGGCACAGTGGCTGAGCAATTGGACTGCAGCGCTGTGTGTCGCGGGTTCGATCCCCGAACGGAACAAATATTTGTATGATCTGCAGGTAGTTGTTCCGGGTCTGGGTGTTTGTGTATGTGAGTTTCTATGTTTGTAAACGCACCCACGATACAGGAGAAATTCCTAGTTTGGGGCAACGTTTTTCAAGAAAAGAAAAGTCTCGGTCAGAAGTTGATTTAAAAAATGAATAGATTTTAAAAAATCTAAAAACCCACGTTTTTAAATGTCCGAAAAATAAGAAAATAACCTTACGGGGTTGAGAGACGGGCCACTCAAAACGTGGGGGCGTATATTATTTAAGGGATTATTTATGAGATATATTTACATGAAGTGGGTGTAACTTGCAAAGATACTTGCATATCGTGGGGGTGGGTTTCAAACAGTCAGTCCGCCATCCTGGGGAGGCCGCCATATTGGATTTGTTATGACGTTTGTTAGCTAGTCATGTATTGTCATCATAATTCAGAGCGTGTGCAAAATTTCAGCCTTCTAGCTTATCGGGAAGTGCTTCAAAATTGAGTTGTAAAAGTCCAACCGGAGCGACAAACAAACAAACAAGAAAAGTGAGTTTATAAAAACGTGGGAAAATAAACATTGGAATATGTTGAAAGATAAATAAACAAGTTAAGCAATAATAAATACAACACCATCTTATCTTAACTCTTCTCTTTCAAATAATATTATGAAAGCGAAAGTTTGCGAGGATGGATTTCACGCTTAAAAAAATATTAAATTAATTTGGATGACAAGGGCGTGAGGGAGAGGACAGCGTCCTCCCTCCGCCCCAGACGCAGTGGTAGACGCCCACGGCGACGGACGTCGGCAGACGATCTCCGGCCACCGTAGTCACGGGCGGCGAGTAATGGGCGAGTCGCTGTCCGCCCTGCCCTGGGTGGGTGAACTCATTTGATAATTTTCCACGATAAAAAAAAATAATTTGGATGAAATATAGTACACTCGATAGTTTTCAACCATAGATTAACACGCGCAAATAGAATAGTTTTTCCCGATATTATGTTCCCGTGGGATAATTTTCGAGTTGTAACGGGCGAAACCGCTGCTAGTGTTTAATTCTGTTTATTTGTCTGTTTTCTGTTTAAAATTGGCAAGATAATTTGGGAATCTTCACGGGGAGGAAGATTCCCAATTTTAGTGACTCACACGCAAACAACACTCAGGTTTTACCACTTTCTGTATTTATATTTACACTCATTAGTACGTAATTTCTTTATTGACTGCAGTTTTTTAGGGTTCCGTTTCCATCCCTCCGCTCTCCATCTTTTTGTGTGTCCGTCCGTGAAAGTACGACAATTAAAATTTTCGCAGATTTATATATTATGTTGCTGCTATAACTACAAGTACTAATAAAAAACAAAATAAAATAAATATTTAAGGGGGCCTTACAACAGACGTGATTTTTTACCCGTTTCTATAGATAATGGTGCGAAACACTTCGTGTAAGAGCCCGACACGTACTATGCCGGTTTTTTTTTAAATCATGTTTACGATGTAAGTATAGCCAACTGGGAATCCAGAATATAAATGATCATGAACTGTATTGACTGATGCGCTACGTATTGCATTGCATTGCGGTTCGATTCCCGCACGGAACAAACATCAAGTATGATCTAGAAAAAAAAATGTGACGAGAGGAAGAGGCAATATTTTAAAATATTGTTTCTTTTTTTATTTCTTTTTTTCTGACTCTCCTATAATTTTCATGAGTTTTATTAAACGTTTCAAAACTTTTTTTTAATAAGATTACCTAGTTCAGGCACAAATCATGTATGAATGAACATAGACTTATGAAAACGACTTTAATACTAATTTCACGTCTTACCATATACAACGTGTAACGTTAATAGCGCAAAACCTCTCGTGGGGTAACTCAGCCCATGTTACTGAACAATGTTTGTTCTAAAACTTTTGGAAAAAAAAAAAAAAAACTTGAGAGGTGTCAAGGGACACCCGGATGGAACGAAGTTACTGTATACACTCAACAAGAATAATCGTCGCGACTCCACTCCACTCCACTCCACTCCGATCCGATCCGATCCACTCCACTCTATTCCATTCCATTCCATGGTAATAAACACATTACCCTCCTTTTGCGTCGCGCAGTCGGAAAAAGTGTCGTGACAACTTTTAAGATTTTTTTCCGTCCAGCCCCCTTTCACAACGCGCGCTATGGAACTTCGTTCCAATAATATAAAAAAAAATTTTTCATACAAAATGAGAAATTGATCGAGCCTATCAGTATGAAAAATATTATTTTTTTTTTTTTTTCCAAAAATTTTAGAACAAACATTGTTCAATAACATGGGCTGAGTTACTGAACAATGTTTGTTCGAAGACTTGGAAATTCGCAAAAATTAAATTTGCTTTTCCATACAAAATGAGAAATTGATCGGGCCCATCAGTATGAAAAATCTTTTTTTTTTTTGCGAATTTCCAAAAGTCTTGGAACAAACATTGTTCAGTAACATGGGCTGAGTTACTCCACGAGAGGTTTTGGGCTTTTAACGTTACACGTTGTATATAATATTTATTAAGAAAAACTGGTACAATTACGGATGAGTATTGATGATTCAATAGTTTTACGAATATTTGAGTAATTGTAATGCGGTCAATTGGTTTTAGTCATTAAGATAAATAATAATTATATACTCATATTTAACTAGTTGGAAAACAGTTTTATTCGAGGAATTAAATAAATTTTCCTGCTATTATGAGACAAACAATATATAAATATCTATATTATTAATTTGTTTAAATAGTTGTATTTCATTAATGATAGAATGACTGGATTCTTGTGTCACTTATTTGAGTCATTCTTTTTATATATCTTTTTAATTCTAGACAATCTACAGACGACTACTCATTGAAACTGAGGTCTTAGCACAAGATTTCTGTTTTATTTTTACTTACAGCGTAGTTGAAGTATTAATGAAAATGCGCCTCTAGTGCACGAATGAGGAACTAATTTTTTTCCATCAAATTAACGTCAAAGAACATCAAACGTCTCAAAAGGGTCAATCTTCAATTTTTGAACTTCCGTTGAGGATAATGACGCCCGATACTTTTACTGCTAGTGCAACCATCCATTGACAAAACACAAAAATATAAATTATTAAATTTCGTTTTAGTTAAACGTAATCAAAATAATTTATATTTTTGTTTTTTTGTCAATAGATTGCACTAGCAGTAAAAGTATCGGGCGTCATTATCCTCAACGGAAGTCCAAAAATTGAAGACCTGACGTTGACCCAAAAACGTGAAAAGTCATGCTAGGGCTTCAGAATAGGTACGTTGACAAATATAAAGATGACAGTCGGAAGAGCAATAAAAAAAGAGATTGACTATAAAAGCGCTAACTCACCAGGAACATTCGCGTGTAATGTAACATTACAGATTCGACTGAGTACTACATTACAATACGATCTCCCTGAGACCCTGACTGACGAGCATTCGCGTGTAATATTGTAACGTATACGGGAACGTTTAGCAATTCGAGCGTACTGTATCATTCCAAGTATCAACAAGGTGCGCATTGTAATGCTCGATTTTCCTCCCTCACTGAAATAATGCTCGAATTTGTAATGTTACGTTACAGGCGAATGCTCGCGGAGAGGGAGCACCTTAAGACTTAAAAAAAAATACTCAGTAAACAAATCGAACAAAACGGACGGAGAATGTAACGAACGGTAGTATTTTTAACGATACTCATCATCATCATCATCATATTCATCTCAGCCGTAGGACGTCCACTGCTGGACATAGGCCTCCCCTTTTGATTTCCACTTATACCGGTTGGAAGCGACCTGCATCCAGCGTCTTCCGGCGACCTTTATAAGGTCGTCTGTCCACCTTGCTGGTGGACGTCCTACGCTGCGCTTGCTAGTCCGTGGTCTCCACTCTAGTACTTTTCGACCCCATCGGCCATCTGCTCTGCGAGCAATATGGCCTGCCCATTGCCACTTCAGCTTGCTAATCCGGTGGGCTATATCGGTGACTTTAGTTCGTCTACGGATCTCCTCATTTCGGATTCGATCACGTAGAGAAACACCGAGCATAGCCCTCTCCATAGCTCGTTGAGCGACTTTGAGCTTTGAGATGAGGCCGATAGTGAGAGACCACGTTTCGGTGCCGTAACTCATCACTGGTAACACACATTGGTTGAAGACTTTCGTCTTGAGGCACTGAGGTATGTCGGACGAAAAGACATTGCGCAGTTTCCCGAACGCTGCCCAACCGAGTTGGATTCGGCGGTTGACCTCTTTCTCGAAGTTGGACCTACCTAACTGGACTACTTGTCCTAAGTAGATATATGAGTCAACAACTTCGAGTACCGAGTTTCCAACAGAGACTGGGGTGGGCACAACATTGGCATTTGACATAATTTTCGTCTTGTCCATGTTCATTTTCAAGCCCACCCGTTGTGAAACTCGGTCGAGGCCATCGAGCATCATGCTGAGTTCCTCCATCGACTTTGCCATGACTACGATGTCGTCGGCAAACCGAAGGTGTGTGATGTATTCGCCATTGATGTTGATGCCAAGTCCTTGCCATTCCAGGAGCTTGAAGGCGTCTTCCATTGCGGCAGTAAACAGTTTCGGGGAGATAACGTCCCCCTGTCTTACGCCTCTTCTCAATGGAATCGCCTTCGTGCTCTGCTCCTGTACTCGGACCGACATGGTGGTTAACGATACTAAAATTCGGAAAATCATCAAAAATTTGTCCTCCCGCCCTGGGTAGAGCGGAAGTAGAAAACTCATCATACTTCAATAACGCTTTACTTTTTGAAATTGACCACTCTAGTAAGATAGAAAGCGATTTTGTAGCCTAATGCAAAATTTCAGAATGGTGTTTTTGGCTTGAAACGGGCAGGAGCACAAAGTGGCGAAGGTAGCAAAACATTTTAACTTACAGCACCGTTGGTGCAGTACCTAGTTGAGCGATCGACTAGAAATTCCTTGTTCCTTGGCTGAGATTTTTTTTGTTTTTTTAACTTTGCCCCACACTCCGAATTTCTTCCTGTATCGTGGGTGCGTTTACAAACATAGAAACTCACATACACATACACCCAAAAATTAAAAGAAAAGATTAGTCGGGGTTAGTTTCGCAACTTTTTATTATGTGGGATTTATTCTACTCTTTGAAATGTAGGTAGGTATAAAAACTGCAGGATGACTTTTCCTGCTAGACATAGCAGAAAATTACAATAAATTAGATGACACATTGTGCATAAAATATACCACAGTTACATCACTTGACACTTCAAAATGTCAGACAATGACAAATGAATCAACAAATATTAATATTCGAACAAATTGAAATGCCGCCACATGACACTGGCAGAGTAGTCAAGCAACTCGTTGCCAAAGAAAAAAGAAAAAAAAAATTGAAATGCACCTCCAAATCAGCGTTCGTTAAGATGAAAACGAATTTAAATGAAAGTGATAAACAAAATGATTTACAGAAACAGACAGAGGTACTGTGAAGTCTTAGTTATAGGGACCCGTTTTACCCTTTGGTACGGAACCCTAAAAAGATGTTGTTTACAGGAATAAGGGCCAATTTTAATAGTAGGGCCGTTGGCCATGTATCCTAAGACCTTTTTTATCGTGGTAAAATCATCAAATGAGTCCTCCCCCAAGGGCAGAGCGGGAGGGTCTGTCAGACTCGTACTGGCTAAAATCCACGGTGTCCTTCAATAGACCTTTATGTTCCGGGGTCACGGTAAATCGTGAGTCCCGCGACCCCGTTAGGCTTTGGCCCTCTAAAGGAGGGTCCCGTCATAATGCTGACACTCTGTATATGCCCTAAGAGCTATTTGAAATTGTGGAATAGTGTTTAAGGCATCCTGAAAACTTGCTCGATACTACCTATATATAAGCAGACCTAGCTGAAAGAAACTGGTATTGAACGAAGCCAGACGTATTTTAAAGACGCGATTTCCTTTGGTCCCAAAAAAAGTGTATCGCAGCCAGATCTACATTTTGTCTTTAGGCATAATTGAAGAAGTATTTAGCGAGTTTTCAGCAAAAAATCGTGAAACTCAATGGATTCATAGCTACGAATTTCAATCAAAAGTTATTTGTTTATTTATGGCCCTTTTGACCAGACAGAGCCAGTGGGCTCTATGAACCTATGGAAAGGGAAGCAAAATTTCTTTCGAACGAAGTCGCGAGAGGAGCTAGTGGAGAATAAAGGCATTCACTTGAAAACACGAAGATATAAATAACTCCTTATAAACGGTATTTGAAAACATGAAACATTCCTGATTCGTACCTGTGCACGAATTAGATCACTCAGTATTTAAGGCGCCGTTACGTTGGTGCTTCGTGATTTTGTGCTTCTAAATTTTATTGCTGTGTACTAAATTGTTGGAGCTACTTAGCTCGGTAGTTTCCCTTAAGTGAAACAAATTTCGGGATCGAATCAGTAGTCCTGTAAATCTACAGGACTACTGATTCGATAAATTGATGATTGAGCGTAATCACGCTCTACATCTGAATTACAAACATACAAACTGTATGGATTTAGAAAGACAGAACTCTACTTTTCGTATTACAGAACGTAGCTCAATACACAAGCATTACTTAAAACTAGATTCAAGCCAGATTGCTTGAAACTAGTCTTTAGTAACGCTTGAGTCTTGAGGGACGCGCGGGACGTTCTGAATGAAATACGGGCCTACTAGGTCATCCTTATGTAGAAACTTGACTGAAAATCTACAAACTCTAACTAATAACAGCTGTAACCAATACAAAATACTTAGAAGACAACTTCCACCACCACAGATACGACTCATCATCATCAGCCTATAATGTTCTCCCTGCTAGGACACAGGCCTCCTCTCCGAGAGAGGGAGCGAGCCATAATCCACCACGCGGGCCCGGTGCGGGTTTGAGAGCAGTGGTGATGAAATAAATTACACAAAGTATAGCACCAGCCGATACATACATAGCAAAAACTGAAAAACCAGAAAACTGAAAAGCTATCCATCACAGAACGCCGTATCAAGATCAATTAAGTAACTTAGAAGATAAGATCGTCCAAAAAACAGACACTGCCAATACAAAGATTGCATAGCAAGTTACACGGCTGAAGCGTCGCCGCGTCGGTGTCTTGAGCTAAAAATGATTTAGTGCATTTACAATAGCTCTAAAATATGTCGTTTCACCTGCTACTCGGTTTAGTCCAGTCATTAAAGCCTAAACCCGAAAATAATTAGTAACTTGCTGAAATTTTAAGGGGTTCTTAAGGAAGGTAAAATAACATACCGGGTGATTTTGCAGCGTTCTGGGGTGTACGGAAAGGGTTGAAAAGGGGTGAAAAGTGTTTTTTGCTAATAACATTGCCAAAAAAATTAGTAACACGCTGCAAATTTGGAATAAGGTTGTTCTTACGGTTTTGTAACGTGTATTAAATTTGCAGCGTTTTGCAACATACGGAACATTGTTTTTTTTTAAAAAACAGTGCAATTAGTTAAAAACAGGGGTAAGAAAATTAGTAACACGCTGCAAATTTGGAATTAGGTTGTTCTTACCGGTTTGTAACGTGTATCAAATTTGCAGCGTTTTGCAACATACGGAACATTGTCTATTATTAAAAAACAATGAAATTATTTAATCACACGGGTGAAAAAACTTTGTAACTCGCTGTAAATTTGTAATTAAGTTGTTTTTACCGTTTCGTAACGTATATCAAATTTGCAGCGTTTTACAACAAATCGAACATTGTTTATTATTAAAAAAACAGTGCGATTTGTTAGTAACAAGGGTAAAAAAAGTAGGAACACGCTGCAATTTTAGAATTAGGTTGTTCTTACCGGTTTGTAACGTTTTGCAAAAAACTGAACTTTTTTCATTCATTACCATATAAACAAATGCTTCAGTTAGTAACAATAGTGAAAAAGTTAGTGAAGAGTTGCAATCTGGAGAAAATGTTGTCAACACCTTTTTGAAACATTTTTCAAAGGAGAACATTCACGCTTCATACATTTTGACTGGCCTGTTGGTCTAGTGGTTAGTGACTCTGACTGCTATGCCGGGGGTCGTGGGTTCGATTCCCACCCAGGACAAATGTTTGTGTGATGAGCACGATCATTTGTTCTGTGTCTGGGTGTAATTTGTCTATTATTTTATGATGTATGTATTTAGAAATATATAAGTATGCTTATCAGTTGTCTAGTACCCCTATCACAAGCTCTGCTTAGCTTGGCTTGGGACTAGATGGCGTTGTGTGATAGTTGTGGAATAATTATTATTATTTTTGGGCCTTTTCTGAAAGGAACGAAAAAAATTGTCACCTATGGGTAGTACTAGTTATTTGGAGAAATAGTTACTATGGCACAACAGTTGTAGGATTGCTCTCGGCCAAGTTATACAAGATCGAAGATTCGTAATTTACATTCATTTTTTAATTTCTGAAAGTGCCAATAAGCACCAAATAATGATAAAAACTAGCGACTTCAAGCAATTTAACATAAAATATCATTACACCTGTTATTCCTGAAGGGTTGGGTAGAGGTGTACCCAATTAAAATGAATAATAATTAATCACTATTTTTTGTGAAAAGAAGTAATAACATGTTAAAAATATATAAATCTACTGGTGGGGCCAGAATCGAGAACAGAATCGCAGTTGCCTGTATTAGGGGTCTTGGGAGAGCGACCTCCTAAGAGTACGAATCGTGACCAAAAGTGCTGCTTTTTGAATCAACCCGTTTTTCGGGTAATAAAATCATCAAGTCAGACTCCTGCTGACTAACAGTCCACCTCCTTCATTAGGTTGCAATATGCGTTCCAGATCTAAGATAGTCGACGACCCGGTACATTTCATTCATACATTTGTTGTTTTCTGAAAGAGTCTCATAGCCTTCGGTACGCGATACTGTCAGATCCCAACTATCGGTTGGACGGGTTTGCATCGCCGTCCAATCAATGAAACTCGACTGATACTCGTCTTTGAAATCCCGTGGAACTTCAAGAAGCAGTCCCGGGGCTGACTTCAAGCTGTTACCATATATTGCGAGGCAACCGCCTCTTTTTGGAGACTCTACGTGGAAGTGGTGCGGTTAAAGCTCCTCTATGGGAACTCTGTGTCCGTTGTCTCCATAAGAAAGAGACCAGATAAGCTGATCGCACCAGGGAATCATGGCTTTTCGGGTGATCCACTCATATATGCTTGGAGGGCTTCTGTATCCAGATCACACCGTGGCAATCCGGTAAGGAGGCAGCCGCTTCTTCTGCAGTAGCAATGACAGCGAAGTAGGAAACAGAACACGTGAAGGAGGGACGCCCTCGAAATCTCAATCCAGCTGCATACGGCGAGTAATGAGGAGCTAGTTGTCTTATGCCTGCCAGGTCGCAGGACTATCTTAGTAGGATAGGTACCGTAGCACAATTTTGATGATTTTATTAGCCAAACAAACGTGGTTGATTCAGAAAGCAGTTCTGTTGGTCAGGATTTGTATTGTTAAGAGGTTTCTCTCCCAAGATCCCTACCACAGGCAACTTCGATTCTGTTCCGGATTCTGGCCCCACCAGCAGATTTATATATTCTTTTAACATGTTTTAACTTCTTTTCACAAAAAGTAAAGTGATTTTCATTCATTTTAATTGGGTACACCTCTACCTAACCCTCTTTTTTTTTTTTAACGTTGTAAAATCATCAAATGAGTCCTCCAACCCCGGGCAGGGCAGGAGGGACTGTCAGACTTTTACTGACTAAAATCCACGGTGTCCTTCAATAGCCCTTTCTGTTCCGGGGTCACGGTAAGGAAATAATTCTTTGGCCCTCTGAGAGGGGGGGGCCATCAGTGTGCTGACGCTCTTTGAGGCGCGCGTGGGACACAACGAGCCGTCGACCCGGGCATGGTTCATGGTCGGGCAGCGAGTTGCCCTTTACTCGCTACCCGCATGCCCGCGCCTACGGTGGCCGGAGATCATCTGCTGACGCCCGACGCCGCGGGCCCCTACCACTGCCGATATTGGGCAGGAGCCGCCTGAGGGCGGCTGATGCCCGGTTCAGCCTTGGGGCCAAACGCAGGAATCATCATCATCGACCGTGCTACGGTACCTATCCCGCTGAAATAGTCCCGCAAGCCGGTAGGCGTTTGGCTCCATAAGGGCCACTAAAAGCTTATTTAGACGAGGGTGGAACACGATATGCTGTCGTCCTGGGCCTGATCCTTGATAAGACAACTAGCTCCGCATTACTTGCGTACGCGACTGGATTGAGATTTCGAGGGCGTCCTTTCGCGTGTTCTGCCTTCGCTGTCATTACTGCTGCTGATGTAGTGGCAACCTCCTTTCCGGATTGCCAACGTGTGGAAACGACAGACACAGGGTTCCCGTAGAGGGGCTTTAACCGTACCACTTCCTCGTAGAGCCTTCAGAAAGCGGCGTTTGCTCACAAGGTTGGGTAACAGCTTGAAGGCAGCCCCGGCTCGATCCTGTTTTTGATCCAAACGTCGGAAATGCTCCTTGAAGTTCCACGGGATGCCAAGGACGAGTTTCAGTCGAGTCTCGTTGATTGGGCGGGCGGTGAGGCAAACTCGTCTCACCGCTAACAGTATCGTGTTCCAAAGCTATGAGGCTCTTTGAGAAAACAACAAATGTATGAATGAAATTTAGGTACCACCTCGTCGACTATCTTAGTATCTGGAACGCAAAGGGTGTCTAGGAGCAGAGTCTGTCAGAACAGACTCTACAGATCAGCCCAGAGCGAGATAACTCATTTCATGATTTTATTTCCCCCTAAAAAGGGCTGATTCAAAAAGCAGCAGTGTATTGTTAGGAGATTCCTCTCCCAAGACCCCTAACCACAGGCAACCCCGATTCTGTTCCCGATGCTGGTCCTACCAGCAGATTTGTATATTTAAAAATGTTTTTGGTACTATTCACAAAAAGAAACAGATTATAATTCATTTTTATTCGGTACTCCTCTGCCCAACCCCTCAGGGATTACAGGCGTTATGTTAAATTACTTGAGGTCGCTAGTTCTAGCAATTCTTATCATTATTTGGTGAATCTCGGCACTTTCAAAAATTAAAACATGTATGATTATTACGAATCTTCGAACTTGTATAACTTGGCCGAGAGCAATCCTACAACTTTTGTGCCATAGTAACTATTGCTCTATTGACTAGTACTACCTATACCAACCAATAATACAAAAGGTACCAATTTTTTTCGTTGGCCGGCTTTCAAAAATGGCTCAAAAAAAATGATGACCTTTGAAAAATGTTTCAAAAAGGTTTTCACAACATTTTCTCCAGATTGCAACTCTTCACTAACTTTTTCACTATTGATACTAACTGAAATATTTGTTTTAATGGTAATGAATGAAAAAAGTTCAGTTTTTTGCAAAACGTTACAAACCGGTAAGAACAACCTAATTCTAAAATTGCAGCGTGTTCCTACTTTTTTTACCCTTGTTACTAACAAATCGCACTGTTTTTTTAATAATAAACAATGTTCGATTTGTTGTAAAACGCTGCAAATTTGATATACGTTACGAAACGGTAAAAACAACTTAATTACAAATTTACAGCGAGTTACAAAGTTTTTTCACCCGTGTGATTAAATAATTTCATTGTTTTTTAATAATAGACAGTGTTCCGTATGTTGCAAAACGCTGCAAATTTGATACACGTTACAAACCGGTAAGAACAACCTAATTCCAAATTTGCAGCGTATTACTAATTTTCTTACCCCTGTTTTTAACTAATTGCACTGTTTTTTTTTAAAAAACAATGTTCCGTATGTTGCAAAACGCTGCAAATTTAATACACGTTACAAAACCGTAAGAACAACCTTATTCCAAATTTGCAGCGTGTTACTAATTTTTTTGGCAATGTTATTAGCAAAAAACACTTTTCACCCCTTTTCAACCCTTTCCGTACACCCCAGAACGCTGCAAAATCACCCGGTATGTTATTTTACCTTCCTTAAGAACCCCTTAAAATTTCAGCAAGTTACTAATTATTTTCGGGTTTAGGCTTTAATGACTGGACTAGTTAACGAGCAGAGGTTTGTTGCCAAACTGACGCCATTATAAATGAACACAAGACTATGGAATGTGCTATACGGTAACTTTTGTTTGATATTCCAATACATATGACGCACATAGGTACAGTTATTTTGGAGATTTCCACGTGTGACTTGTGGGTTGAACAGAAGTCAAGGTGTAAAGAAAAGCTGGAACTGAGATGTTATTCAATGTCGGAAAAGTACACTTACTCATCTCATTATCATCTCCCTGCCCTTAAACCATTTTACTTGTTGTCTGCGAAACACGTTCTCTTCTTCCATTCTCCCCTGTCGGATGTTAAAGGGTCGTTTACTTTTTTTACATTCAAATCATTCCTCACAAAATCCATCCATTTTTGCTTTGGCCTTCCTCTTCCTCTCCTTTCATCAACATTCATACCCATCACTCTCTTAGGCCGGTATTACAGAACGCCACTCAGCATTACATAAAACTAGTATCAAGCCATTTGATTGGTTGAAACTAGTTTTAAGTAATGCTTAAGTTTTGAGTGATGTTCTTTAATACGAGCCTAAGTACCAAACAAGAATTTTATCATCCCTCCTCAACACATGTCCAATATGTCCCTTGCCCATACAGCGTTTCAATATGACCTGTCAAACGCCACCCACTGTCAATTTTGACGTATTTGAGCTGTAATTTTTTAATAAAAACACCTGGCAATATAAAACTCTTTGTGCTATTCTAAAATTAATACTATTGAAAAGCCGAATAAACACCGAATCTGACTAGGTATCTAATATTTTTTTCCATTGTTGTGAAGTATTTCGCTTGAAGCAAATGTTGTAATAATAATAATAATAATAGATAGAAAGGTCCGCACACTGCTGACTGCAAATCGGATGCATCACCCACGGTCATCGGTGATGAGACGGAAATGTGGAGGCCGTGGCTTCCTTAATGCCAAGACCTTACACAACGAGGTATGCAGTCTCAGGGAATACTTCCTTGAAGCCGACGTGGGGATGCATCGAGATGTAGTCTCAGTGGACAAAGGCCTTACCCCGCTCTCCTTGGCTAACGAGAACTGGCGCAAACCTGTGGTATTGGATACTAATGACCGCAGGGAGGTATGGCAGAGCAAGGAGCTACACGGGCGGTTTTACCGGGCCCTTCACGGGTCCGATGTAGACTTTTTAGCGTCTGTAGCCTGGCTACGTTTCGGTGACCTCTTCGGGGAAACCGAAGGTTTTGTCTGTGCGATTATGGATGAAGTTATCATGACGAATAACTACCGGAAATATATTGTCAAGGACGGTACGGTTGACATCTGTCGGGCATGCCACCGTCCCGGTGAGTCGATTAGACACATTATTTCCGGTTGCTCTCGTCTTGCTAACGGCGAGTACTTGCACAGACACAATCTAGTAACTAGGATTATCCACCAGCAACTTGCCCTGCAGTACAACCTTGTGGATTCTGAAGTACCATACTACAGGTATGTGCCCGACCCAGTTCTTGAAAACGGTCATGCCATATTGTATTGGGATCAATCTATCATCACTGACAGGACTATTATAGCCAATAAGCCTGATATAGTGGTGGTAGATTGCCGAGAGCGCTGTGCAATGATTGTTGATATCACCGTCCCTCATGACGAGAATCTCGTGAAAGCTGAAAATGATAAAAAAATCGAGTATCTGGATTTAGCACACGAGATTGTCGACATGTGGGACGTGGACTCAGCAGTCATTGTACCGATAGTCGTTACGGTCAATGGACTAATTGCGAAGAGCCTCGACCAACACCTTAAGAGGCTCTCATTGTGCAGCTGGCTCAAGGGCCTGATGCAGAAAGCAGTTCTTTTGGACACGGCGCGCATTGTGAGGAGGTTCCTCTCTCTAGAGCCTTAACCACCGGCACTTTGGACCCTGTTCCCGATGCTGGTGGGCCTACTATTTTTTATATTTTTAAATGTTTTTAATATATATTTTTTTAATCATATTTAAATGTAAAACATATTATGTAAAATGATGAATAAATGAGAATAATAATAATAATATTCCACAACTATCACACAACGCCATCTAGTCCCAAGCTAAGCAGAGCTTGTGTTATGGGTACTAGACAACTGATATACATACTTATATATTTCTAAATACATACATATTATACATAAATAATGTAGTAACGTTGTAGTGGATAAAGGTAAATCAGACACAGGACGTATCGTTGTTTTCGAAGCAGAGGGAAACGCACTGCCAGCTTCTAAATTCTGGACTTCTGAGAAATTCTTAATGGAAAATCCAATGAAGACAATACAAAGGAATCGTTTTATTTTTGACTCACATTCTTGAATTCCAAGGTCTTGGAATCAAAACAGAAATAAATCACCTCCAGGAACCATGGACTTGTCTTGAATGTGGTACAATTTACGACTTCTCAAATTGAGTTCGGCGCCGAAAGAAGAGTCGTTAAAATTTAAAGAGCCGTAAACACTTCCAGATTTTAGTGTTAATCAGGAGGGTTTGACCACCAACAAAAATAAGGATAGAAAATAAATGGACAATCTCTCTCTGACTAGGTACTTAGATGGTAGTAATAGTATTTGGCAAGCCCGAACATAATACGCAATTTTTCGTTAAAAATTCCAAATATTAACGTTTATACTGTTGAAGTACTCATTACAGAATCCTTATCACGAGTTTTCACGTTTTTGTGACGGTGTATACGGGGCTTTGACGTTAATATGATGGTTGGGACACCAGACGGGCTTTTTGCATTTCCCATACAATTAACGTCTTAATACTATTCAAGTACGCTGTACGGTAAAATACGGAAACCTTGTGCTAACCTTGTTCATTAAACGATTGTTATCAAATGAAAATCAGAAGCCCAAAACCATTTGATTAACCGATGCATTTGAGATGCCTATATCTAGTTGTGATCGTTTCTTGGCTGTGAGGTGGTGATAAAGATGTCAGTCATTAGGCTGTATTTTATAACTACTTATCCTAATAAGTAAAATTTTAACCCTATTTAATAATACAAATTCAAGAGTGTGTTTGTTTGTCACAACATAACCTCAAAACTGAAATGAATATTATTTACCTGTATGTACTAATAAACGAAATTCCGTAACTGGAATCCGAACTCTACGCGGTACATCCCTAGAGGAGCGGACAGAGAGAAGTCAGGATGACGTATGTCAGCTCGGTGTGATTTGAGAAGACCGGCAAATTCAAGTTGCATGATGATAACTATATTTTATATTAAACTAGCAAACCCGGCGAACTCCGTTTCGCCACCAGATAGCTTCGTTTTATGTAACATTTCTGTATGTGAAAAAAGATTTTCCCGCTTTTCTGTTGAAATTTAGAAAATTCAGGAAGAATTTTCTTTACTATAAACCTCACGGAGCCCGAGACCTTTCCAACGAATACAAAACCGTGGAAATCGGTTCGTGCGTTCTGGAGTTATAGCGTCAGGAAGGAAAACCCAACTTATTTTTATATAGTAGAAGATAAATTGTATACTCAGTAATGATTCAGTTTTCCATTTAATAGTACGTTGTGAGAAGTATAGAAATGGGCATAAACAAATAAAGAGAGAGAAAAAGAAATGGACATTGGAGACATTTCAGCCCGAAAATTAGTACTGTTCTCGAGCAAAACAACAATAACGTTCTTAAGATAAATGGCATAGCGTTGCCAGGCTTCGGATATTGTGTTCTACTAAGTTCTTTAAACCCATATATCCGGCTAAACTGACTGGTCTGCCCGGCTTCTTAGTTTTGAGACCTGGCAACCCTATGGATGCTAGTTAATCAGAATTAAAAATATATATTGCAAGTAAATACAACCTACATAGTTTTTATGCAACATCACCTTGCATTTCGTCTGGTTTCGTCATCTACACGTGCACTTTAGTAATATCTGGAAATAGTCTTCTAATAAACGGTGAATCTTAAGCAAAAAATAACTTTACCTCTCTCTGGAAGCCGATCTTTAAATTCTCCTGCTCCAGAAACCTTATTTACAAATCGAGATCCTTGTTGTTAATAAATCAACTTCAAGGTTTATACTTACACTCATTCTGAAAGTAATTTATGCATTTCTCTTGCTTGAAACTTAATTCTTTTTTTAAACAGTGCATTGAAAAACCTCGTTTGAGTCATGTGGGCATTTGTTATTATACTCGTAGTTCTCGACTCCATCCATAACACCCTCGCCTACGTCTTGGTTGGGAATTCCGCTTCGAATGCAATAATAAACTTTCCCCACCTTTTTTTCTTACGTGGTAAAATCATCAAATGAGTCCTCCCACCCAGGGCAGGGCGGGAGGGACTGTCAGTTTCGTACTAACTAAAATCCACGGTATCCTTCAATAGCCATTTACGTCCCAGGGTCACTGTAATTCCATAAGTCCTGCGACCCCGGCAGGCTTTGGCCGTCTAGAGGGGGGGCCCGTCATTATGCTGACACTCTTTGAGGCGCGCGTAGAACACAACGCGCTGTCGACCCGGGCATGATCCATGGCCGGACAGCGAGTCGCCCATTACTCGCCGCGCGCATGCCCAAACTTTCCCCACTTGTATCAAAATGTACTAATTTAAAATGATTATTCTCTTCCACTTAAACAAGGCCAAACAGATTATTTTTACCTGTACCTAGAAATAAATAAATTCATGAAACATTGAAATTGTGAGCCTTGAGTAACATGACGCATTTTCTGAAATATGATCAATAAACAAATTAATAAGATGGATTCACCTCCAATTATTAAGAGGAGCTCGTGGCTAAATAATTACAGCCTCACAGGCCGATCTTCCGGGTTAAGCCGCGCTTGCCGAGGTTGGTCTGTGGATGGGTGATCATCTGTCATAGCGAGTTTCCTCCGTGCCTCGGAAAGCACGTAAAGCTGTGGTCCCGGCTGTCATTTGTAGTTGACAGTCGTTACTGTTAGTCAGAAGCTCTAAAGTCTGACAACCAGTCTTACCATGGAGTATCGTATTACCCAGTTACTGGGTTGTGGAGGTCCGATAGGCAGTCGCTCCACGTAAAATACTGATATTCAGCTGCATCTGGTTCGACTGGAAGCCGACCCCAATATAGTTGGGAAAAGGCTAGGCAGATGACATGACCTCCAATTATTATATTCTGTATCCCCAGTTTTTAAGATAGGATAGTTTTCCTGTATTCTTTTTTACGTTGTATGACGTGGTTGACTAAGTATTTATATGTAGTTAAAAAGCTGTTGAAACGTTTGTGTCTTAATACTTCTAGATTATTTTTTTTATCTTGATAAAAATAATCATTAATTCAGTCCTCCCACCAAGGGCGGTATAGGACGGACTTTCAGACTTGTACTGACTAAAATCCGCGGTGATCCTTTAATAGCCCTATACATTCCAGGGTCATGGTTACCTGATGAGACAGCCCCGCGAGGTCTTTTAGCATGGATTATGCCGTATATGGGCATATATGGCCGTATATGGCCATAAATGCCATATATGGCCTTAGCTGAAAGAAAGAGATAAAAACAACAATTGTAGAATCAACTCGTTCTTGTATGACATTGATAATGTCTTAGGTAATGTTAAGAAAAGTGATAGATGATCCTAAATTACGAGTATCTCTTTCTAGTCTAGTTAGTTCCCACTGCTGGGACACAGGCCTCCTCTCTAAAAGCGGGAATGGCCCAGTCCGTTTTGGTGAATGCCACTTGTCTTTTCTAGAAACTCTCTCTTTTCTCGTCGAGTTTGCGGGACCAAGGTTTTTTCCTTCACCATTTTGAAAAATTGAGAGAGACAGATATTTGAATTACCAGAACTGCGTCGTTTCTTACCCTTTTTTAATGGCTTCTCGCTGGTCGTTGCAACCTAAATGAGGTTGTGTGCTGTTCGGACAATACTGCGGTACCCTGAATGTAATGCCTCCAACCAGGAAAAACTAAACAACCTAAGGCTACCTTTCCTCGGGGGGAACAGCATCAAATAAGTTAGATTTGAACTATATTATTTTATAACAGACTGTTATCAAATCTACGACTGCATCACTGATCTACCGTGTAGATTCTAATAATTTGTCAGTAATTCATTATCGATCGACAATATCGATCTATCTGTCATCCGATAACTATCGAAATTGATGAGAAAACGACTGCAATATCAATTGGTCTATAAATCGATGATTCGTCGATGATTCGCCAAATTCAATAGATACGTCCTCTTCAGGGTTAAACTCACTAATAACGTTAAATACAACCAATTTTCTCATAAAAGAATTTATTCCTAAATTGTTTTGTATATTCTCATAAAACTTCGGACTTTAGACCATTGTGTGTTTTGAGGCAGTCTGATTCCCAAGTAGATTTAAGCAGATCAATCTAGTTTCAGATAACCCAAGACGGCCATGGCTGTAAGTGCCAAAAATAGGGGTGTGCCAACGGCACCCAAGCTCAGAGCGCAGTCCCTGGAGGGGTGTAAAAATATCCAGAAACGAACCAGCCTCCCTCGCCAAGTCACATGTCGCAAACGATAATCGTAAACGCTCCGTACTCCCCAATAGATTTACAACTATATACCCCAGAGCCTAAAGTTGAAAATCTATTAAAGATTTCCAAGCGTTAGCGACTGGAAATAACGAAAACGCTATGCAATCTTCACCTAGATCTTCAATTTTATACCCAAGCACATAATGTTGAAAATCTATGAAAGCCTACTCAGCGTTTGCGTTTATCGTTTGTTACATGGCTACAGGGCAAGAATTAGCCACACTAGGGTGCAGTTAAAGAGGTCGCACTGGGCGCATAAAAATCTAGTTACGGTCCTGACGGCAGCCAATCTCAGCTGAGATGTTAAACTGCACAAGTCTCTCATAGTTTGATGAGACGGCAATCCGACCGGAGTGAGGCCAGGGGCCTTACTACGAGCTCTTAACACGATACTGTTTTGGTTGTGGGAAAGCGACAGAGCTATACAAGTCATCTAGCGCCATCTCTTTCCCACAACCAAATAAGGATCGCCCCAGGTGCAGGACGAACGGCTTCATAATCTGTGGCAGAGGCTACCGTATCGCCAACTTCCAAATTCCGGGCTGCCATTGAGAAATGCTAATAGAAAAACCCAAAAGCGCTTTAAAAAAAAACAAAAGATAAATCTAGTGTCTAGACCTAACTTCCGCAACTGTTCTAGTTTTACAAGGTATTCCTTTGATGTTTTTGTTTATGTATTTGGTCTGTTATTTTTTTCAAGAATGCATTATTCTATGTGCAACATACTGATGCGCATGAAATCTGGTTAGCGTCAGACTGGCCATGTTCTCAAGATGACGTTTGCCACAAGGCCTAAGGCGTGGGCCACATAGAAAAGACGTAAGACGCAGACGGGGCGGAGACATTATGTCTCTTCGGCGTCTCTTTCATACAAAATGTATAGAAGCGTCGCGACGTAAGACACACAGAAGAGACGGGGCGCGGGCGCGACTCTCATACCTACATTTTCGCACGTCCGCGACGCGTCCTCGTCTTACGTCTTTTCTATGTGGCCTGCGCCTAGGGCGGGCCCAGTCAACGCGGGCCACTATTTATGGTAGGTTTTAAACCACGAATTTCCCACAGGACTTCAGTCGAGGCGCGGACCCTAGATTATGTTTATTGCCAGCATTAGGTCCCTCACATGAAATACATTTTTCCCTTTCAAGAAACACAAATAAACTAAGATAAGTGCTTTGATTAAGTATTTAAAGACATTCAAATGTTACGAAGAGAGCTTTGATCTTCAATTCTAAGATATGAGAGTCGGTGCAATACATCGGAATCACTTTAATTGATTTATTGGTCGAATCAATGATGGGATGCATATGTCAAATAAATAAAAATGCAGACATACCCTTGTAATTGAACGAAGGTTTATTTAATTTATCATCAACATTTTTAAACTGATGGAATGAACAAACATGCAGCTGGATTCAGTTGAAGAATCGATTTCTTTAATTGTTTTTGGCGTGACAACCACCACAGTGGAAGCTTTGTTTTTTGTTTTAGTTTAACCCCTTAAATTAGGAGTTGAACTTTCAAAAATTTACCATATCTAAGCGACTAAAAGTGTAGATGTATTTGTCTGTCTATTCTATTGACTCTAGAATTACTCTGTGTTTTGATAAATCCATTGCCTTGTTTGAAAGATCTAAGCGTAGATTGCACACGTAGCGCTCAATCATTAAATCATATTTCTAAAGTCATCCCTGTAAAAATAAGGTATAAGTATTATCCCCAACAATATATTCCCCGAGGGAAGAATAGATAAAAAATGAAAATCTAGATACATTTATCGTCCTAAGCATGGTAATGTTCAAAATAAAGAAATGTTTATATTTTTCTGTCGTCTACGATGGATGGACGCGGTGGATATTTGTTATACTCTTTGGCGTAAAAACGGATTTGGTACAAAATAGTTTACAACCTGGATACAGATACAACATAATTATATTATGCTTTGTACTGGGCCCATAACCTATTAATTTATTAGGTGATGGGGATAATCAAACTGCACTGTTTAAGGTTAACTTCAATAGAGACTTTTAATGTGACCTCATATATTAATATGTAGATAGTGTTTATTCGATTTTGAGGTCTCATGAGCCTAGAGAAATATTTAATTACGAAGAAGAGTCACACAGCATTGGTTGACTAATAATTAAAGAAGAAGGAAACTTTGTCTAGGCAGGTAGGTATACAGATATATAAGCAATTCAAAACAAAACTGCCTGAAATTGTTTACGTTATTTAAATATGTCTGGTGAAATCTTGGCGATACGCCAAACAACAGGTATCTGGATTGTTTACGTATCTTGACCTTACTACTTTACCTGGTTTTTATTTAGGCGCCACTTAAGGAACTTCTCACACTTATTCAGCTCTATTTAAAAAGAAAATGAAATAAAGGTATTTCTTGACACAGTCATACAGGACAGAACAATGAACATGGATCGCGAGAAAACAAACTTATTTAAAAAGAAAGACAAGAAAAAAAACACAGAACCATTAAATAAATAAATAAACAAAATTAGCCCTGTGCGAGGCCAACACATGGATATTCGGCTAAGAACCAGAGTCACCGACATAGCTCATAAAATTTGCAAGTTGAAGTGGCAATGGGCAGGCCACATCGCTCGTAGAACTGACAACCGATGTGGAAGAAAAGTTCTCGAGTGGCGACCACGGACCGGAAGACGCAGCGTAGGCAGGCCTCCCACTAGGTGGACCGACAACATCGTGAGGGTCGCGGGCAACCGATGGATGCAAGTGGCGATCAATATTGTCGCTCGGCGTGGCGGTCTAAGGGGGAGGCCTATGTTCAGCAGTAGACGTCTTCCGGCTGATGATGAAGCCAAAAGGCCCGTATCCAAGCATGTCCTGCCATTTTTTTTTAAAGTTACGTCGTGTAACAGTTTTCTGATAGGGCCCAAAGTGATGTCTATTCAGCTTATGCCCATAGAAAACAAAGATTTTGCTTTTGCTTTCCGTGTCTATTCAGCTTTTCCATCAACCAAGACAGTGTAATATGAGGACAAATGTGTTATTATAATGTGAATGCTATAGATAGAGTTCAGCACTATTCTGCCGCGTTAAAAATGATATCCTACGACACTTTACCCGTCTGATAGAAACGGAACTTTGTAAATGAAAGCCCTTCGTATGCAATGCGACGCAATTGGAATACATCCTTCCTTCCACTTGACACCACCAAAACGACACCACCGGTGGTGTCGTATGGAATCTCTAGTCCATATGACACCACCGAATATTAGTGAGGTTACATACAAAGTTCTTGATATGAAAACTCCAATTAAGTTCAATCAGTTTCATTAATGAGGTACGTCATTTGACAAAGCTTATATTTATCTGTCACTCAAATGGTGGTTATTAATTATCGTTTATCTATAGATAACTTAAAATAATGAATTGGGAGCTGTTTGTCAAAAACACGCGTTTCTGGACATCACTAGGGTGGTGTCATAATTATGGACTAGAGATTCCATACGATACCACCGGTGGTGTCGTTTTGGTGGTGTCAAGTGGAAGGAAGGGAATACATTGACACGATGCCTGTGTACGAACCTCTATGGATTTGTATTAGGATAGTCGCCAGGATACCAAAGTCGTAAGATATCGGAGACTTGCGACGCGTTGTGTTGTGTAGGGCTAAATGTAACCTAAATTGTTCAGCGAAACACGAATTTAACTGAATAAGTGTGAATTGTCCCTAAGAGCGGTTTTTTTTAAACTACTTAATTGAACAAATCCAATGTAATGTTTGGCACAGTTACTGTTTTTATGGAGGAGTACAGAAAGCTAATAATATAATTTTTAAACTACGGTGACCACTAGGCGTGAACTATAATTAAAGTCCGCGCCACGACTAAAGTCCTTTTGACGCGACGCTACTGTCATTACATCAAATTGAATAATTTTCGCATATTCATTCATTTTTAGTTCGGACTCGATGACAGTACGGGGCGTAGGAAACGTCCGTAACTGAGGCCGAAAACAACGGGTTTCGAACTAAGAGATTAGAACCCCAGATCAACGACCATGGACCAGAAAAAAAAGTGATTCTAGAAAGTCACTTTTCAATCCATCCTTGTCACTGTCACATTTGTAAGTGGAACACCTACAAACTGTATTCTTGAAACTCGGAATAACATAAACTTACTGCTTAGAGCGTTGTGGCACTGCCAAATATCAGGAACGAATGCAATAACAAACAAAACCCACTTTGTTTTACTTCAGTTTAAATGTTAGTAGATGCATCCTTGGCATGCAATATCTGGTCATCCTCAATGTTTTCAGAATTATGAAGCAAGGAGGAAATGATGTCGAAACTGCAGATATTTTTTTTATTTTCAATGGATTTTATCTTGGTTGATGGACATAATTTAACCTAGAAAAAAATATGAGGTCTGGATGACTACATCTACAGTTACAAGTTTAACTGTTTTTTTATCAAATAGAATTGTGGTGCATACAATCGCGATCGGTAGCTCTCGCCGTCCGATAAGGACTAGGCCAAGTCTACAGCCCGTTGTGTTGTATGCACGACTGAAAGGGCTTTCATAATCTAATCTAGGCACATCATAAACCAACCTATGAGATTGTTTTTCTTTAATAAACGCAAGATTACATAGAAAAACGTGTGTTAATAATAAATAATGTAATACTTCCCTATCATTAGGCTTAACACCTCATTTCTATGCTCTATGCGCAGACCATAAATATAGTTTTCCATTGATCTGTCATTTGCCAGAGACACATATAACCTTTATGAATGTAAATCCTTATGCTGCGATGCATGATTTTTTAAAATCAAGACTGGTTTAAAAAACATTATGTTATTGTTTTATGTACTTACTACAGAGGTATTAGTCACTAAAACTATTTAAAAAAAATAATATATATCTAAAGTTGCCGGTACGCGCGCGAGACTGCGTCAGGAGACCGCGACAGGAGACCGAGACAGGAGACCGACAAGACTCGATCTCCCTGTCGCGGCGCGAACCGCCGACCGCCTATGCAGAAAAGAGCGCGACAAGTGTTGCGGCACAGTATAAATATATACAGTAGTGGAACTCGGCCGCATGATAGAAATAAATACCTACAGCCGCGCGGACGCGGTACGTAAACATGCGTTAGGGCTGTCCGACGCCCGTCTCCAGCATTTTAATTACATTTGCCTACTTTCTGTTTCTAGTTAGTGTTGCGATTGTAAATATACTTTGCTTATAGGTATAAGTAAACAAATAAAATACTTTGTATATTGAATAGGAAGTGTTCAATAAAAAATGTATGTATGTACGCGCGAGCCCTAGATACTGTAATCTACGTTCCTAGATTAATATTCATGACTGTGATATAGTTTACATAGTACACTGACTAACGTTGATTGTACACCGTACCGTAGGTAAATGAAGCTCACTGCTTCATTTCCGTGCCCGCCGACAATCCCACCGCGCCGTTACACCATGTCTTTACTTTGAATTATACAAACTAACAAAACACACATGCACCGGAGTTTTAACACAAGAGAAAGTACCTACCGTATCATGATTCATTCAGAACCGCCTATAACTTACCTATTTCACTTGTCTCAGTAACTTTCCTTTACTTTATTCATATAATTTACTGTACTTATTAATCCAAATACCCTTTTTTCGTGAGAGTAAAAGAAAATACATAACCATTAAAAAGTCACACATTATGTACCTACTGTGGCATGCGGGTTTCTAGTAGGATAGATAATAAAACCAGAAGTCACTTAATACATTTATTAAGAGAGCATGAGCACACAGAATAGATTCAGGGTAGTAGGTTCTAGGGTCTCTAAGCACTTGTCACTGGTCACTTTGTAAAAGAAGGGTACTGCCCTGGGCTTTAGAACGCCGAAGACGACGGTGCAGGGCAGGAGGCGAGCGCGTGGCAGACGCGTCCGCCGGCAGAGAAGCAGGCAGGTAGGTAGGCAGGCAGGCAGGCAGTGCCTTCCGCTAGGCACGTGGCCCGCGCAGGCAGGGCACAGCAGGGCACGTGGCCCGCTCAGGCAGGGACCTCCACACGCGGCTGGCGTGAGGTCTCGGTACTCACGCGCCGCGTGGGTGGCCGACAGGCGGTAGGCGGGCTCACGGCAGTTGGTGCCGAGCGCGTGGCGAAGTGCCAGCGAGGTAAGCCTGCACGTGGTGGCGTGGGTCTCTCCCACGAGACGTCTGACGGCGTTAGGCGTCTTTCTCCCGCGGTAGGCAGGGAGGCAGCGGGACGCCTGACGGTTTAATGTGGAGCCGTAAGTCGGGATGTTAGCCGTAGCCTGGAACCCTGGAACGAGTGCGGAGAAGGGTGCGTGCGTAAGCGTCGTGCCGTAGCTCTGCAAGCCTCCGTCGATGTGTGGGTCCTTCAGCCGCAAGCCCAAAGCAAGGGGATTGGTGGAAGACTCACCCATCGCGGTGGCTTACAATTAGAGGTAGTTATGCGCGCACATGCCCCAGGCATCCCCGAAGGTTCCTCGCCGCGTGGCCAGGCGATTTAAGCGAGCAGCTAGGCGCAGCGTGGCGAGGTAAGCATAGCGTAGGATGCGAAAAGCATGTGGGCGCATTCACAATGAGGTGCAATGAAGAAAAGGTGATGATTTACATTATAGCTTTTCGACAGTAAAGGTTATAATGACGCTGATACAATAAAATGGCTGCCAGACCGCGCAGACAAAGAAATACATAGAAATGCGATCTGGCAGGACAGTGAACAATTGAAATCACACAGTTTAGGTTGGGGTTGTTGTATTGAGGCTTCGTAAAAGAAAGAGGCCGTTTACTGAACCGCGTGAGTTTATATAGCCACACACGAACGCCGCCAAGCGATGACGCGTTCGTATGTGGAAGATTAGGGATGTGGCGCGTTACTAGTGAGGCGCGTTTAGTTGATTTTTTAGAAAATCGACTATAACGCTACACTACCTACTAGCTACTAGCATAGAATATTTATAATCTACTAGTAAGTAAAATTATTTTATAGTCAGTACTTACCTTTCAGAGGTTGCAGGTAATTTAAAAAAAACTTATGTCTGGATGCGTTATTGTTGAATTCATACACCCAAAAACAGCACAATATTTTCTACTCGTCATATTAAAATAGGTACTTTAACTCATTTTGCTAAAAAAACAACACACCGTCCGTTCGTCACTACGGTACAGCCGTGACTGTCTGCGCCCCGAGCGCGCCCCGACATCGCGGCGCGTAGCTGTATAGCTCGCGTTTCGTCCGTTTGTAGGGAGTTCTAGTACTGTTAGATATTATTACCGTGGTTGCGGTCTCCTGTCGCGATCTCGCGCGCGAACCTTACCAATTCACTAGGAAACCAATTCACATGCAGAACATTAAGTGGATTTTCGAATAAAACCAAAATTTTTTTGTAATGTTTCTGGCATGAAAACCATACCATAAACACTTATAACAACAGATAATAAATTGGCGCCACAATCTATAGACAAAATACTAAATTACAAAATGTTCAAGTGATTTTTTTTTATTTATTTATCAGTATAAAATAAAATACAAAATCATTAATTAATAATAGAAACCAAAAACCACAGAGGTTTTAAACATACTAACAAAGATCGCATTTGTAAATCACCTTCAATAATACAGATAGTAGAGAAGCGATAGTACAGATGCTAGCACATGAACCTACCTCAATCTAATAAATAAATTTTCTATAATAGTTTTTCTCTAGAGAAGAAGGTTCATATCCGATTGGGAAAAATTGACAGTTTCGGATAGGTTTTTGGCTGGCGTCTGTATGTTTCACCATCTCAAAATGAATGATGTAACAAAGGTTCTGTAATAGGTAAATTTTGGCGATCTAAAAAATGTGTCCATGGAGTTTCTTGCCCGTTCCTCTCCGTAAAGAGGAGTATCTAGATGATACTCCTTGCCATTTACGGTATTTTCACAGTTATTACTTATGTCTTGTGACTGGGACTGTAGCATCTCATAATTTTGTAGTATTTAATTATTATTTTTTGTCTTTGACAATTAAAAGTGCCTGTAGCTTGTCTAATTGAAATAAATGCTTTGATTTTGTTCCTTCGACCTCCAATAGGGAGTTTCACTGCGAGTTTTAGCCGTTAGTGGCGCTACAAAAGCATAACGTAAACAACGTCAAGTTTAGCATCGAGTGTGTGGTGTATGTCATGCGCTGGTGGCGCCATGTGAAACCTCCCGTTTCCATTACCCACACAAGCAATTCCACAGACAAAAGCTAGTAACATTTTTTTTGTAATAATTATTTCTAGCATGGCTACAGAGTGTTACATCATAAAAACGCGCCACAGACAACACTTGAAATTGTCAGAATTTTTTAAACACGATAGGCAAAGCCGTTAACCCACGCAGTTTACTGAAAATAGCTATTGATTTCAAACATCATGCGTTAGGCATTGCAGACTCTATTGTAAAAGATGGAAAAACTATTTATGTGCTGTAAATTAACTGCTATTTATTGCAATATGTGCATTAGAATAAATCCTCTTTGATCTGGCAGTACCACAGATTACTTAAGCTGTCGGAACTCCTACGCAGATTTTATAAGATGGCGCCCAGGTGCATTCATCATCAATGTCCTAATGACCTAACAACCCGAACAAGGTTTTTTTTACAGTAAACACACCTGCACCTGAGCGATATACACGTGTTCGGTAAAAATCAAACTTCTAAAAGAAAACAAACAAAAACAGGTCAAGTGCGGACGGACTCGCACACCAAGGAACAAATCTTTAATAATATGCAATTATACAGCAAGAATAAATTGAAAAATTACGTTTATTGCCCGTGGTCCACCCGCTTGGTTCACCTAGGTGTACCACGGGAAATTATTTTTGCCCGTAGTTCACCTGGGTGTACCCTGGGTTTACCACGGGGAATTATATTTGCCCGTGGTTTGCGATCTCTGTAAAGGCTGGCCTGAACGCGATGCGATCTGACGCGGGCAGTGAGAAAGCACATTAAGGGTTGAACTACATCTGGTAGCACGGAATCGCCTTTTTCCGTCGCCCTTTCTCTTTCTGTCGCTTAGAACTGCCATTTGCTAGACCGAGACAGAAAGCATAATGCGATAGCACGCGGCGGAATCCTCGAGGCGGCCGCGTGCTATCGCATTGTCTCGGTCTAGCAAATGGCAGTTCTAAGCGACAGAAAGAGAAAGGGCGACGGAAGAAGGCGATTCCGTGCTACCAGATGTAGTTCAACCCTAAGGGAGCTTCCCCATGACGCGATGCGACGCAATTCGACCGATTCCAACCACAAGTGAAAATCATTCTTACTTACCACTACGACATGTGACATAAAACGTGCGGTTGTCCACGGGTAGATGAAAAACAAAACACGCTCGCCACGACGACGTCAAGTCAATCGAATTGCATCATTATATCGTAGTAGCAAGGACGATTTTCATTTTTAGTTAGTAGAAGTTGCAAGGTCGCAAAAGCGATACCTCTGGTTTGTTGTAGACATCCATTGGTGACGGTGACCACTTCCCATCAGGCGGGTCGTATCGTATCCCGTATGCTTGCTTGTCTCCTTTATAGTATGAGTATCAAAATGTCAAAGGCTATATTTTAAACGTTCCATTTGGTATGCGAGCGAAGCTGCGAAAAAACCTAGTTAACAATTAATTTATCTTTGTTAAGAAACGTATTATCATTTACATAATATACGGAAGTTAAAAAAACTGTTAATATCCATACTTACACTTTATTAAGGTTAGAATAAACATCCGCAGCAGACATGTCTATGAGTAATACAAATAATGATGAATTAATAAAAATTGACCATACCACAGAAATGGCTGCTCCAATGGAGGTTACCAGTGTTTCAAATGAAAATATTGAGTCTCCACCAAATAATTTAATTGAAAAAAACTTTCAATCAGTATTAAAACCCCTATTTATAATGGAAACTTTGTTCGTTTGTACTAAATATAAAATACGTGATAATTTAATTTCGACCAATTCTATTTTTTACAGTACTGTTTCAGTTTTCTTCATGTTGACCTTAATGTGTTATTCTTATTATTGCTGGTTCGGATGCACATCGCCATTCAAATACGAAGGATTTCAATATTTCCAACGAGTGAATACTATGCACATTTATGTTTTACTTGTCGCTAGTAGCTTCTTGAATTGCTTCACCAATATCAGTCAAAGGTTCACCAACGTACTCCTTGTCATAAAACTTCAGAATGTCTTCAAAACCCTTAACATAAATGAAAGTTTCAAACGCTTCGTCATTTCCAACTGGATTAGTGTTATCACATTAAATAGTGCACAAATCGGTTGGATTTTCTACTCGTACTACATATTTGATTTTTCCAGCCGTGGTTTCAATATTGCATCCTATTTTTGGATTTTTACTGATATTAATATTTTATATGTCACTACGATCCTGAAACTCATGACAAAAGCATTCGAAAGTTGTGTCCGTTATATTCAGGAAACAGTAAATTTAGAAAATGATAGCTGTTGGAATACTATATATGAAGTTCAAATAGAAATATTAGACGCTTACAAACTACTAAAAGGGACTTTTCAGCACTTGGTATGTATATTTTTAGTAAATTGTTATTTTTTTTAATTTTGTTAATTAATAGTAGTTAAATTAAATTATGGAATCAGGCGTTACTTTGCGGAAATCCATGACATTAAATGTTATGAAACATTTAAATTTTGTCGCGGAATTAAAACTAAATATTTTTCATAACATTTAAGTAGTTAAATTGTCAATTAATCTTAAGATAGCCCTATGTGCTATAGAGAGGACTATTCTCGGAGAAATGAATATGGGAAAAGACATAGGTACTGAGTGACCCCAAATGAATCGAAATAAAGGCAGGATAATGATGTGTAGCTTTACATAACATTTCTCTGTGTGCAGATTTTATTCTTCACCGTACACACAACATCAAGATCGTTGAGCAATATAGCTATATGTATTGAAATGAAGAAATCAACAAATGCCACTGAAGCAAGTTCAATAGTAAGATCACATTATCTAGCCAAAAAATAAATCAATGAATTGCCTTTATTTGCCTTAACATTAACTGTAGCTTAATATTCATTAAGTACATTTAAAGTTTCACTGAAAATGCTCATGGTTTCGCCAAGTTGGTGTTCAGTAATTTATCCTATTCAAAAGTATCCTATGTAATATGTATGTCATTCAAATCCGTTTTGTGCTTTTTGCGTGACCAACAAATATAAATTAGTAAGTTTATTTAATTATTAACCAGTGAATACCCAATTATTCAGTTTTTTATACATTTTAAGTGACAATTGAGTATATTTTACTAGAATTCCTATTTCAAAAGCTTTCATCATTTGGATTTATTTGATTCCTATAATTATTTTTGCGTTGTTTTCATTCTAGTTTGCTGTGTTATCATTTATGTCACTATCTTGGATCGTTAAAAATATGTTTCTACTGACAATGTTGACCCTAGAATGTGAGAAATTCTACTCAGCTATGAGGGAAGTCCGTAACACTTGTATTGAACTGGCAAACTCAAGAGGATGCTCAGGCAAGTTTAAGTCAGTTATTGGCAATGAGTTTGTCATAGTCAAGATCGAACATAAACCTAACTAATAAATGTATTAGGTGTCAACTCATCCAAAAAATATTTGCTCCGAAGATGAAACGACAAAAGTGAAGGCGTAGACTCATCCGCAAGTACGGATGAGTTGTCGCGTATCTAAAATTTGATATGGAATCTGAACAGAAAGTACTAGAAGAACAGGATCATGAAGAAGGTGTTTATACCGTCTTCAGTATTTCAAAACGTCGTGCAATCTGTGCAAGCATTGTGCTTTTTTTACATCTATTTGGGTATTCACCTGAAACGCGTTTTGAAATACAGAAGACGCATGCCCCGCCTACGTTGGCCTGAAATCGCCTGGCGGATGAGTTGATGCCTTCATTTTTTAAGGGTGTTGTTTCATCCTCGGAGAATTTTTTTTCGGATGAGTTAATACCTAAGTCTGGAAAACACTGACGTGTGGCGCGCATAGTTTGCCTTGTATCTATGATTTCACCATTATTATTTTTGTTGGCGATTTAATTGTCTGTTAAGAAGTATCTTTGTTCGTTTTTACAGTGGCCCAGAAGAGGGTCTGCAAGAATATCCAGCGAGTTCAAACAGCCTCTTTCAAGAAGATGAACGCGTGTGGTATGTTCACCATCGACGCAGCGATGCCCATGAGCTTGTGCGCTCTCATCACTTCTTACACTATCGTAATAATACAGTTCGAGATTCTGTAAACGTGGAGTACAAATTTTCAAAGCGGAGGTCACACTAACGTGAAATACCGCTAATTTTCGCGTTATTAGACTCCATCGTACTATAAAAAGTTAAACATCTGTTGAACACTGAGAAGAGCTCGTGGCTAAATAATTACAACCGCACAGGCCGCTCTTTCGGAATAAGCCGCGCTTGCCGAGGTTGGTCTGTGGATGGGTGACCATCTGTCATAGCGAGTTTCCTCCATGCCTCGGAAAGCACGATAAGCCGTTAGCCGTTGGATCTATGACAGTCGTTACTATAGTCAAAAGCTCTTAAGTCTGACAACCAGTCTTACCATGGGGTATCGTATTACCCAGTTACTGGGTTGTGGAGGCCCGTTACTCCGTTAGGCAATCGCTCCATGTAAAATACTGATATTCAGCTGCATCTCTGGTTCGACTGGAAGCCGACCCCAATATATTTGGAATAAAAGGCAGGCAGATGATGATCTGTTGAACACTTTTTTTTTTTTTTTAGCGTGGTAAAATCATCAAATGAGTCCTCCAACCCCGGGCAGGGCGGGAGGGACTGTCAGACTTCTACTGACTAAAATCCACGGTGTCCTTCATAGCCTGTTAAGTTCCGGGGTTACGGTAAGGGAATAATCCCGCGACCCCGGCAGGCTTTGGCCCTCTGAGAGGGGGGCCCCGTCATTATGCTGACGCTCTTTGAGGCGCGCGTGGGACACAACGCGCCGTCGACCCGGGCATGGTCCTTGGTCGGGCAGCGAGTTGCCCTTTACTCGCTGCCCGCATGCCCGCGCCTACGTTGGCCGGAGATCATCAAGCGACGTCCGTCGCCGTGGGCGCCTACCACTGCGGCTGGGGCGGAGGGAGGACGCTGTCCTCTCTCGCTCGCGGCCTGCCTCCTCCTTTACGAGCATTACTGCCTCGCAGAAGGAGCTGACCGCTTCCCACTCCGTCTCGCCCCGCAGCATGGCCGCAACCAATGCCGGGCGCGAGAGGTCTCCGCCTATCGCAGCCGTGAGGACACGTCGGTGCTCCGCCCAAGCTGGGCAGTCTTGCACCGTATGCTCCACCGTGTCCTCCGGGCGATCTTCGCAGTGGTGACACCCAGGCGTCTCCTCCTTATCTGTTGAACACTTGTCAAAAAAAAATTGTCAACGTCAAAACGACATTTCACGTAGATATAAGGGTCGTTTTACAGTTACACTTTGATTAGACAAGCGTTCAACAGATGTTTAACTTTTTTGTGGTAAGACGGTATACAAGTAGGTATATGTTCGTAAAATACGCGTCCATCATCGCAATAATATTAACGTGATTTTTAATGACGGCTATGATAGTTGATGGATAGAGAGGAAAAGGAAGCCAAAGAAAAGATGAATGGGTGGCCTAAGGAATGACATGACAGGGAAGAATGGAAGAAGAAATATAAGCATGTCACTCATCCAAATACCCCGCTGTTGATGAGTGACCATCTAAAACACCAATTGTAACTTTACCTTGAAGATCAAGTTGTGTGGCTGTAATTATTTAGTCATTGTTATTATTAAATAAAAAACCGTATCCAGAAACTTTGTTCAATACTTACTTTTTACAAAATGACAAAAGATTAAAGAAAATTCCATTATACGCAAATATGTAAATATTTTATCCAAATTAAAAAAATATCGATTCCTAAACATACATTAAATTGGGATAGAAGTGTTCTTCGAAAGAGACATGTTTTCCAATTCCTCTGTAGTTTCTCCAGTGGACGTAGAAGATAGAGAATTAAAAGACAAGGATGATAATCTTGAGACAGAACTGATCAGCAAAGACAATAACGCCTGCAATTAGTACTAACTAAAAATGAAAATCGTCCTTGCTGCCTACGATATAATGATGCAATTCGTTTGACTTGACGTCGTCGTGGCGATCGTGTTTTGTTTTTCATCTACCCGTAGACAACCGCACGTTTTATGTCGTATGGCGTAGTAGTAAGATACGTAATGATTTTCACTTGTAGTTGGTTTCAGGAATTATTTGAATTGCCTCGCATCGCGAATGGGGAAGCTACCTTATTGACATGAAACTCAGTGAATTTCGACAACTACGATTTTTACCTAATTTTGGTGAACATTTTTGTTTCTGGTCTTTTGAATAAGTAACCATCAAATCAAAGAAATAGGCAGATAGAGCGCTCAGAACACGCGAGTGTGTCCACCAAAGCAAATACAAAATCAAAAGTGAATACAAACTCGCGACAGTACCAAGCTACGCGTCGTTGTTGTTGTTTGCCAAAATATGCCGTCTCGTGTCTTTAAACAACGTAAAAGTTGTTCTCAAAAACAAAACAAAACAATAGGTATGGAATGTAATTCGATTTGATTTTGTATTCGCTTTGGTGGACACACTCGCGTGTTCTGAGCGCTATCTGCCTATTTCTTTGATCGGAGAAGATTTAATATTTTGCTAAGTAAGAAATACATTTCGGATCATAAAATGTAACAGATTCTAGCTCCTTTATTTGTTACTAGAAACGACCTTAACCGAAATGGAAAGTGTAACCTAAATACCTGCCTGACCGATGTTTAATAATACAGGCGTCTAGCCAAAAACTTTTCTAGTTTGATAGATGGCGCATTCTTTTAGGGTTCATTGGGTTTGAGCGGTTTCAGCAGCATTAAAAGTGCTTCCATCCCGCGGTTACATAATGTTACATTTTGTGACTAACTTTAAATAACAACTTGTTACAAAAAATTTAAAAGTTACAGCTTCACGTAACAAAATTTTTTATTAACAAATAATGACGTAATTGTTTTATAACATCATCCGAGATGTAGCGGGACGATGTTCTCATATTTTCATAATAAGTATAAAATAATAACATATCAAAATAATTCTGTATTTATCATTTAATGTATGGAAAATGAAAAACTGCATTCAGTGTGCGAACGGAATTAATGTCAATCTTCCCGTTTAGCGAACCAGCGCCTTCATTGAAGACCTTTTAGTTTTAGTTGTAGTGTCTATGGCATAGTAACATCAAAATAAATTATATAAACCTCTTATTTTCCTACATTAAAAATTCAATTTTAACGAAAATGAAAATGCTGTTTTTACTGAATGCAAAAAGAAAATATTCTACGGAGCCTAACTGATCGCCTAGTCTTAAAAACATTTAGACAGGTTCTATTTTATTGCTTTTAAAAGTGAATTTGTGAAGCAATTGGGCACAACCACCATATTTCATGTATCTGGATCATAAATTCATAATCTAAGATTACTATTGCTGTACTTGCAATTTAAAATCAATTGTATCTATTGGTCAAATGACTAAAAACTGCTGACACTAAACATCTGTTAAGTCTCAGCAGCATATTCCAGTCCCTATAATAAATAACAATGTGCATAGATTCGTTTTATTTGCCGTGCTGGACACCATAGGTCCTTTATGTAGGTTCTTATGAAAATCTGCAACGCCACTGCTATTAGCTATATTTTTTTCACAATTCCAACGTCACGTTTTACTCTGTCAATATTCATTGTCAAAAAAAAATGTTTCTATTAGTTTTAAAACCTTTAGAAAAGCAACGGATTACTTCTATCTTTATTATAATTAGAATTGCAATTTATTGACGCAGTCACCATAGTAATTCATGTCGCTTGGTTTTGAGAACAAGGCACCAAAACTTAGGTAAGGTTCCTCAAAATCCATTCATACCACTGCAATTATTATTAACCAGACTAAAACCAAAATAATTCTAAAAATATAAATTTAATAATCGCCATCTGCATTATACCATTTGTCAAAATTAATTTCACCTTTAAACGGATACCTCATCGCTGAGCTAAGGGTTATATTTAGACATGTTGAAAATAAACAGTTGCACCATTGGAATTTTAATCGGCTTGTTTGGAACCGGTCAAGTGTGAGCCTCTGTTTTTTTTCGGTTGACGCAATCAGACTTTTTGGCGCCAACTGGTCCTTGTAAGCTCTAAGGACTTGCGGAAGTCTCTCAAAATATTTATTTTTATTGTAATCATGACAGGAAGAATAGCTTTTTTCGACCCCGGCAAGCTTTTGGCCCTCTATACAGACCCCGTCAGATTGCTGACAATCTTTTAGGCACGTGGAACACGCGAAGTTATCCCTGTCATCGACGCGCAGTCATCGCATGGTCCCTGATCGGGCGGTGAGCTCCCCGTCGTGCCGTCCGCATGCCCGCGCCTACTTGGTGGCCAGAAATCGCCTCGCGACGTCCGTTACTCTGGGCGTCTACCACGTCGGTTGGATAGTTACCTAGCTGTCCTGTCGCTACCTCCTTCGCTAGCATTACTGCTTCACAGAAGGAGGTGACTGTTTCCCTATCCTCCTTGCCCCGAAGCATGGCCTCAATCAATGCCGTGCGAGAGAGGTCGCCGCCTATCGCCTAGAGGACACGGCGGAACTCCTCCAGGAAGGATATCTAATAACAACTTGGCCCAGGTTGGCCTTTTGATAGAAACTAACCGTCAGGTTATGACACCGGAGCTAATCGTAAATCGCAGATGACCTGAAGGTTAAGCTAGGGTTTGCTACAATACGCCGACGATCTACTTTCACTGGATGTTGAGAATATACGGGAGTAAACTTTGTGCTGAGACGTTGCTTCAACATCATCATTTCAGCCGTCCATTGCTGAACAGGGGGCCTACCCTATAGATTTCTAATAGGACCGTTTGGAAACGGCTTCCATCCAGAGCGATCCTGTGGTCTTCATCAGGTCGTTTTATCAGATTGTCGGTGGTCGTACTACGCAGCGCTAGCCAGTGCATGGTGTCCTTTCGAAAACCTTACGGCCCCATAGGATACTAGGTGCGTAGTTTCGAGTACAGTATCCTTATATTTTTGTTCTGAGAAAGAACTGTCTATAAAACGAGTTGTTTCTTACGAAAATGTTGTCGTACTGCTGTACGTGTACTATTCTCTAAAACTCTTTACTATCTAACAAACATACAAATAAAACTTATAGAGTAAGGCCGCTATCACACGGACTGCACCACAACAACCACACGCAGTTGCTATATTCAACTGCATGCAGTTGTATGCAGTTGGATCTGACTTCACGCAGAACTAACTGCAGACTAAGGGTTACACCACATCTGGCAGCACGGAATCGCCTTTTTCCGTCGCCCTTTCTCTTTCTGTCGCTTAGAACTGCCATTTGCTAGACCGAGACAGAATGCATAATGCGATAGCACGCGACGGAATCCGTGAGTCGGCCGGCTGCTGTCGCATTGTCTCGGTCTAGCAAATGGCAGTTCTAAGCGACAGAAAGAGAAAGGGCAACGGAAAAAGGCGATTCCGTGCTGCCAGATATGGTTCAACCCTAACTGCATGCGGTCGGGGCGGTGGACAGCATGCGGCGACACTACACAACTGTAGCCGAACGCGTGAAGTAGAAGGCACGAGTGCATACAGTTGATATTGACTTGTCACTACTGCAGCCGACCGCGTGAAGTTGGTATCATGACTGCACGAAGTCGAACGTACAACTGCATGCAGTTGAATATAGCAACTGCTTGCGGTTGTTGTGGTGCAGTCCGTGTGATAGCGGCCTAACGCTATTGTGTCGCTTTTAGTGACAAGTGCAGATATTTCTGCACTTGTCACTAAAAGCGATTTAAACTATAAAATAAAGCTGCGGGCGAGCCTAAAATTCATGCGCGTATGTTTTCATTTCTGCACGGCATAACTGTTCCTTTCTATTTGCGCTATTAATATCAGATTTATCTGACGCTTTTATGATCCTGACATAAACGTTCTCAGAATAATATCTTATATTATTATTTACTAGCTATTGCCAGCGACTTAGTCTGTATTAAGGTCGAAAATGATCCCACGGAAATGTAGAAGGTACTGGTAAGGATATGATAACCAAACTCAGTTTGAAACCGATTTCGAAAAAAGGAGGCGGTTCGCAATTCGTCGGAACCATTTTTAAATATGTTCCTCGTATTCTCGATGCAACTAGACCGATTTCGAAAATTCTTCTTTTGTTTAAAAGGGATCTGTACCCCTAGCACGAATATTTCTAGGTTTCGTGTCGCCACCGTATCGTGCCGTCGCTACAATAACGGAATACAACGAAAGTCGGAAGCACGAAGCACTTCCGAATTCGTACCGAGGGCGCGATACGAAAACGTTGGTGACGTCATACTAACGTAAATAGGGACGGGAAAAATAGAACGAATGATCGCACTTTTGAATGAATGTTTCGTCCAGAAACTGGATTTTTGATAGAAAATAAGTGTTTTTTGAGCATTTAAAATTTTAATATTGTTCAATTTATGACGCAATACAAAGGAACTGCAGAAACAGTTAATATTCAGTTAGATAAATGGCGTAATAATTAAACTAATTACTAAAACGTTGTGTTTGATTTGACTGCGTTCCTAAACGTACGTCTGTCATGCTGGCACAAATAAAAAGCCATGAAAAAAGTTTATTTTGAAAAAAAAACCTGTGTCAAACCTAATGTCTAATACTTATTGTCAAATCTTTCCGCTGTCAAGAGTGTTACACTGTTTTTTTAGTGTTCCTGGCTCAGGTTGCTATTTCGCGGCTGCGTTTCTAATAAACAAAGTGTCAAGTACCTGCATTCATTGGTCAACCATTCCTATGTGTCGTTGGTTTCATTTCCCAACAATAAATCACTTTTCTAAATTCTTTTAAACAGTTTCACAATATTATTTTGATCAAAACTTAGGTTGTTTACGATTGACATGACATTCATTGCGTCCAAACGTCAATTCTGACAGTTCGAGGCGCCCCCTACCGAAGTAACAACCATAAAATAATCGATATTTTAATCTAAGGATCACAAATCTTTAAATAGTATGAACTAACTCATTTTGTAATAATTATCAATTTTAAATAGTAAATAAATAAAAGAAATTAATAATAAACTAAATATCCATAAACGGAAATGATATAATTTTTTCAATATAGACTTTATTCGAGAACCTTCGACCGAATCGATACATTTTTAATCTGTGGACTTTTGCGTGGATTGTCTCTGGGAAATGTCAACTTTAATGTTGTCAGGTGGAGCTCTCCTCTTACCCCGACAATGTTGTAGGAATGGTTTCCCTGGTTGAAACTATTTTGTGATCAATAATTAGGACAGATTAATAATGGAGAACGGAGTAGTTGGATCTAGTTTTGTGTAATTTATTGCCGACTGTGGCAAGTGTCGTTCCACAGTATTCAGGGTGAATTTCTGGTGTGAGGTGTTGGTGGTCGTTGCGGGGATATTGGTTTCTCCGCCGAATCCGGGAGTTCGACATGGGGTGTGCACCCGACCCTTAACCAACTTCCGGCCGGCGATTTGCGATGACTCTGCTAGGACGACGAGCGTCACTTGCCGCCAGCCTCGCTGAGGAGTTACACATAGTTTTTGGTGCGCAGTCGTAAAAGGTAAGTCGGTATCCTTAGTGGAGTGAGCGTGGTCTGTGCGTCCACCCGAAGGGTGTGTGTGTGAGGGAATAACGTCGTGCTAATCTTAACGATTATTTCAGGATTCCTAACCGCGCCTGTCGTCGCGGTTCTGCCCGGTGGAACGTGCAGCAGCCCGCAGCCCACGCCGCCTTCCCCGGCAATAACCGTGAGTAATAAACCAGCTATTTCCCAATCGTATGCCGTAGGCAATTTCTCAGGGTTGACCTAGGTGTTAAAGTGTTGCCCGGGAAAACGGCATAAGTCCTTGGCGTAGTGGACGGACGCCACGCGTATTTCATTTTGAATAAAGGCCATGAGCCGGCCGAGGTTCTGTCTGATAGGTTACACAGCTCGATCACATCGAGGATAACGAATAAGTTACACTTTTATTATTTGGTCTCCGTTTGTCAATTGCAGTGAGGTGAGGCCCCTCGAGTAATTCGATCCGCCGCCGAGATCTTAGCCCGTCTCATTAGAAGCCGGCTAAGAGCTGGGACGTGGACCCCGTTCCTCGACGCCGCTGGGAGCCTAGCCGAGGCTGCTGTACGGCTGGCAGACACCGCCTAGCGTGAGCGCAGGCGTGACGGTTTTTTTTTCTTTATATTTATTTTGTTATCACCGCACCTTGGAACACCGGTGTGATTTTGGTACCCGGTGTTGATGTCGGTACTACACCGAACTTTATGTTGAGAATCTTGAGCTCTTTCTGCATTCCTCCGGAAGTGACAGTAGATTTGAGGATATCTTCAGCTCCAGGATTCGGGACTCTCCAGGTCCCTGGCGCCCATTAATTAAATTATTATAATTGTTTTTAACTGGAAGGTTCCGGTAGTTATTTAGTTCTGCTTTAGTTATATTAATGTAACCTTGTTAACGGAACAGTACTCGGTTTATCTCCAACCCCCCACGACCCCAGCTCTTCTTTAAACCCCTAGGTTACAACTGGCTAGCTTTAATTAATTAGAAAGGGTAAAGAATCTCACCACAGTAGTTTTATATGAATTTTATTCCCGGACTGTTGTTAAGGTTAATGATTTTTATTATTATGGTAAGAACGTTACAGTAATATGTTAATTGAAATTCAATTTAAATGTAATCAATTAATTTAATCGAATAATTCTATTATACGGGAGATTGTTACTCGCAGTAATAAACCGGTTTATGTTATTTTGTGGTTTTATTTTAGTCCGACCCTCAAAGGTTAGGGACAAAATATTTTATGTAACAAGAGGTTTCAAAACAATGTTCAATGATTTGTTATTTTTCTGTTGATTTGTTATATTTCTGTAAGCTATTCCAGTAAACTGCGATAACTAAACGGAAGTATTCATAATGGAGTAAATAAGTAATTGACACCCTGTACCCCTAGCACGAATCACTTTCGACAAAGTATTCGTATCGTCTCCGAAAGCATTTTGTATGGGAACTTGAACAGCGCCTCTGGTGAGCGTAAATTGAACTAATTTTCAGAGCACGAAGAAATACATGTACGTTTCGTATCGTCTTCGTACGTAAACGTAAACGTTATTTGAGCCATTTGTATGAAAATAGGTAGCACAAAGACATAAAATGACGGATAGTTTCGTAATTGTCGAAGGCTGGCTTACGAGTTTTACGAATATTTATTCACTTCAAATTTGACAGTGAGAAAACATTCGTCGCATTTTAATTTAGCGATAAAATTATAATTTAGGTGGTTGTGTTGATATATTTTGTTAGAAAATGAATGTGTGCTCCAATATTTATTATAATAATATGTTACCTTTCTATTTATGCTGCCATAATTGACAAAAAATAAGTGCACCGAGTGCGGGAAGCATGACAGGATTACGTAGATCTTTTAGCAACCGTATTATGATGGCCCTCAATCATTGCTTGATTCATTGAGTGATATTATTGTCATGATTAATAAAATAAATAAAATCATCGAACACAGAATATTCATAAAGCTTTTCTTTATTTTTACATTACATTTTACATTAAATGTTATAACAAAATATGCTCCTTATCCTACGATCGTCTCCAGGCCCCACTTACTCTGTGCTATTTAATATCGGTCCAGCAGTTTATCGTAAAAGCACAAAAACAAACACATTATTGATTAATAAGGATTTAAAACATTTACATTCAAAAATACAAATAAACATTTTGAACACAGTTCAATGTATTGCAAGTTAGAACCTCAAAGATAGGAATTTCTTCATAATGCAAGCCTTATCGAGAAGTACTGTCTTCTAATTCAAGCTCTTCACCGAATCTCCAAACGAGAGGAAGAACGAGAGCCTCGTCTCATCATTGAACATCGTGGGGGATCCTTCTCACAGACTAAGTAGAGAGTACACTATCCTTCTGTTCAACCGTTTATCAGACCTTCTGGATCAGGGTGTCAATTACTTATTTACTCCATTATGAATACTTCCGTTTAGTTTTCGCAGTTTACTGGAATAGCTTACAGAAATATAACAAATCAACAGAAAAATAACAAATCATTGAACATTGTTTTGAAACCTCTTGACAGCGGAAAGATTTGACAATAAGTATTAGACATTAGGTTTGACACAGGTTTTTTTTTTCAAAATAAACTTTTTTCATGGCTTTTTATTTGTGCTAGCATGACAGACGTACGTTTAGGAACGCAGTCAAATCAAACACAACGTTTTAGTAATTAGTTTAATTATTACGCCATTTATCTAACTGAATATTAACCGTTTCTGCAGTTCCTTTGTATTGCGTCATAAATTGAACAATATTAAAATTTTAAATGCTCAAAAACACTTATTTTCTATCAAAAATCCAGTTTCTGGACGAAACATTCATTCAAAAGTGCGATCATTCGTTCTATTTGTCCCGTCCCTATTTACGTTAGTATGACGTCACCAACGTTTTCGTATCGCGCCCTCGGTACGAATTCGGAAGTGCTTCGTGCTTCCGACTTTCGTTGTATTCCGTTATTGTATCGACGGCACGATACGGTGGCGACACGAAACCTACAAATATTCGTGCTAGGGGTACTGATCCAGAAGGTCTGATAAACGGTTGAACAGAAGGATAGTGTACTCTCTACTTAGTCTGTGAGAAGGATCCCCCACGATGTTCAATGATGAGACGAGGCTCTCGTTCTTCCTCTCGTTTGGAGATTCGGTGAAGAGCTTGAATTAGAAGACAGTACTTCTCGATAAGGCTTGCATTATGAAGAAATTCCTATCTTTGAGGTTCTAACTTGCAATACATTGAAATGTGTTTTATAACAAAATGTTTATTTGTATTTTTGAATGTAAATGTTTTAAATCCTTATTAATCAATAATGTGTTTGTTTTTGTGCTTTTACGATAAACTGCTGGACCGATATTAAATAGCAAAGAGTAAGTGGGGCCTGGAGACGATCGTAGGATAAGGAGCATATTTTGTTATAACATTTAATGTAAAATGTAATGTAAAAATAAAGAAAAGCTTTATGAATATTCTGTGTTCGATGATTTTATTTATTTTATTAATCATGACAATATCACTCAATGAATCAAGCAATGATTGAGGGCCATCATAATACGGTTGCTAAAAGATCTATGTAATCCTGTCATGCTTCCCGCACTCGGTGCACTTATTTTTTGTCAATTATGGCAGCATAAATAGAAAGGTAACATATTATTATAATAAATATTGGAGCACACATTCATTTTCTAACAAAATATATCAACACAACCACCTAAATTATAATTTTATCGCTAAATTAAAATGCGACGAATGTTTTCTCACTGTCAAATTTGAAGTGAATAAATATTCGTAAAACTCGTAAGCCAGCCTTCGACAATTACGAAACTATCCGTCATTTTATGTCTTTGTGCTACCTATTTTCATACAAATGGCTCAAATAACGTTTACGTTTACGTACGAAGACGATACGAAACGTAAGTACATGTATTTGTTCGTGCTCTGAAAATTAGTTCAATTTACGCTCACCAGAGGCGCTGTTCAAGTTCCCATACAAAATGCTTTCGGAGACGATACGAATACTTTGTCGAAAGTGATTCGTGCTAGGGGTACTGATGACAGGATCTTGGAGGGAAAGTCAACGAAATAAGTAACAAGGCTCCCAATTATAAGTTTTCATTCAAAAGTTATTTTATCTAACTACCTCCGACCTCGCCAATACTGTCCATCAAACTATTCTACATAATTATGGGGTCGGATACCAACCCCCACTGAATGGTAGCTATTTTATAGACAGGAAAGGTAACCCTTTTGTCGCCATAACGGCTATAAAGGCAACACCTGTTGACACCATAACAGCAAAAAAAAAACGATTGTTTAAAATAATTATTCTGAAAAGAAACAAGCAGACGGACGAACAAAATGACTTTCGCATTCATAATGTATGGAAATGGATATCTCAAAGCTCATACTATCTTGTAGTAAACATAAATCTAAACGGTATATCTTAGAATTGAGATTTTACTTCAGTGATTCCGGTTTCATAAAATTTTATTTAAATTGCGGTAGGTTTAAAGGTGCATTCACACACATCAGTCACGTCACGTCACCGACAACGGATCGGTGACGGTTTGTGTACGTATTCACAAACACCAGTCACCGTCACGTCGTCGTTCGTCAGTCATCGGTTTGACAGAATCATTGAACAATCCCACTAAACATGAAACTTACAAGAAGTTTCAGTAAGTTTGTTTATCACGCATTTGGAAGTTACAAAACAAATGTACCGATAATATTGTGGTAATTGTCAAATATTAGCTAAGACCTTATTTTCGAAACTTATTGAAATTTATATTTATAATGTAACTATTAAATTACAATTGAAAGTTTTAATTTTCATTTTGCAACAACCTAAGTCACTTAACTTTGTGAAACGTTAAATTATAACATCGCTACAACCATTTAATTATAACGTTCCTAAATACGTGTTGCAACAACGTTACTCTTTTAACATCATTATTTAATATTTGCCTCTACCTTGCTGGTGAAAGCTACTGAAATGTTAATTAGTGAAATTGCATCAAAACGTCTTTTGTAATATAACTTTTTTCATTTATTGACAACGTACAAGTGATCGTTCTGTAAAGTTAGCTTAAAAATTTTGCTGGAATCATATATTTGTAATTGCTGGAAAAGTTTTTTGGTACGGTACCTAACATTGGTTAGATTGGTACCTAAGTACATATACTAGCACCCGAGTTTGTACTTATAAAAATGATATTATGATGGCTGTCCTAAATTAAATGTATTAAGTACAAGAACAATTTTAATAATAAGTAAATTAAGTGACTCCGCGGACCTGAATGACGGTCAGAACGACGGGTGTACATAGACGATGGATAAGAAGTGTATGAGGAACTTGTACCTACTTACTTAATAGTAGATGTCATAATTAATGTTAATTATATATCTACCTTATATTTTTACCACAGAAATGTGCATGCCTTCAAATGTACCTATAGGCTTATACACCTAAGTACCAACCTAATTTAACCTCCCAAAAATATTATAATAACAATTAATAGGTAATTATTTTTTTGGCTGGTTTGAGGTGGAGATCGCAAGAGGAAAGAAGTATTATCTTAAGTACCTCATACAGAGCCTTAACACACTACACATGCCCTCACATACGCTATCACATGCTTTAAAAAACCCACCAAACTTAACACCTGTCGTATCACCCGGAAGTTTCTGACTTCTTCGACAATATCACTAACTTCTCAATATATTAAACTTCCCTTTACACACTGGCCCGTGTGTAAAGTCTCTAACTTTATAACAAGAGAAGAATAAGAACTTGAAATAATAATCAGAAAATATAATGCGACGAGTACTATACCTACCTATGAAAACTTTTGACGCCTACCAATTTTTTCATAGCAATAATTATGTCGAGTACCTAATTTTGCTCTGCTTCATACTTTTTCCCCCAGTTTTTTTTTAATGCGCCAACCGTGCCAAATGCCTCTACTTTTATATTGGTGTACAGAAACAAATTAAGGTGAAGGCTAGGCTCCAACCAGACCGCGATATTCAAAATTTCGTACGTTTTTTGCAATTTGCAGGCCAGTGCTAGTTTGTATGTTGATTATAATGTTAATTGCGGCTGTAAGACGTATGTAGTTACAGAATTAGAATCATCAATACAAGCTTCCAAGTTCATAGAGGTGTAAAAATGACTTTTTCGAGTTCCTGCACCTTTTTATGTAGTATAAGTAAACACGATTGCGTTCGAAAATAGTAGATAAATAGCTAAGATAATTTATCCGCAAGCCAGCAAATACGGGAGCTGACTGCCGTTGCATATTTTTCCGTTGGCCGCACCCACGGTTGTCTACTACCACAGTATAATATTACCGTGCTACTACCGTTCGCGATCAAACTGATCAAACGCGAATATTTTAATTTGGAGTGGGGATCGCTTTGCGCATCGTTCGACAAATGAAACGCACAATAAAAGGCACAAACATTGCGCACAAAACAACGAATCCCGAGTGGCGGCTATGACGCGATGCCAATGGGCCAATCACTACACTTTCCCCCAATGAGGTTTTACCAATAGAGACGTCATACACATTGTAAAGAAATAAAAACATGGCGATATTTTAGAAACATATTGTTGACATGGCAATTGTCAACGACAGACAATGACGTTTCATCGGCTCCCAGCTAGAGTGAAATGGGGAAAAATAGGCATAGAAGGCAGAATGAAGAAAATAAACAGTTTTTTTTTAAATAAAAATGTTTATTTACAAATTTTATTCAAAATCAAATCAAAAGCATTTAATTCGAGTAGACCAGTTACAGGCACTTTTGAATTGTCAAAGACATAAAAAATATAATTAATCATTACAAAGTTATGGTGCTACAGTCCCAGTCACAAGACATAAAAACTGTGAAAGTACAGTAGATGCCTATTCCAAGAAGTAGATCTCTATGGAGAAGAACGGGCAAGAAACTTCATGGGCACACTCTACTTTGGTTGTGCACCACGATTCTGAAAAAAAAAAACAAAATGGCGAGTGACCGATAGGCTCACCCTCCATAATAAAATCTGCTATCCCCTTTGTATAATAGCTTATTTTCTTAAAATTTTATTATTCTCTAATATAAAAGTCGGTGACAAAAAGTCAATGAAACAAAAAATAAAGTCACCGACTTTCGAAACAAAAGTTTTTTTATAGGTATTATTTATATATTTTGAAGTTTTTTTGTGGTTGTTTTGAAGTCGGTTACATTTTTTTTTGAAAAAGTTTTTTTTTTTGTAACGTACCTACTTGTCTCTTTCCACAAAGTGTTGAGAACAAATAGTTGAGTAGGTATGTCGTTGGCATCCATTAATCTTCTCGTCGTTGTTTTCTTACCACTTGTGTCCATTTTTCTTTTATTAAACCGTCTTTAGGAAATCTAAATCAAAATAGAAATTAATTTGGAAAGTCAATTAATGTTGTTGATTCTGTTGTTGATTGTTGTGTTGTTGTTGTTGTGTTTACCTACAATGGAAATACCAGTAGTGAAAAATAATATTGGAGTCGTACGGCCATATGGGGCCATAATTATGGCCGTACGACCCCAACATCCTCTAGCATCGTTCAAACTGACAACACCGCGCGCCATTTTCTCGTTCTCTCTGTCACTCATACATGCAACGCACTATTTGTCTCGTTCGTGTAGGTGGCAAAACGGCAACAGCGCGACAGTAGTGATTTTTGAGTAAAATAAAATTTTTGATTTTCCGTTCTAAATAGATTAGACGATACTTAACAAATGAAAAGACACATCCTTCTTGCTTTTTACAGCCGGCCCAGTATAAGTATTGCAGTTTCGAAAAACACAAGTAGGCATCTTTGTTTATTTTTTACCTATCAAACCCGCTGACATAAATTGGCATCGCAGCCAGACGCAGGACGGACTGAGTTGACTCGAGATAATTAGCTTGTATTTGTATCGCCACGCAGACGTCAGTAAGACGTATCTACCTCAGATTATATATAATATATCATTGCTTTCCCCGACCCTTCCTCACTTCATCTACCAAAGGGACCTAATAACTCACAGGGCTGCGTTCAAATCAATTATCCAGTCTTTTATACTGACTAAATGTCAAACACCCCGTTCAAGCACACCGAGAGGTGAAAAATAAAACTAACCAAAATTTAATCTGCCCCCTTTACGGTCGTCCGCTGGTTAAGTTTTTGGTGAAAGGAATTAAGCTGGAAACACATTATTAACACCGACGCCACCCGATGAAACGTGATGCGTGTTGGGTCAAATCAAATGTATTGTTTTCTATGACCAGAGTCACACTATGAACACCCGACGCGACGACAGGACGACACGCGCTCACTGCACATCGGGTGTCGACACGTTGCGTCGCCTGGCGTGTTAAATAATGTGTTTCCGGCCTAAATTTTTGCGACCTTTAAGTGTCGAGAAGAGTCGAAAAGAAAGCAACAAGAAAAGACAAAACGCTAGAAAACTATGGAGGTAAGTACTAAATTGAAAGTAAAATTATGTAGTAAGTAGTTGTAAGTATCCATAGCAAGTAGAACTTTTTAATTATGTTCTTCTTCTTGTCTCTTGAATAACCTCCAAATCGAATGTCCAAGCGTAGGTAGTGATTAAATCTGTGGTGCGAGTTCAGTCCGTCACTGCCAGCGTTGCCAGACCGTAGTACGGTTTTCCGTACTATTCATCACACAATCGTACCACAACCGTACCTCAGAGTAGACCGTACCTTTTTCGTACCTTTTCTATACTAGTTATTTATTTTTCACTACACAGGGGAAAAAAAAAAAACGCTTTTTCCTGTTTTTATCAGCATTTTGAATTTGCGTTTAAAAAACTTTTTTCTTCCAACCAAATAAGACTTGGCTGTTTGGGTTCCCTTTCATTTGACACTGAAATTTATACACAAATTACTTAAATGTTTTTTTTTAGTTCCTTGAACATTATTTTCATATTTTTATGAAAAACAACTTGTTTCCGCTGTAGAATTTGAGTGGACGGAGTCGACCATAGCATTTGCCAAAATTCTAGCAAAACCGTACGGGTCGGAATACTTTTGCAAGAATTAGATCAGTTTTTTCTTCTTCGAGTTGCGATTGATTCAAACTTCGACTAAAAAAAATAGATGTAATTTGATGTTTTTAGACCTAAAAATATCAAATTACCTAAATCTAACTTTGTTTTTCCGGTATTTTAATTCAATTAAACAACATTATTATTGTAATTTCTTTTCAAGCACATACTCGATAAGGATTCAAGTTTCTGATAGGTATGTAAACAGCAGAATTTTGCACACCCAACTCGAAGAAGTAAAAAACTGAGTATCCCGAATTCTCGAGCCAACCGTACCTTGAAGTTAAAAACCGTACCGAAAGCCAACCGTACTTTTTTGGGAAATCATACTGGCAACACTGGTCACTGCGTTGTATAACCCCGTCGGGCGTCGACTGTTAATTACATATTACTGTCCTGTATCTATAATGTCTGGCTACAATTAAACATTGAAGATCAAGAATCATCTCCATAATAATTCCCCACATAAGCTGTCAGAAGTCCATTAAAAGAAATCGAAGAAAGTCTGAAGATTGTCGAAAAAATGCTAAATCAAGGTGACGTCGTCCTTAATCAAGATGGCGAAGGAGAAAAAAGTTTAAATTCTCAAATAAAGCAACTGAATATTTCGTCAGATCCAGCTAAAAACAATGCCGAGTCGTGGAAACGCTGGTGGCAGCAGCTAGAACTTTATTTGCTAGCTACAGGCCTGGACAAGTCTAGCGAGAAACGGGAAATCGCAATTTTACTCCATTTTAATTGGTGAACGTGGATTATATATATTTATTAAGATCAATTTAAAACTCGATGGGAGCACGCTCAACGAAGTCAAATCCAAATTCGACAATTACTTCGAGTCGCGAAGAAATGTGACCATGTGCAGATATACATTCTTCACACGTCGGCAGGGAAGTAGTGGAGATCAAAAGTAAAAATTGTGAGTTTGGCACAGTCAGAGAAGGGCTCATCAAATATATTTTTATTGCAAATTTAAATACATGACTTGTCACATGTTCGTCAAAGATTGCTGCAAGAACCTGATCTGACATATCAGAGGATGTAAGAGCTAACAAAAACGCTCATAGTCGCTCAGCAGGATGCTGAAAGAATCATCAAAGACAGCAGTGTCCCTGGTGAAAATGTCATGCAGTCGGAGGAGCCGTGGTCGAAGAGACAGTCGACAGCGAGCTTCCAATGCAGGTCATGTAAATCTTTTGGTCATTTTGCTAAATATTGTCTCAAGAATAAAAAAGTCAGTCAGTTACAACCATTGCATTATATGGCATTATATTTTCAGCGCAATTATATGGTGGTAATTTTTACCGCCCAAGGGGAAGAATTTGTGTCAGCTGCACCATCAAAATGGCTTCTTGAAGACACAAAACTGATGTGGCCACCTGCAAAAAATATGGAGAGAAAAGCCTGAAATGATTGGATATGTTACAATGACGTTCGAGTAGTGGGATATTATGGTAAGTATGATTCACGTTTCATTTCCAGAGGAAGAGGCAGAGACTTATAAAAGTATAATAATAACATTAACTTTTAATTATTATTAAACTAGCGACCCGCCCCGGCTCCGCACGGGTGCAATATAGATGTGTAAACCTTCCTCTTCACTCTAATGTATTGATGAAAAGTTGAAAACCTCATTTAAATCCGTTGCGGAGCTTGAAAGATCTAAGCATACATAGGGACAGATACGGCAGGAAGTAACTTTGTTTTATAATATTGTAGTGATAAAGTTGAATATTTACAGCAACGTTAACAGAAGCCAATGTGGAAAAAGACAAACAAAACAGTACCACTTGCAGCGAGGCAGAAGTCAGAGAATCAGAAGTCAGAGGAAAAGAAAAAAGAAAAATAATCCTCCACCTGCAGTTGACGGTAAGTATTATTGTCACACGTTTAGGCTGTAGTGCGGAGTGCAAAGATTTCATATTTTGGCCAATTTTTAGTTGTTTGTATTCGGTTCACGTGCGAAGTATCTAGGTACACATGATATACATCTCATGTAGCACATGAGAATTTGTCATTTGCAAGTTGAGACAGTTATGTGAATTGAAAAGAAACGGTTCAAAGATTTCTCTCATTTACCTAGGCGGTTGTGTATTTTTTAATTTTTCTAAGTCTGACAATGAAAAAGCTGTAGTTGTTTAAAAAAAATCTCCGTTGAACCTCCTGTAAATATTAATATGTTCTTGTATAAATTACATCATACTGTACTGTACCTACATGTTTTTAGGGTTCCTTACCTCAAGAGGAATAAAAACTTTTTCAAAAAAGTAACCGACTTCAAAAACAACAACAAAACAAAAAAGGGTGAAATAACCTAATTAATAACTTCTTTCGGATGTCGATGGCTTTATTTTTTATTTCACAGATTTTTAGCCACCGACTTCCGAAAGAAGTTTACTTTTAAGGTTACTTTTTTGAAAATATTTTATTTTACCCTTTTTAGTTTATTTATTAAATATTCAACCCAAATTCTTGTAAAATACAAAATTTTCTTACTATGCACTAATCTTGTAATCCGTCACAACATAAAAAAATCCATATCTCTAAAACTACTGAACCGATTTTGATGAAACTTGCAGTGTACCCTAAGTTGAACAATACCTAGTACAACAAAAAAGAATTACTTAAATCGAAATTTGGCACATTTGTTCGGACGCTGATATAGACTAACATATATGAAAACTGGGCGAATTGATAACCTCCTTTTTTTTGAAGTCGGTTAAAATGGAACCCTTATGGGATCACTCACCTGTCCGTCTGTCTGTCTGATTAGTATATTAACCTATATTCATAATACCTGCTTATAATGATTATTATTTATGTTTTTGCAGAAACAGATTTTCCTACTGTAAAAGACATAATCAACGCGAAAATTTTACTGGAGCCCCCTCCAGCAGTCGTCTTGGAAATTGAAGGACATGAAGAAAATACAAAAAAATCAGAAGATTGCATTGTCATTTCTGAAGCAAGCGGTTCAAACTTTTTTGGAAATGATAATAATATGGCGAGCTCATCTGTCGACGTAATGCAACAATCTCCATCAATTAACAATTTAAAAAAAACACCGAGTGACACAGAAAGTCTTCAAAGCGATTCTGCAAAAGGCGGTTCAAGTTTTTCTGGAAACAGCTCTATAGGTATTGTTATTTAACTGTATTCTTCTTTAATTCTAGATTGTTTACTTATAGTCAACTTGGAGTATTCCCGTTTGAACAACTATTTATTGAGCACCTATGCATTAACCTATGGGAATACTTTGGTGCTAAATGCATAGGTGCTCAAAAAATAGGTACTCAAACAGGAATACTCCGTCAATTTATGTGCTTAAGTAGGTACTAAGTGTTTTTATTTCTTATTAATGCAGATGAACTTGTATCGGAGATGAAACAGATAAAACATTTTGTAATGTATACTATGCGCAAAGTTGAATCATTGGAAATAACTCTGGCCAAGTACAAACCAGTTCCGTCACTTGAGCCACAAAAATCTCTCTTACCAAAACTCCCATTAATGGAAATTGCGCAGCTTCGTACCCTAGAAGACAATCTCGAAAATGAGAGCATTCGGAGAGAATTGGTACGTGATTTATAGTATAGCCTACCTACTAATAATTACACAAAAGAGACAAAGGAATGTGACACAAAACAGTAGACACTGATAATAATATTTATCATATAATAATTGAATAAATATTGTTTTTTAATTTTAGTTTGACATGCTGAGACACACCGGAGGAGCAAAAGAACGTGACTGTGTCACTCGATGCTTAGAAAAATTATTTTCTAATTACCTAGGGCAATACTGCTCATGGACTGGAAAAAAGAACAATTACAAACTGTCATCAATGAATTTGATGACTACATTAAAACGTAAGTATTTATAACGTTATTTTTAAGCATTATCATAATAATATTATACTGGTATTAGTTACCGCGCCTACGGTGGCCGGAGATCATCTAGCGACGTCCGTCGCCGTGGGCGTCTACTACCGCGGATGGGGCGGAGGGAGGACTCTGTCCTCTCTCGCTCGCGGCCCGCCTCCTCCTTCGCGAGCATTACTGCTTCGCAGAAGGAGGCGACCGCTTCCCACTCCGTCTCGCCCCGCAGCATGGCCGCGACCAATGCTGGGCGCGAGAGGTCTCCGCCTATCGCAGCCGTGAGGACACGTCGGTGCTCCGCCCAAGCTGGGCAGTCTTGCACCGTATGCTCCACCGTGTCCTCCGGGCGATCTTCGCAGTGGTGACACCCAGGCGTCTCCTCCTTTCGCATCAGACACAGGTACCTCCCGAAACTTCCGTGTCCGGTGAGGACCTGCGTCAAGCGGTAGGTCAGGACGCCATGACTTCTCTCCAGCCACTCCTCAAAGAGGGGTCTTACCGCCGCAATTGCGGCGTGCCCGATGTATACAAGTTTAAAAATTAATGTTATTATTGTTTTAATTTAAGGGGGATGCTCCAACCAGCCCGCGAAATTCAAATTTTTTTACGTTTTTTGCAATTTGCAGGCCAGTGACATGTTGTAGCTTTATAAATATATGAGTTGCGCTAATAACAAGTATAATTTTAAATATAAAAATTATCAAAAAACTCGCTCCATCAGCTCTCACATAGAAAAGGTGCATCATGTTAAAATCTCCGAAATCTAACTACGATGCACCTTTTCTATGTGAGAGCTGATGGAGCGAATTTTTTGATAATTTTTATATTTAAAATTATACTTGTTATTAGCGCAACACATATATTTATAAAGTTACAACATGTCACTGGCCTGCAAATTGCAAAAAACGTAAAAAAAATTGAATTTCGCGGGCTACATCGAAGCAATCACCTTAAATGCTTTTGTTGCTTAAATAAAATTCTTATGGCATTTCTCTTTTCTAACAGTTGCCGTTAGGGAGACATTCCCTAATATTACCGACAATAGCTTCGAGCGTCACGTTATGGGGTGGTTCCAGCACGCCGGTAAGAGACTGAAGCGTGAAAATTAGTCGCTGTTTTATATTCCAAATAAGATTGTATTTTTTAAGGATTTTTACTATGTATAGGTTATATATTCTGTGGTATAGGTATATGTTTGAATATGATGTTATTCATAAGTCTTTTGATCAAACGCTGCCACCGTCTAAGCGTGATTGCTCCAATGGTGAAAAATAACAAATTCGCGATTAGTCCAATTTGCAATTGTTCCAAAATAAAAGGATTTATCCAAAATTAAACAAAGGAGGTCATATAATTGTATGCATTTTAATTGTACATAATTATAAGTATCTTGAAGCCATTAATTAAAAACTAGTTTCGTATTGTTTATCGTTTATAATTATGTAGGTATAATTATAATGCATCCAAATAAATCACCTCCTTTGTTTAATTTTGGATATCCTTTTATTTTGGACCAATTGCGAATTGGACTAATCGCCACCCTAAGCTGGATACTCGGAAAACGCTTGTCCATCTATCCACCCCATCATACTATCGAATCAAGTACGATGGGGTGGATAGACACGCGTTTTCCGAGTATCCAGCTTAGGGTGGCTGTCTCAGGGTGGATAAACGATATAAGCCCTCATTCTCAATGGTGTATCTTTTTTGCTGTTTCCAATGAAAGTGTATACCCATCTATCATTGTACTCACCAATCTCACTATATCTATTTTCGATGTCAAATATTGTCTGAATGGAAACATTAGAATTTGACATAGTTTCCCTATTGAATACAAATGACATAGTTTAATAGTGAATACATGTATATTTTTTTTAAACCAAAGTAAATGCTTTGGTAGCATAATCCACTTGTAGAAGTTCCTATTGGTTCAGATTTAAAATGCACCTGCAAGCCTGATATCAGGCTAGCCACTCACTTTGTTTCTAACTATTTGGATCTGAAGTTGTGCATTTGTGACCATTCTGTCAAGCCAAATTACAACGTAGGTTACAAAAATAGGATAAATATCAATAATTCTATTGTAATAATAAATATAAGGATAATGATAAAGATAATTATTATAAATTGTTTTTTTTTAATAAATGTATGGGCACTGTATTACCTCTTATTATTTAATTCCTATAATTATATAATAATTTGAATTTTTGTATTTACTATTCGTTTTTAAATGTTTATTTTTTAGTTCTGTTTTATAAGTGTTTGATTTCCTAGTATGATTATTAATAATAAGTTCCATGGAAGTTTCCTTAGCAAGCTACCAATAATGTTACGATTATAACATGCCATGAATTGCAGCTTGTTGCAGCTGAAAGAATACAAGGATATACATACAACACGAAGGTCCATTGTAAAAATCCAGGAACTATCTGGAATTAGAGCATTATTTTGTCTTTCGAAAATATATAAATAATATTATCAAAAGATAAAATAATTCTCGTAATCAGGTAGTTCCTGGATTTTTACAATTGATCTTCGTGTTGTATGTATCCTTGTATTCTTTCTGCTGCAGCAAACTGCAATTCATGGCATGTTATAATCGTAACATTATTGGTAGCTTGCTATGGAAACTTCATGAAACTTTTATTTGCAACATTGCCGAAACAACAAAAATTCAAGTTACTGGAACCTTACAACTGAAACTTTGATGCAATATATCTAGATAAACTTACACACAACTTTTAAATACAACTTTGCAGCAACTTACTGTACGCATATAACTGGAAACTTACATTTGCAACATTAATGCAACTTACTATTTGCAAGTTACTTGAAAGTTATTTAGAAAATATTAATGCAATGTTAAATTTGCGACGTCCATGTAAGTTACATTTGCAACATTAATGCAACGTACTATTTGGAAGTTACTTTAAAGTAATTTACGAAATATAAACGCAATGTTAGATCTGAAGCATCCATGTAACTTACATTTGCAACATCAATGCAACGTTAATGACATTACTTACATAAAAATTATAAATGTTAAGTTGTGACAATGTAACACTCAAAAGTTTTTGAAACTTTACCTAGATACTTATTGAAAATTTCAGCTGTAATATTACCGTGACATTGCGTTTGAACGTTACTGAAAGTTTTATAGATTAGGGCTGGGTAAGTTACGGGGTATATATAATGGGTGGCCGTTAGGGCTTTGCGTCAACATTGCTCACACATTGCAGGGGCTTTGCGTGCTCCCGTTTGTGACGTTCAGCAATATTGCTGCGATTTCTGCTTGCTTAGCGGGATAACATCAGTCAAGTTACGGGTTGGTCACACGTGTAGCAATGACAGTAGCACGACGCTGACTGAACTGAGACGTGACTATCCCGGGTGTGTGGAGATAAAAGTATGAAACATGTATGGCAAGACATATCATTTGACGTGCCTGACCGGTGACGTCTTTGATAGATCACGTGCTGGTGACTGACGTGGGAACAAAGTCATACTAGGAGTATAAAATAGTAGATTATTAACCAAGGGGATAAAGCAGTGTCTTCTGTCGCGGGTGACGATTTAAATCGCGAGCTTAACGAAGGACTCGAGGTTTACTCCCGAGCGTAGCGAGGGTGTTAAAAACTGAAATCACGAGCGAAGCGAGGGATTTAAGACGAGTCCTGAGTGTAGCGAGGGATTTTAGTTCACCCAAGACTAAGACAGCTTTATCACCGAGGAAAATACTCTACTTTTCGTACCATTTGCGAAAAAATTAACACAATAATAATATGAGATAAGCATTTATTAAACACTAGCTTCTGCCAGCGACTTCGTACGCGGATCCTGTTGCTTATGCCAGCGACAATGGGGTCGTCAAAATCGAAGATCTGAAACGTCTGATGTCGAATTCTTAGAGCCTGGGGACGGGAAAACAACGGGACGCGCATGACGATTCCATACGTTCCAGATCTTTCATTTTTGTAAGTCAACAGGAAATGCCCATCAGACTAAACAACTCTTGCTAAGACGTCATTACTGTATATGTAATAGTGTAGCTGGGCTCTTGGAGTTCCACATCAGGTGTTCCAAATCTTCGAATTTATTTTCTCAGCAGAAAATGCTCATCACGCGGAACAATTTTTGCTATGGCGCTATTTTTGTATCTCTTATAGTTTAGCTGATCTATTGCAGTTCTGCATCAGGTGTTCAAGTCTCCAAGATAAATTATAGCCTATAATATGTTGCCCAGACGTAATAGCTATACAACAAAAAAAAAGCAATCAAATCCGTCCAGTAGTTCCGAAGATTAGCGTGTATGGAGTAACTTCTCCCGTTTTCCTAACATTTCCCTTCACTGCTCTGCTCCTATTGAATATAGCGTGATGAAAAGTATACTATAACCAGCGCAGGAGTATGAAAAATAATTGTATCAAGTTTCGTCAAAATCCGTCGAGTAGTCTTTGTTTCTATAACGGTTATACAGACAGACAGACAGACAGACAGACAATAATTTTATTAATTGCATTTTTGGCATCAGTATCGATCCCTAATCACCCCCTGATAGTTATTTTGTAAATATATTTCATGTACAGAATTGACCTCTCTACAGATTTATTATAAGTATAGATAGATTAACATTTAACATTAACTTATTTATAAAAATAAATTAAAATAAACTTCACGTTTATGTATTTGAAGAAAACAAAAATGCGGCAAATTCCTCGAATAAAATTTTTTTGTCGGAAAAGCAAAGGCATCAAGCTCATACGGCCTCTTCGGTTTTCGTAATTTTATTGATTAATCATATCTGCATAATAAATGCGTATTCCTTTTTCAAAAAGTTGTATAATGCTTTATAAACAAACTCAATGTTGTAAAGACAGACTGATGTAGTTCAGTATCGGTAAGTATTCCAAATTTAAATCACATTCTCTCCCTTGTTAGGCGCCATCTCCACGAGCGAGGAAAACGCTGCGAGTCCGTCCTTCTATCGTCGGAGAATCTCCACGATGAGCGTTTATTCCGCCAGCGTATCGTCACGGAAACGCCGCGCGCGCGCGACGACTCGCAACGGAATCGCCGCGCACCCGCGACGAGTCGTTGTGCTATAGTTTTGTTTTGTTTCGCTACTGGTAACGCGCTCGTCGCGGGCGCGCGGCGATTTCGTTACGAGTCGCCGCGCGCCCGCCGCGCGCTCGCTGCGAGAGCGCCACGAGCGCGCGGCGATACGCCCTACTAATGTCACACATTGCCACTCGTCGCATCGCCGCGATAATATCGCCGTGTGGAGACGCGTTCATAGAGAGTATATGGAAATACGTGGCACGACGATAATATCGCCGCGATTCTCTCGCTCGTGGAGGCAGCCCCTAACGGTTAAAGGTGGGTTAAAATAAAAGAACCCACCAACGTTTACAATTAATTTATTAAAAGGTCGTGGTTCACAGCCGTCACTCGGTATTTATTCGTTCCGTGGAAGTAGGCGCACTATGTACTGTCCTGGCTTATCGCGTAGAGCAGGGACGCGATGCCGAGGAGTTGTCCCGAGGTGAGAGAGACCTCAGGGACGGGATGGTGGATGCGCCGGCAGGTCGGCTGTGCGCTGCTGGGTGTGTGTAGCAGGTCAGCTGTGTGCGCAGCTAGGTGCTGTGTGTGCGCAGGCCTCGAACGTTCGGTAGGGTGAGCTTGTCGAACTCAAAGAACGACGAGGATGGGTATTTCTAACCCCAATCTTGTTCCCTGGAATCAACGTCCAGCGGTAAATAAAAGGTCCACTGTAAGTCCTCTCTGATGATGACCCCGCAGCGTAAGCGAAAGCCTAGGACGTAAAGCGCTTGAGGCGTTTGTGAGTTTGGTCAACATCAGAACGGAGTTTACATGGTAGATACACAATTTATAATTAGCGTGAAGCATTAACACAACATTATTTATAGGCCTACGAGCGTATGGAACATTCGAGGCTTAACAAAATAAAAACCTAACAAAGAAAAATTAGAACACAAAATAATAAGTCTGTAGGTAACTGCTCAATACAAAAATATAGAAACACAAGCTAGCAGTTATAAAGATTTTGTTTGGCAAACTTACCCTTCACGGGGATAGACACTTCACGGTGAATTAACACGATTTTAATATATCAATATTAATTATAAACTGAATTTCGTCTGTATGTACACGGAAAAGTGTCGCAAGATCTAGATCTAATTGGAGAGAGAACTATTTTGCGAACGTGTAACAGACAACAAAGATAATGGCGAATGACGTGAGTGGTCTCGCGGTGCGCGTAATTTATACTAATGAGCACATTCGGTTAAATCAGAACATCACGTACTAGCGTCACACTCTCATGAGTGGGACAGAATAATATCTATCATGTTGTCTCAGTCTACAATACAACTACAGCCGCTGATCTACCCACCTAACTTGAGTTTCCGTAGAACGCGATAAAAGAATGTTAGCGTGGTACCCTCAAATGACACCATTTATGACGTCAAGCGAACTTGACTTTCGATTAATGTCGGTTAATTTAGAACATCACGTCGTCTGGCTACAACACCAAAACGAATGTATATAAATTCCTTGCATTCCATTGTAACTATTTTGTTATAAGATGATTAATGAATTGAATATAGGACAAAGGATAACGTTGATACTTTACAACGTTACACCCTAGAGGATGAATGAAATTCAGTACAACTTTCTTTCCCTGTTTTTAACAGATTAAAAATGACTATTGTTATGTACGCTTTTTGTGGCATAGAATGTCACTTTTTTGAGCAAGTGGTACGAAAATATTTTTTTTAAACCGGGCCTTTGAACGTGTCGTGACGATGACTGATGTGTGTGAATGCACCTTTAATTGTTCCCAATACATCCATAAATGGACTAGATTTGTTTTTTTTTTTACTTTTCCCGGACTAGGAATTTCTCCTGTATATCTCCTATGTTCAATTTGTTTGTAGGGGGAGATAAGCCGTCAAAGTCGCTGGCAAAAGCTAATCCAAGCCCCCTATCTTACTAATAACGTTGTAGAGAGGTATTTGTATGTATGTAGTTAGGGGTAATCTCCACAACATACGATCCATCCCGTGCCCCTACAAACAAAAAACAGATTTGACCTCTTTAAAATACATATATTAGGAATGTAGATTAATTTGTGTGTAAATGTAAATCATTAAAATTTTATTTATAATTAATTATTAATAACAATTATAAATATTAATATGAGACATTTTGTGGTTTTGAGTATGACCTTAATTTATAAGCGATAAATTAATTATATTTAAATGTCGTCATATTGTCTAGCTGTTACCGTATTATTATTAGACATGACTCATAATATCAGGACTCTAAGAATTAATTAAAATAATTAATGTTATCGCGTTGTTACGCCTTTGACAGAGTTATTTCAGGAATTTATTAAGAAATATTATTCTGTTTTATTAAGAACTTTGTACAGGCACGTGTAAAAACTGGTGTTAAATACCTAGTAAAATGTCAGAATTATCGGTTCAGTGGTATAGGAATGAAAAGGTAACAAAAAAAAAACAGGCGAAGTGCGAATTGGCCTCGCACCCGAAGTGTTCCGTATCATTCCTCAAAGACCGTCAGCAAGATGACGCATGACGGGGCCTCTAGAGGGCCAAAGCCCGCCGGGGTCGCGGGACTTATTCCATTACCGTGACCCTGGAACGTAAAGGTCCAATGAAGGACACCGTTGGATTTTAGTCAGTACAAGTCTGACAGTCCCTCCCGCCCTGCCCTAGGTGGGAGGACTCATTTGATGATTTTACCACGATAAATTTTATCTATAAAAAAGGAAAAAACTCGTTTTTATATGGAAGTCCCCCTCAATTATTTATTTTTAAGGGAATACCTATACCTATAACTACTTAAATATTCTGTGAATTTTGAAGCGTCTACCTGTTGCCGTTATCAATATCGAGCAAAAATAAGTAAAAAAATAAAGTTAATTGTATGGGAGGACCCTTATTTTTTTTTATTCTGTTTTTTAGTATTTGTTTGTTAAAGTGGCAATAAAAATACATCATCTGTGAAAATTTTAACTGTCTAACTATCACGGTTCATGACATACAGCCTACTAACAAACGGACCTACAGATATACGGACTGCGAAGGCAAGAGTATGATGGGAGACCTACAGGTTAAAAAATATTGTAAACAATACAGGTTAAAAAAACATTCTAAACTGGCACCTTGCCGTCAATTTGTTGGAAAAATAAGCTCCTCGATCGTTGGTACACTAGAAGCGCTTTTTCAATTTTCCTTACAAGAAACGCAGTAAATACTTCAAGTACGCTGTAAATAAAATGAGACATCTTGTGTAAGCTCTCTGCGTTCTTCCATATAATCTTTATAGCATCCGCATGGGAAACAAGTCTCCGCGGCAAAGAGTCAATAGTGCGCAGCTGGCCTTACAACCTGATTCGCGAGCACGCTTTTAATTGGTTATGAATGAAATTCCTGAAACTATGAATAGGTTTTTTGTAATAACAACTACCTTAATGTGTTTCGTTCGAAAATATGCGGTTCTATGAATATTTAAAGTAAGTAGACCGCTGTATAAGTAGAGGTTAGAGGTTTTCCTTCCTTCCTAAATTCCAAATAATTATATTTATTTAAATTAATAAATGTTCACGGAAGATATGTAAGTGACATTTTAAAGGGCAATTCTAGAAATTGCTAACAGCGTTTTTTTTTAATTTGCTGTCAGTTGAAAGCGATTTTCCCTAGGGCTGCAATGCATAACTTTCAACTTGCTCAGCAGGCGTAGTTGATAGCTCAGCCGCTACCGCAGGTTACAAGTAGCCTGTGGTGCCGTAACCCGGGGTGGACAGCTACGAGGTGGATCCCACCTACCCCAAACACCAACTAGCTATTGCCCGCGGGTTCGCTCGCCCTCGTCACTGTACAGAGGGTACACACATCAAAAAAAGTTTCACTTTTTAAAAGCGATCACTTTGAAAAATCGAAATCATTTTTACGGTGGATTCTATTATGATTTCTTCTTTTAAATTCTTTATTTAAAAATATAGATTTAGAAAAATAAGGCTATAAAACAGTTCAATATTGTTTTTCCATAAAATTAAAAAAAATATATCAGCTTATGCTAGTGATGCAAGCAAACCGTGTGTAGGTAATTTTTCTTTACACACCTGATTTATGTAACTTCAGAACGAACGTGCAAAAATATGCAACCTAAATTCATTATCTGTATCAACGATATTTCTGATTCCAAGTGCATTGTGAAACTTTAAACTCAAACGGACGCAACTCCACACACTTTGCTGAGCTATTCTGAACTCTAACGTAAAGAGAAAGGGGTGTCGTTATTGTAGTTATTTTGGTCAGTGTTAGTCAGTGCACACAAAGTGGGTTTCAGGTGTGATGCATCAAGATCTGGGACTTTCATAATCTGTTTACAATGTATTAACTGTCTCCTGCTAATCTTGGAATTTAAAGCACTTTGACGACATATTTAGTGTGCAAACACAGCATGTGGAATTATTGAGTGAATTTGAGTGGTTGCGCGTGCGCTTGTTCATTTGTTACCGATGTATAGTCGCATTTTGTTGCATGCTTTTCCTATTAATTTTGAATGCATTTCAGTCACTAAGCTGAAAGCTAAATGGAAAATTTGTAGGTATGGATTTTTAACGAAATCGGACTACTTTCTTTATTTCTAGTTTTTTTTTTGACCGACGACTCCCAATAAAGTATTCTCAATACGTCGAATCTTTTTTTAATGTTTGTTAACGGATTCCTCGGTGACTTAATTAGGTGCATTCACACACATCAGAGGCCCTCTATATTGACTTTTCCCGTTTTTGTGACGTAAAGTAAACTGGAACTTTGACGTTAATTTTGAAGGCGCCTTTTCATTTTCCATACAATAAACAGTAAATACTTCAAGCACGCCAGTGAGGGAGGAAGATTGAGCATTTTGTTAGGCGCTTTATTGATACAATGTACAACATCAATTCGCTCCACTTGTAATTTAAAATATCCGTTGGGCCGCATACTTTACAATAGGTACGTGCTCGTGAGACAGGGAGGTAGTATAGTAATGTAATGCTCATATTCGAATCTGTAACGTTACATTACACGCGACTGCTCCTGGTGAGGGAGCACCTTAAGGTAATGTTAGGTGAATTTGCAGAAAAATGCGATGCAACACAAACTGCTAACACCAGGAACACATAAACAAGACCGTCATTCATTACGCCCACATTTTTGACAGCTGAGGTCATGATCTGCTGAGTCTCGGCGCCGGCCGACCTTGACTTAGATATTAGCACGACCACTAACTCTCTTTAGATTGTTTGCATTGTAGTATAGGTAAACAGGTTTTTATGAAGCTGCGGTTTTCGTTGTAGGATTTGGTGAAAAATTTGGCTTTTTGGTAAATTACTAAGTAAGACGTTCACGTAGTTTACCATGAGATCTCCATAGGAGTTCCAATGAGGGAACGAAGTGGCGCTAGACGACTTGTATAGCTCTGTCACTTTCTCTTACTGGAACTTCTCTGGCTTTAAGACGTCATGGCCTCCTCCTCGTCACCAGGCTTGAAATTCCTGTTACATGGATGTCGCTGATGTACTAAGCGACAGACCGTACGCAACTGACGTCAGCGAAGTTCAAGCCTTCGAGCGTGTTCGCCGAACGGCATTTCATTACAAACCTTCAACTTCTTACTTTTCGAAATCGATCGACTGAACCGATTTCAAAAACAAACTTCATAGGCATAGTGGATGCAAGTAGCGGATTGTCGTTCGGCGTGCGATCTTAGTGGGAGGACTTTGTTCAGCCATGGACGTCTTTCGGCTGATGATGTTGGTATACAAGCTTATAAATTCTACCCGCTTATAGAACCACAGCGACGAGACATTCGGTTGTCGCTTGACGCAAATCAGCTTGGCTATTGCGTATCTCTCGTTGACAGTTAGTTGATGATCACTTGTCACTCTAGTGACCATCAAAAATAGCTGTCAAAAGGTAAATTTATAAAAATTTGTAAATTTTCGTATTGACTTTTGCATTTGCAATGAAACTGATAAATGTAAATGTTCCCTAAAATCAACTATTCTAACGCTCCTGAGGTACATTAGCCTCATAACAGTCGATAAAATATAGAGGTGTCAATTAAGCCATCCAAGTTCAGTTGACAACTGCTGACCAGTGACTATCAAGTTATCCAATAATAATAATAATAATTTATTTAATTCAGACATAGTCCATACAATGTTAGTAACAAAAAAATCTTAAAATAATGTTAGTACATACAAAACAAAACCTTACATAAAAGCGACACACAGGAACGCCAATATTATGACAAGCCCTGGACGCGACCACCCACAGTGTGTAGTCGCATCCAGTGCTGCCACATCGGTGAGTCCCAGCGGCCCACGAACACATTCAGAAGGCTGTTCGAGCCCGCACTCAAGCGTCTCATGAGAGATGCGGAACGCTTCCGCATGATAGCATGAAAGCCATCCACACCTCTCTCCGCAAACATTGCCGAGGCACTGCAGTGGCGCGGCAGTCCGAACAGCACCCTGAATGCGTTGTTATACTGCACGCGCAGAGCACTGTATGTACGCTGCGTGTACTTAGTCCACAGACTGCAGGTGTAAAAAGATTGACAGTAGGCCTTAAATAATGTCACTTTGACTTGCTCAGTACACCGTGCAAATCTGCGGGCCAGCATGTTGCAGCGCACAGACAGAGCCCTGCGCTCCCTCTCCACGTCGACGTTATCACACAAATCTTCTGAGACCCAGTGACCCAGATACTTAAAATTCGACACTCTGTTACACACAATAGCCCTGCTGAACGTAGAGTCCGCGCCAACACTCATGACCTTTTGACGCGGCGGTAGTGTCTATGTCATTTATAAAAATATAGTACCTAGAAATTAGAATTTTCCGCAGGTGATGAGTGGTGGCGCGGACTCTTACCTGTACCTATTAGATGTCACCGTATTAAATGGTTTGGAGGGGAGGTTTCAACATCTATACATATAATAAATTTGTAGAAAAGTGGTGTCTGTACAATGGAAATATACAAAAAAAAAGTAGCAGGGATGTTATTTTATCGATGCCGAACCCGAAACTGTAATTCAATTTTTTTTTGTCTGTTTGTCTGTTTGTCTGTGTGTTTGTGCACGCTAATCTTCGGAACTACCGGACGGATTTGAATGTTTTTTTTTTTTGTTGTGTAGGTATTAAGTTCGATTAACATATAGGCTATAATTTATCTTGGAAACTTGAACACCTGATGCAGAACTGCAACAGACTGCTAAACTATAAGAGATACAAAAATGATGCCATAGCAAAAATTGTTCCACGTGATGAGCATTTTCTGCTGAGAGAATAAAATTGAAGATCCTAGACACCTGATGTGGAACTTCAAGAGCCCAGCTACACTATAACATATACAGGAATGACGTCTTAGCAAGAGTTGTTCAGCCTGATGAGCACCTTCTGTTGATGTATAAAAATTGAAGATCTGGAACACCTGGTGTGGAACTCCAAGAGCCCAGCTACACTATAACATATACAGGAATGACGTCTTAGCAAGAGTTGTTCAGCCTGCTGAGCACCTTCTGTTGATGTATAAAAATTGAAGATCTGGAACACCTGATGTGGAACTTCAAGAGCCCAGCTACACTATAACATATACAGGAATGACGTCTTAGCAAGAGCTGTTCAGCCTGATGAGCACCTTCTGTTGATGTATAAAAATTGAAGATCTGGAACACCTGATCTGGAACTCCAAGAGCCCAGCTACACTATATCATATACAGGAATGACGTCTTAGCAAGAGTTGTTCAGCCTGCTGAGCACCTTCTGTTGATGTATAAAAATTGAAGATATGGAACACCTGATGTGGAACTCCAAGAGCCCAGATACACTATAACATATAAGGCAATGACGTCTTAGCAAGAGTTATTCAGCCTGATGAGTACTCTCTGTCAACGTATAAAAATTGAAGATCTGGAACACCTGATGCGGAACTCCAAGAGCCCAGCTACACTATAATATATACAGGAATGACGTCTTAGCAAGAGTGGTTTAGTCTGATGGGCATTTCCTGTTGTCTTACAAAAATGAAAGATCTGGAACGTCTGGAATCGTCTCGCGCATCCCGTTGTTTTCCCGTCCCCAGGCTCCTAGAATTCGACATCAGACGTTTCAGATCTTCGATTTTGACGACCCCGACTGCTGGCATAAGCAACAGGATCCGCGTACGAAGTCGCGGGCAGAAGCTAGTTGATAAATAATTTTATATTTTCATCAATGGATTTCACCTCAATCTATGCAACACAATCGGATTGCATCATGCATGTCTAGTTTCAATAAATTACAGCTAATCCGATAGAATCTAAATATTTATAAAACGTGTTCATGAATTAATTTGGTCGATTTTGTAGTTTAGCTCCGGTTTTTGGAGATATTAATATGTATAAATAAAATACATTTTTTGTAATAAGATCATTTGTAACTTTATGGTAATGTTTAGCTGTTGACAGGACTGCGTAATAGGTAGATTAGATAATATTAGTGTCCGACCGAAACTGATTTTTCAGACGAAACCGAAACCGAAACCGAACTTTCGGCATTGCTCTCAGTTTCGGCCGAAACCGAAACCGAAACCGAAACTTTTTAACACATTTAAAACTTCGATTCATTTTCTTTTTTTTTAACATTTATTAACACATAAGAAATGAAGGATTAAATTTTTCAACTGAGCGTGGATGGCTAGGTATATCCTTAACTATGAGGAATATCGAAAAACGTTGAATGGAGTCTCGAGACCGATTTTGACGATATCTAAAACTGCATCATTGGATTTTAGAAAAATCAATAATCCTGGCCAAGAATCGAAACCGCTGATTTTGGAAAAAAAATCAGACCTTGTATTATTTTACCATTCAACAGTGTCGCTAATAAGGACAAAATTCTGGAAAGTAATGATATACGAAAACTTATGGAATTAGCAGATTTTTAAGAAATTGCTATTTTCCTATGTTATTCAACGTCTACTAAGCCATAATCTATTCTAAATAATAAAAAATAATTGTTTTCAATGTTTCAATGGACTTGAAGTCTTAACAATCGCACTATATTCAGCGATACGAAATTACTGAGTTGAAAAAAAAACAAAATTAAAAAAAAAACCGTTAACTTATATTTCGAATACAGTCACTGCCTTGACGATTGATAAGTTCTTTAATCATTAAAGTATCTACGTAACAAATATATTTTATTATCAGATGAATATACAAGACTTACTCTTAGCAGCAAAACCCAAAAAAAATACTTCATCTCACGATTAAATGGCCGGTGGCGAACTGAGCCGGGGGCCCCGCCGGCGAGCAAGCACATGTTAGCTACGAATTTTGCCGAACGACGCACGAAAATGCACGGACACTTGAGTTTCGGCGAGGCCGAAAGTTTCGGCTATATTTTGGCCGAAACCGAAACTAAAGCCGAAACTAGTTTTTTTGGCCGAAACCGGCCGAAAACGAAACCGAAACCGAAATTTCGGTCGGTCACTAGATAATATGTCATAAATTATCCCACGGACTTCGGGATTTTCGGGATAAAAGATATCCTAAGGCTGTCTGTTCATTGATGCGGAGCGAGCTGGCGGAGCGGAGAAACGAGGAAATATTAACCAAGGATTGCACCATTGAAGAGGGGCAGAGATTTAGTACAATCCTATTGGTTAATATTTCCTCGTTTCTCCGCTCCGCCAGTTCGCTCCGCATCAATGGACAGGCAGCATAAGTGTTATTCCAAACTGATGACTATTGTTTGTTATTCACTAGACTACTGACAGCGACACTCGCGCTGATCGATCGGACAACCTCAAAGCCGCCTCGTCGAAGAGCGTCGTAGAGCCCAGCGATGTGGCTTCTTATAGAGAATAGCATAAGCTGTTCTATCCCAGGCAATTTTCAAGCCTCGTCTATGGTTACCGATACGCCGGCGCCGGTTCTACTTCAGAGGACTAATACAATTAAAGCTTTAAAATTTCTGATTAAGCTTATCTGCAAATAATTCTGTATTTTTTTTTTGGCTCTTCCGGCATTATTATCGCTTTTATCGTGACATTTTGGCCTAAGCCTTCAAGGTCACGTTCCCGGTTCTAAAAATACCAAAAAAAGCCGGTAGTTCCCGGTTGTCTACAAATATTTCTGGTACCGGAGACATGGGTATACTGTCTGGACTCGTTTTTTTTCAGTCAAAGTATCTATTTATGTGTTAATTGAGGATTTCTAACAAAAGATGTTATAATTTATTTTTAAAATGGGTTTGCTCTATTCCTCGATGTGGCCCAGAAGCAAAGATGAAGCCTAAGATGGTGCAAGCTCACCCAGAAGGGAGTAGAACTCCCGCGCATCGACGAAACTGAATAAAAACTATTTGGCGCCGGACTCTGACAATGCTGGTCGGTGGTCGCGAGAAGAGTATATGTCTAGTAGAGTTGTGTAGTTCGCGAACGAACTAGTTCGAAAGAACTGCTCCCACAGATGAACTACGCGAACTAGATCCTACATTTCCCGCTCCTTAGTTCGTTAGTTTATGACAGAATGAGTAAAGGAGACGTAAATTTTAAGTAAATCTACAATTGTACCTATGTGTTCGATGATCTTTCACAGTAGGAGCAGTATCAAGCTAACGAACTGCCTTAAAATAATTCAATCTACAGCAGATAGTTCGCTCCTTTTAAAACTGCTCCTGATGCGAAGAGCGAAAAGTTGGGAACACGAACTAACGAACTAAAAGAGCGAATTATTTCATATATAGGATCGGTGACCGAAACTGATCGATCTTAGTTGCGAACTATTACGCCCAAGATAGATTTGATCGGTCTAATACGAGCCAGGAACAAACGAACTAGAAGAACGAACTAGTTCGTTTAAGAGCGGAGAACTAAACTGAGCGATCTCAGTTGTGAACTAGTATGCCCAAGAATAATGTCTAGCTATAGTCTGGCATTGCGATTTTTCAATGCCAAAACGAAGAATTTGCACACTAATTAATGCAAGGTAAATTAATTCTAACCAAAGTTTACGATCCGTGATGGATCTCTTTGCATAATCAACTAAGATCTCGTCAGACGGATGATTAACGTTTTCGTACTAATAATGTTAATTCTTCATTTCTGATTGAAATTCCTGTTAGATATCTTCATTGCCGCATACAAGACATTAGCTAGCCATATACGGCGACGAGTAATGGGCGACTCGCTGTCTGATCATGGACCATGCCCGGGTCGACGCCGACGGACGGCGCGTTGTTACCCACGCGCACCTTAAAGAGTGTCAGCACCATGACTCCCCCAAGAGGGCCAGAGCCTGCCGGGGTCGCTGGACTAACAAACTACCGTGACCCAGGAACGTAAAGCGGTATTGAAAGACACCATGGATTTCAGTCAGTACAAGTCTGACAGTCCCCCCTGCCCTGCCGTGCCCTGGGTGGAAGGATCGATTTGATGATGTTATCACGCAAAAAAAAAACTAACCATATTATAATACGGATTTACTTGACGAGTTTGATAATCTACTAACATAAATATCGTCATTGTGGACTTTCCAATGGTCAACCACTGACACTCCATTGAAAGAAATGTCATAGAATGGTAATCTCATAAGGCGCTCCCTCACCGCGAGCATAACCTGTAATGTAACATAAAAGTGCGCAATTTGATGCTCTATTGTTTTCGAATGTTTGAATCTGTAACGTTACATTTTATCTGAATGCTCGCGGTGAGGGAGCGCCCTTACAAATCTGACCAATGCAATGATGGTCGATCCATTACGAATTAAGCAGAAGACTTTCCACGCCATTGTACTGCTGAAAATAAATAGATTATTCCTAATAATCATTAAAGCAATGGTAAACTAAGAGACGGCTCAAAATGGTAAATAGCACATTTACAATCATCTGCATTGTCCTGCCGTTCTAAAGTAAAGACAAAGCTAAAATGACTCATTGTCTTTGGCAGTCAATTTCAAACCATGCTGAACTGAAATCCGGAACTTAGAAATGCAGTTTAGCAGTGAAAAGTACGCACTTTTTGAAAAGTAAATCCAGTATTTGGCGGTTTTTTTTTTATGGTTGGTAAAATCGTCAAATGAGACGTTCTCCCGTCCTAGTTGTAGTAGAAGGGTGGGTCTGTGAGATTCTTTTTAACTAAAAGTCCACACTGTCCCTTCGGCAGCTCTTTGCGTTCCAGGAACACGGTCTTGTGACACGTACCTACTATTCTGTAACGTTTACAATCTCACTTTATTTATGTGAGCGCACAATCGCAATCAATTTTCCGAAGTAAATCAACGCAAAATAAACACCGTTAGAATTTGGGATAATTTACTTTATGACAATGAGTTCGACTGTGCGTCCACGTGGTTGAAGTGAAATCATAAACATTATTGAATAGGTATTGAATAGCACTGCCGATAAGCTCATCTATACTAATTTTAAAATAAATACTTTTACTGAAAAAAACGAGTCCAGACAGCATGCCCATGTTACCGGTAGGTACCAGAAATATTTATAGACAACCGGGAATTAGGTACCTACTGGTTTTTTTGGTATTTTTAGAACCGGGAACTTGACCTTGACGGCTCAGGCCAAAATGTCACGATAAAAGCGATAACAATGCCGGAAGAGGCAAATAACACAGAATTATTTGCAGATAAGCTTAAGGTGATTGCGTCGATGTTGCCCGAGAAATTCAAATTTTCTTACGTTTATTGCAATTTGCAGGCCAGTGACATGTTGTAACTTTATCAAAATATGAATTGCGGTAATAATAAGTATAATTTTAAATATAAAAATTATCAAAACATTCGCTCCATCAGCTCTCACATAGAAAAGCTGCATCTAAGTTAGATTTCGGAGATTTTAACAAGATGCAGCTTTTCTATGTGAGAGCTGGTAGAGCGAATATTTTGATAATTTTTATATTTAAAATTATACTTATTATTACCGCAATTCATATTTTGATAAAGTTACAACATGTCACTGGCCTGCAAATTGCAAAAAACGTAAGAAAATATGAATTTCGCGGGCTGGTTGGAGCATTCCCAACTTAAGCTGCTGAGGAGTTTGTTTGGATGAACGTACTAATCTCTGGTACTACTGGTTCGAATGGTTTTTTTGAATAGCCCATTTATCAAAGAAGGCTATAAGCTAAAACACATTACGCTATGATCAATAGGAGACAAGCAGTGAGGATGAAATTACAGAAAACAACTAGTTGAATTATACACTATATTTTTTGATCAATTTCGTTGCGTCGAGCTACATTGTCTCGTTGCTTTTCTGGTTTTCGCTACTGTTGATTCTGGCTTTCAGCAGTTGCAGTGGTTTGGGAATAGTGCGGGAGGATTGCCCCAGTGGGAAAAGCTCATTGTATTGAAAAGTTAGATCAAATGAATAAGCCCTTCAAGACAGCAGTCATCCATATTAAATAGGTGCCTTGTTAAAACTTTCCTCACGATTTGACTCTCATTCCTTTTATAACAAAGCATATTAAAAACAAAAGAAATGCTAACTAACCGACATATCCTGGTCAAACTGATTTGCGTTAGAAAAGGTGGCGAGAAAGAACTTATGTGGACATTGTGAACGTTTGTTTACCTTAAGGTGGGTTCAAACCTGGTGCGGTGTCTGCTTTTCATAAATTCTTCATTCCAACACCATCCCATTGTCATTTTGCTAAAATTTAGTAAAAAAAAGTTAGTTGTTAGCAGATTTATTGGTCGCTTAATGCCAATGGTCTTGTAATAAAATTGTGTTTTTTTTTCACATTTGTACATTTTTGGTAATTCCAGATTCCATTGTGGTACGCGAAGCATGTTTATGTTTGGCTTTATTTCTAGGAGCTACATTTCTGTTTATTATCCTTATGCTTTGTAAAATAATCTGGTTTTTTTTTTTTGTAAATAAGGCATCTTGTAGTGGTTTTTAAAATCGAAACATTGAGTGTGCAACTGGCTTAAAACCTTATGGCTTCTACACATTATGCCGCCATGTACAATCGACCAAGTTGAATCATGACCCACCATAAGCTTATTTTCCTACAGACTTTAAATACAATTAGGTTCACATTCGCGTAAACATACATATCCATGGTAACAACTTTGATCTTTGTCAATTTGACGGATTCAAACGATTTTTTGTCAAAATGGGTCATGATTCAACTTTGTCGATAGTACATTATTTACATGCAGAGGTGATGGGTAATAATAATATTCTGCTGCTGTCCTATTATGATCCCAATGTCTATGCTTTTTTCATTAGCGGTCGGCAGACTTTCGTATGTTAGCAAAATGAAATCTTGTACTTCTTCATTAATGCGAAAGTTTGTGAAAATAAGTAGATGTTTTCTACTCTCTCACACAACTTTAGTTCACCCAAATCTTCAATATCAAATTGTTTAATAACAATTAAATCTAAAACTTTGTTAACCTACTAATGTAAAAATAGATGAAACACTTTGCACTCTAAAAAGGACGCCATCTTCTTTCCACCTGTCAACAGTTTTTATTTGAACTCAATTCGAAACAATAAATAATTCGCTAAATAGGTTACTGATACAGTTATTTGATGGGAGACCTTGGCATATTTATATAATTATGTTTTATATGTGAATGAAATACCCTTTTTGTATCTGAAGCTATTTTTTCACCGCGACTTCTAACGCGTTTAAATAATTTGTCAATACAATCTGAACAAGATTTATTTTCCTGTGGTCAAATAGAGCCTTTATTTTTATTTTTTTAGCAATGCTGCATCGTTGTAAATTCCATTCAATTCCATGCATTATTATATGCATTAGTTTTTGCGTAATGCGTGTACAAATTATAGTTATAGTTGTAACTTATTTTGTTCTAAAACCGACCCTACCTATTCGTTTTTAGGGTTCCGTTTTTTGCCATTTGGCTACGGAACCCTAAAAACGAATAGGTAGGGTCGGTTTTTTTTATAGATTCGTCATGTCTGTCTGTCCGTCCCATGTCACAGCCCTTTTTGACGAAAGTATAAGAGCTATCCTGTTGAAACTTGGTAAGTAGATGTATTATGTAAACCGCATTAGCACACAAAAATAAAACAAAAACCAAATTTGGGGTTACTTAGAATTGAAACTCAAAACGTTTTTTTTCGCCTGTCCCATACGTGTGGGGTATCTATGAATAGGTCTTGAAAAAAATGATATTGAGGTTACTAACATCATTTTTTTCTAAACTGAACGGTTTGCGCGAGAAACGCTTCCAAAGTCTACGTAACTAGAAGGGATTATAATAAGGAAAACATAGTAAAATTTAAAAACTATCTCATGAATCTTACCTTTTCGGAACTTTACGACACGGATGACCCAAATGTAGCTTATAATTATTTTATTGACATTTTCAAGCTGTTTTACGATCTGTGTTTTCCATTAAAAGTAGTTAAAATAAATACAATAAAAAGAACTAAGTGGTTATCAAAAGGGATCAAATTATGCAGTAAGAAGAAAAGAAAACTCCTATGGCAGTATAGACTTAATCGTAGCAATTTTAATAAAACCATACTACATAATTATTCTAAAAAGTACAAAAAAATTATCCGCTTAACACAAAAAGCACAAAACAACTACAATTTAAAAACATCTAAAAACAAATCGAAAACTGCGTGGCAAATTATTAATCGTGCAAAGTACAATATACCTAAATCTAACATAAATAAAATTAAAATGGATGACCGCGTCATATCTCATCACGAGACTATTGCAGAAGCTTTTAATAACTTTTTTATTAATAAGATACAGCCAAAACTGAGTGTCGACTGTAGACCTAGGGCGAGTACATTAGACTTCAACAACAAAACTATGTTTATGGCCCCTAGTATACCAGATGATATTAAAAAGATAATAATGTCCCTGCGTAATACAAGCAGTGTGGGATATGACGGTATTGCTACTCACATACTAAAACATGTTGCGGATGAGATCTGCGCTCACTTGAGTCATATCATCAATCTCAGCATTAGTGCAGGCGTGTATCCTGATGCTTTAAAAGTTTCTATTGTTAAGCCACTATTTAAGAAAAATGATAGGGAGTTAATGGAGAACTATCGGCCTATATCGCTAATTCCCATCATCTCTAAAATATTTGAAAAATATATTTACACTCAATTAAATTCATTTATAGAAAAACATAATATTATATGTGAGGAACAGAAAGGATTTAGAATGGGTAAAACTATTAATATGGCCATTTATGATTTTTTATTTAATGTTACATATAACGTTGATAAAAAGAAACCAGTCTGTGGCGTTTTTTGTGACATGACTCAAGCCTTTGACTATGTGCACTTTGATACACTCTTAAATAAACTTGAGGTATATGGAATTAGAGGAAATGTCAACAATCTAATTAAATCTTACTTACATAACAGAACTCAAATAACACATATAAACCAAATTAATATGAAAAGTAAAAATGAAATTATATATCAGTCCTCAGAACGTACAGTTATGTTTGGTGTGCCTCAGGGGAGTGTTCTTGGGCCTCCTTTATTTACATTATACATAAATGATCTACCGAAAGGCATCCCTCAACCTCTGACACTATTTGCCGACGATAGCACCATAACGATACCTTGTACAAATGTTGATACCTATGAGAGTGACATAAATGATTCTATTAATTCAATGGTTAAGTGGCTGGATGATAATAACTTAAAAATTAACCTGACCAAAACGAAATTAATACATTTTAGTCAAAGGATCAATAGTAAGAGTACTTTAAATATACACTACAATGACCAGCCTATAGAAGAGGTAGAAACTACAAAGTTTTTAGGGCTCCACATTGATAAAAAACTGAATTGGAAAGCCCATATCGAAATCTTATGCAAGAAAATCAGTAAATCTGCTTATGCCCTGCACACATTGTCGTCTATAATAAGTGTGGAGGCATTACTTACAGCCTACTATGGTTTGACAGAATCCCATCTACGCTACGGTGTCATATTTTGGGGCAACTCAACAGAAAAAGACACGGTGTTCAAAGCTCAAAAGAGATGCATTCGCTCAATATTTAAAATTAAACCTACTGATAGTTGCGTGCCTTACTTTAAAAAATATAAAATACTTACATACATTGCCATGTCTGTACATTTTGGAGGTAGCGGTGTTTGTCAAAACAAATCCACTCCGATTTAAACAATTGGATGAAGTAGTGCCACGTAACAGGCGTGACAACTGTAGGGTATGCTCTCATACTGCGAGAACAGCACTTATGCGTAAAAGTATTTTCTGTATGGCTCCCACGATATACAATAAATTACCTAAAAGTTGGAGAGAACTGCCCTTGTCACCTTTCAAAAATAAGCTGAGAATTTTTTTAGTCAATAGAGCATATTACAGTATTTTAAATTTTTTGAATGAAAAGGACTTCTCTATTCCGACACATGATTAAGAATATCAATTTAATAATGTAAATTTTGAATTAATTGACTATTGATACTATTTGTGAATGCATATTATTGAATATACTGGACATACTTAATTTAATTTATTTTTTGACATACAACAATAATATCTTGACATCAATAATTATTAATTTCTTATGTATTTTGTAATTTTGCAAATGATTATACGCAAAAATGTAATTTCAACAAAATTTGTACGCCGATATTGGCAAAGCATGGACGCTCACAACATAGTATAATACCTTGCATGTCTGATTACTCAGTTTATGTAAACGCATGTTTGACAAATAAATTATCTTTCTTTCTTTCTTTCTTTCAAAGTGGTAAAATGTGTGTCCCCCCCCCCCGTAACTGTTAAAATAAGAGAATGATAAAACTAAAAAAAAATATATGATGTACATTACCATGTAAACTTCAATCGAAAATTGGTTTGAACGAGATCGAGTGATTAGTTTTTTTTTTAATCGTCATAAATCGTAAACCGCAATTTACCTTTCAAAGTTACAACCAACTACAAGAACTTTTAATTATTATGTTACTTGCTTTTATTCTGTGCTCGCTGCTACGGAACCCTTTATGGGCGAGTCCGACTCGCACTTGGCCGGTTTTTTTTTCTTCAATATCTTTAATGTACAGACTTCGGCCTGTTACAATTTTATTGTATGTGTAAGTACCTAAAGATATTTTATGTTTTTGTTAATAGACTCGTAACGGTATACTTTCTAGATCGCCATTGGTGAATATTGGCAGATGGCAAGAACATCTGTAGCCTACCTATCTGTAGCCTATTTTATGACCACTTTATTATTATAATATTCTGTCGATCTTTCATGATCGCTTATTTGTATGGGTTGTTAATCTTTTATTTACATGTGTAGTACTGGCATAATTTTGCAAGTCGACCCATTTTTACTATTGTTTTGCGATTTGGGTTGAATGTTCTTCATGATTTAAGTTGATTGCGTAGAGGGTAGAAGTCGAAAGTCGCGGCAGAAAGGGTAAAAAAAAAACAAGATCTCATAATTTACCTAATATTTATTCCCAAAGAACGGTAGCAACTGCGTTTGTGATGAAGAGTTATAGAAATACAAATATTTGTAGAACTGGCTCGTCCTAGCTTTTTCCATTAAATGTTTGCTGATAGCCTTGCACATTTTATCTTTTGACGTATTGAATTCCACGCTATCTTCGAATGTGTTAGCGATGTCCAAGATGTCTTGAGCCGTTTCATCGTAAGGGTTTTCTTCAACGAAGTACCTGGAATGTTTTGGATAATTTTTATGTCTTACCAAGTCATTATAACCATTGTACACTATGAAGAGTCATGTCCACCCATAGTTATATACTAGCGACCCGCCCCGGCTCCGCACGGGTGCAATCTTTATAATATTATTAAAATTGCGACTACAATTTGAGATTTAAACTATCCTATCTCTCAAGTTGGATCGAACTGCACATGGTGTGCGAATTTTATTATAATCGGTTAAGTGGTTTAGGAGTCCATTGAGGACAAACATTGTGACACGAGATTTATATATATGTGGCGACTTAACGCCCCACATATGTCCCTACCAACAAATGTAGCAACGTATAATTAGATTGTAAATGTGTATTAGATCATAAGTTTAGTTTGTAAATATGTATCAGTAGATCGTAAGTTGGTACCGTGTAATTAGATTGTAAATATGTATAATTGATTGTAAAATATGTATAATTAGATCGTAAGCAGGTACCAATGTAAATAATTTTTGTATATAGCTTCAGTTTAATTGTTTAGTTTTAAGATGCACGTAGCCAGTAAGTTTCTCACGCTTTGGCACGACGGAATTCTTTTGTTTCTTTATGTGTTATCCATCGGCTAAAAGCTCCGAAGTAATAGATACAATAGACTATTCTTCAGTCCTTTCCGCCGCTTTACACAGCTGAAAATGATGTTTTATTATACGCAGCTGCAGTGTTACATTTTTATTGTATAGCGAAATGTTTTTGTAAACTGCATTGTGAACTGGCAATTAACCATAACTACGCCGTTCGGTTTGTTTGAGTTTAAATTCATGACTTTTGGTTTGCGTAACGCGGCTCAAACGTTTCAACGGTTTATGGACGAAGTGTTATGTGAATTAGACTTTTGCCATTGTTATATTGACGATATTTTGATCGCATCAAGTGACGAAGCCGAACATTTAAAACACTTAGAGACTGTATTTAATAGGTTGAGACAGTATGGTGTAGTGATTAATCCAGCAAAGTGTGTATTCGGTCAATCTGAGATTGAATTTTTAGGTTACCTAGTTTCAGCCGACGGCACACGCCCGCTCCCCGATCGGGTTGAAGCGGTGCGTACTTATCCATTGCCAACGACCGCGAAGGAGTTAAGACGTTTTTTAGGTACGCTCAATTTTTATAGAAGGTTTATACGTGACGCCGCATCCAGCCAAGCAAGCCTCAATGACCTTATTGCAGGTAAGAAAGGTAAAACTGCTATTGTGTGGACAGATGAAGCTAGGCGCGATTTTGATGTTTGTAAACAAAGTTTAGTCGAAGCGGCGTTATTAGCGCACCCCATAATTAACACCGAATTAGCTTTGTTCTGCGACGCGAGTCAGAAAACAATAGGCGCGACTTTACAGCAAAAAGTAGGTAACGATTGGCAACCTATAGGATTTTTCTCCAAAAAGTTAACAGAAACTCAGCAAAGATATTCCGCGTATGACCGGGAACTTCTCGCTATTTATGCGTCTGTAAGGTACTTTAGACATTATTTAGAAGCGCGTCATTTTTGTATATTTACTGATCATAAACCGATTATTTACGCTTTTAAAAAGAAAGACCAACAATGCACGCCTCGCCAGTTCAGATATTTAGATTTAATTGGGCAATTTACGACAGATATACGTCACGTAAGTGGAGACGATAACATTCCAGCGGACGCGTTATCTCGCATCGAGACGATTCAAAAGGCCATTGATTGGGAATCCCTCGCAGTTTCACAAAGGAATGACCCGCAATTAAAGGCACTAATAGACAACAATAGCTCATCATTGCAAATAAAGCTTATGCAAATGCCAGACAGCGACCAAACAGTGTATTGTGATATCTCGACTCAGGTAGCAAGGCCTTATTTAACGGAACCATTTAGAAAAGCAGCCTTCCGCAAGTTGCATTCAAACTCACACCCTGGCAGTAGGGCTACCACAAAATTAGTTTCCAAACGCTTTGTGTGGCCCTCAATGAATTCCGATTGTAAACAATGGACAAAAGCTTGTATAGACTGTCAAAGGTCTAAAGTTAACCGACACGTAATTACGGCCCCAGGAACATTTGCGCCTCCCTCGTCACGCTTCGATCATGTGCACATTGATATAATCGTTATGCCATACTCTGAAGGATGTCGATATTGTTTAACATGCGTAGATAGGTTTTCGAGATGGCCCGAGGCTATACCTATAGAAAATCAGGAGGCAGAAACAGTCGCTCGCGCGTTTTATTCCAACTGGATATCTCGCTATGGAATTCCATTGTTTATAACCTCAGACTTAGGTAGAAATTTCCTGTCGCACCTGTTTAAGGAACTCAACCACTTAGCAGGCACGAAGCACTTCAAAACCACAGCTTATCACCCCGCAGCTAACGGGATGGTAGAGCGCTTTCATCGTCAACTTAAAAGTGCAATAAAATGTCACGGTTCTAGTAACACCGGCTGGACGCGTATTTTGCCAACAGTAATGTTAGGAATTCGAGCGTCATGGAAAGAAGATCTCCAAGCAACATCGGCAGAATTAGTTTTCGGACAAGGCGTACGACTCCCCGGAGAATTTTTAGGAACCGACGCGACGTACAAAGTACTACAAAGCGAGTTCGTCAAAGATTTAAGAAATAATTTTAACCAACTGAGGCCAATTTCAGGCACGCGACACGGCCAGAAAAGCACTTTTATATTTAGGGACTTAGCAACAACCAGTCATGTGTTTGTTAGAAACGACACAGTTAAAGCACCGTTGCAATTGCCCTACGATGGACCTTATAGGGTAATTAGTAGGAAAGATAAAACTTTCGTGTTAGATATTCGCGGTCGCGAGGTCACGGTATCTATAGATAGGCTAAAGCCAGCGTATTTGTTGAGAGAACCTGAACACTACCCGAACAGTATCGTAAATGACAACCCTGTCGAAGTATTTCGTAACAATCAGCAACCTCAGGACGACGTTAATATGAATCATGATTCGGGTTCACACACCGCAGCCGAGGAAAACCCGCTAGAGGGAGCGCCAGATGCAAGTACTGCGACTGAAGCAACTGCCCACGACCGAACGGCAGACGTACCGGATAGGGACCAACGTACGGTTCCGCGCCGGTCTAATAGACGTGTTCGTTTCCCTGACTATTATCAGGCTGGTTTATCATGATTCAGATCACTGGCAGTTTATGGCCCAAATCACTTGTTTTGTTCCGTGATCTAAATCACTGGTAGGGGGGTACTTGTGGCGACTTAACGCCCCACATATGTCCCTACCAACAAATGTAGCAACGTATAATTAGATTGTAAATGTGTATTAGATCATAAGTTTAGTTTGTAAATATGTATCAGTAGATCGTAAGTTGGTACCGTGTAATTAGATTGTAAATATGTATAATTGATTGTAAAATATGTATAATTAGATCGTAAGCAGGTACCAATGTAAATAATTTTTGTATATAGCTTCAGTTTAATTGTTTAGTTTTAAGATGCACGTAGCCAGTAAGTTTCTCACGCTTTGGCACGACGGAATTCTTTTGTTTCTTTATGTGTTATCCATCGGCTAAAAGCTCCGAAGTAATAGATACAATAGACTATTCTTCAGTCCTTTCCGCCGCTTTACACAGCTGAAAATGATGTTTTATTATACGCAGCTGCAGTGTTACATTTTTATTGTATAGCGAAATGTTTTTGTAAACTGCATTGTGAACTGGCAATTAAGAAAGGGTGTTTGTCGGAAGTGTAAAGTTTATGGCCTAGTGCCCTAACGAAATGCCGACTGTAATGCTTTATTTTTTTATGACGTTGGGCTTCCCAGAGCGCGTTTTTTATTGTGTTATTTTAACAATGCTTACTGTAGTTTTTAGTTGTAAGAAGTTTATCGCCAGTGACTGGGTAAGACGTTAGTGTATGTTTGGTGGACAGTCCACGCGCAACCTTCACACGAGACAGTCCACGCGCAACCTTCACACGAGTCAGTTCACTCGCTCTGACATTTAACGTGATTATACATCTCTGCTGCAAGAAAGAACTTTTTCATTTCAACCTACCTGCCGACCCTTGCAACGCTTACATCCCGCGCTACACGTTTCTAAAACGTTTAAATTCGCGTAAGCAACGCGAAATATATTAAGAAGATTAAAAACTACGCGCGTTCTCTCTTAACACCAGTTTCGGTGTGTAACTGTTAAGCGGGGAATTCCCTTCTCCGTCATGCCCGAGGGCAAGTCTGCAGACATGCCCGCCGAACCTAGCTACTTAGGTCTGTGCAATGTTTGCTAGCTGAGGACCGTCGCCGTCAGTCTGGCAGTCTTGCCCGTTGCTCGTCAACGCCATCTCATTTTGCACACGAGAATCACAACTAAACCGTGTAGCCGGTTGAGACAACAAGCTGATGAGTCTGTGTTGTGTATTATGGCGACGGACATGCCCAAACAACTGCCCGCCGGCATATCTGTCTTGTGAATTCCCGCTTTATGTATTTTTCGCTTACATCTATTTTATATTTATTTAAAATAGGTTATACTCTAACATGGAAGAGCAGTAGTGGCCCAGTGGTATCGGTCCCGACTTACGAGTTATAGGTCGTGGGTTCGAACCCCGCCAGGCGCATTACTTTGTGTAATTTATTTTATCACCACTGCTCTCAAAACGGTGAAGGAAAACATCGTGAGGAAACCGGCATGTCCTAGAACCAAAAATTCGAAGACAAGTGACATCCACCAATCCGCACTGGGCCCGCGTGGTGGATTATGGCCCACTCCCTCTCATAGAGAGGCCTGCGTCCCAGCAGTGGGAACATTATAGGCTGATAATGATGGCTCCAACATTCACACCAAAAGCTAATTTGAAAAAAATCGTGTTGTAGTTTTCTGGTATCTGCTGATGACTGTACTTTTTTATAGATTTTGAGATCATCAGCATTGATAGAAAATTTGCAGCTAATTAGGTAGTCAAGATCGTTGACAATATAACGAAAAGAAGAATTCCCATGTTCGAGCCCTGTGGTACACCAGATTTGGCATAGAACAAATTTGACTCTTGAACATCCGCTGAAATGATCTGTTTCCTACTACTTAAATATGATTCAAAACCAGACCAGGAGAGAACTATGTATACCATAAGATTCCAGTTTCTGCAGTAAAAGTTGATGATTTACTTCATCGAATGCATTGGAAAAGTCAGTAAATAACTTATCAATTTGGTATTCTCTATCATATTTTGTTAGGTCAGAGCCAAAACAAGCTAAGTTTATTTGAATGGACCCTTCACTTCTAAATGCTAAATGTGTTGATGGATTGAAATAAGTTGACTGACATGCATAACAGGATTTGATTACATCTAATAATGCTGCAGTTTTTCTCCCACGACACAGGCAATCAGCATAATGTAGAATAGCAACAAAAACTCACCTCAAGCAATTCCTCATATAAATAAAGTGATCCAAAAAGCATGAACAAGGACCGAACTGCACAAGCAAGGGCGTTGGAGGGGCATTATTGGCAGTATCCAAAACATTTTGCCTTGACTCACTCTGCCTTCTCGACTTATCCACGTACGTCTCTTCTACGTGCTTCTCCCCAAACTTCTTCAAATACAGTTTCCTTATCAACGTTGACGTCATCACCGGCATTTGTTTGTTGACGTTCATCTCGAAGGTTCTCTTGTTGTACTCCTCGTGTTGCTTGTCTATTGCCACGTCTCTTTTGACTTCGGTAATGATCGACTCCAAGTCTTGCGTTGAGGATAGGGTGTCGATCTTTTTGCAGAGGGTTTGGATGAACCAGGAGCCGTGGAGTTCGTTTCTGAAAAGGAAGATGGATTGATTGAGAATGAGGGAGTTAATTTTTAAACTTCTCTAAGGTCAGAGTAAAAGATAAGTGGGGGAAATATGTAAAATTCAGTCAGTCAAAGTACCTGTGTGAAGCTCGGCCTGGATAAGAACTGTGAAGGATCAGCAGGTCCGATTCCACGGGCAGTATATATGGCTCCAAGTCTTCCTCACTCAGGTCCTTGCGAACCTTGCCTGAGTGGAAGACGGGGACGCCTGTCATGATTTTGGTACCCCGACAGGCCTGTAAAGAGAAAAGATGAAGAGTTATTTTTTTAGGACAAACGGTTAGTTAACATCGCGAGAAAACGAGCTTTCGGAAATATCGGGAGTACGGCAGAATTAAAACTTGAGCAACTGGCAACGGCACCACGGGCTATCTGTAACCTGCAGTAATGACCAAGCAATCCCACTGGCGGTGGTAGACCACCCCAGGGCCTCCTGCGCCTTTGTCGAGGTCCCGCGCCAAATAGTTTTTGCTGTATTCCGTCGGTGCACGGTAATTCCAGTTCCTCCACGGTGAGTTCGCTCCATGTTAGGTCTCATATTTGCTTCTGGGTAAGATTAAGGCCAAAAACAGGCATTGTACTTAAATAATGTATAACAAAAACGTATTGCTAAAAGTATATAACATGAGACGAGGGCAGAAATATGCTGTTGGATCTTGCATAGCTGAATGCTTCGTCTCTAAAACATTCTTGCGCAATATCTCGAATACCACAATAAATAAAACCCCTAAACGGTTAATTACATTGTGCAGGTTGTTATCAACGATTGCACAATAATTGAACAAAAGTTTGGGGAAGAGGAATATTTTGAATAACGCAATAGTTGTTGTAAATGGTTCAAAACATTGTGCAATTTGGCAATTTTGCCAGTTAATATTAAAGGTTGTGCAGTCATTCAACAAAATATAAATAATTGACGGTATCAAAAGTCCATTTTATTTGTCTTTAGGCCTTTTGATTTACATTCATTTTTAAATAATGACATACATAATATTTGTATACAATCTTAACATAGTCGACTTTAAACCCTTGTTTATGATTTTATCTACTGTTTATTAATCTTTCAGTGGCTCTTTAAAAAAGATATTTAATAAAAATGAATTTATTTCAAGTGAGCCATTATAGGCGCTTTTGAAAGTCTAACTTTAAAAATAACATTAAATAAATTGACTTTATTTGCCATCCCGCCATCCGCAAGAATACTTTCGTTAGCAAGAAACTCCTACATATATTCGTCATTTAGATGATGCAAGCTACCTAAGGTAGGTCCCTTATCATTTAACACTAAATGAAGTATCAGCTACTGCGGCCTTGAGCGTTAAACGGCGATTTTTGCAAAAACGAAATACCATCTAAAATAACAATGTAAAAATGCGTTTCGTCATACCACCTAAGTGTTATCAAAATAATAACATTCCTACGCATGCCAAGTTCCGTATTGACTTAGAATTTAAATAAACAGCAATGATTCATTCAATGAAAATGCTCCTGTTCGCCTTTGTCTTTCAAATATTGATAAAAACAATTTTATAATGAATGACGAATGGTTGACGTATCCTTATCGATACGATCAGATGTTTTGCGATCGGGGCCTTCATTTGAGAGGATTACCAGTCGCTACAAGGCCGGAAGGAAATCTCAAGAGGTTGACACTTCATTTCTAGGTCTGATAAGTTTAAACGGATCTTTGGAGTTAACAGACGGTGTAAAACCCAGAAGAAAATGACGCAGATGAGCATGACGCCTTTTGTGACGTAAGTACAATAATTTTTAACCGACTTCAAAAAAAGGAGGAGGTTCTCAATTCGGTCGGTATGTTTTTTTTTTTTTTTTTTTTTTTATGTATGTACATCGATTACTCCGAGGTTTCTAGTCCGATTAGTGTGATTATTTTTTTGTTCGATGCAGTATACTTGCAGTGTGGTCCCATAAAAATTTCATCCAATTTGGTTCAGTACTTTTTATTTTGTGAGCATTTTTATTGATTTCAGCTACTTGGATGACATTACTTTTTACGTGTTTGTTAGGCGATTACTCCGCCAATTGTGGACCGATTTTCAAAATTCTTCTTTTGTTGTACTAGGGATCATTCACTTTATGGAATACTGCAAGTTTCATCAAAATCTGTTCAGCAGTTTTTGAGATAGGGAATTTTATTAGCATGTGTACATGAGCGATGTTATTACCGGTGCCACGGATTACAAAATTCTAGTGCACATGTAAGAATATGATGTATTTGACAAGAATTTGGGTTGAATATTTAAACTAAAAAGAGTAAAATAAAAAACTTTTTAAAAAAAAAATTTAACCGCCTTCAAAAACAACCACAAAAAAGGGTAAAATAACCTACAAAACTTTTCTTTCGGAAGTCGGTGGCAAAAAGACAACGAAATAAAAAAACAAAGCCACCGACTTCCGAAAGAAAAGTTTTGTAGGTTATTTTACCCTTTTTTGTGGTTGTTTTTGAAGGCGGTTAAATTTTTTTTTAAAAAAGTTTTTTTATTGTACTAAGTACTTTGACTCTTAAATACAACGATCTCTTTAAGAGCACTGGTGACCCTGTGGGCCACAGATGCTCTCAAATTGGTGTAAAAATACTTTCCTAGCGGACATCTACTTCTTACAACCAAATCTTTGAAGGCTTGATACAGGCCCGTACCGTAGTTACAGTACGCATGCTACAAGAAAGGAAGCCTCTGTCCGTTTTTTAACCGACTTCAAAAAAAGGAGGAGGTTCTCAATTCGGTCGGTATGTTTTTTTTTTTTTTTTTTTTTATGTATGTACATCGATTACTCCGAGGTTTCTAGTCCGATTAGTGTGATTATTTTTTTGTTCGATGCAGTATACTTGCAGTGTGGTCCCATAAAAATTTCATCCAATTTGGTTCAGTACTTTTTATTTTGTGAGCATTTTTATTGATTTCAGCTACTTGGATGACATTACTTTTTACGTGTTTGTTAGGCGATTACTCCGCCAATTGTGGACCGATTTTCAAAATTCTTCTTTTGTTGTACTAGGGATCATTCACTTTATGGAGTACTGCAAGTTTCATCAAAATCTGTTCAGCAGTTTTTGAGATAGGGAATTTTATTAGCATGTGTACATGAGCGATGTTATTACCGGTGCCACGGATTACAAAATTCTAGTGCACATGTAAGAATATGATGTATTTGACAAGAATTTGGGTTGAATATTTAAACTAAAAAGAGTAAAATAAAAAACTTTTTTAAAAAAAAATTTAACCGCCTTCAAAAACAACCACAAAAAAGGGTAAAATAACCTACAAAACTTTTCTTTCGGAAGTCGGTGGCAAAAAGACAACGAAATAAAAAAACAAAGCCACCGACTTCCGAAAGAAAAGTTTTGTAGGTTATTTTACCCTTTTTTGTGGTTGTTTTTGAAGGCGGTTAAATTTTTTTTTAAAAAAGTTTTTTTATTGTACTAAGTACTTTGACTCTTAAATACAACGATCTCTTTAAGAGCACTGGTGACCCTGTGGGCCACAGATGCTCTCAAATTGGTGTAAAAATACTTTCCTAGCGGACATCTACTTCTTACAACCAAATCTTTGAAGGCTTGATACAGGCCCGTACCGTAGTTACAGTACGCATGCTACAAGAAAGGAAGCCTCTGTCCGTTTTTTAACGTGGTAAAATCAAATGAGTCCTCCCACCTAAGGCAGGGCAGGAGGGACTGAGTAACGTTTTGGGCGGTTCCATGGTAGAAAATCTAAGATCCAAACAAACAACTGTCATAGTTATAGTTAAAAGTCCATCATCATCAGCCTATAATGTTCCCACTGCTGGGACACAGGCCTCCTCTCTGTGAGAGGGATTGGGCTATAATCCACCACGCGGGCCCAGTGCGGGTTGGTAGATGTCACATGTCTTCGAATTTTTGGTTCTAGGACATGCCGGTTTCCTCACGATGTTTTCCTTCACCGTTTTGAGAGCAGTGGTGATGAAATAAATTACACAAAGTAATGCGCCTGGCGGGGTTCGAACCCACGACCTACAACTCGTAAGTCGGGACCGATACCACTGGGCCACCACTGCTCTAGTAGTGTGAAAGTCCACTACTGGAAAAAAGTAATGCAGTATTGTCGAGTTCTTTAACATCCTTCAATTTAGTTGGATCCTCTCTGTCTCTTCAGATAAGACAATCAATTTTGACATGGAACTCGAACCTGAAATGCGATAATTAATAACTCTTACCCCTACCAAAGACTCTGCGAAGATCTTCGATCCACTGAGCACCCCAACTCGCATATCGACTCGCAGTCAGAGCGGGTCTACCTCAACAGTAATCAGTACCCTTAGCACGAATTTTCACTCTTTTACAGTACAGTACTTTACAGTATTTACAGCGTTTCTTGTATGGAAAAATGGAACAGCGCCTCTGGTGTGCGAAGCAGGAACTAATTTTTTCCTTAAAAATTGTCAATTTGAAATTGTCAAAGTTCCAGTTTACTTTACGTCTCAAATACTGAAAATTCGCGCTAAGGGTACAGAACTAAGCCGCGGGCGATCTAATCTGTATTATCGATCCATCAAATACACAGTGCAGTGCGAGTGCGGTATTCCTGTACAAGCATGTTTCCTTTGCTTGAGTGTCCCGAATCTGTCTTCACCTGTCTCGATGAACTGACAAAGACCTCGGATGCCCCTTTTAAAGTAGCCCAAAACTATGCCCTAATATGGCCCACTCTTTCGAATTTTGATCATGTATATCTTGGTAAATATTCATTAATTTTACAAAAGAAAAAAATACTTGTCCATTATTTTTCTAAATTCTAAATGTCGGACTAATTAGATTTCTGCTTTTGTCAAATACCTATTATATTTAAATATACCACGACACGAAAAGATGAAGGTCAGGATTATTTGCAAAACATGGAAGAAAGTCCGATAAGTAACCAACTACGATTCATGCGTACATTCTCCTATCGCTTCATACACGTTCATGCACATGGTCACATACGCACGCGGTGTGTGAATACTACGGTCCTAATTTTAATAAAGAACGTCACGGATACTTTTAAAGTACCTAAGTCATTTTTGGACGTCAGCTGATAGCATTTGCATTAACATCTACTTTTCTTGATAGATGCTTATAATTCTTCCTAACACCTTCACAATCTTCTTCACAAAATACTCTTAGTCAAAAACCTTACCTGAATAATAATAATCTTGGGTTTGGTAACCAGGGTAGGCTTCGCGTAGTCCTTGAAATGATTGATGACCTCGATCTCGCTGTAGAGCTGATCTTTGGCACGAAGCATGCCGTTGTTTGAGCCATGTGTCAATATGGCGACAGCCACACACCCGTAGTCCGTGAAGTCCCTTTCACTGACTGGAAGGACATGAAGGAATGGATTAATAAAAAGATTAAAAGATTATTTTCTGCCATCACGATTCCATCGGGGTAAATCAGAAAAGCCTCATAAAACACCCGTTGAAAGTTTTTCTATAAAACAAAAAAATAAGTCTCTGGACTTGATCCTCTCTTCTTGCCATTCTTCATTCTTCTAACTTCTTTAAAACTTTAAGTCTCTTAGATACAGATACTTTGTTAAATTTGGGACGGTCCCACCAAAGCCATTCTTGTCTTTCATACATTTGACTACGAAACAGATAATCTTAAATGTTTATCAACAGTACTCTCTCTGTCCCCGAATAGAACCATGCTAAACTGTTGTTCTGAATCATCAATGTTGATTACATTACTACTGTAATAGCCCCATACTACACGGAATTTCCTAGGTCCTTTGTTTGATCATTACTAGTTATTCTATGACCGTATTACGGTAATAAAGGCCTATGTTCAGCAGTGGACGTCCTACGGCTGAGATGATGATGATGATTACGGTAATAGAAGTGTTTAGATTACTTACACTTTTTAAGCTCGTCGAAAAGACCATCTTTGGTCAAATTGTTGTGTGGTGTAACCTCAAACCCAAAATTCTCAAAGGTTGTAGTCAGAGCACTCACGTCTTTCTCTGTGCCAAGCCTGGGTAGGTGACCATCAATTTCTTTCTGATTAAAGATAATCAGTGCATGTTTGTCAAAGTTCTCTAATTCATACGTGGTCGCCTCCTTTGGTAACGCTCTGGCATTGAGCACTCTCTTTAAATTCATTTCATCAACTGTATCTAATGATTCCTCTTCTATGTTCATTTTGTCCATAGAACTCTCTAGTTCATTCTCTTCTTCTTGTATTTTTTTCTCTGTTTCATATTCTGGTTCTGCTGACATCATAGCATCTAGTGATATTCGATTTTCGTTTTCATAAACTGCATCATCCCTATTACCACGTAGAATAACAGCGTCTTTGCTAGAATCTTCTTCTACATCGTCACCTCCACTGTTGTCATCCGATAGGTTGACATCATCTGTAGTCCCCGCATCACTTCTGGTATCTCCAGAACTGCTTGGAGTTTTGTTTTTTTTACCCCGTCTTTTCTTTTTTCCTTTGCTCTTTTTTAAAAACAATTCTAATCCGGCGTAATCCATGTGGTCGTTTTCCATTCTGTCGGTTAATTAATATTTATTGCACTGCTTATTTTTGTTTCACAATTACGTACAATGACACTTTCGATATTTTTCACCTGTTTAATGTGCACAACCTATCAATTTGACGTGTTCGACAATGTGTGCTGCAATATCGGTGATAGGTACTATCTTTTCTGTTCCATTATAAATTTAATCTTATCAACTGATAGCCAGCCATCGACATCGGGGACTTATGTAGTGACACATCATATTTTCTTATATTTATTCACATTTTACCTTGCGTAATACATAAAAATTAAAAGCTGTTACGCTTTTGATGAACTCTAGGTCGCACACAGCAACACCACGCGTACGATAACATTAATCATCATCATCATAAGCCTGTAATGTTCCCACTGCTGGGACACAGGCCTCCTCTTTGTGAGAGGGAGTGGGCCATAATCCACCCAGTGTGGGTTGGTAAGTGTCACAATCATGTCTTCGAATTTTTGGTTCTAGGACATGCCGGTTTCCTCACGATGTTTTCCTTCATCGTTTTGAGAGCAGTGGTGATGCAATAAATTATACAAAGTAATGCGCCTGGCTGGGTTCGAACCCACGACCTACAGCTCGTAAGTCGGGGCCGATACCACTGGGCCACCACTGCTCATAACATTGACCGATCTACCGCTTCGATTGACTGCTCTATTTATACACCATTTAAATTATATTGGTCCTTGATATTATTTTTAAGACTCTTCGGCCTTATAAGCCTACCATATCTAAGGATGATAGTTCGGGCAGTGACCAAGCAGTCGATAGGGATGATTTGATTGATATTCTCGAGAGATAGTCAACATTTTATTATTCTGAACATTATTAGAAATATCAAATATTTTGATTGAACAATATTTAGATATTACTGATCGTTACACATGTGTGACTCATACCGATTAAATATCTGGTTGACCGAGCTTCACTCGGTTTTTAAAATGTCTATATCTTGCAGGGAACCGAGCTTTTCTCGAACCTGGGACCTTGATAAATCGATTCCTTGAGCCGAAAAACCCCTAATCTGTAACTTTCATGAAAATCCTTGGAGCCGTTTCCGAGATCCTGATTATAAATAAATATACAAGAATTGCTCGTTTAAAGATATTAGATAGATTAGATAATACTGTATTTCCTTCAAAGAGATTTAAAAGAACCTATAGAGCGGGCATTGGAAAAATTGTCCTACAAAATTGTTGATGCCGTGCGTCAGTAGCACTATCTAGCGTTGCATAGCAACGCGACTACTAGACTGAGCAACTTTTTACCTATTGGTTAAGTTTTGGATCACAATTTTCTTCGAGATGTCCCGTCTATTGCTCGTATATAGTTTAATGTCTTTGATTTCCTTCAAATTTTGTTTAATAAAATGCAGTAGGTACTTATTGTCAGTCAATAGTCGTTTACAAATTAATTATAGTAATAAATATTAATATTCAATGAGATGGCTGGTTACAACTTTACAAGATCTCTTTAGCTAAAATAAAACAACATTAAATTAAAAATATTTTTATATTTCGTATTTTATTACTATAATAAAATTTTAATTAAACTTAATTATTTAGTTCTTCTGGACACGGCGCGCAATGTTAGGAAGCTCCTTTCACTGGAGCCGTGACCGCCGGTAGTTTGTACCCTGTTCCCGATACCGTTGGACTACTACTTCTTAAATTTATTAAATGTATAATATAGTAGGCATATGTAAATATTAAAAAATGATTTAAAGAGATTCTTTACAGATAAGAAGAGCGCGTATTCTGAAATTTGGCAACGTCGCAAATAGTTGTCAAATATTAACAAGTTTTAATTAATTTGGCAATGTTTCTTATGGAAATAAGAAATATGACTCTGTGCTGCACTAAAAACTTGATAAGGAAATGCAATAATTAATATTGTAACATCAATATTCATATAGTTTTGGATGTAAAAAAAGAATTTGAGAATTACTTTCAAAATGACTTTTTTACACTTGAAATGGTTACAACATCAAATTCAGTGTTTTAATTGCATTTCTATATCAATATTAGTGCACTACAGAGCCATATTTCTTATTTTCATACAATTTTGCCAAATTAATTAAAACTTGTAAATATTTGCCAGCTATTTGCGACGTTGCCAACTATCAGAATACGCACTCTGAATCGTTGGGATATTCCAATTAGTTTCGAAGTTACAGAATTTATTGGCATTTGTTGCCTATCTGAGCACGAGAAGTGTTCATAACATTTGAACCTTAAAAAATAGCACCGTATGTCTCAGTCTTCACATTGATCCAGACTTCCCGGGATACCCTGCATATCACGTTTATTAATAGAAATATTTTTTCTCAGCTCTCATCAACTCTTAGATTTGGTTCTTCGACTAAACCTACTAAATTGAACCCTTATCCTATCCTTACCTTAATTATCTTCTAAATTAAGATCCAAGAAAATCTAGGACAAAACAGATCTTCGCTAGGTGTCCTAGTTTTTGAGATTCACGTGGGGCCAAGCTGGGGAAACTGACTTCAGCTCGGCCACCAATAGACCCTTATGACTTTTGATACCAGTGAACGACTATTTCTGAGATATGGCGACAAACGCCAAATTAGCGACAAAATCTGGGACAAATCAGATCTTAGATAGGAGCCCTAGTTTTTGTGATTCACCCGAGGCCGAGCTGGGGAAACTGACTTCAGCTCGGCCACCAATACATCCATACAACTTTTGAACCAATGAACGACAATTTCTGAGATTTGGCGACAAACGCCAAATAAGCGACAAAATCTGGGAAAAATCTGATCTTAGATAGGAGCCCTAGTTTTTGAGATTCACGCGAGGCCGAGCCGGGGAAACTGACTTCAGCTCGGCCACCAATACATCCATACAACTTTTGAACCAGTGAACGACAATTTCTGAGATTTTATGAAAAAATTGTGACTACTTAAATATTTTCGTTATTAAAATCCATGATCAGAACTAAGCCAGTGTCCGGGACACTAAGAAATACACAACTTTATACAACGTGTAACGTTAAATGCGCAAAACCTCTCGTGGGGTAACTCAGCCCATGTTACTGAACAATGTCTGTTCTAAGACTTCTTGGAAATTCGCAAAAAAAAATGGTTTTTCATACTAATGGGTACGATCAATTTCTCATTTTGTATGAAAAACCAAATTTTTTTTTTGCGAATTTCCAAAAGTTTCACTGTACACGTTGTATACAAACCGTCGTACCACAAAAAATCTGTGGAACTTCCAGTCCTCACTACGCTAGGAAGGTTCACCCCCAGAACCCTGTGTCGCTTGGGCTTCAATATGCCCATGACGTTAGGCAATGCTTTACTCCCTTGGTGCGTAATCTACTATTATCCCCTAAGACTGGTTGCGATTGCGTTTCTCATGAAGAGTAATTACTTATAGAAATACAAATATTTGTAGAACTGGTTAGTCCTAGCTTTTTCCATGAAATGATTGCTGATCATTTTGCACATTTTATCTTTTATCGAATTGAATTGCACCGTATCTTCTAATGTGTCGGCCATGTCCAGGATTACTTGAGCCGCTTTATCATCAGGATTTTCTTCAACGAAGTGTCTGGAATGGTTTGATTAATAGTCTATTAACAAATAAAAAATTAAAAAAAATTTAAGTAGGTCAAATTTAAATTTTAGTAAATAGGTAATTAGGATTAACCGTACCATTTTCAAAACGACAAAATAAATCATGTCAGTTGTATGGGCAACCCCTACACACCACATCGGCAAAATTAGCAGAACAGAAAAAAAGGTCGCATTTTTGTCGAAGGTTTCGTTGATTTGATCAGTGTTTCCATTTTTTATTTAAAAATTATGGCATTATAATATTATATATGTCGGATCCGGTCAATAGTACGGACAGCAAACGAATCGTAAGCGCGCCATTTTGAGTATCACGTGGTCTGTGCGCGCTTATACAGAGTCGTGATGTTTCATCGGGGCGGCGAGGAGCGCATTCAGTGCCTGACCGCAGCAGTGTGAAGACATCCCGAAACTGTACTCGATTCGTTGTGCCCAGTATAAGTGTAGTGAGTGATTAAATTAAAATTGTGTTTGATTTAATTTGTGATTTAAATTAAAACAACCAAGTGAACCGCACCCAGTGTATTTTCATTGCACGAGACCCAAACTCTGCCCACATGATGCCTGAATCTGACGGAACAATACCGGTGGCTCCGACATCAGAATTGGGATCAAATCGTGCTAATGAAATTACACGCGGGAACAGTGACAATAACAATCAGTGGAAGTTAGTTACTTTTTGAAATGCAAAACCAGCAAACTTTGAAAACGCAGCCAGTGAAAAACAAGTTTTTATTGCCGGAATTCGACCCCGACAAACCGGATTCCGATGCGCGGTCGTGGTGCGCCACCACCGACTTGTGTTTTAACGGATGTGCAGTGGAGGGATGCCAGCTTATTTTGACGCTGAGCAAGGCGCTAAAGGTGAAGAATCAACCTGGCTATCTCAAATAGCCTACAAAGGAATTTAAGGTACTTTTTACAACAAGATTTATTTCGCAACGGCGGGTACCCTCATTTAAAAATAAGTGGCGAAAAACCAAGTGATAAAGAAACATTACCCACGTTCGCCAGTCGTTTCATATCTGATGCGAAAAATGAACACTATCTGTCAATCATCGAAAACAAGTGACACCAAGCGAGGAAAAATAACGTCAATTAAGTGTTATAACTGTGCTAAAACGCCCATAAGCGTATTGAGTGCAGAAGTAAGGCGATGGATACGAAGGGAAGACCTACAGCATCAAGTCAAGTGACGCAGCAGCCGGCATCGAAGACCTTGGTGTGCTTCAAATGTGGTAAGCCATGTCACATAGCCGTGCGCTGTACGAGCAGTAGTGGCGGCAGTGGCAACGGACCAGTCCAAGGCGCGGCGCGACGCGTCGATGTCTGCATCGTGCAACCACCATCAGACACGTTACAACACAGGTGAATCGTTTCATTTTTACTTACGCCTCTGGTGCCTTGTGTTCTTTATGTTGACTATCGCTGGTTAAGCGTTAGTGAGTTAATATCGCTGGTTAAGCTTTTTTTATTATTACTGTCTAAGTGATAGGATTTGTAACGCTGGTTAAGCGCTACAATGTTAAGAACTGGTTAAGTACTTCAGTGATTTACACTACTGCGTAAGTACATAGTGATGCATAGTGCTGGTTAAGTGCTGTGGATTTGGGGGGAATGCCTGAGGTTCAAGTACCATTTTGAAGTAGAGATGTTGAGTTGGATGATAGTGTGGAATCTTAGGTCGGCTGGTCGGACTGTACCAGTAGCTATTTCGTAGCCGTAATCCGTATCTTATTGACATCCCGGTGTCCATGGAAGCGCGGTGTGCGGATGGCACTGGCGGAGGTCGTGTATTGTGCGTTCATGGTGAACGGTGTGAAACAAACAGAGGTTTGTTAGTGGGGCTAGTGTTAGCCACAGGCCACGAATTTGATTCCTGCTGTTTTGATTACAATATTGCTGCATTGTGATAATACAATTGCAAAGGTACTTGAATGCTCTGGGATTTCCGATCAGTCTTAATTAGATCCAAAGTTTAAGGGTCTGTTTAGAGTGATAAAGATTTTGAGATGGTGACCGTTACACATTGAAACCCTTGAATTCTAAGTGTACCTACAAACATTCCAACGGGTCATGTACCAGTCGAAGTTACCATAGATTCTGATTAAGTTGTGGTGAGAGGTCGAGTAAAACGGTCTATTGGCCGTCTTGTTTTCGACTGTACCAGTAGCCATTTCGTAGCCGTAATCCGTATCTTATTGACATCCCGGTGTCCATGGATGCGCGGTGCGCGGGTGGCTCTGGCGGAGGTCGGGGTCTTGAGAGACCATAGTGTGTAGTCAGCGGGTGATGCACTCGGGCGATCCACGTGGTGGATGCGCACAGAAGTTCTGATCCATGCATTGGATGTGTGAAAGCAATGTGATTGCTGGTCGGCTAGAGAGCCGTGGCGTTAGAAGTTTTACTCGAAAGTTGAAGGTCACTGGAAAATTGGTAGTTTTTGCAATAGAGTTGTGAAAGTAGATTCGAACGACTGTGGTACATGGCCCAGGGTAGTTGTTGGTGGCCCAGAGTAGTTGTTAGTGGCCCAGGGTAGTTGTTGGTGACTCAGGGTAGTTGTTAGTGGCCCAGGGTAGTTGTTAGTGGCCCAGGGTAGTTGTTAGTGGCCTAGGGTATTTGTTAGTGGCCTAGGGTAGTGATTGATGTATTTTCAATTGGCTATTCCCAATGTTTGATTTAGTTAAAGAGTATTGGTTTTAATGGTACAGTGGAGTTCTGAAATTCCCTTATTTTCAGCAAAGAACTGAATATAGAGTTTGGTCAGGAATGACCGAGTGGAACAGTATTCTGTCGTGGACTATTTTGTGTTTCAGAGTGATTATTACACGACGAGTGAAAAGAGTTGAAGGAGGCCTACATCAAGATGGTTGAAAGAGGCTGAAGAAGAAGAAGAACATTACACGAGGACGTGTGAATCGCAGGATGGCCGTGTCGGATCCGGTCAATAGTACGGACAGCAAACGAATCGTAAGCGCGCCATTTTGAGTATCACGTGGTCTGTGCGCGCTTATACAGAGTCGTGATGTTTCATCGGGGCGGCGAGGAGCGCATTCAGTGCCTGACCGCAGCAGTGTGAAGACATCCCGAAACTGTACTCGATTCGTTGTGCCCAGTATAAGTGTAGTGAGTGATTAAATTAAAATTGTGTTTGATTTAATTTGTGATTTAAATTAAAACAACCAAGTGAACCGCACCCAGTGTATTTTCATTGCACGAGACCCAAACTCTGCCCACATGATGCCTGAATCTGACGGAACAATACTGGTGGCTCCGACATATATATGACAGTTTTTGACAGGTTTTAATAGTCTAACAGTAATTATAACCTGTGTTTTTAGGCACTCAGCTTTTAAGTGTTCTTGTTCTGAAAGTTTGTTTTTGGTATTTATTTTTTATTATATTTGCATACAAAATGAGTGATTTGTCTGCAACAGAAGTCGCTAAAGCTGTGAATGATGAAGGAAGGTCATTACTACCGTTCACTGAGTCAAACATTGTGTGAATTAATATCCAACTTTCAGAACGAGTCGACGGCGCGTAGTGTTCCACGCGCGCCTCAAAAAGAGCGCCAGCAGAATGACGGGTAATAAACACGCAGAAATGAAACGAGTGAAGAGAGGAATGATTTGCCTACGTCCATTTTTCCACCTAACTCCTAAACGTTAGTGAGATTTACCTTCTGTTATCAGGTCAACCTAATCACCTGAATTAATGTTACTAGCGGTCCATATATGTACGTATAATTTCGAAAGAATTATCTTTTAACTCCAAGCCGTTGACGAGGTGTGCCTTCATCATCAGGTCATCCACCTGAGATGATGATTATCAGATGCAAATACTTGAACAGCTTTAGAAAATATATGAAAATGGTACTATGTGCCTATAAAATTTGAAGGTTGCCCTCGATTTCCCTGGGATCCCATCATCAGATCCTGACCTGATGATGGGAAGTATACCCTTTCAAACAAAAGAAAAAATTTCCAAATTGGTCCAGGCGTCTTTGAGAAATCGGGGAACATACATTAAAAAAAAAGATTCCGACGAATTGAGAACCTCCTCCTTTTTTTGAAGTCGGTTACAAATACTTAAAAGTGCTGACTGCCTAAAATACTTAAGAGGGTATAATTTCTGTTTGACTACTAAAACCTGTCAATAAGTGTCATAATGCCGTATATTAAGAGGGTAGGAACCTAAAAAATGGAAACACTGATCAAATCAACGAAAGCTTCGACAAAAATGCGACCTTTTTTTTCTGTTCCGCTAATTTCGCTAGATGATGTATTTTCAACAGAAATGCATCATCTGTGAAAATTTCAACTTGTCTTACTATTACGATTCATGAGATACAACCTGGTAAGAAAAAGTTTCTAATTTCATAAGACGTAACTGTGCAACTGTAACATCCTTTTTGCTAATTTGATTTCATTGGACAAGACTTGACTATAGAGATTTTTTTTTAAACATTGCCCCACTCTAGGAATTTCTCCTGTATCGTGGGTACGTTTACAAACATTTGTTCCGTTCGGGGATCGAACCCGCGACTCAGCGCAGCAGACCAATTGCTCAGCCACTTCGCCAAACGTGTCGTCAAGTTTATTCTCAATCAATTAATCAGCATAATGTAGAAAGACACAAAACACTCACTTTAAGCAATTCCTCATGTATGTAAAGTGATCCAAAAAGCAATAACAAGGTCCGAAGTGCACAAGCAGGGGTGTTGGAGGAACGTTACTAGCAGCATCCAAGACATCTTGGCTTGACTCACTCTGGCTTCTGGACCTTTCCACGTACGTCTCTTCTACGTGCTTCTCCCCAAACTTCTTCAAATAAAGTTTCCTTATCAAAGTTGACGTCATCACCGGCATTTGTTTGTTGACGTTCATCTCGCAAGTTCTCCTGTTGTACTCCTCGTGTTGCTTGTCTATTGCCACGGCTCTTTTGACTTCCGTGATGATGGACTCCAAGTCTTGCGTTGAGGCTAGGGTGTCGATCTTTTTGCAGAGGGTTTGGATGAACCAAGAGCCGTGGTCTATGTCTCTGAAGGTAGAAGGATTGACTGACAAATTATGAATATGAGTTGCAGGAATTATTATAAAAAAAATTGGATTTAGACCATCTTACCACAAAAAAGATAAACATCTGTTGAACACTTGTCTAAAAAAACTGTCAATCAAAATACCAGCACAATGTACCTACATAGACCAGACTACTTTTGACTGGCCTGTTGGTCTAGTGGTTAGTGACCCTGACTGCTATGCCGGAGGTCGTGGGTTCGATTCCCACCCAGGACAAATGTTTGTGTGATGAGCACGATCATTTGTTCTGTGTCTGGGTGTAATTTATCTATAATATGTATGTATTTAGAAATATATAAGTATGTTTATCAGTTGTCTAGTACCCATAACACAAGCTCTGCTTAGCTTGGGACTAGATGGCGTTGTGTGATAGTTGTGGAAAAAAAAAAAAAAAAAATAGACCAGGGTTGGAAAAAAACAGTTTTTTTTATTTTTTTTATAAAACAAACAGTTCAAATTGTTTTAAACAAGTGTTTTTTTTGTTCTTTTTAGTTTAGGGCATTATTTCAAAATAATTCGACTAAGGGCTGATTTTTCAATAGTCAGATAATATATTTTATCCCAGGAATGAAAATGGCGGTTTGACAGCTTTTCCATAGAAAATATGTCAAAAAAAATTAGCATTTTATTACTCAGATAAAAGTTATCTGACCATTAAAAAATCAGCCCTAAGTATATTTCATTTCTAGACTAGATCTTTATAAACTCGCCATAATAAATTAAATATTGACAAAAAAAAACGATCAAAAGGTTAAACATTTATTTGAATGTTGCGTAATAAAGTATTTACTGAACGCTTCACATTCACCCCGGATAGTCTATGTTGATTTTTAAATTGGGCGACATTAGGGACTTTCCCAGCGGCACCGACTTATCTACTCATGTGCCGCGAGATCGCGGCGCATAGTTCAAAGGTAATTCCCCAGCGGCGGTGAATTATCTTTTATCTATGAACTATTCTAATAATAGGGGAAACACCAAAACTTGATATTAAAAAAAAATTAGGGGAATAACCACTAATCCTTTGAATTACTTCGACAACCGACATATCCCTAATGTTATTTATTAATGAAAATTGTTACAATTTTAATTGTTTTGAAATTATTTTGTGCTACGTTTCAAAAATAGGTGGTGTCCCATACAAATCCTGATACTAAGATATTTGTTTGATTGAATAAAATACTTATAAAAAAATGTTTTAGTTAATTAAAATGCCAATTAAAGTTCAAAAATTTAACAAAGCAATAAAAACTCTAATTTTAAAGACTCTAATATTAATGTATTTTCTTTTTATGTCCAGTCATGCGCCATGAAAAGTAGTTTTAAAACATGTTTTTTTTTTCTTATTGTTTTAAACTTGGTTTAATCTTTGTTTTTAAACATGTAATAAAAACACTGTTTAAATTCAAACTGTTTTAAACACTGTTTTGAACATGTGTTTTAAAACAACTTGTTTTAATCATGCCAACCCTGACATAGACATACACGTCTTACTTTAGAAAAAAATCATTAGACAATGTTCTATGAAGCAAAACTTCTGTAATTAGATTCCTACGTAAATCGATAAGTTGAAATTTAAGCTTAGGTACGTACAAAAAACCGGCCAAGTGCGTGTCGGGCCACGCACAGTGTAGGGTTCCGTAGTCGCCCATCAAAATACTTATGCGAACTAATTAAACTGATTCGCTGAATTTAATTTTAAAAAGAAGAATTTTCAAAATCGGTCCAGGCGTCTTTGAGAAATCGGGGAAAATACATAAAAAAAAAGATTACGACGAATTGAGAACCTCCTCCTTTTTTTGAAGTTAGTTAAAAATAGTTGACAATAAAAACCTACCTATCCCCAAAACATACCCACCTATTATAGCTGTAAAAATAAAGTTTACAAACTTACATTTGCAGTTGAAGAACATGTTCTGCGATACATTTTGTTTAGGAAAATATGCTATCCAAGTACGTTTTATAAGTTGGTCGACTATTACTCGTAAACTTGTAAAGCCTACTTAGTCATGATAATTTTACTTCAAACTTCGTTATATATACTACTATTGTGATTTTTTTCACACCCCCAAACATAACCGTTTAGCTGGTAGAGGGGGGGGACACTCGAGTCGAGCAAAAATTAGCACTTTAAAGCTTAATATTTCACAAACGAATCTTTTTATTAAAAAATTGTTAATGGAAACTATCAATATTTTTTAAAGACCTATTTAATGATACCCCACACTAAGGGGTACGCGAGAAATAAAAAAGCATCCCCACTCTACGTGTACAGGAGGTACCCCAAAAAAAAATATTTTACGAGATTTTATTTTACCACTTTTTCGGCACAATAAATCCGTATATTTACACCAAATTACAGCTTTCTAGTACTGGGCGTCTCTGAGCTAAACTGCGGACAGACGGACGGACGGACGGACGGACGGACGGACGGACATGGCGAAACTATAAGGGTTCCTTGTTGACTACGGAACCCTAAAAATTCAATTAATCAAACTACCTGTGTGAAGCTCGGCCTGGATAAGAACTGTGAAGGATCAGCAGGTCCGATTCCACTGGCAGTATATATGGCTCCAAGTCTTCCTCACTCAGGTCCTTGCGAACCTTGCCTGAGTCTGACTGGAAGACGGGAACGCCTGTCATGATTTTTGTACCCCGACAGGCCTGTAAATAGAAACAATAGAAATATTAAAGAATTATTTGTAGAATAAATGGTTAGTTAATTACGTTAATTTTTCATAAAACATTAGACTAAAATCCACTTGCTAGTGGTTCATTCCGTCTATTTAGTTTTTTTATATATATAAAAAAGAAAGCCGTTCTTTACCTATGATATTATAATATTCTAATATAATCCGTAAAAAAGTTGTTAGTGTGAAAACTTTACCTGAATGATAAAGATCTTTGGTTTGGTCACCAGAGTAGGCTTCGAGTAGTCCTTGAAATGATTGATGACCTCGATCTCACTGTAGAGCTGATCTTTGGCTCGAAGCGCGCCATTGTTGGAGCCATGTGTCAATATGGCAACAGCCACGCATCCATAGTCCGTGAAGTCCCTTTCACTGACTGGAAGGACGTGCATAAATGCATGAGTTTTTGTTTAAGAAGATAATTTTATGCCATCACATTTCCATTGGGTATTAACATTATGAGAAAATAAGAAAGCTTAATAAATAAGTATAAAAACATAATTGGCAAAACATGCAGATCAATTTGTTTATTTTAAGACCTTGCACATATTGTTTTGATGCATACTCATGTTTTACAATAAATATTATTCTATTCTACACACATCAAAAGTGTCTAGGGATCAAGCATTTTTATGCGGATTTCTTGAGATTGAGATGTGGCTTTGTAATAAATTTATGATTTTATAAATTTATATGGATCCTTTTTGGTGCATTTCATAATTTGAATCAGGAACTGTAAATCAAATTCGAGTAAAAGATGAAAATCAGCTGTCAATATTTTCCCTTTAAAAACATACAACGCATTGAAGACATTATTAGTGCTACTGTTTCCCTACTACTGATTAAAACCAACGTTATTATGGAGCGGCGACGTCATTTAAGCAGGGAAGAAATGCTCAGAGCCGTGGGAATGATAGAAGCTGGTTCCCGGCAACGTACTGTGGCTTTAGCTCTGAATACAAGTCAGAGTGTTATCAGTCGACTTTGGACACGTTACCGAAGCACTGGTACCGTGGCTGAGCGCCATGGAGGACGGTATCGCTGCACCACACGGAGACAAGACCGATACATTCAAATCTTAACTCGAAGAGTTCCAACAATAACCGCCATGATGTTAGCCGTGAGGCTTCATCACTCTTCAGGGAACTTAATTAGCGACCAAACAATCAGAAACCGCTTGCATGAAGTGAACCTTCATTCCCGAAGACCGCTACGGGTACCACCTATAGCAATGCACAATCGTAGGATTCGATATCAATGGGCTCTTGAACACAGAAATTGGGCAGAAGAACAATGGCGTTTCGTGTGCTTTTCTGATGAGTCTCGTTTTGGTATGAGACCGGATACAAGACGTATACGACACTGGAGAACCCCTGGACGCCAACAGCGATTAAAATCCTGCCAGGAAGTCCATCCTTATAGTGGTGGAACCATCATGGTATGGGCGGGTATTTGGATCGGCGGAAGAACTGAGTTGATTTGGATCAGAGGCAACCTCAACGCTCAAATTTATGCTGAGACGATTGTATCAGACGTCATCGTTCCTCTACAAGTGCAAATCGGTCCCTTATTTCAGTTAATGCATGATAATGCACGACCGCACACCGCAAGAGTTGTAAGACAGACTCTCGCCGCAGCTAACATCAATGTCCTGCCCTGGCCTGCTCAGTCGCCAGACTTGAACCCGATTGAGCATGCATGGGATATGCTACAGAGAAGAGCTCTGCCGAATATGGAGGGTATCCAGTCGCAAGAAGACCTTTTTTTGTTGTTGCAACGAACATGGGCGGCCATTCCACAGCGTGATTTGGATGAACTCATTTTGAGTATGCCAAACCGATGTTCTTGTGTTGTTAGTGTTCGCGGTAGAAACACGGATTATTAATTGTTTAAGTTACCCAATAAAATTTTAAAGAAAACTGTTATTTCAGTCTTTTTTTCGAACTTTAATGTTAGTGGTTCAAATGTCAAAAATCCCTTTATTAGGAAAATGGCAAATTTCTTTATGAATGCAAAGGTGACTTGGTTTATCGTTACTGTGACAAACGATAACACTTTATTTGATGAATCCTTAAAGAACATTTTAATTAATATCAATCAGGAGAAAAGTTATTGCAAAAATATATGTTGATCCCTAGACACTTTTGATGTGTGTATTTTACAATCAGGACTGGATCTCCTCATCTTATCTTTCTGCCAAATGATTTTATTTAATTTTATTAACATAATGCACAGAATTTCCTAGGTCCTTTGGTTGATCATCACTAGATTCTATGACCATATTATGGTAATGGAAGTGTTTAGATTACTTACACTTTTTAAGCTCGTTGAAAAGACCATCTTTGGTCAAATCGTTACATGTTGTAACTTCAAAACCAAAACTCTCAAAGGTAGTAGTCAAAGCATTCACATCTTTCTCTGTGCCATACCTGGGTTCATGTCCATCAATGTCTTTGTGATTAAAGATAATCAGTGCATGTTTGTCAAAGTTCTCTAGCTCATATGTGGTGGCCACCTTAGCTAATGATCTGGCATTGATCAATGAGAATGGTCTGTTAATTTTAATATTATCAACTGTATCTAATGTTTCCACTTCAATGTTCATTTTGTTCATAGAACTCTCTAATTCATTTTCCTCATCTTGTAATTTTTTTTCTGGCTCATTTACTGATGCAACTGACATGATACCATCTTGAGATGTTCGGTTTCCATTTTCATAAACTACATTATCCCCGTTACCACATAGAATAACAATGTCTTTTGAACCTTCTTCTGCATCGCCACCACTGTTTTCCGCCAGTAGGTTGACATCATCTATAGTCTCCACATCACTTCTGCGCCATCTTTTCTTTTTGCCTTTGCGTTTTTTATGAAACAGTTCTAATCCCATGTTGTCTTCCATTCTCTCAGTTAATTAATATTTATGGCACTGCTTTCTTGCTGTGTCTTTTTCGATTTCACAGCTTATAGGTAATTTTAATTGTTTCACAATCACCTATGATATTTTTCACCTGTTCTAGGTGCACAACACAACCTATCAATTTGATGTATTTGACAATGTGTTCTTGCAATATTGGTGTTTTTATCTTTTCTGTTCCATTTTAAATTTAATAAGCCAAACAACTAATACACACACAAACTATAATATTTTCTTAGTATTTCATCACATTTTACCTTGTCTAGGACATCAGAATTAAGCTGTTTCGTTTGGATTTTTTCGTGAGCGAAGAAAAAACCCAGTTACGATAGAAACGAGTTGTTGTCTAATAACAAATTCTCTATAATAATACCTATGTATTATGTCATAAAATAAATAACCGGTTATCATCGTGATTCATACTGGTCTGCCAAATTTATAAACAGTTTTTCAATTAATAATTCAATCGTCCCTCAGATTTAACAAGTAAGAAAATTGACTCGTTGAGAGAATAATCATTTTAAATCACCGACTTATTGACATTTATTGATTCATCCATGAATCCAGGGTCCTAAAACTCATAGTCTAAAAAAACAAGGTCTGGCACTCCCGCAGTGACACATGTTGACGTCACTTTCCAGTTGCCACTTAATTGCAACAAAATACGAAATTAAGGAAACATTTTCAAATTTTATTTTGTTTAAAAAATAAATAAAACATTTAAATTGTATTTAGCATAGCAAACGAAACAATTCAATACGTATACCAACAGAATTGTTAAATAAAACCACAGCGTTTTATCGTATTCGCTTAAGTAATAAATGCGCTTAGGGAGTTTAACCATACACTACTGGTAACACAGGAACGGGCTGTGTCATTGTCATGCCGCCATTTTGTCGTGTATCGCTATCCTTGTTTTATGCGTATGCCTGTCTCGCTCAGTGACTGTGTAACCAGCGGCACTCAAACATTTTTATTTGTGAACGTCGAAAAGTTTCTTTGTTATCTTTTATCCTAGGATGGATAAATAATACTTTTTGTCACTGAAAATCTACTACGCTGAGGTAGGGGATGGAAGCCACGTGCAAAAGTTAGCAGTAATGTAATAATTAGGTCAATGTTTTATTAGGTTAAATTTCCCCAAACTGTAAAGTTTGAGAACCAGCAGATAGCGATGATGACGTAGGCTTGTGTCACCCACGTGACCACTGTGTTTCGGAGTGCCATACCTGGCGAAGTATATTATTATACCATGCTAAAACTCAGTAAGTTTGCATTTTGTTCTGGGCTATAGTTCTGGTACTGGACTTTAGATGGCATGACTGTCTCAATTTAATATATATTGAAATACAAATAAAAAACAAGAAATATTGTTCGAAGATCTATAAAATTTTAACTATTTAAATTTGTTAAAAAGAAAATTAAATAAAATGAAGACAATATTGTATAAAATAATTCTATGACAACACTGATCCGTAGTAAAATAATGATACGTTTCATTTTAAGCACGCATTGAAACATAAAGCCGAAGTAAATTGACATATTCATTGTGATAATTTTTATTTCTTGCTCTCAAAGAAATAAACTGAGCGGTAATTAAAACAACTATTTAAATTTTAGACTTACTTTAAATTTATAAAATAGTTTTCAAATTACAATTTCAAGTCAAATATTTGCACTGCAAAAAACGTTAGTTACGGAACCTCCTTGTCGGCCATTCCGAAATTGTTGTTTTTGTTACCATGGTAACATATTAATATTATGTCTTGTGTCCACTCGTGTCAAACTCGATATTTTATGTTTTGTTTGATGTATTGAGAAAGTTTTAACCGTGATTTTCATTTACGACCTGGATAGTGGCTATGTTATTTGAATTATTGTGGATTGATTGTGTTCTTTTTACCCGACTGCGCGACGCAAATGAGGGTATCAGGGTAATTACTCGTGCAGTGCCCGTGCATTCTCTTGGACTCATGGAGTTTTTCATTGGAATTTCCTGTGACCTAGTGTTATCTGTTGTGTGTTAAGTTGTTTTTTTAGTTTCTACAAACTTAATAAAATGTTGTAATACTCAATTTTGTGTTTTATTCTAAACAAAATAAACATTATATTATTATACTAGCTTCTGCCAGCGACTTCGTACGCGGATCCTGTTGCTTATGCCAGCGACAATGGGGTCGTCAAAATCGAAGATCTGAAACGTGTGATGCTGAATTCTTAGAGCCTGGGGACGGGAAAACAACGGGACGCGCATGACGATTCCAGACGTTCCAGATCTTTCATTTTTGTAAGTTAACAGGAAATGCCCATCAGACTAAACAACTCTTGCTAAGATGTTATTCATATATAATATATGTTATAGTGTAGCTGGGCTCTTGGAATTCCACATCAGTTGTCCCAGATCTCAATTTTCATACGTCAACAGAGAGTGCTCATTAGGCTGAACAAATCTTGCTAAGACGTCATTCCTATATAAATGTTATAGTGTAGCTGGGCTCTTGGAGTTCCACATCAGGTGTTCCAGATCTTCAGTTTTTATACGACAACAGGGAGTGCTCATCAGGCTGAACAACTCTTGCTAAGACGTCATTACTGTATATGTAATAGTGTAGCTGGGCTCTGGGAGTTCCACATCAGGTGTTCCATATCTTCAAATTTATTTTCTCAGCAGAAAATGCTCATCACGCGGAACAATTTTTGCTATGGCGCTATTTTTGTATCTCTTATAGTTTAGCTGATCTATTGCAGTTCTGCATCAGGTGTTCAAGTTTCCAAGATAAATTATAGTCTATATGTTGCCCAAACATAATAGCTATACAACAAAAAAAAAACCAATCAAATCCGTCCAGTAGCCGTCCGAAGATTACCGTGTATGGAGTAACTTCTCCCGTTTTCTTAACATTAGCCTTCACTGCTCTGCTCCTAATGATTGTAGCGTGATGAAAAGTATACTATAACCAGCGCAGGAGTATGAAAAATAATTGTACCAAGTTTCGTTAAAATCCGTCGAGTAGTTTTTGTTTCTATAACGGTTATACAGACAGACAGACAGACAGACAGACAGACCGACAGACAGACAGACAATAATTTTATTAATTGCATTTTTGGCATCAGTATCGATCCCTAATCACCCCCTGATAGTTATTTTGGAAATATATTTCATGTACAGAATTGACCTCTCTACAGATTTATTATAAGTATAGATGTGGAGAAAGAAAGGGATAGCTATATAGCTATCCCTTTCTAGGATACTGCACATAAATGTGTGTAATATGTATGTATCTATAGACACACACATGCACCGCAAGTTCTGGTACTGGACATCAGATGGCGCTTGTCGTTGAGGTCAAGTTAAGTCTCTATACCCCTATATACAAATGTACTCTATGCATGAATCCATGAACCCTTTGAAACTGAATTCTGAATCCAATACAATTTAATACAAAATAAAAATACAAATTACAAATGTACTGTTTTTGAATTTTGATTGATAGTCCAACAATCATCCAATGGGGAAGGCAAGTGTCAAAGTGACAAATGACAGCTGAAACAGTGTTGCCGTTAGGACAATGTAGTTTGTGGCTACATGTAAGTAAAAAGTAGCCAGTTTTGCAAAAAAATCTCTTTCAAAATTCGGCTAGAAGTGGCTAAAGTGCTTTTGGCCAGGTACTGTTAGGTATCCATCCAATGGGGAAGGCAAGTGTCAAAGTGAAAATGACAGTTTGGTCCCCAAAGAACTGTAAAATCAAAGGAATTTTCAGAAAAAAAAACATTTATTGATGTAAAATGACTAGATGTTGTGTAATAAGCTGTAAAAATGATGGAATACACTTTTCAAAATAATATCTACTTTTCTTTTGGAGGTTATGTACCAGTATTGCATCGCTCGAAAATCGAAGAATTATCACCTGGAACGAGTTTTGTAATAGTTGTGGTGTTAAGAAATTAAATATATTGTGATATTTCTCGAATCTAAATAGAAAAAAAGGTTAAAATTACTGACTTAAAACATTATGATATTTTATCAAAATAGAAAGTCAAAAGCAGCATTATATTCTTGATAAAGGAGAGGACAGGTAAAACATACCTAAACTCAAAAATTGAAACCTCAACTACAAGTAATTGTGGATTTATTACGGTAAAATCAAATGTATAACCACTCAATTAAATCACTTTTTTTCTCTTGTAGATGCGCCGCGGCGTCTTAATTCTTCTTTTAGTATATAGTACTTGCATGGACGAATAATTTTCCATATTTGTTTTGTATTTATACTCAATTTTTATAACAAATAATCTTGTTTGTTTTTTTGTACAAGGTAGACGTGGGGACCAACTATCGCAGCGCCATCTACGATTAGCTTTGAGTTGCCATCCCCATTACTATTGATAAGTATTACAATTTCGGCACGGTGATAAATGGGTTAAATAAAACAATTTTAATACTACTTAGTATTTAACATTATTAAAAGCTAATAAACGTTCAGCTATTGAAAAATATTCTCAATTATTTGGTTTAAAATTAAAAATCAATTCCTAAGTCTACAGTGACATCTGGAGATTCATTAATCTCTTCGTCAATGGGTGATGATGTGGGTGGTATTTCAATTTGTTTGACCGATTTGACCGTTTTTGTGACTTTGTTTAAAACTTCAGCAGGCAAAACATATTGTGGCAAGCTTTTTTTAATATTTTTAATTGTTTTTTTGTAGTTTGGTTTAATTAATCGGTAGACTTCTAATAGTAATTTAGTAAAAGTTTAACAATCGAAAAATCAGCCAAAAGTGGCTAGATTTATTTTGGTGGCTAAAATGGTTTTCTGTTTGGCTAGAACCGTTGAAAATCCGCTAGATCTAGCCACAAAGTGGCTAAAACGGCAACACTGAGCTGAAAAAAAACGATTTATTGATGTAAAGGTGAACGCAGACCTAGCCGCACCGCAGTCTCCGCAGTCCCCGCAGTCATTGTTTTCTTACCGCTTCTGCGGCTACTGCGATGCGGGTGAGTGTGCGAGGTTTCATAGAACTTCATACAAAGAATTCGTAATGCGGGGACTGCGGAGATTGCGGTTGCGGTGCGACTAGTTCTGCGTTCACCTAAAATGACTAGATGTTGTGTATTAAGCTGTAAAAATGATGGAACATACACACAACCTCCTTCATCCTTACCACCTTGATTTGTTTTTAAAATAGCTGAAACTTTGTTTTTAAATCTATTTCTTTGGTCCGTTTTTATTAAAACAACTGTGAAAATAATTATGCACTCGCATGCAGCATTCGACACTTGAACCGTATTAGACAGACGATTTGAAAGTATCTTTTATGCCTCCTCTTCTCAATCGGCCATGATCGACACTCGTTGATCGTCTGTCATGATCGGCAATGTGATCGTCACAATCATTGTGCAAGCATCCACACGATCGTCCGTGATCATTTATTATAGAGATGCGCAAAATGTGTCAGTAAAAAGAAATGAATGAAGTATATCTTTTCACTTGATGAAGTAGTTCATTCATTTAGTTCAGTACTTCATATTTAGTCCAGCAAATCAGAATGAGTTCCTGAATGAGATGATTCACTGAACTAGTTCACTGGACTAGTTCACTGAATTAGTTCACTGGACTAGTTCACTGGACTAGTTCCCTGGACTAGTTCACTGAACTAGTGATTTAGAGAAATGATGAATATCACTAAATCACTAGTTCAGTTTTATACGAATGTCGATTTTCCTTCATACTTTAATTAGGTCCGTTTCCTGTAAATACTATATTCCTATTACAATAAAATTCATACTTATTAGAGTGAATAGAGTAACTACTGATAACATATTTCCGTGGTCAGGTGGTGGCGAGGCGCCGTATTCGCTCGTTACTTTATCACCTGACGTTATCCGATCAGCCAACGAAGTAACACGAACATGTACGAGTGAGAGAGTGCCTTGGCTGAATGTGTGTGAGTAGAGCGGGCTTATCAGCAATGGCCCATTGTGTACTCAGCCATCAGCATTTGAATGGCCAGTGAATGAATGAAAAGTTCATTTTGGGAAATGAACTAGTTCATTTACTTCAATCGTTCGCGAATTACCCACGTCTAATTTATTAAGCTGCAAGCCTTCAAGATGGACGTGGAGGTTATAGCTGCAGGTGCAGCAACCATTAATTTAATTTCCGTATACAATCATTTTATCAATGAACGAAAAGTTGTGAAAAAAAATATGGAAGAAGAGAATATGGTGGTGTTTGAGCATTCATCGTAATAGAACAAAGTAAATCTACCTACCTATACAATTTTTAAAAGGTGATCCTATCGCCTAGGCTAGCTAGTGAGGCGGGCATCCAAGATGGCGGACAGGCTATTTAAAATGCACCCCCATGATATGGGTATCAAATGAAAGGGTTTGCTTTCAGGAATATGAAAAAAATTTTCACGTGTCTTAAATCCAACATGGCGGACATCCAAGATGGCGGATTGGCTATTTGAAATGCACCCCCATGGTATGGGTATTAAACGAAAGGGTTTGCTGTCAGGAATAGAAAAAAAGATAAAAATAATAAAATAATTAATAGATTAAAAAAATCTTAAAACCCACGTTTTTAAATTTCCTAAAAATAAGAAAATAACCCTACGGGGCTGAGAGAGGGGCCACTCAAAACATGGGGGCGTATCTTTGCAAGCTACACCCACGATCTAAACACGTCATGTAAATATATCCCATAAAATTAAATAATCCCTTAGATAATATACGCCCCCACGTTTTGAGTGGCCCCTCTCTCAGCCCCGTAGGGTTATTTTCTTATTTTTAGGAGATTTTATTTGTAAATTAAACCAAAAATGACAAAGATATAGCCCACCAAAGTTACGTGTGACGTCACGCCGCGCCGTGCTACATTTTTTTAGCACGGCGTGACGTCACATCTCACATGTAACTTTAATGGGCTATATCTTTGTTATTTTTTGTTTAATCGAAAAAAGAAAAATAAATGTCCAATATTTTTTTTTTATTTTAAATACGGACTAAATAAAATGTAATTATTTTGACCCTGGACATTACCCTATACAGCTTGGCCAGAACGGATTGAAACGGAACTAATCTTTTTGTTTCTGACAACGTTTTAAAATCTTTGATATTTGATGTAAACAAAGACCGCAGGTTTGTTAGATTTATTATTGTGCCATAAAACTAACGTAATAAGTGAAAAAAAAAAAAAATTCAAAGTGCTGGTAGCGCGAAGACAGTGGTGACTTCCGGTTTTCTACATTTTTATGTCAAGCTGTACGTGCGCACGGCTCGCTGTCCTCCGGTAAATGAAATGAATGATCGGCGATCGTGTGGGCACGCGCATCCAACTACAAGCGATCCCTTTGATGCGTGCCCGAAAAACCGACAAGCCGACAAGTCACCGATCGCCGCGATCATGACGACGATTAAGGACAATGATGGGCGACTACAGGCAAGTAGCCTTTCTACACGATCGTGCTCGCGTGTAATCGCCCATCATGGCCGATTGTGAATAGGAGGCTTTTTAAGTTTAACTACTACCTATTCATGCAACTGAAAACTTAAAAAACTAGACGTTGTTTTGAACATTATAGATAAACTAGCGGTCCGTCCCGAATTCGTCCGGGTAAACTGATATTCATGAAACACAACGAATTTAAATGTATGCAATCTGGAAATTGCGCTCTATCTAATAGTGCAAACCGCATTAAAATCGGTCCAGCAGTTGTAAAGTTTTAGGCGAACATACATTCTGCAAGTCTGATTAACTATGTATCCAAACTAATCCAAACTAATATTATAAATGCGAAAGTAACTCTGTCTGTCTGTCTGTCTGTCTGTTACGCTTTCCCGCTTAAACCTCTCAACCGATTTTGATGAAATTTGGCACAGACAATCTTTAGACCCTGAGAAAGAACATAGGCTATCAAAACACCACGCGGGCGAAGCCGCGGGCGGAAGCTAGTTATTGATAATTGTATAAATGTTGTATTACAATACTACAACGCCGGCAACGGCCGTCTTTCTTGTCATATCTGTAACTTACTCACCTTTGCTGATAGATAATAATAATATATGTATAAGTATAAACTAAATCCGGGAAAGTCCCCAATGTTCGCGTTCCGGGGAATTCCGCAAACATTGTCGCACAGACGATCACTCACTACGGTGTTGCCATAACTTCAACCAAAATAAACCCAAAAATACTGACTGCCAGCAATATACCTGAAAATATGTATACTGATGTTCAGAAAAATCGATGAAATATTATACTGAAAAAGTATTAAGAATCTGGTCACACTGCACATTTGACACCACCGGACACCACGGGATTGACACTTAGGTGGAAAGTAATGGGGATAGCAACTCAAAGCTAATTGTAGATGGCGCTTCGATAGTTGGTCCATAATTATGTCAGATTACTGTCTACCTTGTACAGACGCCAGCACATCAAGCTACCACAATCTGTCAGATTTCTTCAATGGAATTTCAACCTTATCACAAGAGTAGAAGGTTAATGTTTGACTTGTAAAATCTGACAGATTCGGGTAGGTTGGCCTGCTGGCATCTGTACAAAAAAACAAACAAAATTTAAATGTTATAAAAATTGAAAAAACAAATATGGAAAATTATACGTCAATGCAAGTGCATATACTAATGTGAAAGGAAAAGAAAAAGAAGGAAAGGAAAAGAAAAAAAAGTGCGCAATTTGATGCTCTATTGTCTTTGAATAATGATCGGATCAAATAATGCCAAGCTGCATAGACTGCCAGATCTGCAGACTGTTAAAAAGTGAAACGAATACATGCTATGCCAGATATGGAAAACTGATTTACGTGTTATTGCATAATATTCCAGATTTGACACATCAAAGTTTGGCATGATTGTCGCTACAGCTTGACATAAAAATGTAGAAAACCGGAAGTCGCCACTGTCTTCGCGCTACCAGCACTTTGAATGATTTTATTTTAATTTTTTTCACTTACTACGTTAGTTTTATGGCACAATAATAAATCTAACAAACCTGCGGTCTTTGTTTACATCAAATATCAAAGATTTTAAAACGCTGTCAGAAATAAAAATTTTAGTTCCGTTTCAACCCGTTCTGGCCAAGCTATAAACTGTATATTTTTTAGTTACATATCTTTAGTGTTTTGGGAGCTTACAATACTCTTCTTTGAAACACAATAAAAAGATCTTTGAAAAAAGCGATGCACAGCCAGAAAATCAATTTTCAAAACATGCGCTAATCTCAATGGTCGTTGACTGATTTTGATAAGTTCTAGTTTTGTAACGTGTAATACTAGATGGCTGCACTTGTGTCTTTATTGAAGTTTAGATGTTCCTGAATGTGCCACAATATGCAGTGAAGCGAAAAGTAACATAGTTTTTAGTTCTGAGGGGTTCAAAATCAGTGCCCATATTTGGGTACCAATGCGGTAAGGGGTAAGTGCTGGGCGATGACAATTCAGTTCAATTTATTTTTTTGGTCCTACTCGGCGCTTTTTAACACCCGAAAAAAAGCGTAAATGACCTAGCCCCTCACTACTCACTAGGATACTATTCCTCCTGTATCGTGGGTGCATTTACAAACATATAAACTCACTTAAACAAACGCCCAGACCCGGAACAACTACTTGTAGATGATACAAATATTCGTTCCGTGCGTTCTTTGAACCCGCGACACGCGGTGCTGCACTCCGATCGCTCAGCAACTGCAAAAACTAAACAAGAATAACAATGGGGATGGCAACTCAAAGCTAATCGTAGATGGCGCTGCGATAGTTGGTCCCTACGTCAGATTACTGTCTACCTTGTACAAAAAACAAACAAGATTTATTGTTATAAAAATTGAGTATAAATACAAAACAAATATGAAAAATTATTCGTCAATGCAAGTGCATATACTAAAAGAAGAATTAAGACGCCGCGGTGCATCTACAAGAGGAAAAAAAGTGATTTAATTGAGTGGTAATACATTTGATTTTACCGTAATAAATCCACAATTACTTGTAGCTGAGGTTTCAATTTTTAAGTTTAGGTATGTTTTACCTGTCCTCTCCTATAACAAGAATATAATGCTTTTTTTTTTTTTTTTTTTTAGCGTGGTAAAATCATCAAATGAGTCCTCCAACCCCGGGCAGGGCGGGAGGGACTGTCAGACTTCTACTGACTAAAATCCACGGTGTCCTTCAATAGCCTGTTACGTTCCGGGGTCACGGTGAGGAAATAATCCCGCGACCCCGGCAGGCTTTGGCCCTCTGAGAGGGGGGCCCCGTCGTTATGCTGACGCTCTTTGAGGCGCGCGTGGGACACAACGCGCCGTCGACCCGGGCATGGTCCTTGGTCGGGCAGCGAGTTGCCCTTTACTCGCTGCCCGCATGCCCGCGCCTACGGTGGCCGGAGATCATCTGGTGACGTCCGACGCCGCGGGCGCCTACCACTGCGGTTGGGGCGGAGGGAGGACGCTGTCCTCTCTCGCTCGCGGCCCGCCTCCTCCTTCACGAGCATTACTGCCTCGCAGAAGGAGCAGACCGCTTCCCACTCCGTCTCGCCCCGCAGCATGGCCGCAACCAATGCCGGGCGCGAGAGGTCTCCGCCTATCGCCGCCGTGAGGACACGTCGGTGCACCGCCCAAGCTGGGCAGTCCTGCACCGTATGCTCTACTGTGTCCTCCGGGCGATCTTCGCAGTGGTGGCACCCGGGCGTTTCCTCCTTCCCTATCAGGCACAGGTACCTCCCGAAGAATATAATGCTGCTTCTGACTTTCTATTTTGATAAAATATCATAATGTTTTATGTCAGTAATTTTACCCCTTTTTTCAATTTAGATTTGAGAAATATCACAATATATTTAATTTCTTAACACCACAACTATCACAAAACTCGTTCCAGGTGATAATTCTTCCGCCAGACGAACCATTTCATGATTTATAGAGCGATACAATACTGGTACTTAACCTCCAATAGAAAAGTATATATTATTTTGAAAAGTGTATTCGATTGTTTAGTTATGGTATAATCATAGAATTTCATTAATAAACTCAACTAACGGCCTGTCCCGGCTTCGCAAGCCTGGATATTTGTTTAATAAATAGCTTTTCCTTAGTTATAATTCAATTTTTGTTCTCAAGGCAGTCACAGCAGCTACCCATTATTTCTTGATAGTGTGAATTGACGGAAATTTGTATGTTCCATCATTTTTACAGCTTATTACACAACATCTAGTCATTTTACATCAATAAATCGTTTTTTTGCAGAAAATTCCTTTGATTTGACAGTTCTTTTGGGACCAAACTGTCACTTGTCACTTTGACACTTGCCTTCCCCATTAGGTAAACGAATAATAAATAACTAAATAAAAAAATACATTGAATAAACGTATGAAAGACAGTTTAATTATATTTTAAAGTAACACACACACAACTAACAGTGAACCACGGTGAACTTACACGTGGGGATACGATTTAGGATAAGTTAGTTGCCAATGCGATATCACGTAGTAAATCATGTCCTAATTGGGATGCTACTCATCCTAAATGTGATTACACTTTCCTGAATTCAGGACGTCCTGCTATTGCGTATCTCGGTGACCATCAAATAGCTGTTAAATGGTAAATAATAAATTTCGTATTGGTTTTTGTATTTGCAATGAAACTGATAAATGTAAATGTTCCCTAAAATCAACTTTGTAGCGCTTTTGAAGCACTCCACTCCTCAACTTAGCCGCATAACAGATGTCAAGCCATCCAAGTTCAGTGGTCAACCGCTGGTCAGTGACTATCAAGTTACCCAATAGCCCCGCTGAATATCGGATCCTGAATTCAAGAAAATGTAACTGCCCCTAAACACATGGAATGACGGAAGACAAGTCGGTAAGGTTGAAAGACCGTAGCTTGCCCCTTAGACTATGGAAAAGAGTAGACCTGAAATACCTACGAAAAAAACGTGCATACCTACTTATGTGTCTGGCACAAAGATGGCGGCTTGCCGTAGAGCTGCGCGCATTTTATTATCGATAGTTGAATTGCACGGTGTTTTTCGTAAATAAGTTTTGAATAAAACTGAAGAAAGCTAATTTTTTCAGTTTTATTTACGTGGTAATGCTAGCTATAATAAAAACGCACTCGCTCAGAGTGTTATTTTATGACAGGGCACTTATTCCCAGTTGCCCCTGCCGCGATCCCTAATAAAAACTGTGTGCGTTGCTGGCTTTTTCCTGTGGGCGTAGTATGCGACCGAAATTGCGGCCAAAGACAACGTGGAGACCACGCTTAACATGGTGGTTACGAGTATACACAGGCTGGAGTTGTCGCGCGCGGCAAGATTGAGTTTCGTGATTCGTGCGGTCTGCCAGTTTCTGGCCGGTCTGGCTTATTCCGGGGGCATATGAGTAGGAGCCTAATTAATAGAGTATCACTATTTCTGATAAGCATACCACGCCTGCAGTACCTGCACCTAAGGTCTTTAATTACCAAAGAAAAGAATAACTTAATAAGTAATGATGAGTAAATAAAGATTTTTTCTCGTTTGTTAGACTACTTATTTTTATTAATTTTACTTATTATTTTTATTTAAAGGTAGGTACAGACGCCAGCACATCAACCTACCCCAATATTTTCAACTTTATCACAAAAGAAGAAGGTTTATGTTCGATTGGGAAAAATTGGGGTAGGTTGATGTGTTAATGAAACAAGAAAAACATTTTACACAGATTTATTAAAAAACATACACACAAAAACAACAGACAGGTTTCTCTTCCAACACCCTGTGAGAAACAGATTGTTGTTCCTCACACTCATCAAATTGTGCTGGTAACTAAACAAAGAATGACCATAAATGTTTAATATAATTATATATATATTATATTTTTTTTAATAGCCTGCTCTGTCCCACTCTTGGGCAAAGGCCTCCCTCCACTCCTTCCACTTCTTAATAATATTTACATTACCAATTTAATCACTAGCACACACACACATATTTGTATACGCTTGCATTTTAACATAGGTACAAAATTTTATAACCTGAAAGTTAAAATCATTCAACTAAAATTAGGTTTTGATTGAGTTTGAACGAGAATGTTTTATAATTTTCAGACAAAAAACATCTATCTATTTATTCTGACTGATGTGAATTTAAATCTGAAACTATAGACCAGTATTTCAGCTTTCAGCTGCTGACATGTTTCTCGTCCCTTCTCTCTCTCTCCATCAACTGGTTTGGTTCGGTTACTTGTCAGTAAATAGGTAAACACTATAATAAACTTATCTTGTCAATTTTCAAAACTTACCAACAACTCACTTGAAGGCAAAGCATCATCGCGCAGTCTTGTTATATTAATTTAAAGTTCGGTTAAAACATTTATCTTCAAAATGTAGGGAACAAATAAAAATATGCTTGGTAGTATTCAAATTTTCATTCCCAAGTATATCCAGCCACTCTTCTTTTTTTACATGTTGGCAATCTAAAATCACAAAAAAGAAATCGAGTTTCAATAATATTCACCTGTCGATATTTATCGATAAATTGAGAATGTCGAACCGCAACTCTATTTAGTAATTTTAGTAGGACGAATGATTTTCTTATAAAGACTTAATAATATTAATAGTAAAACAGTAAATGATTACAGAAAAGCAAGTATATCTTTATAAACTTTCTCACAAATAGCAAAATCTTTCAAAATAGTAGAAAAAAACAACATATTTTGAATGAATTCGGTTACTAACCTGTGCAACATTATATTGGGATGTTTTTTGTCGCTTTTCATGCGGCAGCCTGACACACTGCATCTACCCATAATAAATACAGTATTATGCAAGTTCAAACACTATAAACAATTACAATTCTCGCTTAATATCACTAAATTTTCTTGAAAACACTGAAACAAACAAGTTGCGATGACAACTGATGTACTTGTTGTTGGCTTTGACCACAGATTAAAAAGCCGTGACAAAACATGGCGACCGGCCACAGCGAGATATTTTGTGACGTCACCAAGATAATGTTGCCAATTTTGGTAATGATAAAACTACTGTTGTCCTTTTTTATATATGATTACCATCGTAAGTTAAAAAGAGATGCCGATATGTCAGTAACTATGGCGTCGAAATACATCACATTTCTATAACTACTGTTCGTATAGATTGTATATGCCGAGTCCATTCTTTTTTCCATAGTCTAAGGCTTGCCCATTGAGCGAAGAAAAATAAAACTGTCATTGTCAAAACAAACGTTTACTGGCTGTATGGGCTTGACTCTTTGCCTGTCATAAGGGACGAAGAAAAAAAAGTTTACGTCAGTTTACAGCGTTGCCAGACCGTACCAAAAAGTACGGTTTTCCGTACTATTCATCACACAATCGTACCACAACCGTACCTCAGTGTAGACCGTACCTTTTTCGTACCTTTTATATACAGCTTGGCCAGAACGGATTGAAACGGAACTAAAATTTTTATTTCTGACAGCGTTTTAAAATCTTTGATATTTGATGTGAACAAAGACCGCAGGTTTGTTAGATTTATTATTGTGCCATAAAACTAACGTAATAAGTGAAAAAAAAAAAAAAACATTCAAAGTGCTTGTAGCGCGAAGACAGTGGCGACTTCCGGTTTTCTACATTTGTATGTCAAGCAGTACTAAACTCGGTTTTTTAATCTCGTAGACTGAATTGACAGGTGCAAATGGCAAACTGACATAAATTTCAATAGTATTTACGTCAGTTTTAATGTTATCATTTGTCAATTTGGTCTACGAGATTAAAAAACAAACTATAGTGATTTATTAACTTGTTTTCGCTGTAGAATATGAGTAGACAATAGCATTTTAAACAATTCTCGCAAAACCGTACGGGTCGGAATACTTCTGCAAGAACTGGATCAGTTTTTTTTCCATCGAGTTGCGATTGATTCAAACTTCGATTTACAAAGTCTTTTATGACCTAAAAATATCAAATTACATCTCCTCATCACCGGTATTATAATTCAATTAAACAAAATTATTGTAATTTCGTTTCAAGTTTCTGACAGGTATGTAAACAACAGAATTTTGCACACTTGCTTAAAAACTTAAGGGGGATGCTCCAACCAGCCCGCGAAATTCAAATTAAGTTGCGGTAATAACAAGTATAATTATAAATATTAAAATTATCAAAAAACTCGCTCCATCAGCTCTCACATAGAAAAGGTGCATCATGTTAAAATCTCCGAAATCTAACTACGATGCACCTTTTCTATGTGAGAGCTGATGGAGCGAATTTTTTGATAATTCTTATATTTAAAATTATACTTGTTATTACCGCAACACATATATTTATAAAGTTACAACATGTCACTGGCCTGCAAATTGCAAAAAACGTAAAAAAAATGAATTTCGCGGGCTACATCGAAGCAATCACCTTAAAAAAAAACAATACTATTTGTTCCTTTAAATATAGAGAATAATAATATCGCTTCATGAACTTCTCATCAAATTATTCCTATGAAAAATTATCATCAAAAAAAAAATTCATTGCATCATTAACGATGTTAATGACTTTACTTCATTCTATATAATTGATTTACAAAATATGAATTTGTTCGATATTGGCAATCGGTAATAATGTTCTACTTTACCATATCCCTTTGAATATTCGATTCCCTATAGCTTTTTTTCCAACCTATGGTCGCAGACAGCCAATGCCAATGCGAAGAAGAAAAAAACTGATCTAGTTCTTGCAGAAGTATCCCGACACAACCGTACCTTGAAGTGAAAAACCGTACCTTTTCAGAAAGCCAACCTTTTTTTTTGAGAATTCATACTGGCAACACTGCAGTTTACGTCAGGCGTCCGTCAGCAAAACAGGAAAGCAGTGACAGTCTTAAACGCGTTTAATTTTTAACTTTTATATAATTAAAAATAGACCGAAATGTATTATGCGAAGTGCAAATGTTGTATGTATAGTTAGTAATTACTTTATATTTCATTAGTGAAGAGTAAGTGTAAACAGTGAAAATGTTCAATTACAAATATCTTAGTCGCGAGCACCTTGAAGGGTTCGATAATTACAAGGTATTGGTTATTGTCTTTATTAAATTAGTGTTTTTCGCTATATATACTGTCCATGCATGCAACAGAGTGGTTTAAAGAATGTCTAGATTATATTTCTAGTGATGTACTTATCAATATAACCTTAAAATATATCGATTTTTTACGCATCGCGGTACCAGGAAGTTGTTGATGTAATTGCCGCATTATGATGATACATATAGCTTAGGTCGTAGTTATTTGTGTCTTATAACTTAATTCGTTGCGCCTGACTCATTACTGTGCTATGTTTTTACGAAACAATGTTAATGAAGCGCAACGAAAGTTGAAAAAAAAATAGTACATACGAAACTCGCTCCAGTTATGACAGCTATCGTGTATATTAGTCTTGTGTAGTTCGCGAACGAACTAGTTCGAAAGAACTGCTCCCACAGATGAACTAGTGAACTAGCTCCCACATTTTCCGCTCCGTAGTTCAGTAGTTCGGAACTTCGGACAGAATGAAAGAGATCGACTGAACTAAGATCGTTGCACGGGAGCGGGACAGCACTACACTATAATACTCCCGTTCGCTCACCGATCGTGCGCGCATCCCGTTTCGTACACTTTACACAAATTGTCGCATGCAGCAGGAACCGTATTTAAAAAGAGCGAACAAAGACAAACTAAATCTGAAATCTCTTTGCGAGCGAACGATTTGATCGCTCTTGATCGGTCGGTCTCTATTACGAGCTAGGAACTAACGAACTAGAAGAACGAACTAGTTCGTTGAAGAGCGGAGAACTAGATTGAGCGCTCTCGGTAGTGAACTAGAATGCCCAAGACTAGTGTATATTTGTACAGAATCTACTTGATTTTATGATAACTTACAAAAAAAAATCCTCCATTACTTCACAAACTTCTGTTGTGTGAACATTGATGAACCTAAGATGACCCACTGACCGAATATTTAATAAGAAAAAATAAAAATTCTAGATTTTATCTAAATTGTATTCTGAACAATTGTGCCTAGTTTTGACATTTATTATTGTTAGGACACTCCATCAAAAATTATTTATTTATTGACCAGTCCCACTGTAAATTTTATACATAAATATCTAGAGACTTTCATAATCCCTTTCTTCCCTTCCCTGCTACTAAAACGACTCTTCTAATTCCTTTCATGAACTCTTTTCCTGGGCCAATTTGAGCCGGCCCTCATACTATACCTATGTCCACATTGTCTCTCCATTTTCTTTAAAAAATTACCCTTTGTGAGAGCCAAACGTCAACAAACAAATATTCAACTAAATATAATTATTACTTAATGAGAAAAATATTACATGGTAATACATCTGGACTATATTGTGAGGTTGGATCTATCTATCTGATCCTGGCCCATTGCTTATAAAAGCATAAAGTCTGTCACAATCCCAATGGTGGGACTTTTTTTCTTAGAGATACTGTGGGCCAATGGACCACCAATCCACCCTGCAACCTCATATTGCCATTTACTCGATGTCCTTAAGGGTGTGGGGGACAAAAATTTCTCCATACAAACGTAATACCAAAATCATTCGCGATACGAACATTTTACCGACTTAAAGTTATGTTATTCGGATACAGACGGTATTTATCTAGGTTACTATTAAACTTTAAAAAAAAAAAAATTACTATTTACGAAATGCGAGCGAATTGCATTTCGTACATTTTAACACCGCTAACAGCATGTTTTCAGCTTAATTATTCTGTATTAAAAACATTAATGTTCCTAATATTATTTTAATAGGAACATAGCTTATATTGTCTAGTTGTAGATTATCAAAACTTAAATGGAAAAACATCAACTTTTCATTCATAATTTTTGGTATTACGGAACACAAACAAATTTATCGCAAATCTTGAACGACAGACGCTCTGTCGCATCAATCATAATTGTGTTTGTGTGCGTGTACGCTTGTAGTTGGTGATCGCAGAAACTCACACTTTCGTAAGGTTGTGTCGTAGAATCGTGGCGCTCGCTGGTCTTGGGTTTTCAATGTTACATAGTTATGTATTTGACTGTGCTACGCGTGCGTTATTGTTTGCGAAATTGTCTTTTCACAACATTGTAATAAAATCGTAGAGCTGTCATTCCTGTACATTGAATATTTTTTTCTTTTTGTATTTTTATCGAAATACGGGATCGATTCTGAATTCTGATGACAGATCAACTTTTAAGCTATTGCATAGCTTCTATCGCGGGCCTTGAGCGCGGGGACCGAATCTAGAAATTCCGTAACGAAAAAACCTCACGCTCCCCACTCCGACGGGCAAGGAGGTGTGATTGAATATAAGGTTTAAATACACAATACAAAATATATAGGGGAGGGGAGGGGAGGGGAGTGGAGTGGAGTGTTCGAGGTTTTCGTCATGGGTGTCGTTTTCATGGTTTTCGAGGATGTTGAAACCGAGGGTGTAGTCAAAATGTAAATCCAAGATGGCGGCTGCAAAAAATATCGTGGTTTTCGTCATGGGTGTCGTTTTCATGGTTTTCGAGGGTGTTGAAACCGATGGTGCAGTCAAAATGTAAATCCAAGATGGCGGCTGCAAAAAATATCGAGGTTTTCGTCATGGGTGTCGTTTTCATGGTTTTCGAGGAAGTTGAAACCGATTGTGCAGTCAAAATGTAAATCCAAGATGGCGGCTGCAAAAAATATCGAGGTTTTCGTCATGGGTGTCGTTTTCATGGTTTTCGAGGAAGTTTAAACCGATTGTGCAGTCAAAATGTAAATCCAAGATGGCGGCTGCAAAAAATATCGAGGTTTTCGTCATGGGTGTCGTTTTCATGGTTTTCGAGGGTGTTGAAACCGATGGTGCTGTCAAAATGTAAATCCAAGATGGCGGCTGCAAAAAATATCGAGGTTTTCGTCATGGGTGTCGTTTTCATGGTTTTCGAGGGTGTTGAAACCGATGTTGCAGTCAAAATGTAAATCTAAGATGGCAGCTGCATAAATTTATCGAGGTCTTCGTTCCATCCGGGTGTCCCTTGACACCTCTCAAGTTTTTTTTATATACACCCCAAAACATAACCGTTTAGATGGTAGAGGGGGGGACACTCGAGTCGAGCAAAAATTAGCACTTTAAAGCTTAATATTTCACAAACGAATCTTTTTGTCAAAAAATTGTTAATAGAACATATCAATATTTTAACTTTTTTTATTTATTTAATAATAGAAAAATTTGTTTTCTTATCGGTCACCACGCTCAAAAAGTGTAACTTGAATTAATATCAAAGAAAAAGCAATACTGCATGAATAAAATAAAATTATAATTGCATAAGTTGATACAAAATGCTATGCAATAGCTTTACCGCGGCAGTCCCCGAGTGCCACACGTCTTTTTTTTTTTCGATTTTTGTAATGTTTTCCTGTTTTGATCTATCTCCGAAACTACTGTAAAGTTGTCGATCAAATTTTCCTCTAATGTTCCTAATAATATGCTTCTGTTAATATGCTATGTATTATTACGCTATTGTCCCTGGGAGATAAGCAATTTTGAATTTTGTAGTTTTTTTTTTTTATATATGTTTTGAGTTGGATATTATTTATTCAATTTTTCCTTAAATATTACTTACTGCGCTTCAATTAATAGGGTATCTATAATTACGCTATTCCCCTTGGGGGATTAGCAATGTTATATGATTTTCAGTCATTGTTGACATTTGTTTAAGAACCGCTATTTGATTATCACTGTTAGCGAACCAGCTAGTCTGGTGAGTAAGCTGCTTGCCTTTCGTGCAATGGGGTTCAGGATCAAATCTTGGTAATTTGTTTCTCACTTTTTGTGATTCTTTATTTTGTTTTTATTATATCCTGTGAGAGTTTTCAATAATTCAAAATAATTTTATGCATACTTTTATTTCAATATAATTTGCAATTTTATTTTTTTCTAAAAATTTTCAGTAGTTTTCTAGGATAATTCTGCACTGATTTAAATTGTAGGTAGGTACCTAGGTAAGTTGGATATTGGATATTATTATTATTACTGCGATTTTTGCTTATGCTTATGCAAACAACTGAAACTTACTGACTAAAATCCACGGTGTCCTTTAATAGCCCTTTACCTTCCGGGGTCACGGTGATGAGATAAGTCCCGCGACCAAATACAAAAAACCTACCTTGAATTCTACGTACCTACCTATTTGATCGTACAGGCCGTACAGCGTAGGTACCTGTATTTACTTGTTTATTACGAAGTAAAAGCCAATGAATGACCAAAAATGTATGGAAACTGGTGGCTTTTTTAACTGACTTAAAAAAAAGTAAAGTAGGTTCTCAGTTCGACCTGTATTATGTATGTTTGTTTGTACAATTACGAGTATGTCTATGTATGTTTGTTTGTTCGCGATTATCTCACATTTAGCTGAAGCGATTTTGATGTGGTTTTCAGAAAAGTGTTCTTATGCTATAACTCTCACCGCGTGAGAGTTTAAATACTTAAACATAATTTTAATGCATAATTTTGTTTTTCTAATATTTTTCTTATTACTTTTCTGAAAACCACATCAAAATCGCTTCAGGTACCTACGCTGTACGGCCTGTACGATCAAATAGGTAGGTACGTAGAATTCAAGGTAGGTTTTCTGTAGGTATTTGGTCGCGGGACTTATCTCATCACCGTGACCCCGGAAGGTAAAAGGCAAAAATCGCAGTAATAATAATAATATCTAATATCCAACTTACCTAGGTACCTACAATTTAAATCAGTGCAGAATTATCCTAGAAAACTACTGAAAATTTTAGAAAAAAATAAAATTGCAAATTATCTATATAAATAAAAATGAATTGTTGTTCGTTAGTCTGATTAAAACTCGAGAACGGCTGGGCCGATTTGGCTGATTTTGGTTTTGAATTATTTTGGAAAGTCCAGGGAAGGTTTAAAAGGTTTTTTTTTTAATCGTTTCTCAGGCGGTACGGAGTTCGCCGGGTCAGCTAGTATTGAAATAAAAGTATGCATAAAATTATTTTGAATTATTGAAAACTCTCACAGGATATAATAAAAACAAAATAAAGAATCACAAAAAGTAAGAAACTTTCCAAGATTTGATCTTGAAACCCATTGCACGAGAGGCAAGCAGCTTACTCACCAGACTAGCTGGTTCGCTAACAGTGATAATCAAATAGCGGTTCACAAATGTCAACAACGACTGAAAATCAACTAACCTTATGGTCACGCGGACTTTATTTTAGAACTTTTCATCTATATCAGGAATAATTCCGTAGTAAGTACATAATTTTTACGTAACTCTAACGGTTTACGCAACGGAAGCTTTTGAAAAGGAATACAAATATTTTCCCGTTTTTGAAAAAATTCTCATTGCTGCTCTGCTCTTATTGGTCATAGCGTGATGTTACATAGCCTAAAGCATTCCTCAATATGGACTATCCAAATATATATTTTTTCATTCCTACTAGTAGTTAGATTACAACAGATAAATCTCAAGATAAATACCTACGTTATACCTACTCGACGTTTATTTTATTAGATTTTAGATAATGTCCTAAAATCTTCTAATGTAGCCATTGTAGAGTTATTTCCAAAAAACGCATTGTTGGTTTGTGCGTTCACTAACGATTCCCCAAATTAGTTAACAAAAATAAAGCAAATGTTGAACAAAATTAGTACAATGAAATGGTTTTCTGTCAATATGAATGATTCATTACAAACACACACACGCACACACACAGCTGCGCGCTGCGCCGCGAAAAGTCAGACAGAGATAGCAATGTTTCGTCCGATTTTTGTGCTCGCCTCGAATTGCAATTGCGAGCTTCCTCCACTGGCCTCTTAAGACGATCGTCTACCGAGCGCTCGTCCATACTAGAAGAGAAAACGTTTTCCTACCCCTAAATGTTATCCTATCTCAGTGATTTTTAGAATGCTTCTGACACAGTAAAAAACTAGGTTTATAGGTTTTCTTTTTTTCAAAAGAAACTCTTAGGCGCCTGACCCTTTCATACTATTATAAATTTTGAAAAAAAGAAAACCTATAAACCTACATTTACCACATATTCTTACTGTGTCAGAAGCATTCTAAAAAATCATTGAGATAGGATAACATTTCGGGGTAGGAAAACTATTTCTCTTTTAGTATGGACGAGCGCTCGGTAGACGATCCTCTTAACATTTAAAATAGATTCTAAGCAAAAGGCAATTAAAGAACAAAAAAGATCTCATAACAAACCTTTTTGTTTTTCAGTATATGGCCATAGACACCAGCCCGCTGAGTGTTTATGTAATGCATCCTTTTTGGAACAAAGTTGTGGAGGTAAGTGATAAACTCTTTGACGTTTTTGATTATGGATATTAAAATATAAATAATCTTATAAGTTTCCCGATGAATAATAAAATATATGCGATAGTAGTAGGTGGTTTTTCTGTAGTTTCTGACATCACAAACCTCATCTACAAAAAATAAATGAGTTTTGATGCGCATGTATTTTGATGGATTTTATTTGATTTTTTTAAAAGTTGCCCCCCGCTATGAATTTCTCCTGTGTCGTGGGTGCATTTACAAACATATAAATACTTTCACATACACAAATGCCCAGACCCGAAACAACTATTTGTAGATCATACAAATAAATGCTCCGTGCGGGAGTCGAACCCGCGACACGCAGCGCAGCAGTCTAATCGCTCAGCCACTACGCTAACCTTGCTGTCTATCTTCTTCAAATATCAAATGCATGAATGAGTCAGGTTAAAGAGTATGACTATGTTTCAAAAAGTTGATAATGCAAATACAGTCATAAGTTATTCAAGTAATTTCTACATTCAAAAAAGGAACTTAGTTGACTACAAGTTGCAAAATAAGTTTTGTTGTCGCTAGATGTTTTGAGTTCTTGTCTGGTTAAGCAGATTGCAACCTGCTCTAGGATCTAAAGATGCCATTAAAAAAAATACTATATTGCCATGTGTGTAGTAATATCCACCAATCATACTTGTATTCCTTGTTGTAGTGCATCTTCACAGGATACATCTTACTTGCTCTGCTAGTCATATTATTTCATAGATTGGCTTTTAAATTCTTACAGCATAGCTGCATTGTATGGTTTTGGTGGAAAAGGACCTTCCGATTCCACAGGAATTGTTGAAATACAGGCCATGACACTTGGGGATTATCTAATTCAAGTAGCTTCTCTCTTTTCGAAATCGGATCAGTACCCAGCCGCCACGAAGCGATTTCCGGTCACCGTAGGCGCATACATTCGGACAGCGAATAAGTGACTCGTCGTCCGACCATAGACATGGGCAACCATGTGGACGATGCATTGTGTTCTAAGCGCGCTTCAAAGAGCTGTTAGCAATCTGAAAGGTCGCGGACCCTGAATAGGACGACTGACTCATTTGATGATTTTACTACAACAAAAAAGACATAATAACTGGGAGGAGGAGCTCGTAGCTAAATAATTACAGCCGCACAGGCCGATCTTCCGGGTTAAGCCGCGCTTACCGAGGTTGGTCTGTGGATGGGTGACCATCTGTCATAGAAAGTTTCCTTCGTGCCTCGGAAAGCACGTAAAGCCGTTGGTCCCGGCTGTCATTTGTAGATCTTTGACAGTCGTTACTGTTAAGCGCATTTCACACAGAGAGCGGGCGCGGGTCGGGCGCGGGTCGGGCGCGTTTCGGTGTACGGGCACGACCCGCCCCGCGCCCGACCCGCGCACGCTTTCAGTGTGAAGTCTTCCATTTAAATACAAAGAACTAGACCCGCCGTACTCCCGCCCCCGACCCGCGCCCGACCCGCGCCCGCTCTCTGTGTGAAATGCGCTTTAGTCAGAAGCTCATAAGTCTGGCAACCAGTCTTACCGTGGGGTATCGTATTGCCCAGTTACTGGGTTGTGGAGGTCCGGTAGGCAGTCGCTCCATGTAAAATATTGATATCCAGCTGCGTCTGGTTCGACTGGAAGCCGACCCCAATATAGTTGGGAAAAGGCTAGGCAGATGATGAAAAAAGACATAACTGTGAAAGTAATGTAGGTGCCCATTACAAAGCATAGATGCTCTTTGGAGAAAGTCACCCTACATCTAAACTTGCTTATAATACTAGTAAAGATGTACTAAACAATAATACTCCTTGTATAATGTTTACAAACAAATTGATTAAATACTTTAATAAGTCAATAAAACTACCTACTTTCTAGAGCTTCTAGCCATAAAACAAGGTATTATAATACCTACATTGATAATATTCGCCAGAACAATGACGAATATCGTATGATTCCTTATCAACATCTGAGGTTATCAAAAAACAACTGTTTACTCAATTTCAACCTTGTACTACTAGATTAAAGCAGAAAATTGTTTGTTCCGTAATCTTTTATGTCAAATGTGTTATCAGGCTGCTTGTGGTTCATTGTTATTATAATAATTATCCATTGTCACAAATCTTCCATGGCTACGATTGTCATAACAGATATTTAGCTTGCTGTGTGCTTGCTGTTAGATTTTCTGCTTTTAGCTATGGACTGAGGGTTGTAAATCCAATAGTGTAGTCCTCGTAAATTGTGTCATGACTGGAGCTAAGCTACGCTACGGCCTTGAAAATTGCTTATTCAATATTTATGTATAATCTTATCATCATAGCTAGTGAATGACTATCGTTTCCTTCGATGAAACATCTGTAATTTATGGCTACTTGATAGGTATGAAGATTGATGAGCTCGTGTCTAATACCTAAAGCCCGGTTTCCACTGCAAGCGGAGCGGACACATTAATGACCCAGCGGGAGAAAAGAGTAAAAATGAGCTCGCTCTGGGAACGCAAAAACGATTTGTTGGTGGAAATACAAGTATGCAGTTTGCGCTTGCGAGTTTAAAGGAGTCATTAATGTGTCCGTTCCGCTCGTGGTGGAAACCGGGCTTAATAACAGCAGCACAGGTTTTCAAGGTTCAGCAACACTTGCCAGGACTAGTCTATGGATGGGTGACCATACACATACATACCGTGCCTTGGACAGCAGTTAAGCCGCTGGCCTAGATTGTCATTTGCAGTAGCTCGAAAGTGTGACATCCTGTCTTACCAAGGAGTTTCGTATTACCCGCAAGACAAATAGACAGTCACTCCATTTGAAAAACTTGTTTCCCTTTGAAAGCTGGCCCAACGTACTAGGGATAAAACATAGCCATACATACGACCTAAACATCCTGCATCACAAAAGCAAAGTCATTAGTGAGATTGACATATTTAAACACCAGAAAATTAATTTCGAGCGGTAGCCAACCAGACGCAGCACCCGGCTGGTCTAAGGGTCCATTTCTATGGAGGATGACGAACTTTACACCCTGCTGCTCAGAAAGCGGGTCTGCGGGACGAATCCAGCAGTTAGTCCTGGCGCACGGGCTGGCGAGGCATCCTCGTGAGCTAAATACCCGGTCGGTGTGGACATGACTCGGGGCAGTTCGAACGCACTTTGGTTCGGCAGAGCTTGCCTCGGGGCCGAGACACGGCGAGAGTCGGCGGGGCGCGCTCAAAGGGCGCTTTTCGTTCGGTGTGTACGGTGGTTTCCATTTGTGTTGTCCATTGTGGAAGCGCGAGACCTCTAATCTAATGGCTCGGCCTGACTGACAGGTCTAGATGCTCGCATCTGAGTTTCTGGGCAAATCGGGCTGCCTCGCGAGGCCAAGATCCCGAGCCGCACATCGAGGTGGCCGCGCGAGCCCATGCGCCCGCTGTGGACGCGGCTTACGATCGTAATCGCGCACGCATGTCAAAGATAATTTGGGTGTTATCGCTTTACAGATCTCTATTGCGATCAAAACCTAATCAAAATAAATGATCGCAATATCGATTTTGCAATGAGGTATAATATGATCGCTATCGAGATCGATTGTGAAGGCTGTTTCTCCATTAAGCGAAAAGTGAACGGCTCATGGGTCCACGGGATCTTACTAGTCTTACTACACAGTAGTTTGTGTTAATCCAGGTTGAACGCCACAACACTCCTGCTAAAATGTTGAGTCTATTCAGTTCCTAGCAGCCAATTCACAGCGGAATTCACTCAAGTCAGCAGTCGAAGAAACTGACTTTGTCTTCTTTGCTGTTGGCGAGTGTTTCGCCGCTAATTTGCTACCTGTTCGTCGCTGCTCGCTTGATTAAAATTAGGTTCACGACTTATTCTTAGAGTTGGCGACTCACTGTTAGCATGAAAACATATCGACGCGAGAAAGCAATCTTGTAGTATCTCTAAAAGTGGAACTTTACACCAGAGCCAAAAAACTATTTAAAAAATTCATAACTCGTAAACTAGCTGAAATCGGGAGGTAATTTTTGAAACACATATTCCTTATTATTAATTTTATTAGATAACACTAAAGATAGTGTTCTAAAGTTGGTTTAATATGAGTTTTAGCGAGTTACAGAGTTTTTGCGAGATACAGCAATCGGTTTTTTCAATTTGAATCATCAATATTGCTGTATCTTGGTAGTTACAAAATAGTATTAAAATTTTAGACAACGATTATGATGTTGATTTTGTTGTATCTATTTTTTTTTGCAAAATAGCTGATTTTATGGTACTTATTACAGCATTTAGAGAAGTATGTTTTCTTAAAAAACTTAAGAAAAAGTCCACGTCGTATCATAAAAAAAACCTTCTAGGAAGACATGGATCAGACTGTCCGACGCAGTATTTTTTTCTGAATTCAAATATGCAATTTAAAAAAAACCATTTTGCGAGATACGACAAAATCGCTTTCCAGCGTCGATATCCTTTTTTTTTTTTTTTTTTTTTTTAGGTGGTAAAATCATCAAATGAGTCCTCCCGCCCTGGGTGGGGCGGAAGGGACTGTCAGACTCTTACTGACTAAAATTCACCCGTGTTCCTTCGGAAGCCCTTTACGTTCCGGGGCCACGGTATCCTGGGTTAAGAAAAAACCCGTGACCCCAGCAGGCATTTGGCGCGAACACGACGCGCCACCGACCCGGGCTTGGTCCTTGGTCGGACGGCGAGCTACCCATTACTCACCGTCCGCAAGCCCGCTCCGCCGCTGTGCCCTCTGCTATTCAGAGGGACACGCGTTGGAGCGTCCACCTGACAGGCTATTTGCATACGGGCAAAGAGACCCCTTAGGCACACAGTGCCTAAGGAAGAGTTTTTGCCCGCATCCCAGGGTGCACCGGCCCGAAAAACTGGTCTTCCCCCCGGACGTATCCGAGAGGGAACTCCAGTCCACGGGCGCACGTGGAGGTTTCCTGTCTTAGCACCCCAGCGTCGATATCCTTGGAACAAATATCAAATTGCAAGCGTTATATCACGAATTCACGATCATCGCCTTTGACTACCGCTGTGTCATCGGAGTTCTCCTAATGGAAATCGATTAACGTGACTTCGATTAACATTTTCTCGAAAACGACTGACTCGATAAGCTTGTAAACAACCGCGCAACAATGAGCAATCATCGATAACGTGGAAGTGAAATACATTCGCTCAGTCATTTCTTTATAAGGAGTATACTTACTAGGTCTAGATAGCTTTGGCACAGTGGAACGCAGAGCTAAGAGGCTTATTGGCGACGCCAAATTGGTGGATGCAAAGCCTCACAGCTTGAATCATCGCCGCAAGTTTGCCTGCTTGTCGGTCTTCTATAGACTTCGCATGATCTCCATGATCTTATCCCAAAGGCCCCCTTCATCCATCGGATTTCTAGACGTATTGCTAATTATTGAATGGCAACTAAGTATGGATGATTATCCATACTTAGTTGCCATTCAACCATTTCGGTGTAGAAGGAAGTGGAACAGGTTTGGTCAAATAAATTAGGGTCCACCGCGCGGATTTTGATTTGACTAATGAGACCGCCCGAGTCGAAGGCGAAAGTCAAAACCGTAGTCAAAGCTAAGGTAAAATGCATCAGTTATTACACATCATAATATGCGACTACTATAAGGTTTCGTCTTTATAGTTCCATAAGGGCAAAGCGGGACCCTATTACTATATAAGACTTTGCTGCGTCCATCTGTTTGTTTACATGTCCATCACCAAGCTGTAACTCATGAACCGTAGTTATAAGACAGTTGAATTTTCGCAGTTGATATTTTTCTGATGCCACATATATTTAAGACAACTGCCATACTTACAAAAAACGTGATTTTTCTTGCTTGTAATATTGATAGCGGCAATAAGTAGAAGCTTGAAATATTCACAGAATATTTAGTTATAAATTCACTATATTAAAAATAAATACTAAAATAAGCAAATATTTAAGCGGGCTCCCGTACAAAAATGGTTTTATAGATAATCGGAACCCTTTGTGCGTGAGTCTGAGTTCCGACTCGCCTTGACCGGTTTTTTTAATATCGTCAAAGACTCACGGTTTTTTGGAGTACTGCACTCATGACATATCTGACTCGCCAATAAACTCTATTAACTAATGCCCCCCATCTCTTCCAGTTCGTACCAAAATGGGTGGCCCCCAACGTTTTAACATTCGGCGGATTCCTGCTCGTCGTACTCAACTTCTTACTGCTGTCGTACTACGACTACGATTACTACGCGGCCAGTACGCCGCTTTACAATGAGACTGTCGGAGAGGTACCTCTGAACGGACATATGGAGGTCATACCACAGTCTTTATGGTATTTCATCGGGATATTCTTGTTCTTGGCGTATACTTTAGGTAAGTCCATAGTACCCCCTTATATTTTTCGTGTATTCTAGTAAAATTGTAGTACACTCGCACAGATTCTTACAGTCCCTCTAAAGTAAGTTCGTAAAAACTTTGAGGCAACGTTTTTTAGAAAAAAAGAATATTTCACTCAAAAAAAAAAATTGTCCGGAAGATAGATTAGACCAAAAAATATTTGACCCGTACTTATATTTTTTTTTGTTGACTGCGTAAACCAAAAAGCGGAAGATACAACGCTTCTATGAATCACAAAACGTCACTAGGTCGATATAATTTTACAGGCGTTATGACGTCACATTTGAAGCGATCTTAGTCACAACATTCATTAAATTAAAAAAAAAAAATACGAGTTCATTTTTTTTCAATACCCTAACAGTGTACCTACCCTTAGCACGAGTTTTCAGTATTTGAGACGTAAAGTAAACTGGAACTTTGACAATTTTCAATTTTCAAATTAGTTTCTTCTTCGCACACCAGAGGCACTGTTCCATTTTTTCATACAAGAAACGCTGTAAATACTGGAAAGACGCTGTAAAATAAAAGAGTGAAAAGTCGTGGCTAAATTAACTGCAATTTATTTGTGTACTCCAGATGGTATAGACGGCAAGCAAGCTCGTCGCACACAGACCTCAGGCCCGTTAGGAGAACTCTTTGACCACGGGCTGGACTCGTACACAGTATTCTTCATACCCGCTTGTCTCTACTCAATCTTTGGGAGGCTGGACTACTCCATACCGCCTATCAGGTAAGAATTTTATTTGAAAGAAGTAGATAATATTATGTTTGTCCTCATCATTATCAGTATATAATGTTCCCACTGCTGGGACACGGGCCACCACGCGGGACCAGTGCGGATTGGTAGTCACATGTCTTCGAATTTGATGGTTCTAGGACATGCCGGTTTCCTCACGATGTTTTCCTTCACCGTTTTGAGAGCAGTGGTGATGAAAATTGGGTCGCGGGATTATTTCCTTACCGTGACCCCGGAACATAACAGGCTACTGAAGGACACCGTGGATTTTAGTCAGTAGAAGTCTGACAGTCCCTCCCGCCCTGCCCGGGGCTGGAGGACTCATTTGATGATTTTGCCACGTAAAAAAAAAAAAAAAAAAGTGGTGATGAAATAAATTGCACAAAGTAATGCGCTTGGCGGGGTTCGAACCCACGACCGTAAGTCGGGAACGATACCACTGGGCCACCACTGCTCTATTATCATCATCATCAGCCTATAATGTTCCCACTGCTGGCACACGGGCCATCTCTCTGTGAGAGGGAGTTGGCCATAAAACACCACGCGGGCCCAGTGCGGATTGGTAGATGTCACATGTCTTCGAATTTGATGGTTCTAGGACATGCCGGTTTCCTCACGATGTTTTCCTTCACCGTTTTGAGAGCAGTGGTGATGAAATAAATTACATAATTAATGCGTCTGGCTGTTTATCCAATTTCCCCGATTTCCTTTTCTGAGGGGTTCAAGATAGTTAAACTGATTCTCATGGACTTGGCTGTCTCTCACTTGGGGCATAAACTAACGTAATTCTTAAGTTACATATTGTGCAATATTAAAAGTCAAGTCTGCTTGTTTAGTCCCAATGTCCTGTTATTGAGGACTATAATTGCTTAACAGTTTTTTTTTTTTTTTCAGAATTTATTATGTGATGTGGAATCTCCTTCTCAACTTCTACATTAGCCATTGGGAGAAGTATAACACTGGAGTGTTGTTCTTACCTTGGGGATATGACTTCAGTATGTGGGTGAGTCGATTTTTATCAAACGAATGATTTTTCAATAATAAATCTTACTTGAAAGGTAAGTTAAGTGTAAAATTGTACGAAATTTAAACATTCAAAGATTATCTAAATATCTATGAGACCTGTGACCAGGATTCAGAAGGATTTTTGTGTTCTACACTGGAAATTAATAAACTATCTCTGTTGCAATCTTGACCCCTATATTTGTCTGTAACCAATCAACGACGGAATTTGCCCATCCGAGTCTTACAGATGTTCAATCAAAATGACAGTCTTCACCACTGACTTCGCACTTGCCATATAAATCCACTTGTATCTAGCCTTCGAGAATTTCATTCGTAAAGGGAAATGACAAGAATCGGCCCGATTCATGTTGTGTCCAACAGAATTTCTAAATTAAGGATAATAATTCATAACATAAAACATATAATAATGTGAGAATAATATGCAAATATCATTAATTTAATTAATCATTTTAAAGTTTCTTTTGTTACCGTTAAAGTTTGAAGTATTGAGTGGTCAACTCCATACTAACATTTTTTTCGGTGTACTTCATAAGGAAAACTAATTATACCATTAAATTCTATAATTGTTTCCCTTTTTAATGACATACAACGTGTAACACCAAATGCGCAAAACCTCTCGTGGTAAGGCATATTATTCGTTAATGCGCAAAACCATTTTTTTTTTGCGAATTTCCAAATGTCTTACAACAAAAAATGTTCAGTAACATGGGCTGAGTTACACCACGAGAGGTTTTGCGCATTTGGTGTTACACGCTGACTCACGTTGTATTAATAGTTCATCTTTGTTTGGTTTGTGGGCCGAGGCTTCAAGGGAAACTTGGTAATATCTTTTATATTCTTTTTTTTAATATTTCAGGCGTCAACAGCCTTCTTCATTTGGACGGGTGTGAAAGGCACGAGTTTTTACAAGAAGTTTATATTCGCCGGGTATACGCTAGCGAATGTTTTCGAAGTACTGATCTATGCTACAGGTGTCGTCACTAATTTGCCTGTTGCCCTTTATAATATTTATAAGTGAGTATGCATTTATTTCATGATCTCCACCTGATAACTGTCATTTTAAAATTAAGTCAAGCAAACAAAAAAGCAAGTATTCCTATACCTACTTGGAAATGTAACGGCGAATTTTTGTACATTTGTAAAGAATGTTGTGTCGTCCTTTCATCTCGTTTTATGACAACAACTACAGATTTTAAAAACAGAACTAAAATGACATTACAATAAAAGCTATCGCAAATGAATTCGCCGCTTGAGTCGCTAGTGTAGCGTGACGTCCTTGAAATGTCAAATATCTTATATCACTGTTTATAGGAAGGCAAAGCAGGTTTCTTTTAAATTAAATTAATGTTGTAAATATTTTGCAATACCACAGAATATATAACAGTACTACGGCAATACCCCTTTCAAATCGGAGCTAAGAAAAAGATGCGCAAAATTAAGGGTTTTCTCTTAATTTTTCGCAAACAAAACTGACTGCGAAACATTGGGATTTGACACCCAATATACAAATATTTACAGCACGGTGTTGAGGTATTTAGCGTTGAAGCACTTCACATACAGTTATTCTAACTGGCACGTACGGCACGCACAACGAATATATTATTTTAATTTTCATTTAAATTATATATACATTACAATACAAGAAAGTTTGATTGCTATACTTCAGAACCTTACCGTACAGTGGCGCCAACTGGCGAGCCAAAAAACTTAAGTTCTTCCCTAAACGAATGTTTTTTTTTTCTAGGTCCTATAAACTACGCACAGGCAAGATGCGATCTCCCACGGAGGCGCTCCGACCTCTATGGTCGTTCTTGACCGTGTTTCTAGTCTGTTCTGTGTGGGTCCACAAGTCTAGTCGGCTGCCGGACTATGACCTGAGAGCACTGTTCCTGCTTATTGGGACATTGTTCAGTAATGTAGCTGTGAGTATTATCTTCTCTAATGTTATGCTACCCTGGTACTTCAATCAATCAATCAAATCATATCATTTATTTAAATAATAAGTTACAGGCACTTTGGAATTATCAATTATTTTGAATTGATATTATTAATGACAAAAAAATGAAATACAACAAAACTATGGTGCTACAGCCCAGTTAGAAGACATAATAAACTTTGAAAGTACCGTAGATGCCCATTCCAAGAAGTAGATCTCTATGGAGAAGAGCAGGCAAGAAACTCCATGGACATTCTTTTTAGATCGGCAAAATTATTACAGAAGCTTTGTTACATCATTCATTTCGAGATGGTACATTTTGTAAGAACGATGTAGCAATTCTCCGGGACACGTCGAGCTTCATTGTCTCGGCGCTTTTCTGGTGGTTGTCACTGTTTATTCTGGTTTTCAGGAGATGCAGTGTGCTGTGAGATTGCCCCAATAAAAAAAAACCTTGAAATCTAGAATACTGCACCAAAATTAGTTAATCTTTCCTCCTAACTAATAAGGTCCATTTTCCAGTGTCGCCTAATAGTCAGTCAAATGAGCAATCAACGCTGCGATGCCGTCAACTGGCTTCTATGGCCGCTGACTGTCGCTGCGTCCGTGTCACTGCTGCTACCACATTACGAGGTCACCGCCTTCTACGCTGTAACACTGCTCATTGTGCTGGCACACATACACTATGGAGGTTGTGTTGTGAGTATAATATTATTTTCTAGTCGTGGCTCTAACCCACATGGACTTCACCCACCCGGGAAGGCGTACGTGGGCATGTCAGACTTTACTGACTAAAACCTCCGCGGTGATCCCTCGCTTACCTCCTCGTGCGGTATCGAGTCGATTGCCGATTTAAGTCGCACGTATTTGCTAATGGAGCGATCTGATGCAATTCGACCTCGAACTACAAAAATCCACCTTACTACTACGACATAAGGTGCTGCAAACAAAATACAAAAGATGTCGCCAGTGACGAGTAGTTGCGCAATCGAATTTCGAACAGAGAAAAATGCATTGTCATTAGCACATACATGCAATTCGATATCGAGCAGATCTGTAAGCGATATCGTTAACACGTGCGACTGCATTAGCAAACACAAGCGATTGTCCATACATTTTGTTCGGCTGGAGGTTTATGCTATATCTGACCGATATCGTCAATCGATGCAATTCTGTATCACGTCGCGTCAAGAGCAAGCACCGTAGGGAGCTTCCAAATGACGCGATGCGTCGCGAATCGACCGATTCCAACTACAAGTGAAAATCATCCTTACCAATACGACATATGACATAAAATGTGCGGTTATCTACGGGAAGATGAAAAACAAAACATGCTCGCCACGACGACGTCAAGTCAATCGAATTGCAACATTATATCATAGTAGTAAGGTCGTTTTTCATTTTAGTTAATAGATATTGCAAATCGTACGAGTCGCGTCATTGGGAAGCTGCCTAATTCTACTGCTCCACCTGCGTCTTAACGCGTGAATTAGTACGTTAAGGACGCGTTTGCAATTGACACAAAATTATGCCTTTTTTCGGTACATTTTCTGACTAAACTGAATCAAATCGAATAAAACTAATAACGAATACAAACAGATTGGTTCTTTATCTTCCCATGATAGAGACGTTTTTATTGAAAATGATAGTTTTAAATACTTTAAAAACGATCTGCCGTTGCCATGTTTACCATATCGTGTTGTGTTTAGGTACATTTTTTGTTCTACAAATAACATATTTTAACATTCCTAAAACTATTGAAAGTAGGCAAATATAGTCTATTTTAAGTCTTAGAGAATATTTCTTTATTTTTCATTCAGAAATACACCAAAAATAATTCCGCAAAACAGGAAGATATTGACTAATTTTCGTCAGAAATTATATTTTTTATCTATCAATATTTAATGGGTATTTAATTAGAAAGTACTGAATAACTAAGGTTACTATGTTACCTTGCATCAAAAAAATAATTAGTTCATTTAAAAGTAAAATAATAGTGTAAACAATTATTATAATGTAATGACAAAATTCAATATAAAACCAAGACCAGTTTGTTCTTTGATTTAGACGGCGCCTATTGAGGGAGGACGTATCGCTCGCAACCATTTTGACATTAGTCACGTAATCATTAAAATTAAAAATACTCGCCACCATTCATGACCTTTAGACGCGGCGCTAGTACCTTCGTCATAACATCAAATTGCATTTGGAAAATGTAGTAACTCGAATTTTCCGTAGGTCATGAATGGTGGCCAGGAATTTTCCCAATCGCAAAGAGTACAGCGTAACCAACCTTTCTTGATACAAATTAATATTTTGAATTATTTTAATTCTGATCTGATTGTGATGTAAATTTATCAATGTGTTGAATGCGGATATAACTGTATCTTATCCTATACTATTAAACGCGCATAAAAATAAATATATTTTACGATGAAAGATTACGATGAAATTTGGAATAAGTATAAGGATTTATTGGGACGAAAAATCAATTTAGGTAAATGTTCCATGTCTGGAAAAAATTGTAATTTCCGTATTTACACCCATAAAGATTTACACGAACAATATCTATACTCAGGGGGTAATCTCCGGAAGTAATGAACCGATTTTAAAAATTGTCTCTCTTGTCAACAGCTATATATTATTAGCGAGTGCTATAGGCTATAAATTATAAAGATATCATGTATATTTTACCGCCCAACGAAGTGGGCACGGGTCAGCTAGTGTTTTGTAATTTCGTCGCGCGAATCTGGCGTCTAAGTAACCTAATTTAATTAAGGGTTGACTTCCATAGGGCACGCATGCCGCAATCGCGGCGGTTAGACCCCTCTTTTAGGAGTGACTGGATAGGCGTCACGGCGTCCTGCCCTACCGCCTGATGCAGGTCGTCACCGGACACCGAAGTTTCGGGAGGTACCTGTGTGTGTTGATAAGGAAGGAAGAAATGCCTGGAGCATACGGTCCAGGTCTGCCCCGCTTGGTTAGAGCTCCACCGTGTCCTCACGGCGGCGATACGCGGCAACCTCTCGCGTCCGGCATTGGTCGAGGCCATGCTGCGGGGCGAGACGGTATGGGAAGCGGTTTCCCCCTTTTGCGAAGCAATCGACTGCAATTCAAAGCAATTGACTGGCCTGTTGGTCTAGTGGTTAGTGACCCTGACTGCTATACCGGAGGTCGTGGGTTCGATTCCCACCCAGGACAAATGTTTGTGTGATGAGCACGATTATTTGTTCTGTGTCTGGGTGTAATTTATCTATAATATGTATGTATTTAGAAATATATAAGTATGTTTATCAGTTGTCTAGTACCCATAACACAAGCTCTGCTTAGCTTGGGACTAGATGGCGTTGTGTGATAGTTGTGGAATATTATTATTATTATTATTTTAATCATACTAGCGAAGGAGGCGTGACGCGTAAGGGACGAGGAGGACAACTTCCACCATACAATGCAAAAAGCAACCAAAAAATAAAGAAAACCTGCAATATCACGGGTATTTCAATGATACCAGTACACAAATGCATGCAGGAGTAAACGATCATAAAAAAAGTCTTTTATGGTCCCAATCATTGAGAGCATACTGGAAAAGCACTTCATACAAAAATGTTTGTTTTTTATTTATAAAGACTCATAAAATGCCTCCCCGTTAAACCACCACGCCAAACGACAATTCGCAATTTGCTTCCATCGGTTGCAAGTGACTCTCACAATGTCGTCGGTCCACCTAGGAAGAAGCCTGTCTATGCTGCCGATTTTAGGGGTAGCTGGGTCGTAAGGTGGAGATTGTCCTCTCCCTCACGTGTCGTACCTCCTCCTTCGATAGCATGACTGTTTCGCAGAAGGAGGTGACTGCTTCCCAATCCGTCGCGCCTCACAGCATGGCGTCGACCAATGAGTATTCTCGCGGACACAAACACTTAGAGATTTATGTATCACTGCTACTAAGAGGTTTCAATCAATCGTAAATTCTAATTAGTTTCAAAGTTAGAGAATTTAATTAATTTCCATCTAGAGGCATTGGTTGTTTACCTGAACCCGAAAAGTGGTCGTAATTTATTTACCGTATAAGTTCGCACCGACATTATCAGAAGTAAAAAGATTGAAAATGATCTCGTCCATGCCCCAGTTCGACTTGATTTATGTTTCTAGAGACATCTTATATAAATACTAGCTTCTGCCCGCGGTTTCACTCGCGTCAAATTAGGTGTTGGGCGCTATTGCCCCGTCCGCATTAGTTCCCTTAAGGAGCGCCTGGAACACGACGCGCCATGACTCGGGCCTAGACCTTGGTCAGACGGCGAGCTACCCATTGCTACGTCCACAAGCGACTGGAATATGCCCTAAGATTTCCAACGCCCAGGGAGTCTGCAGCGGTGGGTGGGAAAGAGGTAGAGGATGTCCATTCCCTCACACGTTCAGACTCTTCCCCATTCCCTTGCCTGCCGCCGAATCCCTCCTGAAACAACCGTGCCCGGGAGGACTTGCACCAGGTTGAAGGTGAGGACGCCGTAGCGCCTCTCCAACCACTCTTCGAAGAGGGATCTTACCGCCGCAATCATGACATGCCCTGTCCAGCCCGTCATTATTTTGATGTGGTAGTATTTTGATACTGTGATATCTCCTAAGATATTCATTCAAATGAAATGAAGTCAAGGGCAATTTTGTTCAAACTCAAATGCTTCTAATGAATAATGTGGATAAGGATCAACATCATGTTAAAAAATTGTCCTAAAAATAAAATAAAAACTTAAAAAATGTAACCGCCTTCAAAAACAACCACAAAAAAGGGTAAAATAACCTTCAAAACTTTTCTTCCGGAAGTCGGTGACTTTTTTTTAGTAATCTCATTGTCTTCTTGCCACCGACTTCCGAAAGAAAAGTTTTGAAGGTTATTTTACCCTTTTTTGTGGTTGTTTTTGAAGGCGGTTACATTTTTTTTTTTAAGTTTTTATTTTACTCTTTTTAGTTTATATATTCAACCAGAATTCTTGTCAAATACGCGTACATCATTTTCTTACATGAGCACTACAATTTTGTAATCCGTAACACCGGTAATAACATCGTTAAAATCTCTTACATTCATAATTCCCTATTTTAAAAACTACTGAACCGATTTTGATGAAACTTGCAGTATTCCCTAAGTTGAACGATGCGAAGAATTACGTAAATCGGACTTGTAGTTCCGGAGATATGCGAACACAAACATAATTTACTAAATCAGTCGACGCCAAGTCCTTACTAGAGGAGTTGTACCTTCCATCATCCGCTCAGCTACATGAGATGATGATTACCATACGCAAATACTTAAATTACTTCATAAAATTTGCGAAAAATGATGTGTAGGCCTATAAAATTTGAGGGTTGCCCTCGATTTCTCCAGGATCCAATCATCAGATCCTGACATGGTGACAATGGGACCACTCCTGAAGTATCTCCTTTTGAACAAAAAAATAATTTTGAAAATCGGTCCACAATTGGCGGAGTAATCGCGTAACAAACACACAAAAAAAAAAAAACATACCGTCGAATTGATAACCTCCTTCTTTTTGAAGTCGGTTAAATAGAATTTTAGGTGTGGATGGATAGCCCTTATCACTTAGAGGTATGAAAAATAAATAGTCGTTCTCAGACCTATTCCATATGCCTATAAAATTTCATGAAATCGGTCAAGCCGTTTCGGAAGAGTATGGTTACTAAAGCCGGGTCCAGACTGGTGTAGCCCGAATCTTACGATTACGTGTAATTTGCATGAAAAGTGTGGATGGCACACGAACTCAAAGCAAATTGAGAACGCGAATACTGCGTGCGCCTTTGTGTTCGCGCAAAAACCGACAGCCGATGGATCAGCCGCGAGCGTTACATGTAATGCTGGCAGTGCCGTCCACACCTAGAATTCGCGTTACATTACACGGTGGATTCGCGTTACATTACACCAGTCTGGACCCGGCTTTACACTGTGATGGCGGCTCCACATTAGTGCCGTAAACCCCCGTGACCAGACGCGAACGAGAATGTGGATGGTTTTCGCGGGGTTCACGCGCGTTCGTGCCTGTTCCCCGATCAGTGTCGGTATTGTGCCGAGAATTCACGGATTCAGTATCTAGTTATAAGTAGATATATGGCTACGCTACGCCACATACTAATAGACGGCACGGCGGCGTCGAATACACAAGTGTGAATCTAACTGTCTTTGCATCAACACCTCTGTAGGCTTCATATACAACAGATAGGTAAGTACTAAAATTTCTACCAAGCTGCTGAATAAATTACCAAAAGGGCCAAAGCCTGCCGGGATCGCGGGACTAACGAGTAATCATGGCCACGATGCAGGTCCGTAATTTTTACTGTTCCACCTCAAAAAGATAGAACCGGGTGGATTTGGCTCCTTTTTCCGGAGAAACTCACGCCTTGGTCTTAGCAGCATTGATCCTGACTAGATTCGCGGCTCGGCATCGGCAAGTTCAAGCGCTGAACCGGCCATGGTTCGTCTGATATTTCTGAATAGGTCAATTATCCAACTGCGGCAAGAACGCAGTATTTTACAAATACATAACATATTATCCATTCGTTACCTACTGAGAAAATAAACTAGTGTCTAGAAGCCACGAGATCTCACTCTGTTGAAATTTTCGTAAAAAACATTGCAAATGCTCTTGTAGTTTTCTTTCTGGTATACGAGGCATAGATGTTTCGTTAGTGTTTTGTTTTTATTCGTGGGGCATCACGCTGTCAAATTGACAGAAACTGTGTTCTTTCATAATGTAAATACGTCCTTAATTTAGGCGTTACGTAAATGTGGCCAACGTTTTAATGTGTTAAATTACAAACGGCATTACTAATGGCATTAAACGTTAAGCGATAGCTCGGGTGTCGGTTTTTTGGACACATCAAAGAATTTTAGCGCGTAGTTCAGCGCGCTAAGCGATGTTCGCCATCTCATTCTGCGGGACGCGCGCGCACAACAAGGACGAATGTACTTTGTTTTAGGCGGGAACTGCATTTACGAGAACGACAATGGAGTGGTCGAATGAGAAAGCTCTACAGTTTTTAGAACTTTTTCAATCAGAGCCGTGCCTTTGGAATCCAAAGCTGCAATCACAGATATAAGAATCGCTCAGCAGTTAGTGATGCGTGGCGACGTGTTATCCAGTCTTAGTCGTTTCCAGTGACACAGGAAGAATTAAAAAAGAAAAAAAGAGTCGCTAAAAATCTCTAACGCGTGACTTCTCGAAGAATTAACTCTTAACGGCATTGTAACCTAAATGTAGCCAACGCGCATTTTTAACGCCTTAACCTATCCTTTGCTATTATAAATAAGTTTGTTGGAGAATCAAAGGCTTGTTTAAAAAAAAGAAACTGATTCAATTGTTTTCTCTTACAGGTACGTCAAATGTGCGACCACTTCCGAATAAGCTGTTTCTACATAAAGCAGAGGTCAGATTGACTCTTAGATGACAATGCGTGTTAGTAACATAACATTATTCTGTTTGAACACAGGTTTATCAAACAAGTAACAACATTATGTACACGCAACTTTACATGCATACCTACATATCCATACAAATATGTGCCTGGATTATTTTTTATATCGATATCTTTTTTAACCGACTTCAAAAAGGAGGAGGTTCTCAATTCGGTCGGTACACCGATTACTCCGAAGTTTCTGGTCCGATTTGTGTGATTATTTTTTTGTTCGATGATCAAAATCGAAAAATCATTGTGGCCCATCACTAGAGGTGGGTCAACACTAGACGAGCCGAGCACTTTTTGTAGTGTGTACCGAGTTCCGGCCCGGTTAAGACTCTAGTCTAAACGGTAAGCAGAGCGGCGGGCGGCGCGAATAAGACATCACTTACTTTGTAAATACGCAAATTCGCCTCTGGTGGCGCCTCGTGGAGTGTTTCAAACATTTCTATACAGGGGTGTTTGGTTTCCGATAACCGATACTTTAGGGGGATATTATACACTCTTTTTTTATCGACGAAAGTGTTCATAAAATCCTATCCATAGCAGTGTTACTGCGGCGCTTGTGACGTGATTGTTATAGACTTTGTACAGACGCCAGCACTTCAACTTACAGCTTTTTTTTTTTTTTTTTTTTTTTTTAGCGTGGTAAAATCATCAAATGAGGCCTCCAACCCCGGGCAGGGCGGGAGGGACTGTCAGACTTCTACTGACTAAAATCCACGGTGTCCTTCATAGCCTGTTAAGTTCCGGGGTTACGGTAAGGGAATAATCCCGCGACCCCGGCAGGCTTTGGCCCTCTGAGAGGGGGGCCCCGTCATTATGCTGACGCTCTTTGAGGCGCGCGTGGGACACAACGCGCCGTCGACCCGGGCATGGTCCTTGGTCGGGCAGCGAGTTGCCCTTTACTCGCTGCCCGCATGCCCGCGCCTACGGTGGCCGGAGATCATCAAGCGACGTCCGTCGCCGTGGGCGCCTACCACTGCGGCTGGGGCGGAGGGAGGACGCTGTCCTCTCTCGCTCGCGGCCTGCCTCCTCCTTTACGAGCATTACTGCCTCGCAGAAGGAGCTGACCGCTTCCCACTCCGTCTCGCCCCGCAGCATGGCCGCAACCAATGCCGGGCGCGAGAGGTCTCCGCCTATCGCAGCCGTGAGGACACGTCGGTGCTCCGCCCAAGCTGGGCAGTCTTGCACCGTATGCTCCACCGTGTCCTCCGGGCGATCTTCGCAGTGGTGACACCCAGGCGTCTCCTCCTTTCGCATCAGACACAGGTACCTCCCGAAACTTCCGTGTCCGGTGAGGACCTGCGTCAAGCGGTAGGTCAGGACGCCATGACTTCTCTCCAGCCACTCCTCAAAGAGGGGTCTTACCGCCGCAATTGCGGCGTGCCCGTTCAACTTACAGCTTGACATAAAAATGTAGAAAACCGGAAGTCGCCACTGTCTTCGCGCTACCAGCACTTTGAATGATTTTTTTTTTTTTCATCTATTACGTTAGTTTTATGGCACAATAATAAATCTAACAAACCTGCGGTCTTTGTTTACATCAAATATCAAAGATTTTAAAACGCTGTCAGAAATAAAAATTTTAGTTCCGTTTCAATCCGTTCTGGCCAAGCTGTACGTCAATCTGTCAAATTTTCAACCTTATCACAATTAGTGGAAGGTTGACGTTTGATTGGTAAAATTTGACAGATTCGGATAGGTTGATCGCGAGTAAAGCCACTCGGCTTGAGCTTAGCTCATAGTCGGTTCTCTAGCGTAGAGCCACCTTAAGGTTTCTTCTGTATCGGGAGTTCGAAGTTTGCTGATTACCGATTTTAATTCAACATCGTACTATGTCAACCGGGGCACGTTTAAAAAAATAAGTCAATGAAACGTGAATTCGATATTTAAAATAATCTAGTTTCATAATTATGTTATCATTTAAACAGGCCGTTTACATGACTATTAAAAAAATGTCGTTAGGAATTCAATCAACAATCAAATAACACTGCTTTAGAAAAAAAAAAAACACTTAAATAAAAATAGGTTTTTAAATTACAAAAGTACATTTTGTTGTTATTATTTTTGAATGTTATGTTATTTTTATAAGGATTGTACACACTGCAGAAGCTATATTTTATGATATATATGCGAATTTGACATTTAAAAAAATAGTTACGGTTCTCTTTTCATAGTTATCCATCTTCTTTTTTTAATTGTTTCCTACCTTCCAAATTTTTTTTTCTGTTTCAATTTTCTGTCCCATCTTGTGTACGTCTTTATTTTAAGGGTTCATAACGCGCATTGTCCCTTGTTTTTATCTATTTGATACCAATCTTTATGGTTTATTTAATTTTACTCTTATTTTTTAAGTTAGACTTTTTGGTCAAAATTCTTTTGAATATTCTCAAAATTATCCGGAGAAAGTGAGTGACATTTTTCTTCTTATTTTAATTTTCTCGCACTCCTGGAATTTCTTCTGTATCTTTGTTGCGTTAAATAAACATAAATTTAACTAAATATATAACGTATTTGTTTCTGGATTGAAACAGTAATTTAAGGTATGGCTGTTTGTGTTTAGTTTTTGAGAATATGCAAAATATCTTTGACTTATACAAATTGAGGAATGAAGCATTATTATACCAGTATTGAATATTCACTTTATTTTTAGTGTTATATCTTTTTCTTTAGTCTCTTTTTTAGGAAAAATCTCTTTAAGATCTGTAGTTTTTATTAACTTTACCTTATTTTAGAGAGTTAACTATTCGAAATTTATTATAATTTATGTTTTATCTTTATTAGTTAAAAAAAACATCGTCAAACGATGTAAAAAAATATTTATTCTTTATTTCTTACTTCTCTGCGCTTTTGAAGCATGAATGGCGTTAAGGTCGCTTAGTTTCCAAAGAATCTACTAATAACAGCCGGGACAAACAGATTAACATGCTTTGCGACTGAGCAGTACCCTTTTTTTGTTTTTTTTTTTTACGTGGCAAAATCATCAAATGAGCACGAGTTTTAACTATTTTACTTTACAGCGTTTTTCCAGTATTTACAGCGTTTCTTGTATGGAAAAATGGAACAGCGCCTCTGATGTGCGAAGAAGGAACAATTTTTTCCTTGAAATTTGTCAATTTGAAAATGTCAAAGTTCCAGTTTACTTTACGTCAGAATAACTGAAAACTCATGATAAGGCCTCAGGCACAGATTACCAGATATTGCACTCCATGTACTTATACGCGCTAACTACCTACTGGCCGCCGGTCCATAGAAAGACCTTAGTGCAGCGGGTTGTCAATAGCCGCGCGACGCACACGTACGCATATTTAGGTCGAATTGATGTTAGTTTTGAAATACTAAGATATAGTTGAAGAGATAAAAACTATGTTTTAGGGTTTTCCTCGTGATGCAGAGGTTTTTTTTTGTTATGTAAAAATGTAGGTACGCGAAAAGGTAATGAATGTTAAAATGTAATGTAAGGACGGTCAGTATTAATTATTTAATACTGTCGTTTATTATAAAGTTGTAGGTAGGTACATTTTTCATCGACGATTCACGTTTCGATTATTTTAAAAGTACCCACGTCACAGGAAAAAATTCTCGTGAAGGACAATTTTTAAAAAAAACAACATTTTCTTTCTTTTTACAAGTGTATATTTTTATTTTCACTTGTTCCGTTGGCGGTCTGTAATAATATCTTGATAAGTTGATAATTATATTTGACTTACTTCCCGGCTTCCGATTGAGCAGATGAACTTGTAATAATAGGTACAGCCGAGTTTCGTTAACTCTCGCTAATACGAATTATCGAATGTTAAAAATTAATATCAAAAGGAAAAAAATGAATAAAAAAATTATTAAATGTTGATAAACAAACAAATTCGTACGAAAGTAAGTGTACTGTGTCAAAAAAAAATCCTAGGTACATAACATCATTGTCGACAGAGGCAGCCCTCGTAATTTAAAATATCCACGCAGCGGCGCGCATCTTCAAAGCGAAATTTACTTTACGTTTGTATGGTTAGGGCACATTTTCGTTCGCAGCGTCTGTCAACTAGAAAGTGTAGGCTATTATAGCGGTAGGTATTGAACATTTTGTATGGAGTGAGTTATATGTAATATGTGCCTCAGGTCTTGGTATGTAGAAAACGGTCACCCATCCACGGCGTAAACCTAGCAAGCGGTGCTTAACCCTGTAGATTTTTTTTATTGGCTTTAAAAGCAGGTAGTTTGATATTTTTTTAATATGCTCATTTCTCAATTTGTGTATTTATTATTTTAATCTTGTAATGTTAACGTTATGTTAGTAAGATTTTATTTTAATTATTATATTTTCATTAAAAAAAAAACATGGTAAATAAAATAATTAATATAAAAAACATTTTAGTTTTAAGCGCAAATGAGATTTTCATCAAAATATCGCGAATTATATGTAAAGCACTGCCTTATAACAATTGGACTTTTGAAAATTTGTATATTTTGTATTTACCTATATTGTTCTGTGTTTTAAAATTATCATACCCTAATATTAAGAAAATGTTTACCTTTTTTTTTCTTTACTTTTGCTTAACCAAGCATCGTGCAAAAAGCTTTGCTAATTTAGATATGTCTACTAAATTAAAAGAATATTTTAATATCTAAAGGGAGAAAACAAAACGCTAACTACTCGAAATTTACACTTAAATTCGGCTTTATTTAGATTATTTATATTTTAAGATAAAAAAAAACTGTTTGAGAAAAATTCCCGTAATTTAAGTTTAAATAAGCTTAGTTAAATGTAAACTAACTACTAACAATATACTTTTAACTAACCATAAATATATAACTAACAAAAATAATTCTGAAATTATGCCTCAGTATTATTTGTTTCAACCCACCATAAATGTTATGGTAAATAAAACCTTTAGTGTAATACAGACGCTGTGTTTTACAATGCAAGATTTATTTAGAATAAACACTTATACAAAATATGTTTTAATTTTTCTTGGAATATTATGGTGTAAATGTAACAATCATATTCCAAGTAAAAACGTTCAGAAACGACTTCTTTTTCCTCTTAAGGCCGCTATCCCACTGGCGTTTTACGAGCGTTGACGCCAATGTTGCGCCTCATAATACTATGGCCAACAAACGCGACGTTAACGTTGCGCAGACGCGACGTACGTTGACGTTCACACTCGTAAAATGCCAGTGGGAAAGCAGCTTAACAATAGTCTGTCAGAGTTATTATAAATGATGGGCACGTATTTTTAATTAATGAATATTTACAAAATTGAAACGATTCAAAACTTGTATTGGTACATGACGTCAGAAGCCAGTAAATATTATACTAGGTTGTGACGTATGCCTCCTTCATGGTCATGCTCGCGATGGAGGAGGCGGGCCGCGTGTGGGTGAGGACAGCGTCCGTCCTCCCTCCACCCCAGCCGCAGTGGTAGACGCCCACGGCGACAGACGTCGGCAGACGATCTCCGGCCACCGTAGGCGCGAGCATGTGGGCGGCGAGTAATGGGCGACTCGCTGTCCGTCCATGGACCATGCCCGGGTCGACGGCGCGTTGTGTTCCACCCGCGCCTCAAAGAGAGCGAGTTGGTAAACATCTGAGACATTACGACTCCTTAAAATTGACTTATCACAATAATACTAATAGTTACAAATGTATACTACTCACTATTTAAAATATTGTTTTGAGCGATGAGCGTTATCCAAAAATGTACTTTGTTCTCATAGACTTAGTGTTCTTAATGGATCACAGGCACTTGAAGTAATATGACATTTAAATTCATTCTAATAAGATGCGAGACGCCAGCATATCAACCTATCTCAAACTTTAAAATCTTGCCAAACGAATATGAATCTTCTACTTTTACACCAAAGTGGAAAATCTATTAATTAAATTTGTCAACAAATTGTGTTCTAAATGTGAGTAGTAATGGACGAAATTGAAACGTTATACGCCTAAAAACTAATTATTCATTACAAAATAAAAAGTGCCTCATGATAGTAAACAGTAGATTTTTCATTGAGATCGCTTTTCGCTAGTTCTAGACGTAAGATAAATATGAGCTTCAATATAAATGATATTGTCTGGTGGCCTACTACCACGACGTCTTAAAAGCCAAAGTAGTTCCAATGAGGGAAAGAGACAGAGCTATACAAGTCATCTAGCGCCATCACGTTCCCTCACTGGAACTACTCTGGCTTTAAGACGTCATGGTAGGCCACCAAAGGCCTTACCACAAGCTCTTAACGCGATCCAGTTTAGGCTGTGGGAAACAGACGGAGCTATACAAGTCGTCTAGCGCCATCTCTTTCCCACAACCTAAACTGAATCGCGTTAAGAGCTCGTGGTAAGGCCTCAGGTCTTATAAAACTATGAATTGTAATGGTAAGACACCACCAAAATAGTTTGCGGTACTTTTGTACGCACACGTTTTGTGTAGAACTTCAGCAGTGCGCGTACTAAGCTGGTACCGCGTTTAGCTTTTGTGTCCACCGGCAAGGTTGTGCGTAACTTTTACTCTAAACTGAGTTTAGCAATGTCTGCGCCGAAATAACGAGTTCACTGCTAGAGTGTGCGCGTACAAAAGTATCCAGATGTGCGCGAACATTACAAAAATGTTTGAATCGCATCTTAATACCTACACCATGTCTTCCTTGGATAACTAAAGTCGACAAATGTGTATCACTACTGACTTTATTAAAATAAGTATTGCCAGAAACCAAACATTTATCATGTGAAATAGACATAAATCGCTGTAAGTTATAAAATAGTATTAATTTATGCTATTTATTTGTGTGTTTTCTTGAATATAAGTAAATATAATAAAATGCTTGTTTCCTTAAAATACAAAACATTAATAATTGTGTTTTCACCTCACCCGCTCGGAAAGATTCTATTTCTCATTCAAAATCTGAGCGCAAAACTCCATTTTGTGCCCAAGAGCACAAAGTGTCGTTTAAAATTCGAACACGTCTTGTATTCAATTGTTTTCTACTTTTCTACACTGGCAGGCGAGCCGCCCCCACTACATTTCCTCGCTGTGTGAGGTGAAAAGTTGTGTGTTGCACTCGGCAGCAAAGTTTTTCTGCGTCTCGTACCTTTGAAAACTTCGCATCGCTCAGGATTCTATATTTGAACCGCTCGTTTCTCTCGCGGTTCAATCTTAGAATCCTTCGCTCGCTCAGTTTTCAATTCAAGTACTCGCGCCAAAAATCAACTTTGCAGCCTTGCATAACAAATAACTATTAATTATTTTTCATACTTTACTTCAGAAGACTTTGATTTGTTCTGCAATTTTTGTCTGGTATGCAAAATAAACTGTATAAAAAATAATAATAAAGTACATACATGTGCCCAACGACGATATAATACTAGACTCCTAATAACAGGCGACCGATGTCTGCCAACACATTAGGCAAAAAAGTCTTATATCCGTCTCATTTCGACCAATCCTGTGAGCCGTAAACATACGTTGAGACAGAACAGACCTTGAGTTAGCCAATCACAACGCAGTACCCCGTCCCCCTCGCTTACGTAGTACCTCAGCGAGTTGGCAGAATAGTTTTGTTCGTTAGATCGTGCAATGCGTAGTCTAGTATTATATCGTCGTTGCATGTGCCAGTAACTTGCGCAACTGTATGCAAGTAGTTTTCATACATTTTTTTTGCTCTTTTATTTAAAATGATGATGGCCTCATATCCAAAGCAAACCAGCATGATTTGAGTGCAAATATGAGACCCAAGATAGAGCGAGAAAACCCAGAACAAACTGGAACTCCTGCGCACCGACTTCCAAAACCCAATAAGGGAGCAATTTCCACTAACTAAAAATGAAAATCGTCCTTTCTACTACGATATAATGATGCAAATTCGTATATTCGTATAGTCGTCGTGGCGAGCGTGTTTTGTTTTTTACCTGCCCGTAGATAACCGTACGTTTTTGTCAATTATGTCGTAGTGGTAAGGATGATTTTCACTTGTATCGGTTTTCCTTCACTTGGAATTGGTGAAATTGCGTTTTTTTCGTCATCAGGGCTCCTGAGTAGCACTATCCGAGCCGAAGCATATTGCAGAGCATTTTTTCACTTTTCAACTTATTATCGACGTTGTACTCATTGAAATAACGTCTAAAATCATTTGCATCGTTTTGCAAGATACTGGCTTAATGTATAATATTTAAAGTCGAACTGATAAATTGGACTGATGATGACAATCAGGGTAAAGGGTGATGAGAATAATACTGCGTACATTTGAGCAAAATAACGGAAAAAAAGTACCTACAATTATTAATTCCAGTCAATAAAATGACAAATGCAACTATTGTGCAACTGTTAGTGTGTGTGCAATGAATTTCATTCATGTACAAATGTCATTTTACTGACTGGAATTAATAATCGTACTTTAGCGTTAATATTTTACCCGACTTATTATAAAACGACTTCCGAAGTAGATATTGTACTTTGAGCTTTATTCCGAGTAAGGTAAAGTTTTTACTGCAATATGAAATTAGTACTAAGTAGAAAAATGGCGATCAATTTTGAGCTTAACGTCGTTAAAGATAAAAAATCAAATTGCAATAACTACCTCGGTACCAGTTTTGTAATAAGGCGAATAATGTTAAGGGAAAGTAGACTTTAAGTGTTTTGAGAGAGAATGCTGTTTTAAGAAAGCATATCGACGATCTGTAAGTTATTTCGTATAATGGACTTTATTATAATTATGTATTTATAATGATGTTTACTTGGAGTCAGATTAGGCTAGGGACAAATAAAGACAAAAGTAAAAGAGATGATGTTATCGTCTTGTATAGCTACATCCTTCTCTTGCAATGCGCAATAATCATGCGACCCTTAAACTATTTTGTAACTGATTGTAAAAAAGAGATGGCGCTCTACAAGACGTAATGCGCCATCACTTTCCCGCACTGGACTATTTCAAGTGGGACTGTAAAAATGTTAATTAGGAATTTATGAATGGTTGTGTATTATACTTGTATGTATATTTATTGTATATTAAGTTTTGCACAGATGCACGCAGTTAGGCAGGTTAAATTATAATCAACGTAACAGGTGTAATGCCCGTTTTCACTAAAACTAAACGGAACTTAAATTAATGCCTAAATAATTCTACTTTAATTATACGGCAACTAAAATTGGTCGTTAGCCCGTATTCGGGTACTCGATATATTATACTACACTGGGTACAACTAGTACTACTGAAATAGAACCATAAAACCGCAAAAGGTCGACCGAAAATGAGCGTACCTCGTTGATCGGTTATTGACACTTGGTCGTTAGCCCGAATTCTACAGGCAATGGCATGCGGGCTAATGACCAAGTGAAATCGCTCAATTAAAATCGCAACAATGCACTTTTATTTAGATAATTTTGAGTGTTAGTGAAAACGGGCATTATTTGCTGGATTGTAGCAATCCAATATTTTGACTGCCTCGATCTGTCGTAGGCTTAATTTCAGATGATCATGGCGTGTGACTATATTGTCAATTCGAGCTGACCTGGGGGGGTATTACAGCGTTAATCAAAGTGACAGAGCTATACAAGTAGTCTAGCGCCATCTCTTCACTCACTGGAACAAGCTGGTTTTAAGACGTTGTAATACCCCCCCTGAATTAGAAAATGGAGGGTTAACACATTTTAATTTTGAAATAACTTTGTCAAATGTGTAATGAATACTTATCAGATTTTTATAGAACTAAAGCGATTGAAAATAATCCATCTCAGTTGATCTTGATCCCAAACATCATTGTGTGTAACCAATCAACGACAGTAGGTAGGTACTTGCCTATACGACTTAGAGATGTACCAATCAGAAGCAGCCCTCAAAAACGAAGGAACGAGATTTGGACTGAGATTGACTTTTTGACTGGCCTGTTGGTCTAGTGGTTAGTGACCCTGACTGCTATGCCGGGGACAAATGTTTGTGTGATGAGCACGATCATTTGTTCTGTGTCTGGGTGTAATTTATCTATAATATGTATGTATTTAGGAACATATAAGCATGTTTATCAGTTGTCTAGTACCCATGACACAAGCTCTGCTTAGCTTGGGACTAGATGGCGTTGTGTGATAGTTGTAGAATATTATTATTATTATTGGATATTAATTTCGGGTGTTAGTCACACATCTCGATCATCTGAGCTGAGCCATAAAGTTGAAGACCAATAAACATATGATTGTTGTAACTAGTTCTTCCCGAATTGCCTTGTAATGGTGTTGCTCTATATATTTATAGCTAGCTAGTGGCTTTTTACACTAAGACACGGCCATCGCTTCTCCACTGTTGTATGTGTCACAATAAAATATTTAGACGATTGTTTGTGGTTTCATTTTATTCCTTGCTTTTGCTTTGTCAATCAGTTAATTGAAATACAATTCATATGAAAAGGTACCTTATTGTTATAAGAAGAATAATTATCATATTCGTATGAATCGACTCATCACAGTTTATTACAGAAAAATGCATCTTGGCGGGGGCACTAGCACTACCGTGCCCCCAGATACTAAACTTATTGCTGGATTTAGACAATCACGATTAAGGCGAAAGGAGTATGGGGATGGTTTTATTTTTTTTAAACTTTTCCCCACATTAGGAATGTCTTCCTGTATCGTGGGTGCATTTACAAACATTTTTTTTTACGTGGTAAAATCATCTAATGAGTCCTCCCACCCCGGGCAGGGCGGGAGGGACTGTCAGACCCGTACTGACTAAAATCCACGGTGTCCTTCAGTAGCCCTTTATTTTCCGGGGTCACGGTAATAAGTCTCGCGACCCCGGCAGGCTTTGGCCCTCTAGAGTGGGGCCCCGTCATTATGCTGACGCTCTTTGAGGTGCGCGCGGAACACGACGCGCCGTCGACCCGGGCATGGTCCATGATCGGACAGCGAGTTGCCGAGGACGAATCTGAAACCCTAGCATGACTTTTCACCTTTTGGATACTTACCTACTAAATCAGAAGGAGGAATCAAGTGAATAACACAAACGTGAAGTACATAGGTAAATGTATGTTAAATATATTAATAATATTAATTTATTGTTGCTTTATTTTAACTATAGCTATAGTCTATTAAACAATCATTCAGATTGAATATTATCACAAGTACCATGTATAGGAAGAATTCCCTAATACCGCCAGGATAAGTGCCTAATAACAAACAGGTAAAATAAAAAGAAATAAAATATATTTCAATCATCATCATTGTTTGGGAGAGGACCATAATATTGTATAAAAGCTGCAGTTCCTGACTCGTGGTCAGGAACTGTTCTATTTTCAAAAAGTTGACAGTTGTGACCATAGAGCTATTTTACTTTTCAAAAATATATTGCTATTGAAGAGTGGTTTAACTTTATCCCAACTGTTTAAAAATTGCTCAAATTAATGCCTGGAATGACAACATTTAGGTATTTATTCAAGTTATAGTGGAATATTACAATTCATTGAAATTGAAATTTGGCAAAAACTCCATACCATAAACAAAAAAATTGATTAAATAAAGTATACCTAATGTTGGAAGTTAAAATTTTTATCATTAAATCGTTTGTACTTTAATAAATACATATCTTCTATAGACTAAGTAATTAATAAATGCATTTAAAAACTATCTTTAACAGCTTTGAAATATTGTTCCTTTATTCTTGCCCTGTCCTCCACTTCTGGCAAGTATGGATACTCTCCTTTAGCCTTTCTATCTTTGTATACTTTGCCCTGAAAAAAAAAGGGTCTGTCACTTTACTACTTAAAATAAAATTATTTCAGTTAAAATTGAATGACAAAGTTATATTGTTATCTACAAAGACATTAAACTATATATGAGCAATAGACGGGACATTACAAAGAAATTTGTGTTCCAAAACTTTCTACCAATAGGTAAAAAGTCCCTCAGTCTAGTAGTTGTGTTGCTATGCAACACTTAGATAGTGCTATTGACGCACGGCATCAACAATTTTGTATGACAATTTTCCCAATGCCCGCTCTATAGGTTCTTTTAAATCTCTTTGGTTATCTATGATGTTCATAGGTCGGAATTAGGTAGAGTTATTCATGTACTTACACTGCGAAATAATAAAGTGGATATGCCCGAAAAGAGCAGAAAAATTATATAAAAAGTTATTTAGTTTCAAACAATTTATTATTATTATTATAATACTGTTTCCCACACAAGATAGTCTGTTAGAAATCCCGGGAAGATCCATATTAATATCAACATTTCGATGCAAGTACCAAAATAACTACCTAATTCTGACCTATGATGATGATACAACTCATAGATCTTTATTGGCTACTATTACAATTTTTTAATGAACTACTGTTTGGTAAATATTAAAAGACTTAACATAGTTGTAACAGTCTATGGCATACAATGTTATGGATAAAACCTAATAATTAGTACTATTCCTATGATGATCCAGCTAGATAAACTATAATGGAGGTTAGAAATACTTGTATCTTTATACATATACTAGTTACCCTTTTCTTACTATTGAACACCTTGGAAATTAGTTTATTGAAGTGTGATCGTTAGAGAAATATGAACCCAAAAAACATACAATTTGTTTGTCTTACCCAGAACTTTTTACACGTGTTGTAGTTATCAAAATATTCCTCGCATTTAGAATTATCATATGCATTCTTGCTCAAACATTTGTAGGACATTTCTTGCTCCTAAAAAAATATGATATTTAGTTACATAATGAAAATAATTTTGGTGGAATATTAATGACAATAAAAAAAATAATACCTTCAGACATGGATTTAACCTTTCTGCATCTTTATTAATTAGTTTGGTCATCTTTTTTTTATTAAATAATTAGTTTTTATTTATTTTTCTTGATTTTCGTCTACGATTTGGTGGTTGTTTTTGTTTGGATGACAGTGACATTTATGACATTGACATTTTTGACAGCCACCACACTGCCACAAATTGGCATTATAAAGACGACTACACACGTTTACCAAAGGTTAGTAAAGCTGCGAACAAATTATCGGACGCCGTCAGCCGCGGCTGAGAGACGCGGCTTATTCATTAACTAGCCAGTACAGTTAATTACACTGTGCAAACTGTCGGCTGTCGGTCGTAAGACGCAGACGTGACCTTGAGCGTTCGGACGTCCGAACAGAATCTGGCCGGCTGTCGTCCGAACTACCGTGCACACTGCTAAGCCAACAGTGTTGCCGTTTTAGCCACTTTGTGGCTAGATCTAGCGGATTTTCAACGGTTCTAGCCAAACAGAAAACCATTTTAGCCACCAAAATAAATCTAGCCACTTCTGGCTGATTTTTCGATTGTTAAACTTTTACTAAATTACTATTAGAAGACTACCGATTAATTAAACCCAACTACAAAAAAACAATTAAAAATATTAAAAAAAGCTTGCTACAATTATGTTTTGCCTGCTGAAGTTTTAAACAAAGTCACAAAAACGGTCAAATCGGTCAAACAAATTGAAATACCACCCACATGACCCACATCATCACCCATTGACGAAGAGATTAATGAATCTCCAGATGTCACTGTAGACTTTGGAATTGAATTTTAATTGTAAACCAAATAATTGAGAATATTTTTCACTAGATGAACGTATATTAGCTTTTAATAATGTTAAATACTAATTAGTATTAAAATTGTTTTATTTAACCCATTTATCACCATGCCGAAATTGTAATATTTATCAATAGTAATTGGATACCTAACAGTATCTGGCCAAAAGCACTTTAGCCACTTCTAGCCGAATTTTGAAAGAGATTTTTTTGCAAAACTGGCTACTTTTTTCTTACATGTGGCCACAAACTAGATTGTCCTAACGGCAACACTGTAAGCCAAAGCGTCAGTTCACACCACAGACTACATAGACACCTCACTCCCATACAAGAAAAATGGTCCGTAGAGATTGGAAAAATTGAATTTGACAGTTCATGTTTTTTAATTTTCACGTGTTGAATCTGTGGCAAAGGCAACCGTTTTTTGCCATATTCAGCCTAGTTTTCCCTGCACCAAAAAGGATTTAAATTTTTAGTTTGTTTTTTAATCTCGGAGACCAAATTGACAAATGATAATGTTAAAACTGACATAAATGCTGTTGAAATTTGTGTCAGTTTGCCATTTGCACCTGTCAATTCAGTCTCCGAGATTAAAAAAATGAGAAAAATATAAATGAAACACAGAACATAATTATTTAAAGTTGTTTATTTATGACAAAATAACATTTTACATCATAAATGGCATAAAATACAGGTATTATCAGATGTAAGAATTGCTAGCTTACACAAAACAATATTTAAATTATTTAAACATATATACAATAATTTAACAAGGTATTAATTACATTTTTAACGTATATTTTAACTCTCGGAGGAAATTTGCAATAATGTGCGTAAGCTAAATTAAATAAGGACCTCATTTCATGTTGCTTGATAAAGTTATAAAAAATAAATGCACCATGCAAAAATTCCTGTTCATCTGCCAGTTACATAGATTATAGCTAAATTATTTTCATGAGTTCTCTAATATTTCTATGTAATTTATTAACAATAGTACAGTAATAGTTAACATTTGGTAAAAATTGCCACATTATTAGTCCCATAGACTTAAAAGATGAACTGCGCCATAACTAGCCAACTGACAGATAAAATTGTCCCGTCTAGAAGGAGAGGTAAACAATTACATAGACTTAAAAGTAATCATTTCTTGTCTTTCTAGAGAGTATGGTCAACGTAAGGCAGCTATTGCTCAGTCCATCCTTTAAGTCTATGGTTGGTCGATAGTCCATACATTAAAATTGATCTAAATATTCACAAAAAAAAAACAGCCTATCAGTCACCTATAAAGACAGTCTTTTCTGATACAACACAAAATATTTAAATGTATTTTCTTTTAATTTATAATTAGTTCCTTACCAAAATCATTGATGGTGACTTTTGAATTCTTAATATTATAACTCACACAAGCTCCATTGACCGAGTTGAATATAATATTATAAGTAGTACCTTTGAGGATGTGGCTAAAACTTCTCCCATCAGGATATTGAACTGAAACCAATGAAACTTGCATTAAACTTGGTTGATTACAATGAAGTAAGGTTAATGACGGCTGGTCCGAAGTTGTATTTGAAGACCACTTGGAAAAATGTGGGGTAGCCTTTGTCCAGTAATAGAGGAACATTAAGGGCTATTAAAAAATATATATATAGAGATCAGATTCAGGAAACTATGCTTATTCACAATGATAAGATTAATAACTGGTATTAATATAAACTTCTTTGATTTGATTACATCACATGTCATTATTACAACAAATTGGTCAAATGCTTGTGAGTGACAAAATTATCATTTCTATTTGATGTAAACAGAGAATAAGAAAAAAATATCTGAAAATTAATAAAATACTTACAAAATTATCGTTTCCTAAATAGAGTAGATGCAAATGCTTAGCTGAAACTGGACCACAAATTCTTCACCTGAAAAGAAATAATACAATTTATTAATATTAAGTATGATGTACCATTGACCAACTGAAAGATAAAATTGGCCATACTCTAGAATGAGAGCCACCTGTAACAGAAAAGATAGGACCCGCTCTACTATTCCTCTTTCTAGTTGAGTGGGATCAATTTTATGTAGCTTTTGCGCAGTCCATACTTTAAGTGTATGGTATTTAACATTCTAAAATCTAATGAACAATGTCATCATAATTTTAATTCAAACTGTGGGAGATTGGTGCTTATGCGAAATGATAGGATAAGCAAATATTTATGATTTACATACTAACCTTCGTCAACTTTACAACATTTTTTTAGGGTAATTTCATCAGCTGAAAACAATGATAATTTGAGCCGATTCTTCCTCTTTTCAAACCTTTTCTGGCACACATATACATTTTTTGATAACTTGTAGTCAACTATCGCACATATTCACTGAATATAGTACAATAATCCCAGTTTATAAGCGAATTTCAAGTTTTATCTCAATAACACGAAACGAACTCATTTTAACGTCCTTTCGTTTATCATTGTAATGAACCACATAATTCTTGATGCACATGTTGCACTGGAAGGCTAAATATTACCGTATAAACTAGTGAAACTGTTAAATTAGTAAGAAAATATAAAATGGAAACTTTTCGAAGTTTTGTTCAGTCAGACAGGTCAGACATATTGACAATATTGACATAGACTTTTGTAAATTGTCTTTGGTTTTGGCACCGGGCGAAAGAGGGGGCAGGGAATGAACGAGGGACGCAGGGTACTACCCCCGTTACCCCGCGTCCCTCACTTTAGCAAAGTTTCTGGCCATAGAGCATACGGTTGAAATTTTTTGTTCTAAGTTTGCCTGCCGTGGTTCACACCGAGACGCGACGCGAAGCGACGTGACGCAACGATACTTCAAATTTGTATCTTTTCTTGTAGTAAACAAAGTCAGATTTTGAACGACGTGCGCGTCGCCGCGCTGCGCAGCGCGGCGACGCGACGAGCTGCGTTGCGAAAGGTGTATCTTTTGTTTTTTGAAATAGAGTTACATTTTGAATAACTCTATTGAAAAGTGCGCGCAGCGTCACGTCTCGGTCTGAGCTGACCGAAAGCCACGTCCCTCAGCTGCGACTGACGGACGCGTCCGATAATATGTTCCAGCTTATTCGTGGAAAAACTTTGACACCAATGCAATGTTGGACTCAGAAACTAGGGTGAGGAGCGAAGTCTAGACTAATGTTGGAAAGCTACAACCTTGGATAGTTACTTGGATAGTCAAGAGTAAATAGGTCACTTATTTCTGAACTTCACATAAAATAAATAAAATAGGCGCACAAGGATTCGCCCGTATACAAAATAGTATTTGTAATTCTCACACTAAAACAATAACTAACATTATTTATATACTTAATAATGAATTGAAACTCGATTTTCAGGGGTGAAATATCGGTAAAGTTCAACCCAGGTGCAGCGTGCGTGCAGCCTATTGCAGTCCACAGCTAGACATATATTATGTTTCCCAGGCTTCGTCACATCAGAGAATCATCAGAGGACAGGGTCTACCGCACTAGCAGAAATTATCTAAATATAATTAGTATATACATACCTAACTCAAAGGTGACTGACTGTTATAGTGATCTATCAACGCACAGCGCACAGGCCAAACCACTGGATGGATCGGGCTGAAAGGCATGTAAATTTTATGATGCAGGCAGAAAGGATTTTGATCAATTCTACTCCCAAAAGGATAAAATAGGGGATGAAAGTTTGTGTAAATCTTCTTAGATTTTCGACTGAGTACGCGAGCAAAGCCGCGAGCAAAAGCTAATTTTATAATAATTGCTCTCAGATCGCCATCCCAGCTCAGCAAATAATTAGAAAGTCGAACATAAAATTGCTCTTTGACTGTTTAGTCAGTGGAACATTGTGTGGCGGACTTTAAAATGTTAAAAAAGTTTTTTCGGTCAATAACGTCCCTAAAATCATTTTTTTTGGTAAAATTACAAAATCTTTTGACTTTTTGAAAAACTGCGTAAAAGGAATCGTACAAACAACTGTCGATTTACGTTCTATCAAACATATTAGTTTTAGCCAATCACAAATCACGGTATTCATAAAAAATGATGTAGCCTCTCTGTCATTGGCGAATACTATGTCATGTATTACTAATTCATGAAAAATTTTGTAATTTAGAACAAACTTACTAAAACTACGACGCGAGTGGAATGGACACCGTCTTAGCAATAATTTAATAAAACTTTTGATATTTTACAATGTTGTGTTTGAAATTAAGTGCCTAAATGTTTTGAGAATAGTTTTATAGTGATAGTGCTTTATATTAAATTCTCTAGAGATGTCGAAGAACAAAATAGCGGCTCGTGTTGACAGTCAAACTGTGGAAGTCAAAACTAAGGTAA